>CM053785.1:840281575-841481575 GCA_028749045.1 Cupressus sempervirens | reverse complement strand
TAGTTGGCAAGTTGATTTGGATAGTGGGTTTATTGGTCTTCCCTTGAAGCTATTTGGGATGTGGGTCCATCTATCTTTCACAACTCCTAATAGGGTTGCCACAACTCCTAACAAGGTTGCGACAACTCCTAACAAGATTGGAATCTCCTAACAAAGATTCAAAGTCTCCTAATAGGGACTGATATATACCAAATGTATTTATAGACTCCTAACATGGTCCATCCTCTAAGAAGGAACTTTTACTTTAGTACATAATCTTGTGGGTACCATTCCCACTGGGTTTTTCCTTCTGATCAAGGGTTTCCCTGGTTAACAAATTTTTTTGTTATTGCACATGAGTATCTTATTGTGGCTTCTGATTATATTGCTCATATAGTTAAAGTTTAATAAGGTTGATAATTGTGTTATTAGTTGGATAACTGATTCACCCCTTGCCTTTCAATTAGATTCATGGACTATATATTCTAACAAGCCCAAGATGTTCCATTTGCCCTATCTCACTTGGAATCTGTCCCTCTATTTTTTTTCCAACCCAAGTATGTTAAGTTTGTCAAAGTGGCAATTTGTTGTGGTATGCTTCCTCTTATCATGTTGTCCAATAAATCCAAGTTATATAGATCAGATGATAGTTGACCTATGTATAAAAGAAAAGTAGTAGTCAAATGGTTATATAACACTACTAACTCTTGCATGTAGGAGGAGTTAGTGAGAGTAGTGAGAAAGGCCAATGTGTTACTTCTGCCAACACCAAGTTTATTGGTGTGTAGATAAAGCTAGTTAAGAAGTTTCAACATTCCCAAATCCATTGTAACTATTCCAGTAGGTTGGTTATTATTTAAATAATAGATTGGAGCAATATCCTAGGGAGCTCAGTATGCTTCCACTAAGATGATTTCCATATAAACTAAGCTATTGAAAATTGGACAACTTGGTTATGATTTCCAATGGGACTGTCCATTAATATTGTTTTTAGAAAAATCTAACATAGTCAAGGCACGAATATTCTCTAAAGAATTAGGAATCATACCTGATATGTTATTTCCCCAAAGGTAAAGCATTTGTAGGTGAGTGAGTATTCCCAATTCAAGGGGAATGGTACATCTCAGATCATTTTTTGCCAATTCCAAATCAATCAAGGCAGACATATTTCCCAAAGAGGTGGGAATGGTACCAGTGAGATTGTTTTCTCTCAAATAAAGGAAATTTAAGCTTGGCAAGAGACCGAGCTAGGGTAGAATGTTTCCATGTAGTTGGTTGTAAGAGAGTCCTAGGTCATATAAGCTACAACACAAAGAGAAGTGGGAATTGTTCCTTGTAATTGATTGCAATATAGCCAAAGTTTCTATAGACATGATAGGTGACTGAGTTGAGGGGGGATTGTCCCAATATGGTCATTTTTGGAGAGACCGATGGAGTGAAGAGAAGATAGATTCCCTACTAGAAGAGAGATGGTGCCATGCAAGTTCATTCAGGACAAGCATATTATGGAAGTATCAATTATACAAAAAATAATCATCTTAGTTAGTATATCATTACATACTTTGAATAGTTGATAAATGATTCTTTCTTCTCTTTTTATTTGAATATAAAATGAATTACCTTATTTATTAATAAGACAATAATATTAGTCATAGTATAATAGTATGTGAATATTGACTTTATATAAGATAAACATTGAATTTGTGTACATTGATGTTAAAAATGAATTAAATTAAATAATTGGGTCTTAGGAGTAGGAGGATCATCAAAACACACTACTTTATCATTTACATAAGCTCCATCACCCACACCATCTCCAGTCCCAAACCTCTCTAGTAATGAGGTGTGTAGAGGGGTGTGTAGCTAAAAGGGGAGTGGACTAGAGACCAAACTTGGATGCAAAAGAATATTCATTTATGATCCTATATGATTGCCAATATTGGCTTTCCTCAACTTTGCAAGTGCTTCTCAAATTCCTATAGGCTCTCAACTGTGTTACAAATATTGACAACCCATAACACTTCCTTTGTAGCTAGGAAGTGATATATGTTAGAAAAAATAGTCCACCAAGATAACTGAGAGGGTGGGTGGGGAAATTAGTTATCCAACAATTAAAAAATTTATCTTTAAAAAAAAAACTTAACCATACAAAGATGAACATAGATAATTACACCAAATATGTTAACTAGGGAAACCCTTGATTAGAGGGAAAACCTTGGTGGGAATGATGCCCACGAGATGATGTACTAATATAAATATTCCTTGTTAGAGGATGGACCCTGTTAGGAGTCTATTACAACATTTAGTACATATGAGTCCCTATTAGGAGACTTTGAATTGATATTAGGAGATTTCAACCCTATTAGGAGTTGTGCCAACCTTGTTAGGAGTTGTAGTACAATGTATGCAAGATGAGTCCATTGCCCAAACATGCAATTTCAACTACAAGAAGAGCTCATTGCTCAAACATGAAATTTATTGTTATATTCTTCTTTCCTTCATTCTATCAATTGAACCAATCAATATTAGACCTTGTAGACTAGGTCACGAACCTCAGATCTAAATATCAAACCACAAATCACTCAACAAAACCTTGACAATGAAGTTTCCTTCACTTTTGCACTGCTCTGCTCAACTTTGCATTATGCTCTTACTATTTCTTATCATCAATCATAAAACCATGCCATGATAAAGGAAAATGTCCTTCCTTTATACCAAGTCCTCAAAACAATTCTCTAAGTTGGCTATTAGACCTTCTCAATTAATCATTATAGGACCACATTAAGAACATGTTACACTCAACTATAATATTAATCTTCCACCTTGCAACTTGAATAACTTTTTGTACATGCAATATTATGATGAGAAAACTTACCCACATCATCATTAACATGTCTTCTTCAAATACTCAACCTTTATTCTCATAATAACAACTCTACTAAGAGATATAACAAGTTTATGAGAACATGCCTCTATAAACTCTATCTCATAATAGACATCACCAAAACTTACATAACCTCTTACAGACTTATCATTTATTCTTTTGATGTTAACAACATATACTAGATACTCAAAAGTATCTCCTATAACATTAGATAGTTAGAATATGCAACTAGTTGTCCTTACCAAATTGATCTTTCCGCTATTCTTCTATCAGATATCACAAAAAAATGCTATGTTGACATCAATGAAAAACTCAATCATGAATGTAACATATCATCATAGTAACATATCTATAATACTCCCCCATAGGAATATCATCATGATTCATGATTTCAACATTCTAGCAACATTCTCCCCCTTTGGCATTGATGGCAACATAGATGAAAAACATCTAGTTCCAAGAATACCAACAAAAGACTATTCAACTTACTTTTCAAATCCTCTTCATCAATCATTCTTCCCAACTTTTTTCTTCTCCTAAACAAGTTGTACTTGTTCTTTATTTCTTCTTCCCCATGATGTTCTTCCTCATGATCTTCTCATTATGCAGTACTTCTCCCCAACATGTTTTTCATACTAAAGTTCTCCCCCATTGACATCAATGTCAAAGGTTTCAACAAAAAACTTTACTGCATCAAAATTCTTTACTAGCTTAAGTGTCCAAAGACACTATTGAAGAAAACATCCAACAAGATTCCTAGATGACTCTGTCCATCTTAGATACTCCCCCATATAGGAAGCATCAACATCTAGTCTAGACAACAACGATGCTCTATTACACTAGATTGATGCACTCTTGCATCTTCTACTCTATTGTAGGAAGGGGCATAACCCCTAGCATACCTCAAAAATATTCAAAAGTCTCTTTGGGATGAGGCTTAGTGAATATATTTGCAATCTGCTCTTTTGTCCTCACATACTCCAATCTAATTTTCTTTTCTACAACTTTCTCTCTCAACATATAATACTTAATATAAATGTGCTTAGCCCTTGAATGCAACACTCAATTCTTACACAAATTTACTGTGCTTCTATTGTTACAATGTATAACAATAGGTTCACTGATTTCTATCTTTATATCCTTCAACATTTACTTCATCCAAATAACTTTATTGCACTACAATATATTCTTCTTCCATTGTAATTTTTGATGTACAATCCTACTTCCTTCTTAGCCAAGAAACCAATCTTCCACAAAGAAATAAGGCTCCACCACTGGTGCTTTTCTTATCATCCATATTGCCTGCCCAATCAGCATTAGTATAAGCATACAAAGTGAAATCATTAGATCTATCATACCAAAATCCGAACTCAGATGCTCCTTTAAGATATCTAAATATCCTTTTGTCTGCTGCATAATGTGCTTCTCTAGGATCATCTTGGAATCTTACAACAATTCCAACTACATTTTCTATATCTAGCCTTGTGTGAGTTAGATATTGCAATCCTCCAATCATAGATCTATACTTCTCAATAGTAGGTGTCTCATCCTTTGTAGATAACTTGTGTCTAGTTACCATAGGTGTTCCAATGGGTTTGCATCTTTGCAAACCAAACCTTTTTAGTAAATCCTTCAAGTACTTAGTCTAAGAATTAAATATTCCTTCTTTATTCTATACAATTTGTAATCCTAGAAAATATTTCATTTCTCCTATCATATTCATCTTAAATTCTTTCTTCATCTCTTCAGAAAATTTGTCACTTTCCTCATCATTTCCTCCAAATTTGATATCATCAACAAATATTACCAAAATCATGAAACCATCATCAGTTTCTTTCCAATACAAATTACTATCTGCCATACGATTGATATATCCAAGCTTTGTCAAATGTTTGTCCAACCTTGCATACCAAGTTCTTGATGTTTTATTCAAGCCATACAATACATTATTTAGTTTGCATACTATGCCCTTATCATTTGTCAAAGGACATCCTTTAGGCTTCTTAATGTACACTTGTTCTTCAAGTTCTCCATTCATAAATTTTGACTTAACATCCATCTGATACAATTTGAATTTCTTCTATGTTGTATAGGATAAGAATAATCTTACTGCTTCTATTATAGCCACTGGAGCATAGCTCTTTTCCTAATCTATTGCTTCTTGATATGTGTAACCTTTACATACTAGTCTTTCCTTGTTCCTTACAACTTCAACTTGCTCATTCATCTTGTTCCTGAATACCCATTTAGTTCCTATCACACATTCTTGTCTACTGGTCTAGGAATCAATTCCCATGTCTCATTCTTTACTATCTTATCCAATTTTCCTTTCATAGCTTGCTTCCAATAATCATCTTTGCATGCTTCATCTATATTCTTAGGTTCAAATTGAGATATCAAGCATAGTTCTTCATTAAATTTGCTTCTTGTCATCACACCTTTGTCTTTGCTTTTGATGATCTACTCAGATGGGTGATTCTTTATCATATTCTTTCCTAAAGTAGGAATTTCTATCTCAACTCCTAGCTCTACTGAAGGTTCTAAGCTTTTTTGCTACCTTGGCTCTCCTTCATTCTACAAATCATTGTTAGTCTCAAGAAATACCTCATCATTCCTTGGCTTAGTAACAACATCATCATCTAAATTGTAATCAACCATTCTCTCTTGTATCCTAAATTTCTCATCAATTCTCACATTTGCACTTTCCATAATAGTCTTAGTTCTCTGATTATAACATCTATATGCCTTGCTTTTCAATGAATAACCAAGAAAAATACCTTTATCACTTCTGGCATCAAACTTACCAATATCATTATCTCTTTTGATATAACACTTACTCCAAATTTTTTTAAAATACTTAACTATAGGTGAGTGATCAAACCATAGTTCATGTGGGGACTTGTTTGTGTCTTTCTTGACTTACACTCTATTCATAGTGTTGACTATTGTATTCATAGCTTCTCTCCAAAAAATCTTGGATACATCATTCTCAACTAACATGACTCTTGCTGCTTCTATACCTTATTTGTTTCTTCTCTCTACAATGCCATTCTATTAAGAGGTTTATGGAGATAACAACTATCTTTTGATTCCATTCTCTTCATAGAACATGTTAAACTCATTTGAAGTAAATTCTCCTCCTCTATCTAATCTTAAACATTTAATCTTTATACCAGATTCATTCTCAACTCTATTGTTGAATATCTTAAAATTATCAAATGCCTCATATTTTTCTTTAAGAAATGCAACCCACATCATTCTAGAAAAGTCATCAACTAGAATCATAAAATACCTTTCACCATAGAATCCTTTAGTCTTCATAGGACTACTGAGATCTGTTATGCTTTTCCAACACACACTCTTTGCAAATTGTGTTAGTAGGCTTTACAATCTTAGCCAAATCTCTAACTATAGACATACTACTAGTCGTCATAATACTATAAAAGTCTATATGACAAAATCTCTTATGCCATAACCAAATGTCATCTACCTTTTTAACCAAACATGTCATTTTAGTAGGTTTCAACTAAAATACATTACTTCTAGATCTGGTTCCTATTCTAATTACCTTTCCATCTTTGTCTCTAATCATGCATGTCTTCTCTATGAACAAGAACTAACAACCTTTTTCTACTAGTTGTCCAACACTCAAAAGATTGTGCTTCAAACCATTAGCAAAATATACATCCTCAGTGTTAGTTTTACCATCAAGAGTTATGGATCCAATAACTTTAACTTGGCATGCTAAATTGTTTCCAACTCTGAAAATGCCTCCATCCTGACTTTTGAAGTCAACAAACTTTTTCATATCCTAACTTTCTTCTTTAATTGCCACAAACCTTATTTCATCATAACTAGCACTCACTACTTGTTCATCAAAATCATTTTCCTCATTTGCATACAAACACTCTCTATCTTTTCTAGGTTTGTAATTTCCTTTATAATTTTTCTCTCTTTTAGGACACTTAGATGCGTAATGAACATATTCATTACAAGTCCAACATTTGAAGATCTTCTTACCTCATTTTTCTCTTCTTACCAGAAGGGCTACTCCTACTTTAATATTTCTATCTTCTTCAGATCTACTGCTGCTAGAAAAATCTCCTCTAGCACTTGTGCTCCTTGATAAACTAGGTCAAATATTCAAGGCACTAAAAGTTTTATCTATTTTGGTCAATTCTCCAGATTGTCTAAGCTCATTCTCAACTGCTTCAAGTCTTCCAAGCAAGGCCCCCCCTTTGTGAAATCTTTGGTACAAGATATCAACAACTGTATCATTTGAATTGCTGGCTTAAATGGTGGTGTTAAGCTCTTTAATATCTTCCATATAACCTCATCATCTTCCTAGCTTCTCCTTGAGATCTAATACTTGCAGTGGTTTCTGATCATAGTATCTTGAAATGCACAAGTCCAACTTTTCAACCTCAATTTCTTAAAATGTTCATCACCTTCAAAACTATCTTCTAAAGCTTTCCAAATCAAATGTGAAGTAGCAAGTGACTTTACCTGATTGTATTCAATTTCAAGAAGTGCAGTCAATAGAGCTTCTCTAGCTCTCATATCACATGTAAAAAGATCTCTTTCTACCTTAGTACAAGTTTCCAAATCCTTTTCAACAATGACTGTCTTTGTCAAGATTCAATATCTTGGACCCATACACAATAAATGTGTCTTCATCTTTTCCTTCTAGCTCTTATAATTTGTTCCATCAAAATTTTTACTATCTTTCTTGAACATGCTCACCATGGATCTCCCAAAGATGTTAAAATTTATCTTCAAGGACCTCATGCTTTCATACCAATTGTTAGAAACAATAGTCCACAAAGATAACTTTGGGGGGGAAGGGATGGTGAATCAATTATCCAACAATTAAAACATTTACCTTCTTTAAACAAACTTAACTATTCAACCAAAGTAAACAACAACCATAAAGAAACACACATAGAGAATTACACTAGATATGTTGACTAGGGAAACCCTTGATAAGAGGGAAAAACCCAGTGGGAATGATGCCCACAAGATGATGTACTAATATAGATATTCCTTGTTAGAGGATGGACCCTATTAGGATTCTATTACAACATTCAATACATATGAGTCCCGATTAGGGGACTTTGAATCTCTATTAGGAGTTGTGCCAACCTTGTTAGGAGTTGTAGTACAATGTATGCAAGATGAGACCATTGCCCAAAGATGCAATTTCAACTACAAGAAGAGCTCACTGCTCAAACATGTAATTTACTATTATGATCTTCTTTCCTTTATTCTGCCAACTATACCAATCACTATCAAACCTTGTAGACTAGTTCATAAACCTTAGATCCAAATACCAAACCACAGATCACTCAACAAAACCTTAGCAATGAAGTTTCCTTTACTTCCACACTACTCTACTCAACTTTGCATTCCTCTCTTATTGTTACTTATCATCAATCATAAAACCATGCAATGATAAAGGAAAATTTCCTTCCTTTATACCGATTCATCAAAACAATTCCTTGAGTTAGCTATTAGACCATCTCAATTAATCATTATAGGATCACATTAAGAACACGTTACACTTAGCAATAATATTAATCTTCCACCTTGGAACTTGAATAACTTTCTGTACACAAATATTATAATGAGATAACTTATTCATGTCATCACCAACATGTCTTCTTCACATCTCAACCTCAATTCTCATAATAACAACTCTATTAAGAGATATAACAAGTTTACCAGAACATGCCTTTATAAAATCTATCTTAGAATAGACATCACCAAAACTTACATAACTTCTTATAGACTTATAATTTCTTCTTTCAAAATTAACTACATCTACTAGATACTTTGAAGTATCTCCCATAACCTCGGATAGTTAGAATACTCAACTAGTCGTCCATATGAACTTGATATTTCTATTGTTCTTCTGTCAGATACCACAGAAAACTACTATGTTGACATCAATGAAAAACTCAATCATGAATGTAACATATCATCATAGTAACATATCTACAATACTCCCCCATAGGAATATAATCACCATTCATGCTTTCAACAGTCTTGCAACAATATATGGTGGGCCATGTTATGCATAGCACTATGAACTACAATGTGTATAAATCAATTGCATGCCTTGGGATGATGGGATTAAAAGTCCTTGCAAGACTTCAATCACATCTCTATTATTATATACTCATATCCTCTAGCTATCTATAATACATGAATATGACCATACCAAGTCCTCCAAAAACTAAAATTCCAAATCCAAGGCAATTTTTTGTCTTAAAATATCTTGTAAATCATTTAAGGTAAGAAAACCAATAACTCTATATTCTTAATTGCTCAAGCTTGCAATACTAGATGATACCTCAGAAGATGATTTGGGTCAACTCCATCTAGTCAAAATATATCTGTCAAGATGTATTGATGGTGGCAGTAGATGCAATCTAGCCTATAATGTAGACTACTTCCCTCTGGCATGAAATAGTAACTTTATCAATAGTAGAAACTATCAATGGTCCCACTTTCAAAATCCTCTCCTCAACAAAATGTCTATGGGAAGGTACAACTAAATTAACCCTACAATACAAATTGTGATTGAAAAACACATTGTGCTCTTGAACAAAATAACCAAGAAGATCTAGATAGTTAATATTGAGACCCAAAAGGATCTTAGTGTACAACTTTTGTGCAAAATACAAAGGAATCTAGTCATTATTAGGATAATGACCATGGGTTACAAGGAATTAAGGGTATATCCTGGATGTTATCTCAAAAATGATGCACTATGTGGCCTGATATACACTCACAATGGCCTTCCCTTCATAATATGATAAAACCTCTTATTTGATAACATTCTTACATACATGAATTTGGAACATCCCTTAGGACACATCACCAAAGACCTCAATTCTCAATTGTTAATAAATATCATCTATGACTTGGTATTAAAATGAACTATGAGATCTCATCCATGCACTCAACTCCTTGAGACTCCTCAATATAATGGTACATATATCTATGCACATAACCTCTTGAGATATACTAATATAATCTAAAAATTGACTTATTTCTATGGTAGTGAACAAAAATTTGCTAATAATATCTGGAATGCAAGCCAAATTAGGGTGTGTGCCAACATCAAGTTTTTGACCATGAGATGAATCACCCTAAGGTACCTTATAAGGTACCTCATCCAAATTATGTGTGGCCTTCTAGGGGTAATATGTGTTAAATGTAAAAAATTACAAAAGCACATTACATATGCATGCAAAATAGAAAAAAAATGATATAAATCCATGCCATTAACTATAGAGTAATATTAAAATCTAAAATTATACATGTACAATTATAAATGATTTATATAAGAATGCTATATATAGAGAAAAAGACAAAGAGTGAGTGAGAGAGATTTAAGAAAATAAGAGGGGGGGGGGGGGGAGGTATCGAAGGAGAGCCTTAATGGGATTAAGAAAGAGTAAGAAATTTGGAGGAGAATGAGAAGGAAAAGGGGAAAGTGATAGGAAGGGTGGGGGCAGACGGGTGGGGTAGGATGGGGGGTGGGTGGGTGTAGGTAAGAGAGTTAAGGAAATAAGAAGAGATGATTTAAATTCATCATTGTGAAATAGGAACATGTGTGATGTATGATAGGACATGTTTATGATCATGATATATTTATAACATGTGTGATGCACAATGCATTGGTTATGCATAAGGTGATGTTTAACAAAAATATGCTGATAAAGGATCTAATGGTCGAGAATATGTTTAAATGAGATGTGAATACATGTGCATGATATCCTAAAATTTATATGCAAATGATAATGAATATGATAACATGATAAGGCAGTTCTATATGATAGTGAAACCAAACATAATTAATTTTATAGTACAACTAAGGGAAATTCATACAATAATGTGAGTATAGAGAGAGTCTTAAGGGGATTAGGACATAATTAATTTTATAGTACAACTAAGGGAAATTCATACAATAATGTGAGTATAGAGAGAGTCTTAAGGGGATTAGAGGGAGTTAAGGAAATAAGGTGGGGGGAGAGAGAGAGAGAGAGAGAGAGAGTTAGTGGAGGTTTGATAGAGTCTTAAGGGGAAAAGAGAGATAGAGTATGCACATGTGTATGTAAGAGATAAAAGTAAACATTTAAGAAATAAAAATGTACCTATATTTAAAAAAATAAAATTTTAAGTTCATATAGTACAACAATTAAAAGCTGCAAAAATAAACCATTCATGTACCCAAATAAATTTTTACAAGGTTTAGAATTTTCTAGATTTTCTTATGGTTTTAATTTTTAAATTAAAATAATTGAAAATTATAGGAAATAAAAATTACTGATATAATTAGCTCAAAATAATTTAAAATGAAACAATTTATATTTATATTTAAAAAAATTTGTAACTTAGTTTTCCAAATTATTGTTTTAACATTTTCTAATATATTCTAATAAAAATCTTTTTAAAAAAATAAAATAAATAAAAAATGATTGGAAATGGAAAACTAGCTAAAATAATTGAAAAACATATAATTTATAAAATAGGAACAAATGTTTTCTAGAATGCTTGGAGGGACCTCATCCCCACTAGGATTCAAATCTTGTTGACAAAAACACAAACACAACAACTTAACAATCACAATTTGCCACTATTGGTTGAAATATACTAGACTCTTAATTTATATGAAGGTCCTACAAATAGTTTTGGATTTTTTTCCTATATTATAGAAATTATCTTTTTTATCTATCAAACTGGTTTGATATGATAACATGAACATTTGAGAACACTAAGATCTTCCAATGATAGTTCACTAAAGATATTTGTAAATTATGATACACATATCCATACAAAAACTTGATTTTAATTTTCAAACTTTCATAAAAGTAATGCAAATAATACTTGGAGTATCAAGTCACTATGTTTGATAACTTGCATCTAGTAAAGAACTTTCTACTTAGCTAGAGGCTAAATGAATTTATCATGCTTTCCCACACTCAACTAGAGACTAGGGAAGACTTGTTCATAAAAGAGAAATGCTTTGCATTCATATTTATATTGTGAAGAATGCAAACTTGTGTTCTAATGATTTATGTTTTTCTAATAGATAGACATATGTATATGTGAATATATTATAACCAAACTCAATATATAAAATTGGTTTATTTCTTACAAAATACCATATTGCTTAATTAATAATACACAATTTAATTATTTGATATGAATATGTTTAAATTTATAATATATATTAAAAAAGGTATAATTTGTTGTTTTTTTATATTTTTATTATTTTAAATAATGATTAATCATTACAAATAGACTCTTTCCTCTAATAAAAAATACTTAAGAAATAGTGGACTCGTGAAATAGTGTTAGTGTTACCATGTGATTGATTATAAGAAAGTGAAAAAAATAGAAAGTAAGACAATTTGAAGGAATGGGGATGATTCCTCAAGAAATAGTCTTTGACTCAACTATGACTTAACCTATCTCTATAGATAAGATTTGTCTCTGTATGAGTGAAATTATTTAATAGTCTTATGTTATATTCTGATTGAAATTCATTATAGATATTATAGACCAAAAAATTATTGGTTTCCAAATGAGGCTGCAGTGGCAATGACCATTAAGGATGGAATGACTGACATGCCCTAGGAAAACATAATAGTTGAAAAGATAACAAAAAAGTGGATAAATTGGTCATTCTAATCTCTAGCTCTGTGTGATCCATTTTTTAAAAACCCCATACCACAACATATCACAATGAAGAACCCCAAACTCCTAAAATCTAGGTTGAAAAGGCAACATCATCTTTGATTATATTAATTAAATGGCTACTGTTGAGTCAGTAGGAGCCAAAGTTCCTTCAAAGATCACATGTAGACAATGGCTCGAGGCTCCTGAAATAGAGTGAAAGAATTCTATAAAAAGGAAAATTGGTATTTCCTACTATTGGGTCGAAGAGATGAAGTAACTGTTGTAAAGGGATTAACAAATTCGACAAACTACAAAATATTCTAGCATCAAATTCAAATATTAGTGACCTTTAAATTCTTGTTCATGGTTTTCCCTCATATTTTTGAGCTCAGAAAATAATGAATATTAGGGAAAGGAAGAAAAATAATTCCTTTTCAACTACATAGATTGAGAGTTTTTGCTTTTGTTACACATTTTACAATTTTTCTTAAGTATATATAGACAACATAATTTTTCAAGCTAGCATGATGCATACACATGACTCTGATAAGCTTACAATTTCAAATAGCTATAATTTAGTCTAAGGAGATCCAAGAATTTCACAAGAAAGAAGACAAAAAATTCTTAATGGAACTTGTGAAGAATTCAAATTCAAAAACTTCAAATTTTGTTTGGCAAACAAACAATGCCAAGTGATAGTTTTTCTCAACACAAGATGGTGCTGAGTGACAGGCAGATGATGCTGAGTGACTTGGAACATGAAGAAGCCAAATAAGATCGACAATAAGGCAACTCAGTACAACAGGATGTCAAGTGAGCTTGGTCACTGAAGGAAAGGGTGAGCTAGGCACATTGGTTTTCGAGTGAGCTTGGTCTCCAAAAAGAGGTGGAGCTCGACAATCGCTACACACAACCAACACTTAGACTGAGTAAACTTGGTCAATAAAGACATTGAGTGAACTTGATAGGAACAATAGAGGAAGAGCTTAGTTAAGGAGTGAACTGAGTGAGCTGTTTAATTGAAAACACAAGGAGGACAACAATGAAACTTGCACGTATGAACTCCTTAGATACTAAACATGAAATAGTGAATAGAAGGGCGACAATAGTAAGCCAAGTATGCCTGCTTTCTTTCTTTCTATTCAACTAGGTTAAACTATTAAAAAACCTTGGAGCATTTGGCTTCAATTAGAAAACACTAAACAATTCAACTGATAAAACTTTTAGCTCAACTTACAACACAAAGGCTACATATAATAATACTTGGAGCAATCACTACTTCTTAGGACAAACCAAAATGAACATACAGAATGATAGAGAGATTCAACACATGCTATTGCAAACACTAAAATTGAACCTTCCTTCTGTCCTTTGATCTTTGAATATTCCTCTGATCTGATTTGTTGATCTTCTTCCTTATCTACTATGCTCTTCTCCTCTATGTGCTCTCTGTAATGTCCCCTTCTGGACATTCATTTATTTACCTTTTTTATTCATATGCTTTTATAATATTTCCCTCTCATATCCTTTCCAATGCGTTGATATATTATATATTTATGAGTGTATTCATAGAGTCGTGTCCTTTCATATTAATATTAATTATAATAATAAGGTAATTATGTATTTTATTTGTTATATATTATTTTTAATGATTATATATTATATTATTGTATTAATTATATATATTATTATTAATATTAATAATACTATTATAATATTAAATTATTAACTAAAATAATATTATGTAATCTTATATTATGATAAATTATAGCTATATCATTATTAAACATACCATAAGATTAATATATTAAATAATGATATATTATTATACATATTTTAGATATATCATATATATATATATATATATATATATATCACGTATATTTATCTTATTTTTTATAATTAATATTTGTATTATCATAATAACAATTCATTATATATATATATATATATATATATATATATATATATATATATATATATATATATATATATATATATATATATATATATATATATATATATATATATATATATATATATATATATATATATATATATATATATATATATATATATATATATATATATGTAAATTTGTTAGAACTTTTCCTTATTCCTTAGTAAAACTTACTCCTAAATTGGGACATCAGAGTCCTCTCCTCTCAAAATTTGCTTTTCCTCAAGCAAAGACAAATATTTCCATGTAAATTTAGCATCCACAAAAAATTGATATAACAAAACATAAGCATATATAGAGTATACATATTGATGCATAAATACAAAAAGTAGACATGAGGTAGACACTTGAATGCATGAAGACATGAAGCATACACGATGTAGACACTTGAAGACACAAAGTATATATGATGTAAACAATTGAAGACATGAAGTATACATGATGTAGACAGTTGAAGACACAAAGTATACATGATGCAGATAGCTGAAGACAGACATTATGCAATTCCTTGATTGGAATGTCATACTCCTTTCCCCTATCATCGAAATCAAAAGTTCTTGAAGATGCATATTTTAAATTTTTTTTCTATAGCTAGTACTATAATAGGGTATATACTTCTATGGTGAATGGTAGATTTACTGCTGCTTGAGTTTGGACATGCTCGGCTTGGGGCTCCCTCAGATTTTAATCCATATTGGGATTCTCTTGCCCCAATGTGACCGATTTACTTCTCCCCCTATGCACACTCCCTACCCACTAGGAAAATGTTTAATTTTGATGTGGATGATAGATTTATTACTTCTCAAGGTTTAACACACTTAGCTTGGGGCTCCCTCAGATTTTAATCCATATTGGGATTCTCTTGTCCCAACATGACCAATTTACTCCTCCTCTCGTGCACACTCCCTAACCATTATGAAATTGAGCACAAATATTTTTAACAATGTCCCCTTATGAGACGTTTTCTTTATTTGATAGTATATAAAAATGTTTAGTGTAGGTGGAATCCATGTAATGCATAGTATACCCTCAACCACTCCTCATTCTTAAATGATTAGTTTCCACTCAAATCATCTTTAATAAATATTGGAGTTGAATGTTCTTTATTTGATCATTATAAGATTTTGCCCCTCATATATATGGTAGTACAAAGGGTACTATCACATTGTATTATTATTATATTTTCTCCATTAGTCAATATCCAACATATATTTCATAATCTCCAGCTACCATTATCTTATCTATTCTCCAATAATAATTATTATGGCCTCCTCTCTTTGATGTCCAATACTCCCTTCCTTCATATTGTTTGTATCTTCACAAAATCAACGTGTATGGACTAGGTTTTACCATTACTGGATAACTTCTTTATAGTGTCTTGCATAAAATGTGTTTGACTATGGCCCACAATGTGTTCACCACCCATAGATTCAAAGGAATATTTGCAATATCAGACATAAGGATTTCTAAAATATGTATTGCATTGCCTCCTTAAATATTTTCATTTCTCTAATCTATGTTACATCTTCAGTGTGATTTAATATTACACCTTGTGCTAAGTACATATGGGAGCATTGTTTGACATTTTCTTTGATGTAATATAATTTAGTTCTATTGTAAGGGTGCATTCCATCTATTAGTTTGAAGCTATTGTGGTTTATTGCTTCAATACTATTTATTTATTTTCTTCATTGTACCTCCCTACATTTACCTTTAGTAGTGTCTTGGCAACATGATAGGTGTCTTTTGATGTTTATGTGACTTCATTGTACCTCCTTATTTTCTACATTTCCCATAGCATAGCAAACATAACAATAGTTACACTATTATTATTTCTCAAAAATGACCAATGTAACATTTTCCAAAGTCTCTTTTTGACAAAATATGTCCTTTCATATAATGATAACATGGTGTATAGCAACGACAATATCTCTATGAGTGTTTCCAATGAATAATCTTCATAATCTTTGAAGGCACCAATAGATGTTCATTGTTGCTAATTTCCCCATAGAGCGGGATCTTTAGACCCTCGACCAATCATAATCATTCTATTGGCACTTGGCTAGAAAAGAAATTTGGCAAGTGGATCTGTGTATCTAAGTCCAACATGAATCTGTGTGTGAATTAGTCTGGTATGCGCTATGTGGGATGGATGCATCTCAATGGTTATGGGCATAGAATGGATGGATGTCATGACTTTTAAAATAGATCTAGTTCAATATTTTAGATTCTCTTCACAATTTAAGTTGTATAGTTTGAGCAAAGGCATCAGGTTTACCCAACATGATATTGATGAAGCCATCATGGGAACACATGATATCTTCTAAACATTCAGTTGCTTCTATTCAATGGGATTTAGAATGTTGTAGTCATACTTTGGAATGGATGCTATTTGATCGGATTTCTTTCACTCTGTGTTCATTTTATCTTCTCCTCCTTCTTGCCATGACAATATTGCAAACTTCTATGGATTAATTTTCTTGTGTCTATTATCTTTTATTGAATACCATTCAATATGAGTCAAACTATTTGATAGTCACTTAATTTAGATCATTAAAATATATGGAAAGTGCCTATGATGTCTGTCATTTTGTAGAATCTATGATCATATATCTTAGAAGCAATTGTTAAGACTTTTAAAATTGTTGTCTATTGATGTTCTCCCATTAGGATGGTAGGAACATGCTCTGATACCAAATGTGATGTCCTCTTCTAGACATTTATTTATTTACTTTTTTTATACATATGATTTTATAATATTTCCCTCTGATATCCTTTCCAATGCTTTGATATATATATATATATATATATATATATATATATATATATATATATATATATATATATATATATATATATATATATATATATATATGAGTGTATTCATAGAGTTGTGTCCTTTCATATTAATATTAATTATATTAATAAGGTAATTATGTATTTTATTAATTATATATTATTTTTAATGATTATATATTATATTATTATATAAATTATATAAATTATTATTAATATTAATAAGACTATTATAATATTATATTATTAAGTTAAATAATATTATGTAACCTTATGTTACGATAAATTATAGCTATATCATTATTAAACATACTATAAGATAATTATATTAAATAATGACATATACATATTTTAGATATGTCTTATATATATATATATATATATATATATATCACATATATTTATCTTATTTGTTATAATTAATATTTGTATTATCATAATAATAATTCAATATTATTATTATATATATGTAATTTTGTTAGAACTTTTCTTTATTCCTTACTAAAACGTACTCCTAAATTGCGACATCACACTCTCCTTCTTAATGAATGAATGAGATTCATTCCTTTTGTCAGGCTTAAAATTTTTTTCCCTCTCTTTTCAAATTCAAACTCACCTAACAAGTTAATGAGGGTCTGGAGGGTATGTGGGCATTTGGCTCTAGGGGCAATCAGCCATGTCACATCAATTTCTGACACTCCCACTTTGTCCCAAGCCAACAAAAAAAGAACGATCACTCCTTATCCAAATCAACTACACCAAGAATCCTTCTTAGGTGCAAAAAAGTTCCAATCCCTAAAGGTTTTGTAAAAATTTCAACTACTTGTTGCTCAGACTTGCAAAATTCCATTTTGATATCTCCATTCCCCACCAACTCTCTAATGAAGTGATATATGATCTCAAATTGGTTGCTTCTCCCATGGAAGACTAGATTCTTAGATAGTACAATTGAGGAAATGTTGTCACAAAATATTGTGGTTTCATCCCCTTGCCTTTCATTAAAATATATCAAGATTCTCCTTAACCAAATAGCTTGACATCCTGCTACATTTGTTGTTATGTTTTCAACCTCTATTGTAGATTGAGAAACAATGGGTTGCTTCTTGGATGCCCATGAAATTGTACCTGATCCCATATGGAACATGTATATGGAAGTGCTCTTTCTATCATGCAAACTTCCAACCCAATCACTATTAGTGTAACCAACCAACTTAAAATCATTATCTTCAGTATAAAAAATCCTAAATCCCTTGGTATCATTCACATACCTTAGGATCCTATTTCTCACTTGCCAATGGGAATCCTTTGGTGTTTCCATAAATCTGCAAATCAAACTTACTACATGCATCATGTCAGTCCAAGTTGCTATCAAATACATCAAACTTCCAATCATACTCTTGTATAGTGTTGGATTCACACTTTTGCTACAATCTTCCTTGCTCAACTTTAGACCTACTATAGTTAGTGTTGGGGCTGCCTTACTATTCTGCATTTTCAATCTCTCCAAGAATTGCCTTGCATACTTTTCTTGAGAGATGAAGATGCCATGATGTATTTTTTTTACTTCTATGTCTAAAAAATACTTTAAGAGACCTAGGTCTGTCATTTCAAATTCATTCTTCATGGCCTCTTTGAACTCACCAATTAGGAAATTATCATTTCTAGTGAAGATTAAATCATCTAGATACAAGACAATAATCAATACATTACCATTTGTTTCCTTGATTTAAAGAGTGGGCTCACTATTTCTTTGGCTAAAGCCATTGCTCATCAAATATGAGTCAATCCTATTGTACCATGCCCATGGAGCTTTCTTGAGCCCATATAGAGCTCTCTTCAATCTATACACCTTGTGTTCTTCACCCTGTTAGAATTCTTTAGAATAACTGAGAGGGGGGGTGAATCATTTATTCAAGGTCCAAATGCCCTATTAATACCTTTTTACTACTTTTAATGAATCCATATACTTTTCATCCATCCAATACTTAAATCAGTCATATAAGCAAATTACTGTAAATCAACATGCAAAGATAAAACATTCAAGATCAACACATGACACAATGATTTACGTGGAAACCCAATTTGGAAAAAACCACCAGTAACATGCTACTTGATTCTCACTCTTCTGAAGTGATGCCCTGTTAAAAACCTACCCTATTAAAGGCTTACAACACACTGTTAAATGTGACCTTGTTAGAGGATTTCACCAAATTGTTAGGAATGGGCCTAGTTAAAGGTCTTTAGAACATTCACTTGGAATGTCACCCTATTAAAGGATTTATCTAATGGCTGTCAAACCAACCTAAGTCCATAGGATTTATCTTACTATTACAATTGCTAGAAAGTAACAATAATGGTCTTTTGATCTGACATAACTTACATTATACTTTGTAGATTTCAGATCACTCTTTCAGTTCAATCCTTATGCTTGGCTTCAATCTCTTCAGCTCTGACTTGCTTGTCTCCCTCTCAAGCTTCATCTCCTTGAGTCTTCTTACTCATTCTGCCAATGCAATCATCCTTGTGGTCATCTATCCAAACAGAGTTCCTATGCTATCTTCTCCTTAGCACAATCTTCAACATTTCATGCTTTATGCTTGACCACGGCTCTCTCTCTCATTGTTCCCCTCTATTCTTTTCTCTTCTTCTCTATTTTCCATTAACTTATGTCTTCTTATATACAAGTCTGATTTGCCTTTGCCGCCCAATTCTCCCTCTCTAATTTTAGGGTTTCAAAATGGATTAGGTAGGATACAATGTATCTACCCCATATCTTGTTTTCTTCACCAATTGTATCTTGAAAACGTTCTACATGGTGTTCTGTGCCACCAGCTCATCGTTCTTATCTTCCTTTTAATTCACAAATTTCTAGATAACGACTTTGTCAGCTTAGATCTAGCAAATCTTCGATTTTCTAAATAATGCAGCAACTCGGCAATATTAAGTTACTTGTGCTCGACACCTCTATGTTACTCAACATCATTGAGTTACTGGTGCTCGACACCTGGTTCTTGCTTGACACATGAACTTGCTCGGCACTTGAACTTGCTCGGCACTTGAACTTGCTCGACACTTGAACTTGCTCAGCACTTGAACTTGCTCAACACTTTCTCTCTAATAAACTTAGTTTGAGCTTTACAAAAGACTTAGCTAAAACCTTAGATCTTTGATATGTTTCTATGTGCCCATTCTTTGTATCTTATAGTATGTCATCCAATACACTGTTTCATCAATGGCTTAGCTTATCCTTGTACTTCATTACAACATCATAACTTCAACCTTTCTCTAGGTGTTCTAGTTACATCCTATTGATTGCCTCCACCTCGACAATCAACTAATTGATAGTATTTGGATCATTAAAGCAATTGTCATCCCTGCAAGTAGCAAGTTTGACATCAATGAAAAAACAATGATTGAGGACATTCTTTACCAGTTCCATATATTATTCCAACAATTGTTCTTATGATCATTTCAATCATTTCCAACACACCCATGAATTCATAACTAGGTGGCTGCTCCACATAAACCTCTTCTTTCAATACACCAATCAAGAAGGCAGACTTCACATTCATTTGATATACCTTATATTTGTGCTAGACTGAAATTTCTATGATAGCATGCACAGTTTCCATTCTTGCAAATGGGGCATATGTCTCACCATAATCTCTTCCATACTACTGCTTGTACCCCTCGACCATTAAACATGCCTTATGCCTATCTATTTTCCTTCATCATATCACTTCATCTTGTAAACCCATTTCACTCCAATTACTTGCTTCTTGGGAGGAAAAGTAGTTAAATCCCATGTCTAATTTCTTTCAATAGAATCTATTTCCTCATCCATGAAATTACACCATTTCTCTTCCTTCATAGCTTCTTCAAAGTAGATTGGATCACTATGAGAAAATAATAAAAAATTAACACTCTCATCATAGTCTTCCCCATACCTTTCATCTTTATATAACTTTCTTAGACTCTTAGTCTTTCTTGGAAAGAGGGCAGCAAGATTGGGATCTAAATTTTTAGTATTGTTGCTACTATTGGTTTGCATACTAGCTCTAGTTTGTCTTGAACTACTTGGAGCTCTCACTCAGCATGTAAGAGGTTGCTTTCCTTTTTTCCTTTGTCTACAATTATCCATGTTTGCTGCTTCATCATCCCACTTATCACCAACGTCTTCCTCTTTTTCATCAATACTCAACACTTTTCTTGAAGTGCTTGAGGATACATCAACCAAGTCATCCCATGATTGATTTTCAAGAAACTCCATATCATGATGATTTTCTTGGTGATCGGATCATAAAATCTATAAGCCTTTGATTCCAAGATACAACTTGTGAAGATACACTTCACACCTTTATCATCTAGCTTTTGCCTTTTTTTTTTTTGCATATGTGCATATGTTACACATTTGAATACTCTCAAGTGTTCAACTATCCATCTATTCCTTGAGAAAGCCTCAAGAGGAATCTTGTCATGAACTGACTTTATAGGGCACCTATTGATCAAATATACTCATGTTGCTACAACCTCTCCCCAATATTTAGTTGGGAGCCCTTTTTCTCTCATCATGCTTCTAGCCATTTGAACAATGGTTTTGTTCTTCCTCTTAGCCACTCTATTTTACTGCAGAGTATAACTAGTTGTAAGCTCCTTCTTAATGCCATTCTTCCTACAAAAATTTACAAATAAATTGGAAGTATACTCCCCTTCTCTATCTAACCTAAGGACCTTTACATAGTGTCCATATTATTTTTTAGATAGGGCTTTAAATTCAAAAAATATGTCAAATGCTTTAGATTTGTTCTTCAAAAAATACACACATGTCCTATGACTGAAATAATCTATGAATGTCATAAAATAAGTACCCCCCAATAGAAGTAGTTTTTATAGGGCCTAATAAATATGAATGCACCAATTCTAATGGTGCTCTTTTCCTTCTAGAATTTCTAGACATAAAGGGAAGCCTATGTTGATTACCCAAAATGTAAGCCTCACATTTGTCATATGAATCTACTATGGTTGGCAAACCATCTACCATTCTTTTCTTTGACAACATATCTAACCAAAAAATCCAAGATGTCCATACCTAAGATGCCAAAGCTTGGAGGGATTTTCAATCATGCGCCTAAGAGCTGATTGCTGATGTACTATTGTAAATGCTTTCTTGGGAGGTGCAACACTAACTTGAGAAGAGAAACATGTCTCTATTCTCAAAGGGAACATTTGTTGCTTTATCATTTGGACTACTACAAGTAATCTATTACTCCCATCCTTCTCATAAATGACACACTTTTCATTTTCCATCAGCACCTTGTAATCATTTAGAATGAGTTGTCCAACACATCGAATTGTACTTCATACTGGGGAAAAAATATACATTATGTATCTCCTTCTTCTCACCTTGTTTGGTGTGGACCATGATAGATCCTTTTCTCACTATGGGAATGGTTCCATTATTTTCCATCTTAATTTTAGACTTAAAAGTATTGTCAATGAAAGAAAATAAACTTTCATTACCACTCATGTGGTTTCTACAACTGCTATCTAGGTACCATACCTTAGGGTTGCCTTCTTCACCAATGTTGCACATGATGAAGGATGTGGGATTGTTTGCATTTCTCATGTTTACATCAACCATATTTGCATTCATTTGAATAATCAACCTTCTTCTTCTAACATTCACTAGCATAATGCCCATACTTATAATAGTAGTAGCATTCTACATTGCTCTTATTGGAGTTGTAATTCGTCTTACCTCCTCTAGAGCTATTTTGAGAGCTGCTTGTTCCCTCTTGGTTGCTTGCTCATCTTGAGCTTTCTACACCATCATTCCCTTGACCATTCCTCCTATGACCTCTACTTATTGAGCCTCTACTAGGGCCATTTCTTCCTCTCCCCCTGCCTCTTGAATTATCTTGAGCCTTAAAAGACTGATGTTGGGAAGTTGTTTCTGATCTATTTATCTGGTGCACATGGGTTTGAAGAGTTCCCATCAAGTCATCCATTTTCAATGTGGTGAGATCCTTTTCTTCCTCAATGGTCATCACAAGATTGTCATATTTTTTAGGTAAACTCCTCAATATCTTTTCTACAATCCTTTTTTCTTCATAATCTTCTCTATTTGATTTGAGATGATTTATCAAAGTGGAGATTCTTGAGTTGAACTCTACAATAGGTTCATTGTCCTTCATCTAAAGGTTCTCAAAATCCCTTCTAATCATCTGTAGCTTAACTAATCTAACTTTATCAATCCCCTTGAAGTTTTTCTCAAGGATATCCCAGGCTTCCTTTGAGTAATTTTCTATTGCAATCTTGGGAAAGACTATCTTTGTCATTGCTGCCTCTGTCAGACTTAATGCTTTCACATCCTTTCTCCTTGACTCCTTCAACTAAGTCTTCTATGGTTTTGTGAGGGCAACATATAGTGCTAGAACTATAACATCATTGAGTCCCCCACAAATCATTAGATACCGTAATGGTTTTTATCTTCTTTTCCCATGTATCCTAATTCTGTCCATTAAAGGATGGTGGATGCTGCCATATCTTTCCTGCATCTCCTTCCATGTCAATTATACCTAGAAAACAAATTCCCTAGCTCACTATGGATGTGGTGCCTCCAAGATCTGATGCCATGTGAATAATTCAACTTCAAAAACTTCAAATTTTTCTTAGCAAACAAACAATGTCAAGTGATAGTTTTTCTTAGCACAAGATGGTGTCAAGTGACAGGCACATGAAGGAGCTGAGTAAGATTGATAGTAAGGGAAACTTGGTACAAGAGGATGTCGAGTGATCTTGGTCACTAAAGAAAAAGTGGAGCTCAACACAGTGGTTGCCGAGTGAGCTTGGTCTCCTAAAGGAGGTGGTGCTTGACAAGCCCTATACACAACCAACACTTAAACTGAGTGAACTTGGTCAACAAGGACACCAAGTGAACTCAATAGGAACAATAGAGAAAGAGCTTAGTTAAGGATTGAATTGAGTGAGTTGTTTAATAGACTTACATTTTGAGCATTTCCACCATTAAAACACAAAGGGGACAACAATAAAACTTACAAGTATGAACTTAGATACTAAACATGCAATACCGAATAGAATGGAGAAAACAATAAGCCAAGTATGCTTGCTTTCTTTCTTTCTATTCAACTAGATTAAACTATTGCAAAATTTGGGAGCATTCGGCTTCAAATAGAAAACACTAAAAACTTGAACTGAAAAAACTTAAACTCAAACTTACAACACAAAGGCTTCTCAAGACAAACTAAAATAAACTTATAGAATGACAAAGAGATTCAACACATGCTACAACAAACACTAAAAGAGAACCTTCCTTTTGTCCTTTGACTCTAAATATTTCTTTGATCTGATTTGTTGATCTTCTTCCTTCTCTTCTTTGCTCTTCTCCTCTATCTTGTCTTTTTCTTACTGAATGAATGAGATTCATTCCTTTCATCTAGCTTCAAAAATTTTTCCCTCTCTTTTCAAATTCAAACTCATCTATCAAGTTAATGAGGTTCAGGTGGGTAGGTGAGCATTTGTCTCTGGGGGCAACCAACCATGTCACATCAATTTCTAACAAAACTTACAAGCATCTAGAATATAGAACTTTGACTGTTAGATGCCAATGGTTCTCTGATATTGGGATTACCTAGGAGTTCTGATATGGTTTGCATTAAATTGGAAGCAGTTGCATCTCCTATTAATGATATCTTGAGGTTCTACAATACCTTTGCCACATCTCTCTTTGAAGTTTGATCTTTTGGCAATTCACTGCTACAAACCAAACCAACATTAATGAAAGAAAACATCTATTGTCTTCCACATTTTCATTCACATCTCTGAATAGCTCACCATCAACAAATTTTGCCAATCTATTTAGAAAACTTGACCTTAACCACCTTTGTAAATTCATATCTCCCACAAACATCTCATCTCTTGGCCTCTTTCTTTTAATCATTTCTAATATTAGGATTTTGAAACTATAAAAATATCCTTTTATAGAAAATTTCCCACCCAATCCATACTGTGTAATCAAATTTAATTATGAGAATAAATTGAGGAAACTAAAAATGCAAATATAAAAGACTCAAAAAAAATACAAGGAGCACAAATGTTGTTGTAGTTTTTAAATCTATGTAATTTTTAGCAATTAAATGAGATATACCAAAATCAGTAACAAGAGTTATCACATTCTCATCTAGGAGTACATTATTGGGTTTTAAACCATAGTGGAGAAGTTGTAGAGGATAGTCATGGTGTAGATATTCCATTCCATGGGATCTACATCTATGGAAATGCTCAAACATTAACTCAATCCCAATTGAAGGGCATTTTGATCATCAATTTCAAGATACAAATACTTTTCCAAGCTTCCATTAGATGCATATTGAAGAACCAAACCTTTCAAGCTTGGGAAGTAAAATTAAATGATGAATTTGATGATGTTATGGTGCCAAATCCTTCCTAATACTTTTTATTCTCTAGTAAAGCTCTTATCAGCTTCTTCATTTACAAAATTAAGTGTCTTGATAGGAACCATCTGACAAATTTTTTGCATTTGCGATAGTTTAGTTAGTGAGTTGAGGTGGGATGGTACTAGTGAAGGCATTTTTAGAGAGATCAATGGATCAAAGAGAAGATAGATTCCCTACTATAGGACAGATGGTGCCATGCAAGTTTATGGATGACAAATTGAGGGCTATGATAGAGTGGGAGGAGCGATTACAAGTGATGACGGTCAAATGATAAATAAAATTACTTTAGCTTTTAATAGGGGATCATATTCACTTATGATGAAATGGAATTAAAAAGAGTTTCAATGAAGCTAGAGTCTCTCCTTTTTGTTAAAATTGGGTGAATTTTTTTTCTATGGTTGATCAAACACAAGCCAAGGTTTATAGTTAAAAGGTTGGTTAGATAACATAATTATTTTTTAATGATATATTTGTATCAAAAAATTATTAGTATTATTTAAAAATAATTATAATATTTAATATTTAATATTTATCCAATTATTAATCTAAAGATTCAAAAACTTATATATCTATCATTCACTACAACATTTGGGGTGAAATTGTGATGACAAGTTGCGACAATAGTGTAAGTTGTTGTGATTTTCATGTTTTTTTTGTACTTGTCCCTAACACTATCAAAATATCAATGTCGGGATCATAATTGTGACATTAACATGATTATTAAAAAAGAAAAAAGAAACATGACATTAATCATTCCCATTTGGTTGATTGTGGAGAGCTCCAAACGAGGGTATTGAGACATAAGAGTTTAGGATAAAGTTTATAAAGGTTTTAGAGTCTTGTTTCTATGTTGGGTATAAGTCATAGAGGAGTTGGATGAAGACATGTTAGTAGCTCAGTAGATCGAACATTCTCATAGAAAATAAATTATTTATTTTGTTTATTTCTTTTTCCTAGATAATTTTTAGTCAAATATTTTGTATCATAGATAGGCTAAGAGTCTTAATGCTTTGTTTGTTAATTTAGGTATTATATATTATTCTACGTAGGTGGAGTGTGAAAGGAGCAAGTGTCAAGTTGCATTTGGAGATTCCAGTCATGTGGAGAGCTACAAGTGAAAGATTGTGGAGACCTCCAAATGAGGGTATGGATAAGTTGCCTAGTCATACCATATGTTTTCCTAGCCATGTCCTTGCTCTAAATTTTGCCTAGTCATGTGGAGATCAGTGTGAAGATCTACAATTTCCTACTCATGCCCTTGCTTTGCATTTTGTTGCCGTGGTATTTTTCTTATAATGCATTCACTTCATTAGTTAATCTTTCTATCATTTCACACTAACTTTCAATATCTTCCTCCGTATATGAGATCTTAAAATTATTAAAATGTTATTTTTTTATTCATGGCATCGAATGAGCTTGACTATATTGTAATGCTATTTTTAGTGGCTTATGATTCACCTTACTATTTGAAAATGTTCATTGCACTAATCTTGAAGTTGTTAAAAAAAAAAAGAGGGCTAAAATAAGTTTTTCTTGTGGGTTGCCCCTAAATTTGGGAGAAAACGTGTTGGCTCTAGGGCACACCTAGTATGAGCACAAAATCCTTCAACACATAAATCTAGAAAAGTACACATTCAATGATGACCACATACAACATAAGGGTTTCAATGCATGGTGCTAGATAGATATAGTACCAAAACTATTAGAAATAATGAAGTGCATACAAATATCCTTAACAATCAAGGAAATGTAATGAATATAGTAATCATAAGTAATAGACATCTAGAAGAATGTTGTATCTCTTGTAAATCTTTTGGCATCTTTTCTGACTAGAGAGGCCTTGGTAAATTGCATCTAAAATTTATTAATTGGCTCCAAATTTCCTTCTACAAACATGTAAGTATCTCACCGATAGCTATTAATTTATGCTATATTCAATGCAAAGATAGGAATATTAGAAACAAAGTTTTCAATGGACATATGTATTTTACAAAGGGCAAAACATCAAATTCATGGAACAAAAACCCAAATAGATAGTTTAAACCAAGAGTTAATATTGACATGGGTAATGATTGGGAATCTGCTTGTAGAATTGATTCATAGAAAAATCTTCAAATGGACAGGCAATGCACTAGGTGGTATTTTAGGGATAGAAACAAATAAAATAGACTCTAAAGAGGTTGAACTTCTTATTAATCTTAGAGCTAATAGTAATAAGACTGAACCTATTAGAATTATTACCAATAAATCCATCTATGTACTCTCCCCTAAACTCTACGAGGAACACATTTAGAACATAACATTGTTTGTGGAAGATTCAAGGAACACTAATGACATAGAGCCAATCACCTATGTTCATAGAATGTCATGATTGTAGAAGATATTTCCATTGTACTCATCATGCATTAAATACGAAGCAAACTATTAATAGGGGAGGAAAAGAACAAGTTTTCAAATAGACTCAATTAGCTAGTCAAATTTATGCTTCAATTAGATATTCCTGACACAATTCTCAAATATTAATAGTCTTGAATGTAAAATTTTTCTAGGAAGTTTGGTTGATTAAAAATTCTTGTAGAACTATCATCAGATTAGGTACAATAAAATGAACAATTAGTTGTTCCCAACAAGTATGATCAAATCTAGTTTTCCAAGGTGATACAATTGCATATGTAGATGCATCACTTGCATGCCAGACATGAAGTGCATTCCCCAATTTATAATGAATGTTTGGATATAAAGGCTCCATACGCTAGCTCAATAATGGAAGCCAAGAATGTAACTATTCATGTATTGTCATAGTCTCCCTGTGAGGATCCAAAGTATCTATTGCTGTTGTTAATCTGGGGATCACTATATGATCTAGAATGTTATGAAGTACTAAAGTCGATAGTAACTTCCCCCATATGTCTAGAAAACACAACATAGGTTCAGGGTCCCTTGGTTCCTAGGAATTTGTAGCAGCTGTTCTCACTACTGGAAGGATATCTTTAGTGAAGAGTTGAGTGTAAGGAGTTGGAGAAGCAAGTTTTTCTTCTATCTAAATGTCATAATCATGAGGCTCATTCCCTTGGAGAAACCTCTCCCACAATGACACTACCTTTAAACCATGCAAAGGATGTTGAAGTGGTTCCCAATGTTGAAACACTATTATAAGAAATGGCAAAACAAATGCAAATGCTATACATGAAAAATCACACAACTTGTAGTCCTCCTAATATTTGGACTGTAAATTCTCAAAGACACTTCCAAGTGATTCCAATTTCATAGTACCTACCACAATACTTTCCTGGATTCTATTCAGTGCTCGCATAATATCCTCTGTGTCATCTAGCTACTGTTTCAGCTATGCATTCTCTTTCTAAAACTACTCCTTCTCCTTTTGTTATATTGCCAAAAACTCTCTCTACTACCTTAAATTTTGATTAAAATTTTGAATGTATGCCTCTACCATATCTAAAATCAACTTCACATTGTGTTGTAACTCTAGCATAAGTGTTTGATCCTAGATAGCTTTCATTTCTTTTTTCACAATTTAAGTAAATAGGGAAGAGAATGTGTATGGCTTGTGATCATTTGGGTTTTTTTTGAGATATGTCACTTTTATAGACTTCAATATTGAATTTAGTAGAGAAAATTAGCTAATTTTTTTTTGTGATGTCACTTTGACTTTAGTATTGATTGTAATAGAATAAAATAGTTGGTTAATGGAAAGGAAATTCAAGAAAAAATGTTTAATGATAAATAAATTTATTAATAGAAGTAGTAATGTAAAATATTTACATGTAGATTTTAGTATGCTTTTGATAGAATAAATTCCTCATGTAATGGGTAGGAAAATTAATAAGGTATTTCATATAAATAAAAATAAAAATGGAAATTATCTATTATTTCATAATAATAATAATCAACTCATATTATATAGGTCAGCGCACATTAATAGGTATATATGTGTGTGCATGTACATTTCTTATATTCATTTACTTTTTATCCCACAATCTATTAATCTTTCTATGATTTGTAATCAAAGATAGCTGCAAAGGCACACCATTCAAAACCTTCCATCCATCTAAATGATTTAGACCAACATATCATTCTTATCCATTGGATGTCCACCATAGGCATGTTATTGAGAACCTTCCATCCATCTAAATAATTTAGACCTACATATCATTCTTAGTCCAATAATCTACATACAATTTAGAGTTAACATGTATCATTGAATTAAAAGGCTAAAAAAAAGAAAAAAAAACATAAAAAATGTCATGAAAGACTCTCACAAGGGGAAATGGAGATAAAAAGTGAAGTGTAATTTCTGAAATCTCTTGTACTAGCTACTGTTTTGGAAGATTGAAATGGAGTTCACAAAAATCCAAATTTAGACAAGAGTAGAGCTACTTGTATAACTTAATTTGGTGAGAGGGGAATGTGGATATTAATGTGGGGTTACTGATTAAATTATAGAGAAAAATAATTGAATACAATAGTACTCACATAGTCCCATGAAGGGAGACAAATTCTGAAGATTTTCATAGCTTATGCCTTGCATCAATCATGGTAGATAAATACATTTAGCAAACTAAAATTGAGAAACAAAAGCACACTAAGACACTCACACAAAGAACTTCCAATAAAAAGTCTCTGATGATTCTATGAATGATCTACACATTAAAAATCTCGACACATAGTTCATACAACAATAGAATCAAATAAGACTTTCCTCAAGAATACAAGAATGGATTGAATAGTTTATTTTATCAAATGACCAAATGTGTGAGGGGATATGAATGGGAGAAAGATAGTCAAAATAAGTAATCAATACGAAATGGGAGTTGTGTTAATGTGGTAGATGGAGATATAAATGGAGAATATTTATGGAGGTGAGGTGAGATCATTGGGTGAAAAATGTGAAGAAGAAAGAGTGATAAGATAGATAAAATATATTTCATGTTTATATCAAATTTTCCAACTTACTTATTGGTAATGACAAAAACAAAATATATTTACAACAAAAAGTACTCAAATGATACCATAGGGTCAACTTGTATTTATATGTTAAGTGCCTTGCAGCCTATAGGCACATTTTAATTTAGTTCACTGAAGAAATACATGGTGATTTTAATGTAGTTTAGTGAAAAAATGCCTAGTTCAATAATTCTACCATCTTCAAAACCATATGTGCAAATATAAACATTAAGTACAGCATGTCGAATATTTTTGTAGATGTACACATTAATTACACCAATTTTTTTTGTCAAAACCAAATGTGTAGATATAAACATTAAGTACAACATGTCCAATATTTTTGTAGATATATGCATTAATTACACCAAATTTTTCTTTCAAAACCATATGTGCATATATAAAAATTAAGTACAACATGTCCAATATTTTTGCAGATATACACATTAATTACACCAAATTTTTCTTTCCAAACCATATGTGTAGATATAAACATTAAGTACAACATGCCTGATATTTTTGTAGATATACACATTAACTACACAAAGTTTTTCTTTCAAAACCATATGTACAGACATAAACATTAAGTACAACATGTACAATATTTTTGTAGATATACGCATTAATTACACCAAAGTTTTCTTTCAAAACCATATGTGCAAATATAAACATTAAGAACAACTAACTCAATAAGGGTACAAGAATAATATAACCCTATGAAGAAGGACCATGTTAGATAATACAAAGAAATTTGATCAAAATGAGGAGACAATTGCTAGATTGTTGTCTAAATTTCAAAGACAAGGTGATGAAACAGGTTATTGTCCTTGCAAGAGTTGTAACAAGGTAAAAGTACAAAGTTGTGTCACCTTTTAGGCTGACTAATCAGAATGACCGAATTTGATTATTTCTGTCTAAAAATCAATTTTGTTCAAAGATATGATCTAGAGAAATTCATTCTAGCTAAGTTATACATTTTATTACACTTTTTCAATTGGAAATGCCTATTAAATTCATGTTTTATACTAGTTTGTATCCAATTACTAAAGAAATATAATTATTTCAAAAAATTAATATTTTAATAACTCTTACTAGTTTTTATGATATATTTTTAATAACTTATAAACACCATTTTATAGAGCACAAAGTCAAGAATATTCTCATATAGAGTTTATAGTGTTTTAATTAGATATAGTATATTATAATTAGAAAATTTTACAAGCACATATTTTAACACTCGAAAAGATGTCAATTTTGAGAAGGAAAAAAATAGTAAATCATATCATAAAAATTCAAAACATATATGACATTCTAGAGGAGAGAGTCCTCTTTTAGAATGTATAATTTTTATTCTAGTCAGAATAGATTTGTTTTGAAAAATGTGGTGGGAGATAAGAACTATGGATTTTAGGTGAGTTGCACTTTGATTGATTATAAAAGTGAAAATATAAGTCTAAAGACAATTTTTATTTTTGAATGTTATAGATATATATGCTATCTATAACATAGTCTAAGATCAAAGGGAAATAAGTTTATTTCCATATAGTTTTGTGGTGGGAATTAGACCCCTAATTTTTAGAGTTTCTTAGCAACTAAGAAATTATCTATAAAAATTATGTAAATATATCAATTCTTAATCTAAATAATAATTAAAAATTATAATCCTAAAATTGATCACTTTCTACACATTTCATTAGTTTACCTCATTTTCAAATTCTAAATAATAATAGTAGTTTTATATCATTGAAGGTGAATAGTTATACTTTTGTTATCCTTTTCCTTCACAAAAGGGTGACATAGGTTTGTGCTTTAACCCAACAACTTACAAATAGAAAGAATCAGAACCAAAACAACTAAGAGACATTGTAGGGAGAATGGTCATGCTAAAGGTGGGTTTGATTATCATAATTTTTATATAGATTGATCTCCCCAAGGTAGTACATGATATAGACCATCACATGTCAGAGAAACATGGAGGAGCATGGAGGTGTGAGAAGTGAAGGAGAAGATCATGGTCCCATGGATGATGACAATCATGCACCAGAAAATACATTTAAAGGTGATGTTATGAATGCATTGATTCATGACACATTTGGTACTAGTGCTAGTGGTAGTTTTGTTTATAGTGATGATTATGATGAGGATGACATTAAGGCTATCCATGATATATGCCTACCTAAGAAGGAAAAAATGACCCTTTACGAAGGATGCCAATCAACTCTTCTCTCTATTGTATTGTTGTTGGTGAGTTTGAAGGTTATGAGTGGTTTATCAAATATTACAATGTCACGTATATTAAGGTTTATCATATATGTCATTATAGTCTACAAAAGATAATTTATGTAGCATTAATATTGTTTATAATAATGGCTTATATATTTTATTGTAGATTGATAGGTGACTATTTGTTACCACCATCAAATTTTCTCCCTTGCTCATACCAAGGATTATATGCCACTATGAAATATATTAAAATGGAGTATTAAGCAATAGATGCTTGCCTTTAAGATCATGTTATTTATCTTAAAGAAATGAAAATTCAACAAAATTCTCCAAATACCATATGAGAAGATATCGAGATGATCAAGTGACAAAAAAGGTGCCTCACAAGGTTCTTCATTACATTCCCATTATTCCACATCTTAAATGATTATTCAAGTGCAGTTTCTTAGCATAATTTATGGATTACCATGTATGTAGTAGAAGTTAAGATGGCATTAGTAAAATGCATATGGATGGTTAAGAATTTATGGACATAGAGGAAAAGTGGCCACACTTTAAACAAGAACCTTGAAATCTCAGCCTTTCTCTAGATGAATTAGGTAAAAGCAATTTCAATTCCATGCAATTCTTGTGTGGAAAATTCATGATGTCCTATGGTTGACACATTTATGTGGTATGTTATACTAAAATCTAGTTATAAATGATAATACTAATTTAAAAAATGAACATATTTATTCCAATTGTATCATTATCTTGTAGGTCTTCAAACAAAGGGAAAATTTAAATGTCCAATGTGTGGTCCGAAGATGAAATCTCATCATTCCCAAAGTTTAAGAAAGTAGGTGTTTAATGAGAATAGGAACTTCCTCCACCTAAATCATAAGTATCAAAGTGCCAAAAACATCTTTTCAATGGGAAAGAAGAGACTACATGAAAGCGATGAAGAATGACACCTCACCTATGGTAGTTCGAATATAATATAATTTGTGGTAGTATCGCTCCACCTAATGGTTTAGGTTTGGAAATTATATATTTTGATTTTGTTTTATTGGCTAATTATGTAATTGATGATCATAAAAGTCATCAAGGAATCATAAACCACCTTCCAAAGGGACTAAATTGTTATCCCAGAGAATTTAGTAGGCTGCCCTATTACGAGTAGCTACAAATTATGCATTTGTTTGATACTATGCATATTGCAAAGAATGTAATAGAGACAATGTGGAAAACATTGGATGGAAGGCATGACAAAGAAAAACTTGCCAAAATTTGTAGTGACATTCATGATTCCAATCATGCAATTAAATAGCAATGGAGACCAGATTAATACAAGTGCCTTTCCTTGGTTATTAACAAAGCAACAAAGTAATGCCATAAAAGAAGTCATATGAAAAATTTTATTTCCTATAGGATTTGTTGTGAATATAAGAAATCTCAAATCAAAGAAAAGTGAATTTAGGAAAGGGCTAAAAATGCATGATTGACATACCTTCATCAAGGTAAGTCACAGTCTTTTGTATTTACAATATATTTGTGAAACTACATTCAATTTTTATTGTATTATGTTAGAATAGAATGAAATGATTAGTTGACAATTATTTTAGTATGTGCTACCCCTATCGCTCCTAGACAACTTTGATAATATCAAACTGCGAATATAAAATCTCTTGGAAAATACATGAGGTAAGTAGTGATATTTGTTCAATATATCAAACAAGTAATATATTGTAAAGTCTTGTTTTTATATGTTATTGTGTGTTGAATCCCTTGTAGGTGTTTTTCATCTAAATAAATCCATAAAGAAGATATAAAATATTGGAAGAAAATAATTCATCTACTAATGTGTTAAATTAAAAAGTGTTTACCTTCAACATTTTTCAATGCAGAAGAACACTATCTCATACACCAAGTCGAGGAGATTGAATTCTATGGACCTATACAACCTATGTCAATGTGGATGGTTGAGAGAGACTTTAAATTTTTGAAGGGTTTGGTTGAATAAATAGAACATCCCAAGGGTTCTATGGTTGAGGGATAGCTGGTATACTAGATGATGGTGTATGTTACTCAATATCTTTTTAATCTTGCAACAAAGACCCATATAGATTGCATTTGGGATCTTGACTCCATTAAAAATTTGAAGGGGAGTACTTCATGGGGAATGGTACATTTAGGAAAGTGAAAGGTTATAAATTATGAGATGTTATTGTAGTTAGTTAATTATTAATATTCAAAATAAATCTTTGTAAGTTATCTATTGTTGGATACAATTGATTAATTGTGTGTTGTCTTTGATGTTACACAAATGTCATATCGGTTTTAGTTAGTGTATGCCAAGCTTACTCAAGCAGTGAAGACAATTCTCTATTTCTACTGAGCATTCCTATGTTTGCCAAGTTTAAAAGGCAGTGTCTACTGAGTAAACATGAGAGACAAAGGAAAGTGTACTGAAGATGAGTGTCAACTGAGTTCACTCAGTTAATGAAGGAAGTTGGATGGAACTAGTATTGACCTAGTTAACTCAGTTGCCAAAGGATTTTTCATGAGTTTGTAGTGTTAACCAAGTTTCTGTTGGTTAACAAAGAAAATCATTTTTGAGTTAGTATCTACTAAATAGGGTAGGCTAATGAAATATTTTTTTATTTTGTTGTATTAGGCTTAATTAATTTATCTATTGATTCCAGCTGACTGAGGTAATGAATATTGATTATTGTGAGTTGTACTTGAGCTGACTTGACAAAATGAATGATATAAGTATAAGGTCAAGTTGTGAATGTAAAGTGTGAGATTATGTATGAGTGAATTGAAGATTTAAAAGAATGAGTAGAGTAAGTAAAGAATAAGTAGAATATCTTTATGAAGTAGCAAAGCCATATTTGATCAAGAAGGATCAAGTACAAGAAAGAATCGAGATCAGTAATCAGCAATTCAGTTGCATTCAATTCAGGTCATCTCATTGTTACTCTCTAACCATTGTAGCAGTGATCTAAATCTCTTAATAGAATTGGCTTAACAACTATTTTTTAATCCTCTAACAAGATGATAGTTCTATTGAATTGTTTCAAGACCTCTAACAAGGCCACTCCTAACAGGGTGATTGAATCCTCTAACAGGGTCACACCTAATAGTGTGTTTCATAACCTTTAACAGGGTTGGCTCCTAATAGGGCTCACTTCAAAAGACTAAAAATAGTAACTAGTTGTAACTGGTGGTTTTCCCAAATTAGGTTTCCACATTAAATATTGGTGTCAAATCTATTCATTCTATTTAATTTATGTTTTTTGCAACTAAGTTAAAGTAGTGGTAATCATAGATAACATCTAAATTTTTGCATGTTGATGTTTACTGAGCAATCCTAGTGTTTACCGAGTCACAACATTTTTTTTGTTTGTCGTGCATCAACAGTATTTAGTTTCCAGAGTTTATTTTTGTATTTACATTTAAGGAATTTGGAATTTATTTTTGTAGTAACTAATTCACCCCTCCCCTCTCAGTTAATCCTCTTATATTTCCAACAATTGGTATCAGAGCTTTTGGTTCTTGCAGAGAAGGTTTCAAGGACCTAAGCTAAAGATAAAGATGTTTTACAATAGAGAGATTCCCAAGCTAAACAGAGACAACATTACAACATGGCAATGACTTATGAGGTTACATCTAGCTACCATCAGTGACTCAAGTTGTAAATATCTTGATGCTAAATATAAAACTCCCACTAGAACTTTGTCAATTGAAGATATTACTAAAAAGAAGAATCATAATATCATGGTGATTTATATTATATCTGCTCTCAGTTATGCCAAATTTGATGAGGTAAAAGATTGCAAAACTAATTTTGGAATGTAAAAAGATCTAAATTAAAAAGCCTTAGAGGATAATTTGATTAGATGAGAATGAGAGAAGATGAAAAAATTGCAAAATATGTGGAAATGATCAAGGCCAGTATAAGTGCAATCAAAGCATTTGGAGGAGACATCAAGGAGGAAACTATTGTAAGTAAAGTGCTTAGAACTCTTCTTCTTATTTATGCAATTAGAGTATCTACTATTCAAGAAATGAGATGTGATCCAAATAGCAAGTTAGGTTTGGATGCTATAGTTGGAAGATTGACAACCTTTGAATTAGAAAACTTTGAGAACTATGTTCCTACTTTAAAGAATGTTGAATCCACCTTTAAAGCTAAACTCTCAATCAAAGAAAAGGGTAAGAAGTCAAAATTTAGTCAATGAAGAAGTGAAGAAGATGGAACATCAGAAGAAATCTCAGATAGTGATCTTGAAGTTGTTGAAGTACTACTTACAAGAAAATATTCTAGAGGTAGAGGAAAATACAAAGGTAAAGTTCATCTGATCTGCTTTTTTGTGAAGAAGTTGGTCACATTGCTGCAAGGTGCCCAAATAGAGAAAACAAAGCTGAAAAGAAAAGAAAAAAACACAATGGCAAGAAGGATTTCAAGTGCTATAGGAACTACAAGGACAAAGGTAAGAAAATTTTTTTTATGGCTAAATATTCTATTAATAGTGAAGATGAAATGGTGTATATCACTGTGAAAGATGAATTTGATGATGAAGGTGATAAAATGTCACTTATCACTCATGTTAGCAAAAATGATACATGGATTATTGATAGTGGCTGCTCACATCATATGACTAGAGATTAAACAAAATTTGAGAATATGAAACCTTATGATGGAGGTAGTGTAAGATTTGGAAACAATGAACCTTGTAACATTAAAGGAAAATGATGTATCTTGTTGAATAAAGAACTTATATGTGACAATGCTTATTGGGTTGAAGGACTAAAGCATAATCTACTGAGTGTGGCACAATTGAACAACATTAGATTCAAGGTAGAATTCATTAATGGAAAGGCAAAGCTATTGGATGGTAAAGGAAATCTAGTTGGATATGGCAAGCAAACAAAAGGTAATTTATTTTATATTGATCTCGGTGAAAGTTCATGCTTTATTGCTCAAGTAGAGGAAAGTTGGTTATGGCATAAAAGGCTATGTCATGTAAACTTTGATAATTTGGTTAATATAAGAAAAAACAAAAGAGTAAGATGTCTTCCTAGTTTGAAGAAGCCTGATATGGGTCTATGCAAGAATTGCCAAATTGGTAAGATGGGAAAGACTAGCTTCAAAAGCAAAGACTATCAATTAGAAGAAGTTTTGAAAATTGTTCATACAGATTTATGTGGACCTATTGGAATAGAAAGATACAGTAGAGAAAAGTTTTTCATTCTATTTGTTGATGATTACTCTAGAATGATGACTATAATGTACTTAAAAGAAAAATTAGAAGCCTTTCAAAAATTCATGTGGTATTTGGCCAGAGTAGAAAAAGAAACTGGAAATTTTTGAAATGTTTAAGATCAAATAGAGGTGGTGAATTCACCTCCAATGAATTCAATAATTTTTGCATTGAAAGAGCAATTAAAAGATAAGTATTAGCTCTAGGTACACCACAATAGAATGGTATAGCTGAAAGAAGAAATAGATCTATCATGGATTGTGCAAGAACCCTAATGTTTGAAAAGAATATTGCTCTGAAATAATGGAAGGAAGCTATCAGCACTATAGTTCATACCTTGAATAGAGTATAGGTGAAGAAAGACTCAAACCATACACCTTATTAGCTATGTTATGGCTACAAACCTAATGTAAGTTACTTCAAAGTATTTGGCAGAAAATGTTATATCTTGAAAGAATCTAAGAAAGGTAAATTTGATGTAAAAGGTGATAAAGGCATATTTCAAAGATACTCCTATAGAAGTAAAACATATAGAGGTTTGAATCTGTCTACTCATAAAATCATAGAAAGTGCACATGTGAAAATTGATGAGTTTGCAGAAGAGAGTGAAGAAGAAAGCATCAAAGAGCCAAAAGATTACAGAAGATTTGTTTACTATGAACCTGATACTTTACCAATCACACCTGATGGAAATGAGGCTTCACCTCCCAAGGCCCCAAAATCTCCAACAACTATGGAGTTGCACTTAGTGGAAACCAAGTTACAATTTGAAGAACCTCAGTCACAATCAGAGGCTACTGAGCTAGTTCAAACTGAGTCACAAATAGTAGGACCTGAGCCTAACATTGAAGTTCATGATGAAATTAGTGAAAATTGGTTGTTATCCAAAGTACCTATATTGGTGAGATATGTTAGAAGGCATCATGCACCTAATTAGATCATTGGAGACAAATCAGATGGAACAATGACAATAAGTAAATTGAAAGGTACATGTTTACTTATTGAATTTAAACCTAGAAATGTTAAAGATGCATTAGATAATGAAAGTTGGGTTACAACAATGAATGAAGAAATTGAACAAATTGAGAAGAACACAACTTTGAGTCTTCTTCCTAGATCCAAGGATAAAAATGTAATTGGCACAAAATGGGTGTTTAGAAATAAGTAGAATGAAGATGGAGAAGTTTCTAGAAATAAAGCAAGGTTGGTATGTAAAGGTTATTCCCAAGAAGAAAGTATATATTATGGTGAGACATTTGCTCCTGTTGCGAGATTGGAAGGTGTTAGAACTTTACTGTGCAGCACATAAATGATTTAAAGTGTATCAAATGGATGCCAAATCTACATTCTTGAATGGAATTCTTGATGAGGAAGTCTAAATTGAACAACCAGAAGGTTTTGTAGATCCTAGCAAAATAGACATGGCTTGCAAATTACACAAAGCATTATACAGTCTCAAGCAAGCTCCTAGAGCTAGGTATGAAACACTACATAATTATTTGGTATAGATTGGTTTTCAAAGAAAAAATGATAACAATAACCTATATATCAAAGAAGGACCAGACAAGAAGATTGTATTGGATAAAATAATTGTTGATGATACCTTATTCATAGTAAATGATGACTTATGCAAGGCATTTTCAGAAGAAACGAGTAAAGAATTTGAAATGTCTATGTTTGGAGAGATAAAAAAATTTGTTGGGTTGTAGTTAAAGTAGAAAAAAATGGTATCTATATCACTCAGTCTAAATACATCAAGGATATACCAAAGAAATTTGGAATGGAAGATTCTAAACCTATTGGAACCCCTATGTCTACTAGACATAAGCTTTACAAAAGTGATGATTCCAAGGTAGTAGATCAAACCACATACTGATTAATGATTGGAAAACTGTAGTATGTAGTGCATACAAGCTTGATATTGCATTAGTAGTTGGTATGGTGAAAAGATTCTTAGCTAATTCTAGAGAAAATCACATGATGGCAATCAAGAGAATCATGAGATATCTAAAAGTTACTAAAGATTATCACTTATGTTACAAAATTGGAGGTAATTTGGACTTGAAAGTATTTACTAATGTTGATTGGGCAGGAAGTATTGATGACAAAAAAAGCACTAGTGGTGGAGCATTCTTTCTTGGTAAAGGACTAGTGTCTTGGACAAGTAAGAAGCAAAATTGTACATCTCAATCCACAGCTGAGGCAAAATATGTGGTAGCAATAGTTAATTGTTCAAATATTGTTTGGTTCAAACAATTGTTGGTAGGTATCAAGAAAGAGATCAAGGATCTAGTTGTCATATATTGTGATAACACCAGTGCAATCAATATATCAAAGAACCCAATGATGCATTCCAAGACAAAGCACATTGCTATAAAATATCATTTCTTAAGAGAATTGGTGCAAGATAAAGAAGCTAGATTGGAATATGCTAATACAAAAGAACAAATTGTAGACATATTCACTAATCCATTACCTAAGGATGCATTTTTGTATCTAAGAGGTAAGCTAGGGGTCATTCCCCTATTTGAAGCTCACTAAATGAAGTTTAGTGATACATCAACCAGTGCATATTGAAGATCAATCAGTTGATGTAGAATTGGCAAGGGCCTATTGCAAATGAATTAGTACTTGAGGTACATTAATAATAACAAAATTATTGTCTTTGGCATGTGTTCTCAAAGAGGGAGAAGTTTACTGTCATATCTCAAAAGAAATTTCTAACAGACGAAGAAATCTAAAGATAGGAAAGAGTTCATAGTGACAGAAGGAGTTTTTCAAATAAGAATTAGAACAAAACTAAGGATATGTTCCTTATTTTATTATTGCTCTAAAATATCATTGTGCTATGACATGTTGTGTTTCCATCAATTCCAAAGAGGGAGATTGTTGGATACAATTGATTAATTGTGTGTTGTCTTTGATTTTACACAAATGTCATATCAGTTTTAGTCACTATATACTGAGCTTACTTAGGCAATGAAGACAGTTCTCTATGTCTACTAAGCATTCCTATGTTTTCCAAATTTAGAAGGCAATGTTTTTTGAGTAAACTTGAGAGACAAAGGAAAGTGTGTTGAAGATGAGTATTAACTGAACTCGCTTGGTTAATGGAGGAAGTTGGATGGAATCAGTATTGACTGAGTTCACTCAGTTGCCAAAGGATTTTTCACAAGTTTGTAGTGTTAACCAAGCTTCTATTGGTTAACAAAGAAAATCATTTTTGAGTTAGTGTCTACTGAGCAGGGTCGGCTAACAAAGGATTTTCTTATTTTTTGGTATTAAGTTAAATTGATTTATCTATTGATTCCAGCCAACTGAGGTAATGAATATTGATTATTGTGAGTTGTATTTAAGCTAACTTGACAAAATGAATGATATAAGTATAAGTTCAAGTTGTGAATGTAAAATGTGAGATTATGTATGAGAAAATTGAAGATTTAAAAGAATGAGTAGAGTAAGTAAAGGATAAGTAGAATATCCTTGTGAATCAGCAAAGCCATATTCGATCAAGAAGGATCAAGTACAAGCCAAAATCAATATTTATAATAAAAAATTTTAGTTGCATTCAATTTAGGTCATCTCATTTCTACTCTCTAATCATTTTAGCAGTAATCTAAATCTCTTAACAGAGTTGGCTTAATAGCTATTTGTAAATCCTCTAACAAGGTGACAATTGTATTGAATTGTTTCAAGACCTCTAACAAGACCACTCCTAATAGGATGATTAAATCCTCTAATAGGGTCACACATAATAGTGTGTTTTTTAAACTTTAATAGGGTTAGCTCCTAATAGGGCTCACTTTAGAAGAGTGAAAACAGTAACTAGTTGCAACTGGTGGTTTTCCCAAATTGGGTTTCCACATTAAATCTTGGTGTCAAATGTTCATGCTATTTACTTTATGTTTTTTTACAACTAAGTTAAAGTAGTACTAATTATAGATAACATCTAAATTTTTGCATGTAAATGTTTACCAAGCAATCCTAGTATTTACTGAGTGACAACATTTTCTTTGTTTGCTGTGCATCAACAGTATTCAATTTCTAGAGTCTATTTTTGTATTGACATCTAAGGGATCTAGGATTTATTTTAGTAGTAACTAATTCACCCCTCCCCTCTTAGTTACTCCTCTTATATTTCAAACAATCTATTTACTTTTGTATAGCTACTAAAGAGTGGGATGTAATACATTTTTTTATTACAAAAAATCAAGATTGGATGACGGTATGGATTGAATGATGTCAATATTTTGGTCATGGATTGAAATGGGAATTCATTTCTTCATTGGTTAAAAAAGCTCATTGTAATGGAGATTCTAATGTTACACAAAAAGAAATAGATTTAACATATGTTTTTAGAGATCTTTAGGTACTTATAAGTTTGTTAATCAACTGTGTGTTTTTGAACTAGTGATGCAATAATTTATACATGTTTGACATTACAAGGCTATGTTATGAAATTGTTATAAATTTTGCATCAAATATTTTGATTACAAAAAGAGAACTTATTATTCTAGGATAAGTGAAGTCTTCCAGGTGACCAATATTTTATCTAGAAATGACTTGCATCCTCGAGAATATCAAAATTGATAGTATGGCATTTTCATTGATATACTTGACTATGACTTTAATTCCTTCAAATTAGTTCTCTTCATCATCAAATGGTACAGACTATGAATCAATCAAAATGATCTTGATACAACTATCATTGAGCATGAGAATGGATTTCCATTGATTAATACAAGGTTTCTTGAGCCAATTAGGGATGAGCCCTACATTCTTCCAAGCCAATGTGAGTAGGTATTTTATTCAGAGGTTCTACATTAACTAAGGTGGTCATTTGTTATTATACATGATCCAAGAGGAATGCCAATAAAGTATAATGTCATGGAAGAAGAATATATTGAGGAAGAGGAAGAAGTGGATTACTATTGAGAGTTAGCTGATGATGCTCCTGATGCTGCTACTGATCATGATGATGATGCTTCTATTGATCATGATGATGATGATGAGGGTGATGATGATGATGATGATAGTACTGATGATTATGATGACAAAGATGATGACAACGATGATGATGATGACGACGACGACGATGATGACGACAATGCTTACCATTATAGTGGTGGTGATAATGTTGACGATGATGATGATTGTGATGATGAGATGAATGAAGAATAATATCAATGATGGGGGGCTTGTGGGGGTGAGAGGGGTGGGGGGTGGCATGTGGGGAGTTGATTACTTAACATTGAAGGGGTGTTTGATTATAAATGAAATGAAATAAATGTACAGTTATGTGATCAATGCCTATGCTATTCAATATTGAGTTCTTGATAGATCAATGATTAATTTGATTAATTTGTCATGTACATTTTGCTGTTTATAATTCATATGTGATGCTAATGTTCATTCTAAATTTGAGTATATGTATCATGAATTTTTAGTCCACTATAAGAAAATTGATTTACATATACAAAAACCTGAAGCCCTTTCACGAGCATCCCACATAGTCTCATGGATCATTAGGTATTGTATATACAAAATTGAGAGCCTCTAATCCTCACATACACTTCAACATAGTCATTACCTATGAGATCATCCCAAAATAAACATTGTATTGTTTATTCAAAAAGTCTAACAGAGTGACCTATTGCCTTCTAACTAGAAGGATTATGCCTTTTCTCTCAAAATGAGAAATGGGCAACCATACCTCTAGAACGAAGGATTTATGTAGCTAAATAAAAGTGAAATTAATCTAGATGAGAGATGCAATTATTAATCTAAGAAATGAAGAAACATAGTATGCTAAATGGATGCATATTTAAAATCTAAATGATATTACAATGAAAGAAATAAAGCTATGCAAATGTGAGCAAAGTGAGTAAGAATTTTAGTATAAATTTGACGCAAATGGAGAGCTTCTTTTGTAGAATCCAAGAGGTGATCGACAATTGAGATTAACCGAAATAGATGGTCAAGATTGAAGAGGAGAGTGAGTCATAAAGGTAACTTCCTCATGAAAAAGGGAGTTAACTGGTTACCTTTGAGTGATAAAAGGAGTTAACTGAGTCCTTTTTGAGTGATAAAAGGAGTTAATTGAGTCTTTTTTGAGTGATAACAGGAGTTAATTGAGTGTCTTTTAAGTGATAAAAGGAGCAGACTAACTACCTTTTGAGTGATAAAAGGAGCTGACTGGTTCCTTTTTTTTGAGTGAATATTTAATTTAATAAAATAGAATATGACCTCATAAATAGATAACTTTAACTAATTGAATAATTAAATTCAATAATTAAAAAAAGGAGATATCTTATTAAATTAAATGTTTTTAATTCCTTTGTATATTAGCTAAAGAGGTAATTTTAATTTAATTAAAGTAGAAAACTTATAATCAAATTAAATTAAATCAATAGGTTTGTGTAGCTAATTTGAGTTGATATTTAGGAATTGAATAAATAATATGATTAATGCAAATTATAGTTTTCTACATTTGACACCAGATCAGGTGGCAATTATTAGAATTAGAATTGCCTAGTAAAATAGGACGTAGGAATAGCTGAATAAACCAAAGTTTGGTTAATATGGCAATGAGCCAATTTTGGGGTATTACATTTTGCCCCTCTTTGAATGAATGTGCGACTAGCACATTCAATTCAAAGAAACTCAGAAAGTATGATGCAAAGATTAGGAAATTAGATTGGGTCCAAAATTGGTGACACAGAGACCAATTGATAAGCTTTTAAAGATTATCTCCAAAATGGAGCTTAACAGGTTAAGGAAACCAAGCTTAGATACCTGAATTGATAAGCATTTTAAAGGTTTTCTCCAGAATGAAGCTTAAACTTTAGGGATCACCTAGATATCAAGATAAATAAGATTTTAAAGATTATCTCCAAAATGGAGCTTAACCATGTCATGTCCCCTTTTCAAATAATTAAAAATAATAATCTTTGCTAAGGCAGGCAGGCCCAAAAAGGTGGAGTTTTAGCAAAAGGGGATAATCTTTGGAAGCGAATGGACTAATAAATAAAAATTATTATTAAAATATGTTTTATTAACCCCTCTTGGACGTGAGTTAGGGTTATGCCATCTTTTAAGGGGTTTGGAGGCATTCTAGGCTCATTCTAGAACTTGATTTTTGCTCATTCTTTGTTATTCTTCAGAGGCTGCCAAACCTGTGGAGAAGGAGACCCAAGAACGAGAGTTTGCAGGTTTCCAGGGAGACCCAAGAATGAGAGTTTTTAGGTTTCCAAGAAGGCTAAGGATGGGAGTTTGAATCCATTCCATGTTCATGCTCATACAGAGTTTGCCTTTGTGCTGAACAGTGCAGATTTGTGAGTTTTCGGGTGTGTTTTTTTGTATGAGTTTGATGTTTTCAGTTGAGTATTTCATATCAGTTTGGGTTGCTGCTGTATTTCAGACTTTAAGGTGTTAAAATAGAGCTGAATATATGTATTGGGACATGATTAAACTTCTGAGATAGATTATTAATGTTTTTGTGGTGTTTCTGGGCATTTTTGTGTTAATTTCGGGAGCCCGATGAGCATAGTTTTTGTCCTACATTTGTGAACTGTTGTGTAAAGGCTATACAGATCTGGAAATGTCATTTTGTAGGCTATTATGCTACTAAAATTTCTATAAAAATGTCCATTTTTAGATTTATTAATAATTTGTGAAGTTGTGAAGCTTTTGGCACTATTTTCAGCATACTCGATTTGGGGTTTCTTGAGAAATTTGGTGGATCTTTGTGATATTAGTTGTTTGATCTTGAAAATCTGATTAGAGGCATGAAATATCATAAAAAATCAGAAAAGGGACATTTCAGTGGTATCAGAGCCATGATCTTGCCAGCCTGAGGGTTTGTAGAAGTTTGCATGTCAGTTTTGACAACTACCTAGATCTTGCATGTCAGTTTTGACAACTACCCAGATCTTGCATGTCAGTTTTGACAACTACCCAGATCTTGCATGTCAGTTTTGACAACTACCCAGATCTTGCATGTTAGTTTTGACACTACCCAGATCTTGCATGTCAGTTTTGACAACTACCCAGATCTTGCATGTCAATTTTGACAACTACCCAGATCTTGCATGTCAGTTTTGATAACTACCCAGATCTTGCATGTCATAATTTATGATTGCATGTTGCTTCTAATCAGCTGCATGCCAAAATTTATGGTTGCATGCTATTTCTAATCATTTTCATGTTAGTTCTTGGTGAATTTTGTGGTTGCATGTTGCTTCTAATCAGCTGCATGTCAAAATTTATGGTTGCATGCAACTAAGTGAAAGAGAAAAAAGATATTTGTAGCGAGAAAAGAATAAAGAAATTTTGATCAAACCTCCAGTTGAAAGTAAAAGTAAAAAATCCAAGGAAGGGAAAAGTATGGCTGATCCAGATGAGATGGCAAAGAAATTCTTCCAAGACATCCAAAATACTCACAAGCAAACAGTGGATAGTTTGGCAGAAACTAGAGAGGCTTTGCGAATACTGATAGAAAAACTACAAGGAGTTGCATCTATTAATGAGAAAGGGAGCACTTCAGAGGAGCCAAGAAATCTAAAATCCACACCATCTAAATCAACCAAAATTATTTTCTTGCCTGCAGATGAGCCACCAGTACCAAATCCAGCCATTAATCCTGTGGAAGAGGTTATAGATAACTTGATTACATTAAGAGCTACTTACAATGGCTTAGATGATGACTTTCGTAGTTCGGTTCCTTTTAGAGAATATGTGGATATGATGAACACTTTGATGCCCAAGAAAGAGTATAGAAGGGAGCATGACATAAGTGGAAGAGAGCTCAAAAATAAAATAAGCAAGTTTATAGCACCTACTTTTGATGGAACAAATAAAATTTCAGCTAGAGCATGGCTACAAAAATTACAGACCTTCCTCACACTTAACCCCATGAAGGAGAGTGATGCTGTTCAAATTGCAAGTCTACAATTGGAAGATGCAGCCTATGATTGGTGGTATCATGGAATGACTACTCAAGTGAAGATTTTTCTTGAGTTACCAGCTGATTATAGTTTACGGATATGGACTCGAGATTGTTATATTAGCATTTGGGATTCAGTTGACTGGAAATCTTTAACACTTTTTGGTAGCAGTGATTGTTTGGGTGCTATCATGGATTTGATTAGCAGATTGCACGGTGTTGTCTTTTCTTGTGCTAGGAGCTTATATGATGTTGGTATTAGTTTTTATACACTGGTGTTGGGCTTTGTTCATATATCTAGTCAACCATACTTGCTGGAATGTGTTGATGATATTTCATATTTGGCAGTGTGTACATACGAGTCCCAAGATCATATTGGCATTGATGACATCCAGGAGGATGTAGTGGGCAGTTTTGAAGACTTAGTTTCCTTGGGTACAGAGGAGTTGGACAGTAGTGCTAATGTTTTTGATACTCCATATGTTGATATGAGATTTAGATTTGATTCACAGGATATGGATGGTAATACTCTAGAGACTAGTAACTTTGATGATACTCCTTTAGATAGTGCATCGGTGGAGGTTTGTAGGAGACAGTCAAGCCAGTGCTATCATGTGTCTAATCAGTTGAGAGTTAGTGACCGAGATATTGCTGTCACTTGCTAGCATTTTGATGCTACTTGTTAGTTGTTAGCAGTTTATGGATGGGGTTCTCCTACTAGTGATGAGCAGGAAGGTAGTTATCTTTCTTTGATAGAGATCCACTCTTTATGGGAGGCTATTCGGATTTTGAGATAGAATTATATGTAGTTGGTAGCTGACAAAGATTATCTTATGGAGTGGGGTAGTACAACATATGATGCATTGTTGGCTAAGGAAGATGAGGTGAGTAAGCTTACTAAGCAGCTTGAGGTGACTTCTAAGATTCTTGAGAGTACACAGTTGGCTTTCAAGGAGTCATAGTTTTATTTGGCTAAGGTGACCATGGAGTTAGAGCAACTATAGTCTTTACCTAATTTTATACAGTCACAAGCTATGGTGTTTGGTGATCCGAGGATGTCCATGGCCGAGATTGTTAAAGATAGTGGAGATGGGGATGCATCCATCCTTGATACTAATGTTGGCATATCAGGTTCATCCCCACTAGAGTTAGGTCCAGTAGAGTTGGGTGCTGTAGAAAATTGTTGTGGTATGCCTGATATGGTGGTGACCTCTAGTACTAATGCCATGAAGACTAGAGAGGTTGTATCAAAGATCATGTGTGATATTAGTGAGCTGATAGTTGGCATGGTTCTTGCTAGTAATACTACTCCCTTGGCAATGTCTTTAGAGGTAGTATTCAGTTCCAACTTGGTTAGTGATCGATTGCAGTTAGTTACATATGGATTGCAGTCTGAGCCACTGAGTGAGATTGGTGCATTCTATCAGCATTACACTGTGAGGTATGCTCATCAATCTACCTTGGATGACCATGTTGATGAGATGATGATACAGAGATGTACTTTGGTTCCTAGTGCTTATCATCAGTTATGGGATGGTTTGATGCCTCAAGATGAGAGTTGTGATGGGCATGACATGGTGATAGGTTCTGCAGTTGACAACTTGATAATACATGACTTAGAGTAGGAGTTTGGGAGTGATGCTTCAGTAGTTGTTGTTACTGATTCTACTCCTTTGGCTATGATATCTCCTAGCTTAGTTGGTAGTTAGTCACAGTGGGCTATATCACTTGTTCATGGAAAATTTGGTTTGTGTTCAATTTCTTATTGTTTATCTTGTGATGGCTTTTCACCATCAAGGGTGCATGGGAGTTATGGTTATGAGATAGTGGCCGATGATCTACAGAGTTGTGTTGACTGTAGGAGTTGTACAGTGTGTGGATTCTCCATACTTGGTATAGTTTCATTTGAGAGCATTCACCATTGTTGCAGAGTTGGATTGTACATTTTGTATAGGCCAGTGGGATGCGTTGATGGTATTTATTATGTTGGCAGTTTGATTTGTCCACTTTACTTGGGTTCTAATGTTCTAAGAGTTTGTGTCTCGTGGGTTTCTGATTGTGGTAGTGGTGATTTTGGATTTTGGTTGAGCTATAATTGTCAGTTTGATTATGGATTCCTCTTGGTCATATTGCAGAGGATATTGCATGAGCCTATGTTATTTGGCAGTAGTATAGTTCATGACTACATTTGGGATCCAGGTGGATTGATTGGTTTATTGTTCAGCCATTGCTTGAGGACAAGAAATATTTGGGAGGGGAGGACTTGTCATGTCCCCTTTTCAAATAATTAAAAATAATAATCTTTGCTAAGGTAGACAGGCCCAAAAAGGTGGAGTTTCAACAAAAGGGGATAATCTTTGGAAGCAAATGGACTAATAAATAAAAATTATTATTAAAATATTTTTTATTAACCCCTCTTAGATGTGAGTTAGGGTTATGCCCTCTTTTAAGGGGTTTGGAGGCATTCTGGGCTCATTCTAGAACTTGATTTTTGCTCATTCTTTGTTATTCTTCAGAGGCTGCCAAACCTGTGGAGAAGGAGACCCAAGAACAGGAGTTTGCAGGTTTCCAGGGAGACCCAAGAACAAGATTTTTCAGGTTTCTAGGAAGGCTAAGGATGAGAGTTTGAATCCATTCCATGTGCATGCTCATACAGAGTTTGCCTTTGTGCTGAATAGTGCAGATTTGTGGATTTTCGGGTGTGTGTTTTTGTATGAGTTTGGTGTTTTCAGTTGAATATTTCATATCAGTTTGGGTTGCTACTGTATTTAAGACTTTAAGGTGTTAAAATAGAGCTGAATATATGTATTGGGATGTGATTAAACTTCTAAGATAGATTATTAGTATTTTTGTGGTGTTTTCGGGCATTTTTGTGTTAATTTCGGGAGCCCGATGAGCATAGTTTTTCTCCTACATTTGTGAACTATTGTGTAAAGGCTATACGGGTATGGAAATGTCATTTTGTAGGCTGTTATGCTGCTGAAATTTTTGTAAAAATGTCCATTTTCAGATTTATTAATAATTTGTGAAGTTGTGAAGCTTTTGGCACTATTTTTAGCATACCCGATTTGGGGTTTCTTGAGAAATTTGGTGGATCTTTGTGATATTAGTTATTTGATCTTGAAAATCTGATTAGAGGCATGAAATATCATACAAAATCAGAAAAGGGACATTTAAAACCCTAAGGAATCTAGATAGAACACCGAAATACCTAAATTTTGAAGATTTGAAAGATTATCTCCAAAATGGCTTAATATTAAGGGATCCAGATAGAACACCTAGATACCTAAGTTGAATAAGCATTTTAAAGGTTTCTTTTAGAACAAGCTTAAACTTTAAGGATCTAGCTAGAACACCTAGATACCTAAGCATAAAAAGATAACATGATTCAATCATGAGTCATAGAATCATCCTTAGAATGAGGCTTGATTCTCAGGAGTTAGGGTTTAGATTGTCCTGATACCTGTCTATTGAACTTTGACTAGAAATGTTATAAGATGTGATTAGCTAATGAAAACATAAGATAGATGAAAAATGATGCCAAATAGAGGGGAACATGATGCCCTTAGTGGTGAGAACATAATATGGAAACAAGATGCCTTGAGCAATGAAGATGCCTCAAGTGATGAGGACATAAGATTCAGACTGAGTTGAATTTTAGATTCAATGATGTAATCATCCTGCCCCCTCAGGAGTGAAATTGAAATATGACACACCAAAAATGTGATGTAGCATAGTATGTTAAAAGATACTGAAGAAATTTGAGGTTCAAAAGAACGTAAAAGTGATCAATATGATCAGAAGAAATATAGAAGAGATTAGAATGATTAGAAGAATTTAGAAGAGATTAGAATGATTAGAAGAATTTAGAAGAGATTAGTATGATCAAAAGAAATATAGAAGCCAATTTGAAGAAATATTGGAAAGTTTGAAGAAAGTGTGATTTGAAAAGATTTCAAGATTCACAAAGTATCAGGAAAAAAATGGACTACACAAGCATTCAATCACGCTGGTCCCAAAATTTTAAAATGTCATTTTGAGCTATTTAAGTGTGTTAGACTTTGAATTCGATCCCAAAAATAGATTCAAATTAGTCAAAGTAGCCAAGAGGATGTTGAACAAATCATTTGTGCAGTCATGAAGAAACATGATACTTTGAATAAGCCGACAATTCCTCATCACAAATGATGTAAGTGGATCTCCAATCAAACCATGTGCTTATGCAATGCAATCTTATGATAGATACAATCTTAAACTAGATGCAACCCTAGGTTTGGTTACCAAGCTTTGATAATTATCATCACTGAGCGTATAGTGAATCCTAGAAGTCATACAATCCCTACTAACATTGCAATCATAGGAATCTGAATAGGACATCTATTCTAGTTTTGTTTGGATTAAATGTAAGCATTCGAGGCATAAGAAGCTAGAATGGACAAAACATTTGTCTATTTTAATATAGCAAGTGAACATAAGAATCAGAGCATAAATGCTAGGATGACCAAAATGTTTCTTGCATGTAGACACACCAGACACATGAGATATTCCTCTTATGCTAACTAATCAATAAGTATTCTATCCCCTTGTGTCCGTAACTTTTAATAGAAGTTTCCATATACACTCGTAGTGACCCATACGTTCACTTAGTAGGACGAGTATTAGTATTTACTGTAGCATAAAGAGTTCACTCCAATAAGCAAGGAGAAGAATCAACCTCATTGATTTATCCATATAAAAGGAGTCGAGGTGTGCATGGACATCCAATACAAGATAGAGGCTCTTATAGTGGACACCCCATTTATATGTATGCCTCAGATCATAGGAACTAGAACACAAAGAGAAGCAAAGAAAAGATCATGCGCCCAGTCCTTGCTTCTCTAGTCAAAAATGACATCATCGAGTTTGCTCGAGGAGACATGATGAAGCAAAAATGAAACAAATAAAGAAAATGCTTAGTATATCTAAACAAGTATGTCATTTTGAGTTCATGTTTTTGGGATTGATGTCAAATGTCAATGTTTAGAACATAGATGAAAGAAATCTCTTCAGTATGGTGACAACAGTAGACAAATGTAGTTAGAATGACTAGTGACTGAGGTCAAAGAGGAATCTTCAATGTGAAGACCCTAAAGAGGATCGAGCAATAGTAGATAGACACAGTTAGGACAACTGGTGACTATCATGAAAGAGATTCTATGAGGAGAATCTTAACAAAGAGTAACACTAGCAATAGTAGGCAGACACAGCTGAAACAACTGGTGACTATTATGAAATAGATTCTATGAGGAGAATCTTGACAAAGAGTGACACTAGCGGTAGTAGGCAGATGTAGCTGAAACAACTGGTGACTATCATGAAAGAGATTCTATGAGGAGAATCTTGGCAAAGCATGACACTAGCAATAGTAGGAAGACGTAGCTAAAACAACTAGTGACTGTTGCGAAAGAGATTCTATGAGGAAAATCTCGATAAAGAGTGACACTAGCAATAGTAGGCAGATGTAGCTGAAACAACTTGTGACTATAATGAAAGAGATTCTATGAGGAGAATCTTGGCAAAGCGTGACACTAGCAACAATAGGAAGATACAGCTAAAACAACTAGTGACTGTTGCGAAAGAGATTCTATGAGGAGAATCTTGACAAAGAGTGACACTAGTGATAGTGGGAAAATGCAACTAAAACCATCGGTGACTATCATGAAGGAGACTCTAGGACACTAGAGAGTAGTGCCCCCAAGCTATGACGAGACTCAATCCATAGATACATGAGCAAAGGGCAGTAAACTAAAGCAAGAAAGCAACTGTATAGGGAGCTAGAAGACACACTACAAGATGGAGCATTAGGAACAAGAGGTGCTTGTTTGCCAAGTTTTCACCTTCTTGGTAGGGCTTTCATTTTTATTTTTTGCTACCATGATGCCTATTTCTATGTTTTCAGCAATGACACTTTCTTGTTTTTCAATTTTTTTTGTATTTTTCTTTTTTTTGATTCTTTTGTATTTTTCTTTTTTTTTTTTTTGATTTTTTTTGTATTTTTGGAACTTTTCAATTTTTTTGGTATTACCAAGGTGCCTATTGCTAGGTTTTCACCAAGCTAATGATTTTCTTCAGGACTGTTTGCAATTTTTAGATTTTTTTCAAGACATTTAGATATATATATAAAGAGCTTTTGAGATCATATCAGCTGTAGAACCGCTTTAGGTGGAGAGTGTTGATAGGCTCCTTGAGTTTTTCTCCCTCAACTGTTGAAAGCTGGTAAGCATCAAATCCATAAACTTTAGTGATTATGTAAGGACCAAGCCAGTTTGGTTCAAACTTCCCTTTTTGGACTCATTCTTGCTAATTCCTATGATTTTCTCTCAGGACAAGATCACGTAGGTAGAAGTCATGTGGCTTAACTTTCCTAGTGTAGCTTCTTGACATTTACTGCTGATAAGCTCGCAGGTGATCACATGCCACTTTTCAATGTTCATCTAGTAAGCCTAGCTATTGAAGCCAAGCTATTCTATAATCTTCATTAGTAATAAGGCCTTTCATAGAGATTCTTATGGTAGGAATCTTGATCTCTATTGGAAGTGTAACATCTGCTCCATAAACCAAAGCAAAGGGCATCATACCCGTTGGAGTCCTGATGCTTTTCCTATATGCCCATAAAGCTAGATTAATCTGGAGGCTCCAGTCTCTCCTAGATTTGTTGACTGTGTGATGGAGGATCTTGAGGATTGCCTTGTTGGATGCCTCTACCTGACCATTACCCTGGGGGTAATAGATAGAAGACCAATGTTGTGTGATTTTGAATCTTTTGCATAGTTCCTTGAGGTCTTTATTTTTGAACTATCCTCCATTGTTAGTAATGATGGAGGATAGTACATCATACCTACATATGATGTAGTTTTTGATAAAAAGAGCTATAGTTTTGCCATTTTCTATTGTGAGGGGTATTGCTTCTACCCATTTCATTATAGGAGTGGATGAAATCCAACTCCACAGCTTGCCAAGATCACCTACATGCAAATAACCTATCGAAGGGAAACTAAGAAGGAAGAGGTGGAGCTTGGAAAAACCCTAAATGGACATGAGAGAGAAAATATTACAAAAATAAGAAAAATGTATTTACAATGAAAATGGAATGAGTTGATGTGATACAATGAGAGAGCCCAAATATAAAAGCCTCATGGAAGCTTGTAGAACAAGCTGAAAAGTGGTAGAAGATAAGTTTGACAACTAAGCACACTTCCACAAAAAGGTGGAACATGCTAGAAGGGAATAAAATTTTGTATTGTTAACAACTCATCACTACATGCATTAAATACTAAATATTAAATAAATGCATTAACCTAAGTAAGCTTAAGTAATAGAATAAATAATTAATAAATAATTATTTACTCTAACATCCCCCCTTAAGTGCAACTTAGGGGAATGCCTTAAACTCACAAAACTAAGATGAAATGTAGGGTGGGTCTTGGCAACAAGGCCATTGTAGGTACCCATGTACAATACAAAGAAATGAAACCTCTAAAAATGGGGAAAGAGAGAAAACCACGTGAGAAAAACCCTCTCCCAAAAAGAGGTAAGAACCTAGTGAAGAATTGAAGAAGCCTCCAACTAGGGAAATGTCCCCTAAAATAGGAACAAGGAGTGATCATGAAGAGCATCACTGAAGCATGAAGAAGCCACAAAATTTGGCATCAAAAAGAAATTGCTAATCTGAAGAACCTCCATGGAAGAAGAAGGCATGAATCAAGCATGTCTATATGGTAGATGATCCATCTCACCAAAATGCATAAGTAGCTAGCCACTGCAATCACCTCATATATAGGATCAACCACTAAATACATAGCTCACACTATCGAACCATCAAACCAAAGATGCATTATAACAACAAAATAATCCCCCATTAATCTTGATGGGGTGAGATGACAAATGACTAAGAAGGTGGGCCAAAATCCTTTGTAGACAGAACCAAGAACAATGAGAGAAGAAGAGGTACAAACACCTATAAAGACATGGTCACACCAATGATACATGGGCTAATTTTGTGGAAGAGATACTCACTTGACAAAGGGAGAAGACCTAAAATAGAAAAAAACTATCCCCCCATGGTGCTTTATAAAAAAAGTGCAAGTACAACTGTCTCAAAACAATGTTCATGAACTCGAAATGCAAAAGTGGCACTTTATCTTAGTGCATATACATAAAAGTGCTTAGAAATGATGTCTACAATGATCAGAAAAGGAAGAAATTTGACACAAAAGATAGTGCAACCTAAAACAAAATAAACCATGCTAGGAAAATGATCCTTAGACCTAAAACACCCAAGATATCCACCATAAAGCAAAAATGCCAAAAACATGATAGAAAGAGAAAGGACTAGACTCTAAGGAAAAATACCACATTTCTAAAAAGGTGACAAAACCAGCTTTTCAAAAACATAACATTTTCAAAAAATGGACATGGGACGCAAAAGATATGCATGCCACAGTCCAAAATAGAACTTTGGATTTCAACTAAAAAAGTGGGCAACCAAATTACATCAAAACCTAAAAAAACTTACACCAATCTCTCCATCTTGGAACTAGCTTTTTGAAACTTCTTTCAGATCAGAAAAATACCTCCATATGCTCAAGTTATGGCCAAAAAACCAAAGGTAGGTGAAAAAGGACCTTGGAGAGGTGCAAGGGGCACATGAGCTAGTGATGTCATGATGATGTCAACAAAACACACCATTAAAATTGATAGGTTGGGGCCCATCATGGAAAAAAAGGACACGTGGAAAACTAGATGATGTGGCATGTGCCACATGGCAGCCCTACCATGTGTCACCATAGAAATGTGCCAAGTGTAGCCAAATTCCACGCTGGCTGAGCATGTGCTGACAAAGAAGGCTAAGTCCACGTAACTGTTGACTATGTCAAAACACATACACATGGTGCTGACTATGATAGGAGTGGCATAGAGGAGATAAAAATCAATGGAGTGGTGCTATAGGAGGTGGGTTGGGAAGGCGTCATGGTGGAGGCAACCTAAATGGTGGCAGAAAGGCTGAGGCCGAGCTGTGGCACTGGGAGGGCGGTGTTGCTAGCTACACCCACTGTAGGCTACACATGGGTGGCACGATGGTGGCCCTACAATGGCATAGTAGTGACACTATGAAATATATATATTTTTACTTTTTTAAATGTCGAATCATTTGTATGACCGTACAGAAAGCTCTACAAGCAAAATTTTTTTCCCTCCCGGAGCCCTGTCTCCAAAATTGAAAAGTTTTATATGAATCCTGACTATAAACAACCTTCTGGATCCAATGCCAGTGTCTGTTTGGGCCCAAAGTGCTCTGAAAAAATGCTCTCCCCTAATTTAAAGAAAAAATGCACAAACAAACTAGGGTTTGTGACTTCAAATCATGGCTTCAAAAAATCTTCAACCAAGCAACAATTGGAAGGATTTGATACCATGTAGGAGTTGATGAAATCCAACTTCACATCTCACCAAGATCACCTACATGCAAATAACCTATTGAAAGGAAACTAAGAAGGAGGAGGTGGAGCTTGGAAAAACCCTAAATGGACATGAGAGAGAAAATATTATAGAAACAAGGAAAATATATTTACAATGAAAATGGAATGAGTTGATGTGATACAATGAGAGAGCCCAAATATAAAGGCCTCATGGAAGCTTGTAGAACAAGCTGGAAAGTGGTAGAAGATAAGGTTGACAACTAAGTACACTTCCACAAAAAGGTGGAACATGCTAGAAGGGAAAAAACTCCCATGTTGTCAACAACTCATGACTACATGCATTAAATACTAAATATTAAATAAATGCATTATCCTAAGTAAGTTTAAGTAATAGAATAAATAATTATTTACTCTAACATTCATGAAGTAGTCTGTAGCTGTAATAATAAACTTATGTTCATTAGAAGATGGGTGAATCTGACCCACCAAGTTGAAGGCCCATTGTTGAAATGGCCACATTGTGGTAGATGGAATGAGCTCCCTAGCTGGAACATGAATTAGATTCCCATGGAGCTAGCACTGTTTGTAAGACTTGGCATACTTGATTGCCTCTTGCTCCATTTTAGGCCAATAGTAACCAGCCCTAATGAGTTTGTGAGCTAGTGTTAAGCCATTTGAGTGGGATATGCAAATGCCCTCATGAACGTCAAGTAATGTGCATTTGGACTCTTTAGGTTCTAAACACCTAAGGAGTGTTCTATTGAGACCTCTCCTAAATAAGTTGTCAGCAATAATGAGATACCATGAAAGATTACAGATAAGTTAGTGATTTTCATTCCAGGTTAGACCGTCCAGAATGGTTTGGTTACAAAGACAGGAGTAAATGTGATGGTAGTGAGATGAGTCTTGTCCTACAATAGAATAGATCATCCTAGAATCAGGGGTATCATAGGCTAGATAGTGTAACACTTCCACTAGGAACTCATGTTAGAGATCATTGTCAGGCATCTGTAGCAAGGAGGCCAAAGTCACCATTACATCAATCACTTTGTTATTTGCTAGAAGAATTTGTTGGAAGGTGATGTGCACAAATTACTTCTTTAGGTCATCAACCATGCATTTGTAAGGGATCAATTTATCATCCTTTGTTTGATACACATCATTAACCTAGTTGATTATGAGCAGGGAGTCCTCGAAGATATCTAATTGATCAACTCTCCATTCAACTACAATCTTCATGCCATTAATCAAAGCCTTATATTCAGCAATGTTGTTTGTGCAAGGAAAAAAAATCTTGTATGCTTAGGCTAATGAATATCTTTGTGGCATTATGAAGAGTAATCTAGTTCCAAATCCTTATTGTGTGAAGGACCCATCAAAGAACATCACCCATGTTTGGTATGTGAGTGTTAGAATTGACTCATTAGGGAAATCAATGTTCATTAGGAGAAGACTTTGCATAGGTGCATCTGCTAGCTAATCTACAATTTCTTGTCCCTTGATAGCTTTTCATTCAACATACTAAATGTCAAACTCTCTGAGTATCATGACCCACTTAGCCAATCATCCTGTGAGAGCTGCCTTACTAAGCAAGTACTTTAGTGGATCTATTTTAGTCACTAGCCATGTAGTTTGGGCAAGCATGTAGTGTCTCAAATTTTGGGAAGCAAAGAGAACTACCAAGCAAGCTTTCTCAATGATGTTGTAATTCTTCTCATAAGAGATTAGCATGTGACTCAAATAATAAATAGCTCTCTCCTTGTTATCATTGTCCTCTTGAGCTAATAAGATTCTTAGAGATGTTTCAATTTCTAAAATGTACAAAATCAATGTCTTCCCATAGATAGGAGGCATTAAGATTAGTGGATTAGGAAGATATTGTTTTATCTGTGTTAAGCTTTGCTCACAATCTTGGCTCCAATTGTATTTGACACCCTTGTGTAAAGTCTTTGTAAAAGGTTGTGATCTATCTACCAACTATGAGATGAACCTATGGATAGATTAGAGTCTTCCTTGTAGGCCTCTCATCTCATTGATGTTACGGGGTGGAGGCATAGCCATAATTGCTTGAACCTTCTCCAGATCCACCTCAATTCCTTTTATAGACACAATGTATCCTAGTACTTTCCCTAATGTGACACCGAATGTGCATTTCTTAGGATTGAGCCTAAGACTGAACTTTTCCATGTGATCTAGGATGGGTCCCAAATCTTGCAGATGAGTATTGCATTTAACACTTTTGACCAAGGTATCATCCACATAGTCCTCCATGGTCTTATTCATCATGTCATGGAAAATTGTGGTTACTGCTCTGTGATAAGTTGCACCAGCAATTTTCAAACCAAATGGCATTACATTCTAGCAAAAAGTTCCCCATGCACATGTGAAAGTAGTTTTCTCCTATTCTTTTGGCACAATTTTTATTTGATTGTAACCAGAAAACCCATCCATTAGTGAGTACATCTCATACCCTGCCATCATGTCCACTATCATATAAATGTTGGGAAGTTGTAAAATCATCCTTAGGACATGCCAAGTTGAGATCATAGAAGTTATACAAACTTTTATAGATTTATCATTCTTGGAGACTCGAACAATATTGGGTATCCATTCAACATAATCAATTGTGTGGATGAAACCAGCTTTTAGAAGTTTCTCTAGTTTTGGTTTGACAAGAAATGCAACATGAGGATGTATTTTTTGAAGTTTCTATTTAACTAGTTTGATGCCTAGTGCAATGGACAAGTGATGCATGATAAGATTAGGATCTAGTCCTAGCATGTCAGAATATGTCCAAGTAGAATTTATTTTCTTCTCTCAAAAAAAGGCAGTGATCTCTTCCTTTTCTTTAGGTGACAATGATTGTGCCAAATGTATTATATGAGGATGTTCTTCTATACCCAGGTTAATTGACTATGTTGGCTCCATCAACACTAATGATCTCTAATGAAAGTAACTTGGAAGTGCACCAAATATCTCATCCACAGGCATCTCAGAGAAGTTTTCACCTTTGGATATGTCTTTTGTTTTTACTTTTTTGGGTTCTAACATTGCCACAATGTGGTTTTAACCATCAAACATTTTGCATTTTTTCTTTTTAATTGTATGAATGAGATATTTGATGTTAGCTTTAGTCATGTTGATTCTCTATTCATTGGTGGAAGACATTACAAGTTCGATAGCGTTTAGGTAGTAGGAAAGAGCATAATCACTCTAGAATGTGGGGACTTTGATAGATGCATTAGGGTTCTAGTCTATAAGCTCAAGATGTGTGAGTGAAAGAGTAGTGACAGGTTCAATTGTGTTCATGGTATAGTCATTAAGTGCTTGGACTAGCAATTTGAGACCTACGAAAACTTTGTCCACAATTGTGTTTGAATGCCTCTGAGTACTAATGTGAGGAATTGATGACTCTCAAACACTAGTTGGATTAGACCAATCTAACCTAACCCTAGACATTTCACCCAATTCAATTTGGTTTTCATAGACATGAACTTGGTCAATGTCTTTATCAGTAGTTGTGTTTGAAAGACAGTCAAACTCATATTCCTTAGAATCAGTGCTACATGACGAGAGATTGTAGAACTCCCCAATAGTGATAGGGACATACTCTCCTTTATCATCTATATTTTTACATAGGTACTCAATATGTAACACCTGCCTAGAATCGCCTTGTTTTGAATGACCATGATGTGGATCAGTATTGTCCTCTAAAGAATCACTAGTACCATCCATAGTGCTGATGCATTGCATAAAGTCATCTGGCTCAGCAAAGAATTTAGCAAGAAAATGAGGAATAGGATAAGGATAAGGATCCTCATCATTAGATTTTTCCTTTTGAGTATTTGATTGGGCTTGTGACTCATTTCTAGATGAACTCTCAAGTTTTAGTGTGAATTTATTAGGTCCCAAATGGAAAGGAACCTTCTTAAATCCTAGACTAGTTGTATCATTGTTGCTTTGAGCCGTTGCCTTGATAGGATCGATTAGGCTATTCTTATTGCACCCAATAGGGCTAGTTCCCTTGTAGCCAAAATGCTTTGTGAGCCTAAGACTAGGCCCATATTTCTCAAGATTAATTTCTCGAGCTTGCTTTGTTAAGTATACTAGAGTATCTTCTCTATAAAGCCATGCAACAATGGCTCTATTTTCACTTTCATCCTCTAGGGGAATTGTAGCCTTGACAAAAGTACCATTATAATTGGTTTAAGGCATCAACATAAACAATTTCTTTGCCTCTGAGGATCTCTCATAATGATGAGGAGACTTTGGAAGAGATGTTAATGACAACCCTGGTTTAATATGGTACTCACCCATGCTAGTTTCTTTCAGGTTGACTGATTGCTCAATTTTTTTTAGCTTGTTTTCATGATAATCAATATATTCCTTGTTAGTAGGGACAAAATTCTTAGCAACTTTGAGCATATTGCAGGTGTAACTACTACTGGCAAGAATAGTGACTTCAGAGCCATGAAATGGAAATTTGACAAATTGATGGTATGTAGAGGGCATAGCATGCATCTCATGTATCCATGGCCTTCCTAGTAGAATGTTATAAGCCAAGGGAATTTCGAGGACCTGACAAGTGACATCCCTTTCTATAGGACAATCACAAAGGGGCAAGACCACAAGACCGAGAGACTTTTGTTGAACTTCGTCATACACTTTGATAGTAATCCTATGGTGAGGACCAATAGAGTCCTTAGAGTAATTTAATTATCTAAATAGAGTAGTAGAGATAATGTTTGGCCCAATGCCATTATCGATGAGTACCTGACGAACACATGTCTGATGTACCATGACCTCAATTTGTAGAGGTTGATTGTGTGGGTGACTCAATGAGTTATCATCCTCCTTAGAGAAGGACATAAATTAGGGTGAGGTTAGGTGACCTAGAATAGATTGAAATTGCCCAAGATCAATATCTTGAGGAAAATTTTCCTTAGTGAGGACTTTGTCTAGAATCTACCTATGAGCAGGTGACATTTTAAGCAGCTCAAAGATTGTAATTTGAGCATAAGTTTGTTTTAATTGATCGAGAACACTATAGCTAGTTTCTACTGAATTTTACACGAGTTTTGAACCTTTGCTAGATGGAATAGCAAGGGTTTTGTCCTTATGGTGTTCAAGATCAGGAGCAAAAGGCATAGGGCCTTTGAGTACCAACTTGGCACGAGAGCATGTAACAATATTAGCACAGTGTTGCAAAGATGTGTTGTCCATTGCATTGGAAGTAGGGCCCCTCAAGACAAATGGTATCCTTGGTTTAGTGGTATCTTGCTTGTCCTTAATGGTGATGAAACCAAAGTACTCAAAATCCATAGGTTCAACCATGTTGATCACATTGTTGTCATTAGAGTATGTGTAGTTGACCTTGTTGTTAGGTTTTTGTTTTGAGCTCTCTCCTTTTTCATAAGCTTGGAAGGGCTCTTTGAAAGCCTTGTGATCTAAGTTCTTGTTATGTCCATCGACCACAATGTCACCATCATCAATCATGTCCTAGACTTTGTGATGCAAGTTTATGCAGTTGCTAGTTTTGTGCCCCTTATTTTGGTGGTACTCACAGAACACAGTTTCGTTCCACCATGTTGGGTGTGGTTGCAAATCATAGGGATGAGAGTTGTTTAATGGTGAAATAAGCTTGTTCCATAACAAGGTATTATAGACCACATCTAAAGGTTCACCAAGAGGTGAATACTCTCGTTTAGGGTGTGTAGCCCATGAGTTTCTTGATTTATCCCCAGATGTCTTATTGTCAGGAGGAGGTTTCTCAATATTCTTGGTTGCATTGAGACTATCCATGAGATTAAAAGCTGCCTTAGTAGGCTTAGGAGTTACATTTCAACAACCCCATCATGTACAATTTCTTAGTTCTTGTTGATGTACTTGGGTTTGTCCTTGTTAGAGGTGGAGCCTTGTTTTGGGTCCTTTTGAAAAGTAAGTTCACCCTTCTTGACCATGAATTCCTCTATGTGGATAGCCTGGGTGACCATGTCTTCAAAGGTACGTGGACCTTGAAGTTGGACTCTATACCCAAAATTAGGTAGCAGGTTATCCATAAAGATGTCAAGTTTCTCTATTTCTGGGATTTTGCATGAGTATTTACTATAAAGTTGTCTCCACCTCTAAAGGAATGTGAGGAATGGTTCCCCAATCTTCTGCTTAAGATTACACAAATCTTGGATGTTAACAGGATGTTGAATGTTATAAGAATATTGCTAGACAAACAAGTTGGCAATTTCATCAAATTTTTTGATTCCAGGAGGCAAGTGTGAAAACCACTCCATAGCCTGACCACCTAGACTTCTTGGGAATAAATGCATGAGATACGTTTGATTATGCATAAATTCCATAAACAAGTCACTAAATTCTCACAAATGATCTTGGGGATTAGTAGTTACAAAGTATTTATCATACTTAGGTAACTCTACTCCTCTTGGAAAAGGAGGCATGTCTATGCTCTTGTCACATGGAAATGGACAAAGAGTATCTAAGGTGTATATTTTTGTGGGTTTGTCTTTCTCATGCATCATCTGAGCTAGTTGTTCTTGCATAATTTTTAGTTGTTTTTGGAGTTTGGAAGTCTCAATTTCCTCTTCAGGCATGATGATAGTTTCCACATTGAAATGATGGGGTAGCTTAGCTCCCTCTTGGGAAAGTTTGAGAAAGTATTTTTCTTTCTCTTTGTTGAATAGTATTTCCATGGCCTTTTGAAAGTTTTTGTCTTTACGACACTTTGCTATGTGTTTAGGAAGTATTTCCACCTCTTCCTACTCCTCATCAATTTCATGGTATTTTTCTTGTCATTCCTAAGTTGGTCTTGGTTTTTTCTATGTTCACTGTGTTTAGGTTCATAATCAACCATTTTTGGAATGTGTTTAGTTTTAGTATGTTGTGATTGGAAAGGCCCTTTTAAAAAGAATTCAAATGTGTTGTTTAGAGATGTGGAACCTTTTTTAATTTCAGGAACCTCTTGATGCAAGGGATTCCTAGTTTGTTGCAAGTTTATAGAGAATGTTCTATGGACCTAAGATGATCTGATAGGTAAGGGGGATCATGAAGATTCCTCACTAGATGAACTAGAGATAAACTGTGTATGGACTGAAGAGTGACCTCTACCATGATTAGTACCCCAAGCTCTACCTCATCTAGGTCTTTGGGGATAAAACACTTTGCCACTTCTTGTTGTCATAGTCATAGACAAGGAAAAAAAGCAAAACCTTAAACAAGGACCACACTAGAACATAGTCCCAAAAACAAAGCAAGATAAGGGTATTGTATACTAAGGTATGAGTCATTTGAGTAATGGCTAGAACAGTCAAAGATTATGACTATAATGATACGGAGTATGAAAAGCATGAAAGACCAAAGACAAAGTGAACAAGAGACAAGACCAGTTTATGTGTAGGTCACAAGTCATTAGCTAAGAAAGAAGCCATTGTTTGACATTGTTTGTAGACAGAAAAGAGGTAAAATGTTGCAAATAATAGGCTAGATTTAGAGCACAAGTAGATACTAAATTTTGAAGTGATTTTTGCAAGTTTCAAACTATTGTGGATAGATTGTTGGTTGTTTTGATAGATTTTAGATAGAAAATAAGACTATTTTCAAGTTTTGGATAGCATTTTGGTTGTTTTGAATAAGACAATTGGTTTTCAGATAAACATGGGAAGCAAGTAGTAGTTTCAAACAACCCAATCAAGGACAAAGAAACTCAAAGGGGTGGGGGAGTCTTGACATTTAGATTGTTTGATAGGTTTGGACAATGTTTAAAGACTCAATAACAAACATGCTTTTATCCCTAAAATAGAAAATTGGTAGAGAAGGCAAAACCTTTATCCCACAACTTATGTGCACGTGCCCTCCTCACATAGCCATGTCACCCCCTAGAGGGCACCCGTGTTTTTGGTGTATTCAAAGGACTGAATAACATATATGTTAAATGAACACCCTTGTGGTAGGGTTCAAGCATGTATACCACCTTCCAATGCCTAGTTGTATGCCTATGGTGAGTTCTACAGGATAGATTCTTCCCCCTCCTTGCACAAAGATTATGCCTCCTTTCAGAGGTGAACCAGGTAGCAACTAAAAAAGAGGTTTTTACTTGGCTTTTGTTCATATTAATCCATGGTGGCTTCATAAGCAAAGTTGAGGCCATCAGCCCACACCAACATCTGTAAGTGCACACTCTTGACTAGCAAGACTAGATCCGCCACCGACCAGTGTAGTTTATAGAGCCTCTTCTTGATATGTGATATCAAAATGAAGAAGAGGAAATTAATATTGCTTTGGAGTCTTTCACTCATAAAAGCTTCTTTATTATAGTGAGGTGGAATCTCTAGTGAAAGGAGTGTGCTCACTTGGATCGTTCTCGGAGGTTGGATCACTCCAGTAGGCCCCCTAAAGGATCGACTTGGACTGGTGGTTCAGATCTAAGGATCAAAGTTTTTGATTTCCCTCAAGGGGAAAGAGCATACTCCTCTACCTTGTTTTCTCACCTAAACATGCAAGACATGTTAATCACCAAGTTAGCTTAATCGATCCCACCTTGTCCTATTCCAAGACTTTGATCCCCTAAAAGGAAATCATCATCTCTTCATTAAAGGCTTCGTTTGGGAGAACCACTAACTTTCTTGCCTCCCTCGGATGCCATCTTTCAGAGGCTTCTAGGTTTCTGATTTACCCTTGGTCATGACCTCCAAGTGGTAAAGAGCATACTCCCCTATTCCCCTATCTTGCACCCTACGAAGTTCACAAGCCCTATTTATACTATGTGTGAAAAGCAGTAAAAGAAGACACAATGTTTATGTGGGTTTGAAACAAATCTTCATCATGCACATCTTTGACAAGCATCCTACATTCACACAATCAGTAAATGTTTGAAGTGTTTGGATAAAAGGTATCTTCGTCAAGCATCCTGCAAACCTCTGTTAAGCTATTGAAAACCACAAATTAGAAACAAAATGCTTCAGAAAACAACATTAGTCAAATGGAAGCTTAACTATGGGAAAATAAAATTTAACTTTTTTGGTTCTTTTTGATACCCATAAAACAACTTAAAAAAAGCCAAAACCTATGAAAAAAGTCAAAAGTCAAATTATAGATTTTTTTTTCCTTTTTTAAATTATAAATTATTCAAAACATCCTGCAAACCACTGTTAAACTACAAAAAAAATCAAAAAAATTAGAAATAAAAATGCTTCACAAAACACTATTAGTCAGATACACAATGATAAATCTGAATTCTAAATTCTAAATTTTGAATAATATATTTGCATATGCTGTTGTAAGATCATGCATGGGCCTACATGAGAAAATGACATGCACCGCGTAAGGAAATGTGCATTTATGCAATTTTTTGCATGAGAAAGTGTAATGAAGGAGGTGAAATCCTCAGTTCCTCATATGAAAATGAGATTTCTTGCGCAAAAATCTAGAAAATAGTATGGACAACTATGAAAATCTGGAAAATAGAATCAGAAAAAGTGCAGAAAACATAATAAATGAGGTCAAAAAATTTGATTTTTCCTACCCCATTATGGGCACCGTAAATGTATATGCAAAATTGGGGGCCTTTGATCCTCATATACACTTCAACATGGTCATTACCTATGAGATCATCTCAAAATAAACATTGTATTATTTATTTGAAAAGTCTAATAGAGTGACCTATTGCCTCCTAACTAGAAGGATTATGCCTTTGCTCTCAAAATGAGGAGCAGGCAACTAGACCTCTAGAACGAAGGATTTATGCAGCTAAATTTAGGTCCAATTAATCTAGATGAGAGATGCAATTATTAATCTAAGAAATGAAGAAACATAGTATGCTAAATGGATGCATATTTAAAATCTAAATGATGGTATAATGAAAGAAATAAAACTATGCAAATGTGAGCAAAGTGAGTAAGAATTTCAGCATAAATTCAATGCAAATTCCAAAATTCATCCTCTGTAATGAGGAATAGAGAGCTTCTTTTATAGAATCTAAGAGGTGATCGATGGTCGAGATTAATTGAAATGGATGATCAAGATTGAAGAGGAGAGCCAGTCATAAAGGTAACTTCCTCATGGAAAGGGAGTTAACTGGTTGCCTTTGAGTGATAAAAGGAGTTAACTGAGTCCTTTTTGAGTGATAAAAGTAGTTAACTGAGTCCTTTTTGAGTGATAAAAGGAGTTAACTAAGTCTTTTTTGAGTGATAAAAGGAGTTAACTGAGTGCCTTTTGAGTGATAAAAGGAGTTGACTAACTACCTTTTGAGTGAGAAAAGGAGCTGACTGGTTCCTTTTTTTGAGTGAATATTTAATTTAATAAAATATAATATGACCTCATAAATGGATAACTTTAACTAATTGAATAATTAAATTCAATAATTAAAATGAGAAGATATCTTATTAATGCAAATTATGGTTTTCTACATTTGACACCTAGGTCAAGTAGCAATTATTAGAATTAGAATTGCCTAGTAAAATAGGACTTAGGAATAGTTGAATAAACCAAATTTGGTTAATATGGCAATGCGCCAATTTTGGGGTATTACAGTTGCTTCTTCTAATTGTGAAACTTTCCTTCAAAGTTACATTTCTTTGTGCATTTATTTTCTCTATGAACATGCATGTTGTAACTGTAAAATTTTCAATTGAATTATGCTTTACCATTACTCCAAAATTTGTTTGATGTATGACCTATCTTACCACAATAATTGCAAGTAGGCCTTTTTTTATTTTGAGCTCCTTGCTAAGATGATTCACCTTCTTTTGTATATCCTAATCTAGCTTTACCTTTGTGTCTATACTGACTTTTCTCATTCAATTGATTCATGCTTTCCTAAGATTTCATCATTCTTTCATTGGTTTGCAATCTTTCATTCTCTATCCTTAGATTGATAAGCTCTTGATTTGCATCATTGAGTTGATCAATAAAGTCTACTTGCTAAAAGAATAGTTGTTGAATTTCATTGTCCTTTTCTTATATCACTTCTTTCGCTTTTTATTTTTCTTCCACAACTTGACATAATTTGACTGATTGGATTTCTTGCTCTCTTTCCAATTTTCTAACTTCTTCTTGAATATTGAAATTCTTCTCAAATAGGTCTTTGATTTTTACATCATCTTCATCTAAATTTCTTTCTAGACATAAGTCTTCAATACTTTCTTCAATGTAGAGATTGTCATCCATTTGTATTACAAGATCTTTCCTTCTTTTCAAAAATTAAGAAAGTTTCTCCATTACTTTCTTGAGTAGTCAAATAGTCAATTCCAAATCCAACTTATCATTCTCAATAGTCTTATCTGGCCTATATACCTCCATTGCCTCTGATTTTATCTCAAGCCATCAAACTTCTTCTATGAGAACCAAAAACTTTGATACCAATTGTAAGAAATATAAGGTAGGCTAGGTTAGTAAGAGGGGAGGGGTCAATTAGGAACCAATAAAACTTTATCTTACTTCACTAATTAATCCATCATATATTATTCTAATCTAATTACATGCATGAAAGAATGAAAGCAATAAGACATTCATAACACTTTGACACAAAATATGGTGACCCATAAACCTTCCAATTAGAATGTAAAATTGGGGTGGGGATGTTACCCACAAGATTTAGTACTACACTATAAAGTTAACCTATTAAGGCTTACAATTGACCAGTTCTAGTGATTTGCCTTGTTAGGAGCAATAAGGACTATGAGATCCACCTTGCTAAAGGATTTATAGACATACAATGAAGTATGCACTATGTTAGGAGATTTAGAAAAAGACTTGTTAGAATGAATTAGTGGCTAATCTTTGATCTAAGACTTTGATTTGCTGAACAAGATTCCTTTTATTACAATGATCACCTGATTGTGATAGATAAATCTATGTTATCCCTTATACTAATTGTAGCCTTCTTTAATTTACAATTATCCTCTTCTCATTGATACACACATTTTTTTGGAAATGATATAATGCATTACATATATACCAATCCAATTCATTATTTTTTAGAGTCAACTATAATACAAAATTTATCATAATTCACAAAGTCAACCCAATTGCTGTAACTCAAGTTCTGAAGACAAACTTGGTGATATTTTGATACACGATTGACACTATCAACACTAAAAAAGTCTGGCACTCAGTTAAAGCTGAAGCTCAATCCATAATGGTCACTTTCAAGTAGCTCAAACTTGGTCAACACTATGGGATTTGGTGAACACTGAGAAACTCAGTAACAACTAAATCACTTGGTTGACATTGGATGACTCGATCAACACTAGATCCACTTTGTTAACACTTTGAGCATGGTAAACAATGTAGGACTTGGGTAACACTATAGAGCTCGGTTAACACTGGATTCTCCATTACTTTCACTAAAGAGCTTGGTAGACACTGCTATGGTCGGGCTATACTACAAACTATCTTTGATGCTCAGTAGATACCATGTAGCTCAACATGAAATGGAAATTGTTTGTTTAGCTCAATAGCAACTGAGACATTTGGTTAACACTGTTGGATGAATGATAGGCTTGGTAGAAACTCTAGAGCTTGGTCAAAATGTAACCATTTGACTAGGTGTTGAGCCACTAATAGAAACATTAACCTTAATGTCAACACTTATGTGGCAAGGACAAGAAACCTTTCAACTAGGAAAGGTTGTAAGTAGCAAGTAGAGCAACTAGGTAAAGGTGGCAATCTCAATTTTTTTTTTCTAAATATAAAAACCAAATAGATAAAATAGCTAGGTGGACTTGAAAATATATACATTTTATTTTATTTTCTAATGTTCATTTCCATCGAATTGGATTTAGAATGATAATTTTTCCAATTCCACATGTTTAAATGAAAGATTGAATTATAATATTTGGAGTAAATGGGAATACAAAATTCAAATTAATATAAATTCCAATTCCAATTTAGTGCATTCAAATTATAGTTTAGAAATTTTTCAAAGATGGAAATGTCAATTCTTGTTCAATTCTAGCAACCCACTGAGCTCTTTGAGAATGTGCAGAGAATGGTTTTTTAAAGAATCTCTATAGAACATTGAAACATTAATCCATATATTTTAGAACTATCTTATATAAATGACTAGAATAATAAACTATTAAAAATTAAAATTCTAGTTAATCTTTTGTACAATTTCTGAGGAAACTTGAAAATTTTATACTTAGAAAATCAATTTGACAAGTTTTCAAATTAAGATCATGTCATAATTTTAAACAGGCATGTAATCTCATGAATTGCAATGATTGCAATGATTGTCAAAAAAAAAAAAAAAATCTGTAGAAAAAGGTTTTAAAAATCTCAAGCAAATTTATGTGACTTGTATAAATCTAGATTTACCAACCTTTGGCATTGCCCTCCCTACAAGTAATAAAATGGGAAGCTTTAGAAAGAGTTATGAGCATCCATAAAGCATGATGAAGGTGTAACTTTTTGTCAAGTATCTCCTTTGCATGTGGTTTTGTAGATGTGTATCCAAAATGTAGAATTACTAATAAGATGCATGGTGTTGGTATAATGCCTCAAAGAAATATTGTCCCATGGAATTGAATGGCCATAAGCTTTGTACAAAATATATGTAAAAGAATGAAAATTTTAAACAAAAGCAATTGAAATTTATAAAGCCAAACATTCTACCTATGTCCTCCCTACTCATGTCAAAATGAAAAATTTGGAATAGTGTGTGGAAATTCAGCCAAGTGAAATGGAAGGATATTTTTGTGACAAAATATTGTTGCGAATCTTGTGGTATAAAATCATGCAAAATGTGGAATTGTAGAAAAAGAACCTACATTTTTTGATAGAATTTTGTAATTAGATGTCTTGTCAAGGAATGATATAATTGTGAAATGAGTACAAGATTAATTTGCCAAAGAATATTTGATGTCCACATTTTTTCTAAACATACCATCAAAATAGCTACTAAAATAATCTACCCAAATCTAAACTTCCATCAAATTACATTGATGTTTGCATCATGCATATGATTTGCTAATAAAATTATTTTAGAATAGCATAAGTGTGAATAGATTATTTCAATGATCCTTGAAATACAATTTTATATTTGTACTTAAATGTTTTTATAGTAAAATTTAGATAAAATAACTCAATCATAATCACTAAGAACAAATTAATTATTCAAGATTAAACATAGAGTACCCCTATATGCAAGCCTTGTCAATATGTCCATATACTAATTTATTTGTATATGAAATAGAATATGATTTTAATGTTAGTTTATTTTAGAAGCAAATGGAATTTTGAAAAATGAAATAGACTAATAAGATCTCAAATAGTCCATAAACCATGTAGATTTTACGCATTCAAGAAGAGAATACTTACACAAAATGAAGCCAAATCATGCCAGACATGTTGACTATTGGCCCTTTGAGTTTTTTATTTAATGTTTTCTTGAAAATGACACATTCAAAATGGAAAAGACCTAGAATGAATTAAATTGATTAAATAATGAGGGTATGTTAGTTTGAGCTTCACTTGGTATCAAGAATACTTTAATATTCTCTACTTAACAAGGTCAACCATGTGAAGGTGGAAGCTCATATGGCCTCACCCCACCTCCACTTAACATCAATCTAAATTCCCCATTAACATCTAATTACATACTTCATTCATTCATTCATCCATTTATGAACTATAACAATCAATCACTACAATGACATAACATTCATTAATATGATATAAAATTCATTAATACTAACCACTAATTAAAAATTCATCAACACATAAAAATATTCCTTAACATGACATAAAATTCAATATTAATATGCAAAATTCATAGATAATTACTTAAAACAATGTTATTTCATTATACAACAAGGTTTATCACATAACATTTAAAAAAAATTCATTTCTTGTTTTTTCGTTTTTCTTAGATTTATTAAGAAAGAGGCTGATAGGAGCATCAATATCTTCCCCATTATCCTCCTCTTGTGACTATAATATCAAATTATGATGCTTCCTCCTCCTTTGACAAGCATGAGGTTGCTGCACTAAAGGGGGTTCTACTACAATAACAAGTAAATGTGTTAAATTCACATACCTTTTTTTACTATTACAAGTATTCCATTAACTAGTAGAACATAACATGCATTTTTCTTTACTTGACAATGCCACATCATGTATAGTAACATTTTGATTGACCACCACCTCAACATGTTGAACACTTTGAACATGTTTCACTTGCTCACTGTGATGTTCAACATGCTCTAAAATATTCAAAAAGAGGTTACATGGCCAATTACAATTGAAGATGTTTAATTCTATTAATAATTATATAATTTATTTACAATAGAAAATTAATACCTCGACCATTGTGATGCACATCATGGCCTTCGTCATTCACATTTTTATCATTGTTTGATAAATAAAACAAAAATAGTTAATTTATGTTGTAAATTAACACCAAACATGAAATTTCTCAATTGTTCAATTAGATTTACTTTTCATTTGACCAATTTCCTTGTGTCTCATCTAGTGCACTAGATTCTTCAGTATGGCTTTCAAATTCTTAGCATAGGTGTGCAACCATGACTTTATAGCCTTCCTTCAAGGCCAATTTTTTGTCTTCATCTATGGGCTCTGCATTGAATTTCATGTCCTATATTTTTTGCTCAATATTCTCATTTTTGCATATATGATTTGATTAAACAAAATTGTTTGTAACATTATATTAAAAAAATTGATATGAAATTCTATTGCTTCTACTTACAAGTCAAGAGTGAAGTTTCATATAGCCACCAGAGCCAAGTTTATGTTGGCCAACCTTTTGTACTCTCACTTCTATAGTTTTTGATGTGTCTTGTAGTCTTTGAAAAGTTTTAAACATGTTAGATTATATATTTAAAAAGATCACTAATTAGTGCAGGATTACATTCTACTTAATACTATAATGACATACCTTCTTTTTCCCTCTTTTGGTTCAATTCCTTTACCATGTAGCCTTTTCTCTTTTGCATCTTCTATTATTTCATTCCACTCCATTGGTAGAATCATAACAGGATGCTCATACTTTGGGTTATCCTTTAAAGCCCTTCTATATTGGTCCCTCGCAACATTTATATGTTTGGATGCTCTTTTAAGAAGTAGGGCACTGTCAAAAATGTTTTTTCCAAAGAGGTCCTCTAAAGATTTAATAAGCTAATTTTTTAATATAGGACCCTATTCATTCCACATTTTTTGAAAAAGCTTTTTTTATAGATACATAACTTTAATATAGTACGATAAATAGAAGACAAGAAAAATAGTGTACCAATGATATGAAGCTCCATCCTTTTACATATGGTGGGCCCAAATAGATTCAATGTCATTTCAAAAAGATTATCATAAAAAAATCATTTCCTACAAAAACATCATGGGGTTATTAGTCCAAAATAAGTTATATATAAGTAAAATACAATTATAATTGAAATAATAACAATTTTAAAGCACCTGAAAGCTTTGGTACTTTTAACAGAAATATAGTTTTCTTGTTCAATAATAATATTCCCACAAATGCTCTAGTACTTGTAATAGGTTGATCCAAGAAATGGTTTAGCTTCAGTAGTACTAGTCTTTGTTCTTGTATCAGTTGTAGTTGTATATATTATTTCACAAAAAAGGTCCATGAGTATAAAATGCACCCAATAAAAAACAATCAATGCATGATTAGTGCATAACAAAATATAGCAAAACAAGGTTTTACTAGTTGTAGTTGGTATAGATAAAGATATTTGTAAGCTCCTTGTTTCTAACAATGCAATTAGCACTATCAAAGTGGTGATCAAAGCATGCGTCCACACTTTATCATGAGCTGAAGAATATGTTGTTAGCAAAGACATTTGCAATAGAAAAAGATCAAATGGGGTACTAGAAGCAACATAAACATAAGTTGAGTAAAAAATACAGGAAAAGGTTAAATGAATGGCTAAAGGTTTAAGGATTATTTACATGAAGGTTGCTACAACCCTCACCATGTTGACCACATTTCACAAGTGTAAAAAATTCCTATAAGAAGAACACATCATATTTTAAATCATGATCCATAAGATAGTATAAAATATAAACATCTATTGAACTTTTATTATTGCTTAAGATTAATTACTGCTTACCTTCATATAATTGAATCTACATATCAATTCATCTTGGAGTGCCTTTGTCTCCTTAGTTTTGTTTCATTCTAGGAAAAGGGTAAGAATTTCTTTACTATATTAATTTATCATCTAAGAAACCATGATGTCGGGGTCAGTGCTACATGCAATGTCATCTAAAAATGTTGTCTCAATTTTTGATCCCATTTGATATGCTATCATTTTTTCTTTTCCCTATCAATAAGTATCATGTTGTGACATCAATATTAGTAAAATTATATCATAATAATTCCAAACCAATAAAGAAAAGAAAATAATAATATGACATTTGTTTCTATATAATTTGTTCAATTATAGTAATTATGGTTTACGTCTAGTGAAGAAGGTGTGTGAGGAACATCCCCACCTATGATCTCACAATGTTCAACAAGGTAGAAAAAACCCTTCTTCCTATCTATGTAATTAGAGTGTTAGCTATTCAATAGATGAAATGTGATCTAAATTGATGGAGACACAACCAAAGACCAGAATGAACACACAAGAAAAGGGAAATATTATTATCAATGAAAAATGCCCTATGGGCTTACAATAGTATGATTCTGGAGAAAGAAATCCTTCGTACAATACCTTCTCTCTAACTCCTCTAAGAACTACCTTTACAATGCCAAAATTGTTCTTAAAAAAGCCCCGAATGGTTTAGGGTTAGGCATACATTCTAGAATATGCTAGTTGGCATCCACCACCAAAAAAAAAAGTTCCAGAAATCACGTTAGAATTTGGTGTAAAATTAGAATAATCAAAAAATGGTAGTCTGACTTCTGGAAGGCATAACTTTTGAACCGTGATTCTAATTGATGAACCATTTACATTTCCAGAAATCTCTCGAAGTGCTCTACAACCCTATCAACAAGCTTTGCTTGTCCTTGATTTTTTTGCCCTATACAAGGCCATTTAGTGCCCCAAATCTGACTTTGAAGCACTCTTAAGAGGTCTCTAGGAAAATTAAAACTACAATAACTTTCTAACTATAAAGCCTTTTGACTTGATTTTTTTTTTTTGGAGTTCTTTAAATTACAAATATAATCATCCCTCCAACTTACACCCTCTAACTCATCATATTTTTGGCTCAATTACAAAATAACTCATTTTTTACATTTACACATACCCCAAGGCGCTTAAAAACTAATAAAACTCTATCCCAGAAAACTAATAGTGAAACTGTGAGAGTTGGAACCTTTATTTGACCTCAATGGGTATCCAGAAATGAAAACACATTAAACAGAAACTATCTGTCAGCATATTTTTTTGGGTGATACAGGATTGCCCTTACACCATTGGATGCTCTTGCATCAGACACCTAGGGTAGATTGAAAAGTGACCCTTTCACTTTATTGTAGAGGAAAACCCAAATGGGCAACCTCCACTACTGATGTCCAAGTTGAGTCCTCTATTGGTCGTCCTTTCCACTTCCCCAAGTACTCTTCATGCTACCTATTTCTGGTACTCCTACCCACACAACTATCTAGAATCTCTTCTATCTCCTCCTTCTTAGAAATAGGAAACATAAACTATCTCTCAACATATTTTTTTGGGTGATATAGGATTGCGCTTACACTACTGGATGCTCCTACATCAAACACCCAGGGTAGATTGAAAACTAACTTTGTCACTTTATGGTAGAGGAAAACCCAAATGGGCAACCTCCACTACTAATATCCAAGTTGAGTCCTCTATTGGTCATCCTTTCCACTTCCCCAGATACTCTTCATACTACCTATTTTTGGTACTCCTACCCACACGACTATCCAGAATCTCTTCTATCTCCTCCTTCTAAGAAGTAGGAATTAGACATGGCTCCATCATCAGCCTCTCATCTACACCATCATCATGATATTCTTTTAAGTTTTCAATGTTGAAGATGGGAGAAATGTGAATCCCATCTAGCAACTCCACCTCATATGCATTTTCTAAATCATGTTTCTTCATAATCTTGCAAGGGCCAAATTTCTTCATCTTCAGCTTGTTGTAAGTACCCATTGGAAACTATTCCTTTTGCAAGTATACCATAACCAAATCCCCTACTTGGAATTCCTTATGTCTCCTGCTTTGGTCTGCCCTAACTTTATACCATTGATTCGTCTTGGTGATGTGTGCATGGACCTCCTCATGTAAGCTCTTGATATGTTTAGCAAATTCTTCTGCCTTGGCACTTGTCCTCTCCCCTTGCTCCATATTCCTTAATTCTAGTGTAGTCCTTGGGCTACTTCCATACACAATTTGGAATGGTGATCTACCAATACTCTTGTTTGTAGAATTATTGTAAGAAAACTCTACTTGTGGTAGAATCAAATCCCATCCCTTGGACTTATCTCCCACTAATCACCTCAGCAAATTTCTCAGACTTCTATTTACCACTTCTTTATGTCCGTCAGTTTGTAGATGATGTGTAGAATTGAACTTCAATTTTGTCCTCAACTTCTTCCACAAAGTCCTCCAGAAATACCTCACAAATTTAGTAACCCTATTGGAAACAATACTTTTTGGGAGATCATGTAGTCTCATCACCTCTCTGAAAAAAAAATCCCTTTGTGTCCTTTGCAATCCAAGAAAAAAATCCATACTTTTTTCCTTGCATGGCTTCAATGCAATAGGCAATGGCTGATAGAGTGTGAGGCCTCACCCGGACCAACATGGCATAAATGATACATTTGTATTGTGATACTTCTAGTTCAACATTTTGGTACACTTTTGAGACTATAAGGTTTATCATTCTAATATATGCATTTCGATGACCCGCACATTAGGACCTAATTGACGAGATTAATGATTTCAATTTCATGTTCTAAATCCTTTCAATTAGAAAATTTGAATTTTGAAGAAATGGTAAGGCTACTTGCTTTGTAGATATTCGGGACTTAGAAGGAAAATGTCTTATTTCAGTAGTGTTCATAATTATAAAATGTACTAAGGACCCAATTTTATGTGTATGTAATGATTAAACATATTTTAAAACTATATTATCCACTTAGGTTTATGTGTGTCTTATGAACATTTATCGTAATTGATTTATCTTCAAATAAATGTTTTTGGGGAATGGCAATTGAACCCATACTATGATGATGAGATGTCATTAGATTTTAGGTACTCTATAGTCATTACTGGATACATATGAGTTCATGAGGAAGTTTTCTTAGAAAGGTGTTGATTTATACCATTATGGAAGCTATGAATTAATAATATAAAGATGGTAACCAAATGCTAAAACTTTCCTAGATAATGTTTACTTGTATGAATATGCATATGGTTACTTGGGCAAAAAGAATAATTACCAATTGTATATGGAAATTCCATTAGATGAAGAAGTGTTTGCAAGGTAAGAATATTGTATGGTAATAAACTACTGGTTATTATTCAAAGTATATTGAAAACATAGGATGTAGTTCTTTCACTTGATGATTGAATTTGAACATATGTTGACATCATTATGTTATATCCTAGCTAGTTAAGTGTTTCTATGAGTTATACTCCTAACTCTATTATGCTTACCTCTCTATGATGATTAACTATTTTAAGTAATTTTGTGAAGGATAATTGATCTAAAAGGATAACATGTGGTGCAAAGCCCCACTTTGATCCCATAATAGCACTTGACACACTTTTATATCAGACTCGATTTTTTGATAAATCGTATTGATGACTAATGAATTTGACTACTATGATAGGAATGGATATTGTAGGATGTAATATTTTTAAATGTTGATTTATGATTTAAATGCAAATAAATGATAATTTTTTAATTATTATTTAATGTAATATGAAGATAAATGTTAATCTAATCATGATGATTTAATATGCAGACATATGTTGATTTGATGATTTGTAATATGCAGATCCTGATATCCTTACATTTTGAATAATTTATTTGAATTTAAGAATATGTAACATTTGAAATTATATGCAATTATGATATTTATTTATGTAACCTCCTTGGACTACTGATGCTCGAGTTGATTGTGCAGGAAGTGGAACCATGGAAATTCTTGGGGGAAACTAGTTCCAAACCTTTGTGAACATAATTTAACCAAGGCAAATCCTTGGAAAATTCAAAAGCCTCATTGTGAAAGTATTTTCCTTCGTAAATGTGGAGTTTCTTGCATGTGGGAATGTTTAATCATAAAGATGAATTAGGGGGCATGTCATGGTGATGTATAATGTATTTTTTATGTGTCACTTGACACTTGTGAATTTTGTGTGCAAAAACATGTCATCTAGGGTTTTGATTATGATGAAGTTTTACCCTAAAATTAATTACCTTGTTAATGAATTAGCAAACCCACTTGACAAGGGGTAGGATGTGTCACCATAATAGGAAATTCGAATTTGGATTTGCCTAGGGTTTTAAGGGGTCATCAGGTGGTCCCAAAGTGCCTTTTATGTTGAAATAAGTTAACCATATGATAGTATATCAAGTTAGGGACCTAATTTTGATCATGTGAGTGCCTAGACAGCCTAGGGAGCCCCTTTACCCATGCATTCTTCCATCAATTCGAATTTGGAGTTGTCATGTGTGTCTTCCCCCATGTTCCCACTTAGTCAAAAATAGAAAAGTTAGGGGAGACAAGTCTGTAAGAAGAAGTGGCTTAGTGTTTTTGCCAAAATAGTTAGTGGGAAGGCTATATTAGAGGGTCTTGGGAAAACTAGTGGATTATTCACCCACTCTCTAATTTTAGAGATAGTTAGGTTTGGAGGGAGATGAAGGGAGCTCTACTACAACTATAGTTACCTTAGCTTGGACCAAGGTTGGTGGTTTTCAACTATGCTTCATTTTCCTTTCTTCTTTCTTTTAGTATGGCAAATAAATATGCAAGTGTGAAGGTTTTGTTGATGGAGTATCCTTGGCGTTTTTTTGTGTAAATGTGAATGTGTGGTGTGTTTATGAAGATTTCCTTTGGGTTTTGTTGCCTTCTTGAATTTCTTATTTTAGATGTGAGTGTTGAATGTGTTTATGGGTGTGAAGGCTTCACTCACCCTTGGGAGGGAAGAGAAGCCTTGGGTGAAGGGCATAAGTTGGGCTTGACATTGTAGTTGAGAAGAAATTTACCTCATGATGAGGATTGTTAATATCCTAGAGTATGAGACCCATTATGGCCATGAATCTTGTTTGTTTGGGAGGTACAAGCAGGTTTTGGTGAATGAGGAGGAGATGATTTGTTGAAAGCCTTGAGAGGCAAATACAATGGCAATATGTTGTTTATGTTTATGATGGACTTGAGAGGCAAAATGCATTGGCAATATGTTATTTATGTTGTTATAATATCTCCTCTTTGAAGAGCCCATCTTCACCCAATGTTTTATGATTCCAATGGTGAATCATTGTGCAAGCCATGGGAGGGAACTATTTGTGTTTTGTGTAGTGATTCATGCAATGTTTAGTGATGTATGTGTGTAACCTATTTGGTTCTTGTTTCCCTTGCTCAGTGGGTGGCTTCATAGAAGCCTAGGATGGGAGGTGAGCCTCCATGGTTCCAAGTTTGTGTTGTTTTGCAGGTTTTGAAAGTATGGTTCCTATGAAGATATTAAGGTTTCACTCTTGGCAATATTGATAGTCAAGAACTAATCCCTCCTATGTTACTCCCTAATGTGTTGGGATGTTGAGTTCCTTTGTTGTTTCATTGTAAAGTAAAAATGAGATTTACTTCTTATGTACATTGTGGTGGTTGTGTAAAGTGAGAAAGATTGTATATAGTTTCCTTTGTATGTAAACATTCATTGTAAGGAAGGGTATGTTAAAAGTTGATGATCAAAGCTTTTACACTTATGAGGATTTATGCAAAGCTAAATCTTATGTGATCTTCATATAGGATAATCCTAGTATCAACTATGCAAGGCAGATTGAGTAAAATTGTTGTAAGTTTCATATTTTGTGATTTGACATAATACAGAAAAGTTAAATAATGAGACATTCTTCCTTATTTTGGTATATAAATCAATTGGTAGAAACATTTCATGGTTGTTGTAGATCCTTATTGATATGGTTGGCTCAATTCAAAAACATAGGTGATTGAATTGTGAAATCATATATCATGCATTAGATACAATGAAAAGAAAGTTTCATATTCTAATAGTTTATTGCATATACATGGAAATTGATTTATTTGCTTTCAAGTTCAAATAGATCCTTAGATGTGATAGATGCCTTAGTAACAACAAACTTGCAAATTAAAAATTGGTAAGGAGGTCAAAATCAGATCAATAAACAAGATCTCTTAATATGAGAAAGGAAAGCAGTGTGTTCAACTTATAGTGAAAACCATCTTGTAGCTACACTTCCACTCTCTGGAAATTGTATGGGAGGGACAACTAATTCCCATTCCAATTATAGGCCAATAAAATAATAAGAGAATATGCTTTGATACTCCTAGTAAGAGCCAATAAATTTAGGGGTTAAAATATAAGATGAATAATAATAGGTCTCCTAAAATTATTCCCAAGAAGGGTCACATGATTTCTTAGAGGGGACACATATGATATAATAATAACATAGTACAAAAAAAAAAAAGACTTGAAAATATAAATGCACTAACATATATCTGTAACATACCTAGGCGCCCATTTTGTATAGGGAGGGGAGACCATGTTCCAAACTTCCCAAGTGGAAAGTGGTCCCCACTTGGCATCCTCACCTTATCCCCACCTCTTTTGGCACATGTGAGTAAGGTGTTGAGTTTGACCGCCTTTCTGACACAAGTCGGAACCTTCCTTGCTTAGTCGCGTATGCTTTGGAAAGGGCAAAAGGTTTATAGTCAAAACATATTAAAAAGGTTCCATCATAACAACCACCTCATGCATAGATATGAGAACCATGTGTTGGAAAGTATGGAGGGCAAAGTAAACATTGGTGAGTGAATTCCTAGGCAGGTTTTGTTATTATTAACTTGCTGTCATGTTTTTCTTTCAGAATGTGGCCTTAGCAATATTATTGAAGGGAGCTTAGGAGGCACGTGACCCCATGTCCAAATCATCCAAATTTGGGAAAAAGGGGATTTGAAATTTAAAATGGATAGTGGCATGTGTAGTTAGGATTAAGGGGTAGGAGGTAGTATTTAGAAAATTAATAATGTTAAATATGAGTGGCTTAAGTCATGTTTTTTTTAAAAAGTTAATAAAATGTGTTGTAAAGTTGTGTTCGCATTAGACTTAGATTTTGTGTGTCATATGTTGTAATAATTAGTAATTGAGTTTAAAGGTTGGTTATTGGATAATATAGCAAGCAACATTCGGTGGGGTAGTTCCTAGAGTTTTAAGATAATTGTCATAAGGGGGAAAATGTGATTGTTATTCTAAAGATTTTATGCTATATATATATATATATAAAATAAAGAGTTAGTTGTAATTACATAGAGAGGTAACTATGAGATTATATTTATGTTTATATAAAGTAAATGTTAAAATAAAATAAAATAGAAGAAGATGATAATAAATAATTAGATAATTGATAAAATAGAACAAAATGGGAATAAAGAATAAGATAAATTAGACATATTAATTTTGGGCAAAGGATTCTTGTTAAGGTATCCTGATTTGGTAGTAGGAGTTAAAAAATAATCAAGGACCAATTTAAATATCTAGAGGTAAACAACCTAGTAAATTGTAAACTAATATAGGATCAAGTGTAGGTATTCGGTTAATATGGAGTTTGACTGCCGCTTACAAGTTTCAACTAGAGTTTTAGTAAGAGCCAAGTTTATAAATGCAACATTCTTATGACCTTAGGAAACCGGAGTGAAAGATATCAACCTCTATATAGTTCAACCAAGGATATTTGTTATGATGTAATGTTCATGATTTTTTAAAATAAAAAGAAAGAAACTAGATAAATAAGTTTAAAAAAATAATAAAAGTAAAATAAAAATTGTAGCATTTTTTTATCTCATAAATTTAGGGCATGACATAGAGTCTGGTATTGTGACTAAATCCTTTGGCTGCTTGACATACTTGACAACTCTAGACAAACTTCTTCACACCTTATGACATTTGAGACCAAAGCTAATGTTCTCTAAGAATGCAAATGGTCTTATCTCGACCAAAGTGTCCTGCCATCCCCCCATTATGCTTCTTTTTGATCAAGTTTTCCCTCATGGAACTTCTTGAAATGCACAATTGACTACCCTTGAACAACATACCATCCTGAATCAAATAATCTAGCCACCTAGTTCTATCTATAGTAATAGGTTCTATACAAGCCTTCCACACTTTAGCAAAATCAGGATCCTTAGGGTACAGATTCTTGAGTTCATCAAACCCAACCACTTCAACCTACATTACTGCCAGCAACAATTATCTCCTACTCAATGCATCTACAACCCTATTAGACCTTCCACTTCTATGTTTCAACATAAATGTATAGCTCTGCATGAAATCTACCCACTTCAAATGTCTCTGGTTCAATTTACCTTGGCTATTTAGGTACTACAATGCCTGGTGATCAATATACAAGAAAAATTCTTTTGTCAATAAATAATGCCTCCATTTCTTTAAGGCCTGAATGATTGCATAGAACTCATAATCATAAATAGAATACTTCTTCTTTGCGTCATTCAATTTTTCACTAAAATATGCAATAGGCTTACCTTGTTGGCTCAATACAACCCCAATAGCACTGCCACTAGCATCACAATCTACTTCAAACACTTTACTAAAATTAGGAAGTGCCAATACTAGTTGTTCTACCACCTTCTTCTTCAACAATTCAAAGCTCCTTGTAGCTGTTGTGGTCCACTTGAAATATTTCCTATTCCCCCTTATTGTTTCAGTAAGGGGTGCACATATGTCACTTAAATTCTTAATGAACTTCCTATAAAAACTTACTAGACCATGAAATGATTTCAACTCAATAGCAAAACTTGGAGTAGGCCATTCCAAGATGGCTTTTACCTTCTCTGGATCCATTTTGAGGCCCTCAGATGATACAACTAACCCCAAGTAGACTAACTCTTTTTTTACAAAGCTAAACTTCTTCAAATTAATCAAAATTTTCTCTTCCTTCAACCTTTGAAGGACTCTACAAATGTGCAATAAATGTTCTTCCAAAGTCTTGCTGAAAATTAAAATATCATCCAAATAGACAATAACAAATTTTCCCAAGAATTTCTTTAGTACCTCATTCATAAGTTGCATGAAGGTTCTTGGCATGTTGGTTAGTCCAAATGGCATGACTAACCACTCATATAGACCCTCCTTGGTCTTGAATGAAATCTTCCACTCATCTCCCTCTCATATCCATATTTGTTGATAGCCACTCTTGAGATCTATCTTTGTGAATTACTGAGCCCCACTCAAGTAGTCCATAAGATCGTCCATTCTTGGAAAAGGAAACCGATACTTGATGGTTATTCTATTTATAGCTTTTGAGTCTATGCACATTCTCCACTCTCCATCCTTATTTGGTGGTAGTACTACAGGTACTGCACATGGACTTAGGGTCTCTCAAATCAATCCTTTCCTCAATAGCTCTCAAACTTGTCTGTTTAACTCCTTAGTGTCAGTAGGAGTCATCCTATGAGAAGCCTTGTTAGGAAAACTAGCTCTAGGGATTAAATCTACCTAATGACTAATTTGCCTTATTGGAGGCAACCCTTCTGGAACATTATCAAAGATGACATCTCCATACTCAGTTAATAGGCCTAAATCTTTAGGTGGAATTTCACTACTACCTTCCTTATCTTTTCTATGAATCAAAGCATAACACATACGCTGATGTTTCATACCATCCAAAAATTTTCTTCCATCAACAAGACATATCCTAGAACTATTGCATACCATTTCACCTTCCTTTACCAAGGGCTTCAATTTGTGGTGAACTCCATCCTTTGTCAAAGAGTATGTATTTGCATGACCACCATGTACAACATGTCTGTCAAATTGCCATGATCTTCCCAATAATAAATGGAAGACATCCATTGGAATAATGTCACAGAGAACTTCATCATGGTAACTTCCAATCTTGAACTTCACCAAACATTGTTCACTGACTAGGACCTTATGATCATCCTTCACCCAAGCAATCTAATAGGGTTGGGGGTGTTTCTCTCTCTTAAGCTTTAGCTTAGAGATCATCTCCTTAGATACCAAGTTGTCCATGCTACCACCATCAAAAATCACATCACAACACTTATCCTTGCACTTGCACCTAGTACGAAACAATCTCCTCCTTTGTCCAAGTTTAGTCTCACCACTTAGTAAGACTCTTTCATTTACGAGAACTTCTCCTCTTTATAGATCCTCTAAATGTGATTACTATTCATCCTCATCCACATGAGCAACCCTTCCTTGAACATCAACTCTCCTATCTATCCTTCCTTGTCATTGAGGGCATTCAAATGCATGATGACCTTCTTCATTGTAATGAAAATAGGTACTATTGAAGCCTCCTCTTCCTAATCCTTGTCTACATCCTCTACCTCTTCCTCTCTAATCTCGAAAGCTTTGATCATGGGAGTGGTTGAAAGCCTCATTCCTTTGGTTCCTACTAGTACCCACATCTTCATTTTTCTTTTGGGTCTCATTTCGGCCTCCAAATGACCTACTACCTCACCTTCCTCCTTCACCACACCATCTTTTCCTTCCTTCAAACTTTTTATTTAGCTTCTCTTTGACTTGTAGGGAAAATTGGTATGCCTCTTCAATGCTAGTTATTCTAACCAAACTTAACTCCTCTTGAATGCTAGTTCGTAACCCACTAAGGTAATGGGCAACCTTCTCCTTATTTGCTTCTACACACTCTACCCTAATAAGAAGTTGATAAAATTCCTCTATATATTCCTGAACAAATTTTCCTACTTGCTTTAATCCTTCCATTTGCTTGAACAAATCAAGCTTGTAATCAACAAGAATGAACCACTTCTTTAGTTTGTCCACCATGCGATCTCATCTTGTGATTTTATCCTTTCCTCTTCTATTTCTTTCTAGCTAAATTTGTTGCCACTAGATTTTGGCATGGCCTTTCATTTTGGCCTTCACAAACTTAACCCTATCTAGGTCCCTAATATCCTCATACTCAAAATACTCCTCCAATTCATTGATCCAGTCGATCAACTCATCTTGGTTTAGGTTTCTTGAAAGCATATCCTCAGCAATTTTAGATTTTTTTCCAAGCTTAGAAATTGCCCTAACAAGCCTCTCTTTTGCCTAATTTAGGACTTCCTCTTCACCTTCCCCTCCCTATCCAATATTTTCTTCTTTATTTTCTTCCTCACTTTTGTTGCCTACGGTGACATTTAGTCCTTTGCGGATCTCCTCTTGCAATGCTTGAACTTGTCTTTGGAAGGCTCTAACCTTAGGAGTAACAACTCCAGCCCTTCCACCATGTTCCCTTCATGGAGGCATCTTCTTGTCTCAAACCCACAATGTCACAGTCCTGTTGCAAGCTGCCTCATAGTTGGTGCTCTGTCTACACACTCAGGAAAACTTGCTCTGATACCACTTGATGGAGACACAACCAAAGACTAGAATGAACACATAGGAAAAGGGAAATATTATTATCAATGAAAAATTCCCTATGGGCTTACAATAGTATGATTCTAGAGAAAGAAATCCTCCGTATAGTACCTTCTCTCTAACTCCACTAAGAACTACCTTTACAATGCCAAAATTGTTCTTAAATAAGCCCTGAATGGTTTAGGGTTAGGAATACATTCTAGAATATTCCAATTGGCATCCACCACCAAAACAAAAGGTTCCAAAAATCATGTTAGAAGTTGGTGTAAAATTAGAATAATCCAAAAATGGTAGTCCAACTTTTGGAAGGCATAACTTTTCAACCGTAACTCCAATTGATGAACCATTTACATTTTTAGAAAGCTCTCAAAGTTCTCTATAGACCTATGGACCAGATTCCCTCATCTTGAATTTCTTGGCCCTATACAAGGCCATTTAGTGCCCTAAATCTGACTTTGAAGCACTCTTCGAGGGTCTCTAGGAAAATTAAAACTATAATAACTTTCTAACTGTAAAGCCTTTTAACCTAATTCTTTTTTAAGTGCTTTAAATTACAAATATAATCATCTCTCCAACTTACACCCTCTAATTCATCATAATTTTGGCTCAATTATAAAATAACTCATTTTCTACATTTACACGTATCCCAAGGTACTTAAAAACTAATAAAACTCTAACCTAGAAAGCTAATAGTGGAACTATGAGAGTTGTAACCTTTATTTGACCCAAATTTATATCTAGAAATGAAAACATATTTAATAGAGACTATCTCTAAACATATTTTTTTGGTTGATACAGGATTGCCCTTACAACAATGGATGCGCCTACATCATAAATAATAAGATAACCTTGGATTCTCTAGTGGGAAGGTTGAAAAAATTTGAGCTAGATAACTATGATAATTATGTTCCTAGTTCTAGCAATATTGACTTTGCATTTGAAGCTAAGTTGTCACTCAAGAAGAAAGATGCAAAATTTAAAGGAAAACAATTTGAAAGTGAAGAGTGTTGGATCTTGAATTAATAATTTTTTAATAAACCAGTGATAGGAAAAAATACACCTAGGGCCCAGGTGTAACTAATTCCCATGTTCAAACATCAAGGACAACTATAAAGCTATACTCCTTCTTTACGCATTACAAGACCTAGGCAGGTGAACCTCGGATTCTTCATATGGTAATAGTTTCAAAGAATACAACTAAATCTTATAAAGTAGATGAAAACCTATGAATCTTCTATGCTTATGCAAACAAGATAGACATGAAATAACTACTAACATGAAATATGAACTAGATAATCCTAGCGAGGTAAACTCTTTTTAGTTCTTCAATAAAAAGTGAAAATATATTCGATTAAAGATTTGAATCAACATAACTCACATATACAACAAAAATAAACATGCAATCTCTAAGCTCGTTAGTCCATTATCCATAAGAAATAAGATAAGTCAAAACATACACAATCATACCTAAGATATACTAATATACCTAGTTATTAGATCTATCCATTCACCTTGCAAACATACATCTATCTTTAAAATGAAACTCATACTTATTAAATCATCCCATGATCCCTACAATTTTGTCAATTCATATCAAGCAATTTACTAAAGTCCTTGACCCAACAACAAGATACACAATGACATACAACTTCAAAGCCAAGCTACAACTGGACAATATGCACCTTGTACATATATAATAGAAAAATTACAAACCCATAAAGAGGAGAAAATGTTCACATTGAAACTTTCAACAAAGCTTTTTATTTAGTTCCTTGAAACTAATAGATCAAATGTATGCAAAATATCATAAAATACACAACACATGACTATATTATCTAAATGCTTATAAGAAACTAAAATATTGTTCATAACACAGAAAAATGTTGGGCTTGAATGGTGGGATCAGAAGTAGAGGTCTGCTTAATAGCCTAGAAATAGCCAACCATCAACAACCTAGTGGAATCATAGCTATGGAAAAATCTTCCAATAAATTGGAACCCTTTCTAGAAAATGAGAGAAGAAGATAATAAATAGATAGAAAGAATTGCCATATTAGATATGATATTTCCATGTATCTACTTGAAACTCTTAATCCTGTTGTTGTAGAACTTATTTCTTCTCTCATCAACTAAAAATCAAATCTCATCACTATGAGACAACAAACTTGCAAAAAAATCTCCTTAAAATGATGGGAACACCCTTCTTTGATGGAATATCAGATATGAATCCAAAATGTGCAGGAGTTTTCAATTTGATTATGTTTGTCTTCTATAGCCCTTAGCCATGAAAATATTCAACTGCCTCTTGCCGACAAAGCTCTTATCATCTAATATTATTCCCAAAACATTTATTTCATTTTCAGTGGCTATTCAATAAATATAATTTTATCTAAATCTAATCTTAATATGATTTTATTCTAGTTGAGAATCAAATCCTCATTATTACTGAGAATGCCCTGAATTAAAAAATTGCCTATAACTTGTGCTACTAAATACCTGTGCATAATCTGACTATAAAAATTGGAAATTCAGCTTCTCCCAATTTTGATGGAATATTATACTACATATTTTAGATAAAAATGATGCCCATGGTGCACATTTTAAAACTTAGGTCTTGGGCCATGAACTAGAAAAAATTTGGAAATTCAGCTTCTCCCAGTTTTGATGGTATATTATACTCCATATTTTAGATAAAAATGATGACTATGGTGTGCATTTTAAAACTCAGGCCCCGGGCCATGAACTGGGCTTTTAAATTGAATTTTTTAAAATATTATCTTGGCTAGGTGGGACCCACCTATGAAATTTCATATGTTCGCAAAATTAAAGATTTGGCCTCCTGATCTAATGAATGATCGTAGCTTCTCAACCTTAAAACTTACCTTCTCCCGATCATACAAATTTATGATCTTGGTGTGGTATCTTAAACTTACCTTTTATTTCCTTTGATCATATGAAATCACATATGATCTTATCTCTTCATTTGAAAGGTCTCAATCTCACACTAGGGTCATGTCATCTTAAGCCTATACATTTCTCGTAACTTTGTAACTCTTAATATCCAGGCTCATAACCATGTGATTTTCCTCTGAAGTATGCCATGTATCACTTTACTCCTTATGGGTGATTGGTCAAAGTAAGATTGACTTCACTACCAACTAGCTGCTAGCTGGCTGGGCCCACCACATGCATGAGATACACTATCAAGATCTCTACATGTTTTGATATTTAAAAGATAACACATTTGCATATAGAAAAACTAGAAGAGTCTGCCATACAAGCCGTATGGGATAAAATTCCCTTACCTTTTTTACACATTCTAAACTATAATCCATCAATCATGCTTATGTAGGATTAACACTATTGGTAATGGGAAAAGATGTACTTCTAAATTAGCTACTGCAGCTAAGGGAAATGTTGGAGAAAGATGCAAGAAGACTACATTCTCCCCCTTCTCACTATACATTTCTTGGGATCAATCACATGTGATGGTTTGCTCCTAAGTTTCCTAAGATCGCTTTGATGGTTTGGAGCATTTTTTAGCCCATGCATCCAAAAGAGAATGCCACCAAGGAGCACTTGATGTGGTCTCTAAAAATGGTTTTCTTTTGACTCTTGAACCCTTTTGATCCATGATATGAAATATCACATTCACCTTTGAAGGAAAAGCTCCACATCACTCTCCATTATATCTGCATTTTGGACCAGTGAACTGGAGGGAGTTCAATGAGGATTTTCATCTTGTCTTGCACATATAGATTGGGTGGAAAAAAAAGAGAGAAGGAACTCCAATAACTCCATCTCTTCCTGGTTTATTTTCTTAGGGCCATCCTCCTTGGTAATCACAACCCATACGTTTAGCTCAATGTCCACAGTTGGTTAAGGACTCTATTTTGTGGTACTGCTAGCATCTTCAACACTAGTTCACAATTACTCCAAGCATCTCCTCTTTGTAGCTGCTCCATGTTAATTGATTCAAATTGATTTGGTTTTTTGAGGCTTATGTAAACTAAAGTCAATAATGTGCTTTAACCGGCTGGCAACTAGTCTGATTAATCACCACTTTTCTCACGTGGATAATTTTTGGAACATGACCTTTCTTCTTAAATCTTTATATTTCAAGTTACAAACCAATGAAGACCCACTATATTTAATAGATACAAGAATGACACTTAGGTTATAAGGCACCTTCACCATTCCCTCTCGCACCCTGGAGAAACCAAGGAGCTAGCTTTTGTAATTTTGCAATGGAAAACCCCTTTTCTATTTCTATATAAAACTACACTTGCAATCCTATCACACTCCATCAAAATTTTCATAATCCATAGCTAGTAACTATTTGTAGTTCCAAGCACTAAGCTTCTTGTGCATTAAGGCAATCCCAAAAAAATCTGTCAACAACTAGGAAAGGTTTATCCTTTTCTTTGAACTCATTAATCTCTTCAACTTTAAAAATAAGAAATCTATGTCCAATTTGCCAGAAGTCATGCAACTTGTACAAAGAGAAATGTGCACACAAAAGGTAAGTATAAAATGTATCCACATGGAATCAATCCCATTGTGGAAAGGACATTGTGAAGCTCATTAGAAAAAATGTAGCCATCTTTGTTCTTATCAAAAACTCTGAATGCCTCTATGAAACCCTTAAACTCTTTTTTTAAAAATCTTTTCCATTGAAGATGGATTGATAAAAGTCAAAAAATTCCTTGAATGGTAGGTTCTCTTGGAGAGGGTCATTGAGCATACACCACGTATCTAATACTTCATTCATACACCAAGTTATCAAGCTGGTGGATAATACTTCAAAACTAAAGAGGATATGTGATTCACTAGAATGATAAACTCATTTACATCTTCACTTTGCTACCATTCAACTTCCTTACAATTCTTGCATAATAATAATGGGTCCATTCTCCTTGTTTGTAAAAGAAAAGACCACTATTAATGTCATCCTTATATCATTAATTATGATCATAAAAAAATATAAAATTTTCAAACATTCTCAATTCTTCATAATGTCTTATCAAGACATTTTTACTCTGCGACTATGACTTTGTAATATGATGAAATCAGTCAGTACCCAAAGCGAGTCCAACTAAATCTTTTTTCGAACTCAAACACCTAATTCTTGAAATCCACTAAATTAAGTCTCTGAACTAACTATATTTCATCTAGATTAGAATTGACCAATAATTGATCATTTAAAACTCACTTTACCCCTTTCTTTCAAACTGTCAATTTCTGCTCAAGAGCCTCTAAAACTGGCTTTAAAAGCTAATTAAAACACCTAACTAAACCCTGAAATCAAACACACTAATTATTTGATCTAGATTTTCTTACCCTTTCAAATTTCATTTCATGATAACATCTATGTCAAAAGATATTGACTATCAAAGTTGCTTAGTTCAAACTGTCTGCAAACAAAATTTTAGAAAACCATAAAATGTGTTTGATTTTGGCTTTGAAAATAGATTAAACTACAACATAGGGACATGAAAACTAGGGCATTAGTTTACTACCATAAGGAGAGTATAAATTTGTGATTTGGTCTCATGATAAATAAATGGGTGCATTCGGAAAGTGGTCAAAGTGGGCTACTCAAATTTGTAGAACTGGGAACAATGGAACAATAACAATTTTCACAAATGGAATGGACCTGAGAAAGTGTGCAGATGGATTTGTCAAGATATGAAAACTAGAACACTTGGAGTATTTTTAGAGTAGAATATAATGGTACTAACCATCTAGTCTCATCTATAATGGATCCAAAGTTATGACATCCCGAATAGGGCTACCGATCAATCTAGACTTTTAGACACAAGTAAAACCTTACAAATTGCATTTGGAATCACATTCCAAAACTAGTCAAATGGATTTTCCATAGGCTCAAATCTGAAAGATGTAAATTTTTGACCTCTAGAATGCAATGCAAAAGGAATTTTCTCATTTTGGTCAATGGGGCCAAAGTTATAACTGGTCAAATAGGCATCCTAGAATTCTAAGAAATATGCATCAACAAGACAATAGTAAACAACCAACTTTGAGGAATTCAAAACCTAGTCAAAAATTTTTGAAACAACTTGAAACTTGGAATATAGGTTCTTTGAAATGCATAGCAAACACTCCCAAAGTGGTGAGTCGTGAAACTTAACTAGATGCAAGATAATCAATTACAAACTAGACCTCAAAATGAAACTTCATAGAATGGTTCACAATGACAATTTATCAACATGGGACACATGGATATGCTAAATGCAAGGTGTTAGAAACATAAAACACCTTTTATTCCTCAAAAGGACAACCATGTACACATGCATTAAATGTGCTTATAAGGGCTCAATTTGTCTCAAATTTTTAGAATGGTACTCAAAATGGGGATGCAATTTTGAGTCCCATTAGTGGATTTGTCTAGAGATACATGTCCCTTGTGAGCATGGAAATGATTCAAATCTTTGGAGGAAGAAGACCAATCCAACAAAACTCTCAAAAAACTTATTGAAGCAAGGAAAAATACCCCTAAACTGTATAAATGATGACCTTGAGCTACTGAACTTCAACAAAACTTCTTACTAGTATCATATACCTAATTTTCATCTCCATTTTCATGAAGTAAGCTGAGAATATCACTTCCATTAGTTTCAATAATCAAATTAGTATTTTTAAACAACTCATCCAGCCAAATTTTTTTATTATCTTCACTCTCATAATGCATATACCAATTGGAATCTACTTCAACATCATGCTCACTATGAGAAAGAGAATCAACATGCTCATATAAACTAGAATCAAACTTAATATATTAGTCTACATATGATTGATGTATGCTATCAACTAGAAACACTAAGGCTTCATATTCTACTTCATTTAAAAAGTTACATATGTCAAGAGATTGCAACTCACCTTGTGCTACTAGGTGTGAAGAGAATATAATATCAGATTTCTTATCTCTTGCACTCCTAATACTCATCCAATTAGATTTATCACACACTAAAACTCCTTCACACGTAAACAACTGATTAGTCACCAAGTTTGAAAACTATCTTGAAAGTGCTCACATACATTATGTTGATCATAATCATAGTCTTCATCTAAAAACTTTCTAGAATGAATTTTTAACTCATTATACTTAACATCATGAGATTTATGAGCATAAAAGGGAAACTCAAAATCAAATTTATAACTTTCACTATTTTTATTTTAATCATATGAAGCATCAAAACTTATTGCAATATCACCAACATGAGAAGAATTTGAATGAATATGAAATTTCCCTTCAACAACATCCCCCACATCTAACAAGTCATCATGTGCACAAACATTTGAGGTACTCTCATATACACCTTCAAAGCTTATCAAAGATGGTTCTGATTTTGTATCTCTTTCCACATCAAACTTTGGTGAAGTGACTTCATTAAATGAAGAAACATCGTAAGGGAAAATAAGAGCATCCTTAGAAACAATTACATACCTTTCTAAATCATGAGCTAACAAAGCTAAAATTTCATTAGAGTTCAAATTTTTTTTTTTCACAAATCTTCTCCTCTTTTCTATGATTATTATCCAGATGACATGAAGAGTTTACAACAATAGAAACATTAGTAGTAAAATCTGAAAAATCAAGAGCCTCACTACACTCATTTTCATTATAATAAGAATTACCTCTACTATTGTTATACATTTCTTCACTCTCATACACATTGTCACACAATTCATTTTAAGTTACATATCCATCTTCCTCATATTGACAACAATCATTTGATACACTATATCTAGAATCCTTCTATTCACACTTAGAAGAGATATTATCATTACCTAAGCATTGATTACATTAATATTAACTTCCAAAATATTCACTTTTTCTATCAAAGAATTCCATCTAGAATTCATTGCTACTTAAATCACTCTCAAATTTCTTAAAAAGATCTTCAACATGCAAAATCTTTTGTAATCTCAAATGTCCTTGCCAATTAACTAAATTAGGCAAAAAGATATCTAGTTTAACAATAGGCCATGAAGACTCCTTAGGTCTTCAAGAGAAATGCAACTCCATGAGTGTTGATTTCAACTTTACATAAATTTGAATATCAGTTTGACCTTGTATACTTCCTACTAAACTTCATATGAAACTTCATCTTATTGTGGACTTCCTATTTCAACATAGCAATATTTTCAATCACACTTTCATAGCTTGATAGACTAATATCAGATTAGAGGTCTAATTCCATTTTCAAATAAGACTTCTACCTCTTTCTCTTACTAATGAAAGTCACTAAATAGAAGAAACCATTTCTAACGTTTGACTTCCATAAAAAGAGAACACATGAAAATCAAAATACCTTAAGTTATGATGGTGAAACCTTCTCTACTGATTTGGCACTAGTGTAAACCTCAACTTCTTCACACCATCGACAAAACCATATAGAGCTACCACCTGCTTGAAGAGGATAAATAAATCACCACTGTGATTCACTTTCTACCACTCAATTTCTTACAATGGTAGATGCATACAACACTTAAAACTCATCTATCAAGAACAGATAACTTCTTATCCAAGAACTACTATCAAGAGCTTCAGATTTTCCCACACAAACTAAAAGTCCTTCAAAATATTTAATATGAAATCAAATAGTAAAACTAGTACTGAGATATATAGTTTCCATTCACACTTGTGAGAATAAAACATAAATTTTCACTTGACAAATCTAAACTAGACTTTCAACTTGTAGGAAAAATGCAAATCATCAAACCACTCTTGGAGATTTATGAACTTGTAAAAGAGAACAAAACCTTTTGTTTATTCTTGACTCTAATTTTACAACAACACTTTTGAAGAAATTCCTAGCTGAATTAATTGATGATGACTTCATTGGTAATAATACAATTTACATTCAAATTTCAAAGTTACTACTACATGTGAATAAAGCATTATTGGTAGACATGAATCTTCAACAAAGAGAAGGGAAACACTTCACAACTTTTCTGCTATAGCAACTTCTTCCTATTGTATTGAATCTATTTTATATTCTTAGGGTTTTTTTTATCATATTAATTCTGAAAAAACAATTTTTATTGGATATTCTAGTACTTTTGACAATGAATTTCTTCATAGACTCACCAGTAGAGTCATCATTTTGTTCACTCTTGAATTAATTTTTTTTTAATAACCCAGTGATAGGAACACGTACACTTAGGGGAAACTAATTTCCATGTTAAATATACCTATTCAGACATTGAGGCAAACTATAAGGCTATACTCCTTCTTCTTCAAGCTCTATAAGACCTAAATGGGTGAATCTCAAATTCTTCATATGGTACCAGTTTCAACGCATACAATTGAATCTCATAAAGTAGATATAAACTCCCAAATCAACTCTGCTTATGCAAACAACATAGACATAAAATAGCTAGTAATATGACATATGAACTAGATAATCTATATGAGGGAAACTCTTTTCAGCTCTTCAACCAAAAGGGAAAATATATTTTATTAAAGATTTGAATCAACATAACCCGCATATTCAAGAACAATAAACATGAAATGTCTGAGCTGATTAGTCACTTATCCATTGGGTATTAAATAAGTTAGAACATACACAAGGATACCTAAGATATACTCATATACCCAGATATCTGATCTATCCATTCACCTTGCAAACAAACATCTATCTTCAAAATGAAACTTGTACTTATCAAATCCTCCCATGATCCCTGCAATTTTGGTAATGCATTTCATGCAATTTACTCAAGTCCTTGATCCAAAATCAAGATACGCAATGGGATACAACTTCAAAGCCAAGTTACAACTAGATAATATGCACCTTGTACATATATCACAAAAAAATTACAAACCCATAAAGAGGAGAGAAGGTTCAGATTGAAACTTTCAACAAAGCTTTATATTCATTTCCTTGAAACCAATACATTAAATGTATGCAAAAAATTAGAAAATACACAATAGACAAATGTATTATCTAAATTCTTATAAGAAACTACAATATTGTTCATAAATGAGAAAAATGTTGGGCCTGAGTGGTGGGATCATGGGTAGAGCTCTACTCAATAGCTTGGAAGCAACCAACCATCAATAACCTAGTGGAATCACGGCAATGGAAAAACCTTCCAATAAACTAGAATCTTTTCTAGAAAATGAGAGAAGAGAATAAATAGACATGAAGAATTCTTGGATCAGATTTGATACTACCATGTGTCCACTTGAAATTCTTCATCCTACTATTGTAGAACTTATCTCTTCTCTTGTCAACTGAAAATCAAATCTCATCACTATGAGACAACAACATTGCAAAAATATCTCCTTAAAATGATGTGAAACCCCTCCATTGATGAAATATCAGATTTGCATCCAAAATGTAGAGGAGTTTTTAATTTCATTTTGTTTTTCTTCTACTAACTCTTTCCAACAGAGTCTTATCATCTATAATTGTTCCCAAAAGATTTATTTCATTCTTGGTGGTCATTCAATGAATCTAATTTAATCTAAATCTAATTTTGTTTCATTAGAGAATCAAATCCTCATTATTTCTAAGAATGCCCTAGATTTAGAAAAATGCCTATAACTTCTAATATTGAATACTTGTGCATATTTTGACTATGAAAATGGAAAATTCAGCTTCTCCCAGTTATGATGGTATATTATACTTCATATTTTAGATAAAAATGATACCCTTGGTGCATATTTGAAAAATTAGGCCCCAAGTGATGAACTAGGCTTTTAAATTGAAAATTTTAAAATATTATATAGACTTAACTATAAATTATATCACCTTTGTTTAAAGCTTTCACAACTTCATAATGCATGCTCAACTTTGAAATATCTAATTTTAAAATTTATTTTGCTTTATCTTATTTCCCCAGTCCCCAAGCACCACTTGTTAGCTTCCCATTGGTCAATATTGCTAAGGTAGGACCCACCTTTCCTTTTGTAAGTTTGCAAAATTGAAGATTTGGCCTCCCAAACTTATGAAATATCATAAATTTTCAACTCTTATTTCTTATTCTTCCTAACTATATGAACAAGTGTTTGTCACAACTTCTTAAGTCCATTATTTCAAACTTATGATCTTATGAAATCTTCTATCTCCTGATTTTATGCTAATCATAGCTTCTCAAGCTTCAAACTTACCTTCTCCTGATCATATTAGCATGTGAATTTATGATCCTTGTGTAGCATCTTAACCTTACCTTTTATTTCCTCTAATCATACGAAATGGTATATGATCATGTCGCTTCATTTGAAAGCTCTCCCAATCTCACATTGGGGTCATATCATGTTAAGCCTATACATTTTTCATAACCTTGTGAATCTTAATATCGAAGTTCTCAACCATGCAATTTATGTTTGAAGTATGCCACATGTCACTTTCCCTCTCATGTATGATTGGTTAAAATAAGGTTAACTTCACTACCAACTGGCTGCTAGCTAGCCAAGCCCAACACACACATGAGATGTACTATCAAGAATGTGCCTTGCTTTGACATTTAAAAGATAACACATTGGAATATAAAAATACTAGTAGAGCCTTCCATACAAGCCATATAGGATAAATGTTGCCTGCTTTTTTTCACATTCTAAACCATAAACCATTGACCATGCCTGTATGTGATTAACACTATTGGTAATGGGAAAATATTTGCTTCTAAATCAGTTGATGTAGATAAGGGAAACATTGGAGATAGATGAAAGAAGACTATGGCCCCCCACTCCCCCTCCCTTCATTATACATTTCTTGGGATCAATCACATGTGATATTTTTCTCTAGAGCTAGCTAAGATCAGTTTGATGGTTTTGCCTATTTTTAAGCCTTTGCATCCAAAAGAGACTGTCGCTAAGCAATGCTTGATGTGGACTTTGAATTTTTTTTTCTTTTGACTCTTGAACCCTTTAGATCTATGATATGAAATATCATATTCACCTTCAAAGGAAATGCTCCACATCATTTTCCATTATATATATATTTTGGACTAGAAAAGTTTAGGGAGTTCGATGAGGATTTTTATCTTCTCTTGTGAATATAGATTGGGTGTAGAAAAAATAGGAGCATGAACTCCAATAACTCCATTTCTTCCTAGTTTATTTTCTTAGGACCATCCTCCTTGGTAATCACAAACTGTACCTTTAGCTCAGTGTCTCAACCTAGTTAAGGACTCTATTTTGTGACACTGCCAACATTTCCAGCACTAGTTCACAACTACCCCAAGCATCTCCTCTTTTGAGATGCTCCATAATAATTGATTCAAATTGATTTAATTTTCTTGGGCTCATGTAAACCAAAGTCAACAATGTGCTTAACCAACTCATGGATGCTTTGATTAATCACCACTTTTCTCATGTGGGAAATGATTGAAATATATCATTGTCTTCACTCATCTAATTGTTCCAAGTTACAAAGCAATGGAGATCCTCTTTATTTGATTCTTACAAGTATGAAACTTAGGTAATAAGCCACCATCGCCATTCCCTCTTGCACCCTAGATGAAACAAGTGACTAGCTTTGTAATTCTACAATGGAAAATCCCTTTCCTATTTCTATTTCAAACTACACTCTCAATCCCATTGCACTCCATGGGACATGCTCAGAAACCATAGCCAATAACTATTTGTAGTTCTGACCCCTAACCATCCCATACATTAAGGCTATCCAAAAATCCTTGTTAACAACTAGGAAAGGTTTATCATTTTCTTCAAACTCATCAATCTCTTCATTGGTATAACTAAAACACATGTCTAATTTACTAGAAGTCATGCAACTTGTACAAAGAGAAATGTGTGCATAAAGGTATCTATAAAATGTGCTCGAGTAGAATCAATCCTATGGTGGAAAATGTTGGAAGATTACCAAGATTGTTGGAAGATTGGTTTGATGATATGCTACACTCATGACTAAGTTTGTCATTGATGTCAACATAGCATGTTTCATGTATTCTATGGTATCTGATAGAAGAACAGTAGAAAGATTAAGTTGGTATAGATGGCTAGTTAAGCATGATAACCACCTGAGAAAATGAGAGATACTTTGGAGTATTTGGTATATACAGTTAATGTTACAAGTAGAAATGATAAGTCTAGAAGAAGTTATGTAAGTTTTGGTGATGCATGTTCTGAGATAGAGTTTATAGAAGCATGTTCTGGTAAACTTGTTATATCTCCTAGTAGAGTTGATATCCTTAGGATCAACGTTGAGAAAATGAAAAAGGCATGTTGGAGATACCATAGCTAAGCTTTCTCATCATGATATTGCATGTACAAAAATTTATTCAAGTTGCAAGGTGGAAGATTTGTGTTATCACTAAGTGTAATGTGTTCTTAGTGAGGTTCTATAATAATTAATTGAGAATGAATAATAGCCTACTCAAGAATTTTTTTATCAACTCAGTATAAAGGAAGGACCTTTTCCTTTATCATGGAATCATGATATGTGACTTGTAAATGTTCAAAAAGTAGCATAGTAGTACAGAATGTGAAGTTGAGTAGAGCAATGCAGAAGTGAAGGAAAATTTATTACTGAGGTTTTGCTAAGTGATTCAAGGTTTGATATTTGGATATGAGGTTCATGACTTGGTCTACAAGGTCTGACAGTGATTGGTCTGGTTGACAAGATAGAGGAAAGTATAGAGGAAAGAAGAGTATACTAGTAAATTACTTGGTTGAGTAGTGAGCTCTTCTTGTAGTTGAAATTGCATGTTTGGGCAGTGGGCTCTTCTTGCATACTTTATACCACAACTCCTAATAGGTTTGGCACAACTCCAAATAGGGTTGGAATCTCCTAATAGAGATTCAAAGTCTCCTAATAGGGACTCATTTTACTAAATGTTGTAACAGACTACAAACAGGGTCTATCCACTAACAAGGAATATTTATATTAGTACATCATCTTGCGGGCATCATTCCCACTAGGGTTTTCACTCTAATCAAGGGTTTACCTTGTCAACATATTTGGTGTAATTTTCTATGTACACTAATGCTTTTTGTTTACTTTGGTTGAATGGTTAAGTTTATTTAAAGAAGATAAGTATTTTAATTATTGGATAATAGATTCACCCCTCCCCTCTTAGTTATCTTGGTGGACTATTGTTCCTAATAGAAAGGACAATGTGAAGATCATTAGATGAAACATATCCATCTTTTTTCTCATCAAAAACTATGAACACCTCCATCAAATCCTGGGACTCTTTTTTTGATTATTTTTAAAAATTGGATATGGACTGATGAAAGTCAAAAAAATTCTCGAATGGTAGGTTCTCTTGTAGAGGGTCATTGAGCATATGCCTCATATATAATACTTCATTCATACCCCAAGTTAACAAGCTGGTGGATAATACTTTGAAACCAAGGAGGATATGTGCTTCACTAGAATGATAAACTCATTTACATCTTCACTTTGCTACCATTCAACTTCCTTACCATTCTTGTATAATGACAATGAGACCATTCTCCTTGTTTGTGAAAGAAAATACCACTATTGATATCATCCTTATTGTTGATATGAGATTGTAATATTTTAATCATTATTTTGTCAGTAATGCCAAACCTATTAGCTGTTGGTAAGAAAACTTCTTAGGTGATTTGAATACTATCATTTCTTTGATTGATCAAATAAGATAACAATAATAACTAGAGGAAAGGTTGAATTATGGTATGAAAAAGGAATACAAAGATAAGTTAAGATAGTGATGACATAGTGTATTGATTATCTACTTAAGGCTACAAAGGTTGGATACACTGAATAAGTCAAGAAAAACAAGAATAATTGATTCTAGCAAGCTTGACTAAGTGGATAGTAGGTTCCAAGAGAAGTTAGTGCTAGCTAAGAAAAAATTTAGTTAGAGCCAAGAAAAGTGTAGATTTAGTGTAAGTTAAATAAACTTTAGTTTTTGCCAAGTTAACTAGTTGAAAATGAGTGGAAGAATACTATGGAAGCTGAGTAACAACATATTGATATTGAGTGCTAGTATTCATGTTAAATTATATATTTGATGAATCTGAGCTGACTGTTTTGTTTTCATGAATTGTGTGAAGCATGTGGAAGATAACTATGATGAACCGGTGACATAGAATTCAAGGTAAACCATTTTGAGATGAATTCAAAGAGGATTGAAGGAGAAGTTTATAGAGGAATTAAATAGAAAAATGGGTAGATTCATTGTATCCTACCTAATCTTACCTAACCCTAAAATGGACGATTGATGTTGAATGGAAAAATATCTTAAGTCTATTTATAGAGATTTGGTCAAAAGAAAAGGTTTCCATGTGTGAGAACCTAAGGAAGACAAGGTGTCTAGGGTATTTTGTTCATTCAATAGATGAACAAAAGAGACTGCTATTAGCAAGAAAAGCAAGAAAGCTTAAGAGTAAATGAATGCTTGAAGGGTGGACAAGCTATCAAAGATAAAGCATGTGAAAGCCAAGCAAAATAGAGGACTGAAACAAAGATCTGTAATTTGCAAGTGAGTTATAATTTATTATCAGATCAAGCCTTACTATTACTTTTTAATCATTGTATCAGTCTAGGGTAAATCCTTTGCATTAAGGTTGACCTAACAGTCATTTGTAATTCCTTTAACTAGGTGACTTTCAAAGTGAATTATCTAAAGTCCCCTAAGAAGTCTCACTCCTAACAAGGAGATTGAAATCCTCTAACCAGGTCACATTTTATAGTGTGTATTGTAACCTTTAACATGGTTGGCCTTTCATAGGGAATTACTTCAGAAGAGTGAGAATTAGTAGCATGTGACTAGTGGTTTTTCCCAAATTGAATTTCCACATAAAATCCATGTGTCAAATGTGTTATTGAATCTGTTATGTTTCATGTTTATATTTTTGCAAAGATGTTTTGACCTACGATAGTAACCTACAAAGTTTAAGCATTGTATTATCTAATGGATGCATGAATATTAAGTTTTAATGGATATGGGTTCACTAAGCTATGTAATGTTTTATTTATACATCTAGACCTTAGATAACTGATCCACCCAACCCCCCCCCCCCCCCAAAGTTATTCCAAAGAATTCCAACATTTCTTATTAGATGCTTCTGCTTAAGAGGACTAGTAAGTTCAAGAAATAAAAAAGAGAGGTACCCAAGTTTAATAAGGACAACTTACCTACATGGAAAATTCTAATGATGTTACACCTAGGAGGTCTTGGAGATCATACACATTCTACCATTATCACTGAGTGTGTTAATCTTGCTGAAGCCTTGACTACTAAAGATCTAAAAAAAAGAAAGAACACAATTAGGCAATGTTGGAGATTGCCTTTTCCTTCATTTTTTTAGAGTTCAATGATATCAAGGGTTGTGATTCTGCAAATAAGATGTGGGATAATCTTCACAAAATTTATGGAGGAGACACAAATGTTCTGAGAGCCAAATCTGAAAGTCTTAGAGGTAAGTTTGATAATATGAGAATGGAAGAAGGTGAGAACGTTGCTCAATATTGCTCTAGAACAAAAGATGTTATTAGTGCTATAAGAGGAGCTACTAGTATTATTGATGCTGATATTGTATTGAGTAAGGTACTAAGAACATTACTACCCATCTATACTATTAGAGTTTCTACCATAGAAGAACTAAGATGTATACTAGGTTCTAATTTGACTCTGGAAGGTTTGGTAGGTAGGCTCATTGCCTTTGAGCTCTCTAATTTTGATAATTTCAAACCTAGCAATGTTGAATCTTCTTTCAAAGCTAAATTATCATTAAAGGAACCTAAAGAGAAGAATAAAACGGTTAAATATGTTTCTACTAATAGTGACATAGATGAGGAGGATGTCAAACAACTTGAAGCACTACTAGCAAGGAGATTTCACAGAGGCAAAAAAAAATTCAAAGGTAAGTTACCTATCATGTGTTTTAATTGCAATGAGGTTGGTCATATTACTACTAGATGTCTAGAAAAGAAGAACGATAAGAGTGGTGACAAATAAAAAGGTAGAAGAGATGAGGACAACAAATATTATGAAGACAAAGGCAAGAAGTCTTGCTACATTGTTGAAGAGGAAGAAAAAGATGGATCTGATGATCATGATAATGAAGTGGTGTATGTTGCAATGAAGGATGAATCTAATGAGGATGAGGCAACTGCATTGGTGTCTTGTGTGAACAAGAGTGACAGATGGATCATTGATAGTGAGTGTTCACATCACATGACTAGAGACAAAAGTAAGTTCATTACCCTAAATTATTATGATGGAAATAGTGTAAGGTTTGGTAACAATGGATCCTATCTAATAAAAGGAAACTAATTTATCAACCTCATAGAAAAGATTTTGTTTGACAATTCTTATTATGTTGAAGGACTTAACTATAATTTGTTGATAGTGTCACAACTAAATTGCTTAGCTTGTAAGGTTGATTTTGAGAAGAAAATAGCTAAGATCAATGAAACTGATGGAAAAATAATTGAGAAAGTTGATCAAACTAGAGGTAATCTATTTTATCTTGATATGGATGATACTGCTTGTCTTGTTGTAGAATCTGATGATGTGTGGTTAAGGCACAAGGGATAATGCCATGTTAATTTTGATAACTTGGTTAGTATCAGTAACATGAGAAGAGTTAGAGGCTTACCTAAATTAAAGAAACCTCACAATATAATTTGCAAACAATATTAATTAGGCAAGATGAAAAGATCTAGTTTTAACTATAAGACTCACATCTCTATAAGAATTTTGGAGATTGTTCATACTCACTTGTGCAGACCAATTAATGTGCAAAGATACAAAGGTGATAAGTACATTATGATATTTGTTGATGATTTCTCTAGGATGAAAACAATTATGTTTTTAAGAAATAAATTTGATGCTTTCCAAATGTTCAAGTGGTACTTAGCAAGAGTTGACAAGGAAACAAAAATAAATCTGAAATGTCTAAGATCTAATAGAGGAGGAGAATTTACATCAAATGAGTTTAAGATGTTCTATATTGACAGAGGAATCAAAAGACATATATTTGCATCTAGGACCCCTCAACAGAATGGAATTTTTGAAAGGAGTAACAAATCTATAATGGACTATGCTAGGACACTCATGATGCAGAAGAATGTTTCTTTGAAATACTAGAGAGAGGTTGTAAGTACAACTATCTACACCTTGAACCATGTGCAAGTCAAGAAAGGTACTCATTCAATAACTTTTGAATTATGGAATGGATACTCACCTAATGTAAAATATTTTAAGGTATTTGGAAGTAAGTGTTATATTCATAAAGGTTTTAAGAATGGTAAATTAGATGCCAAGAGTGAAGAAGGTATATTTCTTGGATATTCCACATGAAGTAAATCTTATAAGTGTTTAAATACTAATACTAAAATAGCGGTTGAAAGTGTAATTGTTAAGTTTGAGGAATATACAGAGGTACATGAGGCTGAACCTAAGAAGGAACCAGAGGAATATAATATTTTGTATATTTTTATGAAGGTATGCTTGCTGATGAAGATTTTGTAAATAAAGTTTCATTTAGGAACTGAGCTATAATCAAGTGTCAAGTTGTAGACTGAAGCTGAGACACATTCTAATTCTAAGATTGGTGTACATAGTGATTTAGAAGTTGAAAGACCTAATGATGAAAATAGAGTAGAACAAAGATTGTCAAAGTATGTCAAGAGACATCATCCTATTGAAAAAATTATTGGAGATAGGAATGTTAGACCAATGACAATGAACAAGCTAAGAAATGATACATGTTTGATAAGCATCCATAAACCTAACTCAGTAAAAGATGCCTTAGAGAATGTGGACTAGAGTAAAGCCATGAAATAAGAGATTGAATAGATTGAGAAGAAAAAGACATGGAATCTAGTTCCCACACTAGAAGACAAAAATGTGATTAGAACCAAGTGGGTGTATAGAAACAAGTTAGATGAAAATGGTGAAGTCACAAGGAATCAGGAAAGATTAGTTTTCAAGGAGTATGCACAAGAAGAAGGGATAGACTATGGAGAAATTTTTTCCCCTATTGCAAGCTTGGAATAAGTAAGAACTTTTCTTGCTTACTCTACATGCAAAGGTTTCAAAGTTGATCAAATGGATGTGAAATCTACATTTCTGAATGACATACTAGAAGAAGAGGTCTATATAGAACAACCAGAAAGATTTTCTCATGCTAACAACAAGAACATGGTATGTAGACTACACAAAGCTTTATATGGTCTAAAGCAAGCACCAAGAGAATGGTATTAAAGGCTTCACAACTATATTGTAAAAAATAGATTTTAAAAGACTAGTGATAACAACAATTTGTACTTGAACATAGAAGGAGGTAAAGCTATTTTACTAGCTATTTTTTTTTTGATGATATCATATTTGGAGATCAAGATGAATTATGTAAGGTGTTTGCAAATAAAATGAAGAAATAATTTGAGATGTCTATGTTTGGAGAGATGAAGTTCTTTGTTGGTTTGCAAGTATATTAGATGAAATATGGTATATGCATCACTCAATCAAAGTATGTGAAGGAAATATTGATATTTTTTGGATTAGAAGATTTAAAACCAATTAGCACACCTATGGTAATAGGAAACAATTTTCCAAAGAATGATAATCCAACAAATGTGAATCAAATATTCTATAGATCTATGATTAGAAAATTGAAATATGTAGTACATACCAGGCCTGATATTGCATTATCTATTGGGATAGTTGCAAGATTCTATGCTAATCATAAGGAGAATCATTTGATGTATGTTAAGAGAATTGTGATATAGCCAAAAGGAATAGAAGACTATGGTCTATACTACAAGAAAAATGAAAGGTTTGAGTTGAGAGCCTACATTGATATTGATTGGGCTGGAAATATTAATGATAGAAAGATCACTAGTGGAGGAGTATTTTTCTTAGGAAAGAGGTTGGTCATCTAGACTAAGAAGAAAATAATTTGTATATCTCAATCTACTATTGAAGCTAAATATGTTACTGTAGTAAATTGTACAAACATTGTATGGATCAAACAACTACTCAAAGGTATGAAGGAAGAAATCATTGAACTTGTGATACTTTATTGTGATAATACAAATTCTATATATATATATATATATATATATATATCAGAGAACCCTACGATGCACACATAGACTCAGAACATTGCAATGAGGTATCATTACTTGAGAGAGTTAGTTCAAGACAAAGAGGTGAAAATGTAATATGTGAATACAAAAGAGAAGAAGCTAATATCTTCACCAAAGAATTATCTAAGGATGCTCATCAATATCTATACCCCTATCCAAAGATACTTGTAAAGCATGAGTAGTGCCTTGCATCAACTGGAGTTGAATGTTATATCTTACAACTCGATGCCATGGATATTACTTTAGGAGTTGCCTAAAGTAATGAACGAATTAAAAAAAAAAAGACCAATAAGAAGTAAGGTCACAAAGGGAGAAACTAAAATTGTTAATATCTACATGTTGAAATGACAAGTCTTTGGCATTGTTGTCAAAGAGGGAGAACTACAGAATTTAATATCAATAAAAGGGAGAAAAATGTAATATCTACTTTGATGGGGATAGTATACCTGATGTTTACTATAGAGGGATAAATGACTAGAAGAAATATATCTACCTAGTAAGAGGGAGATATAAGAATAGTGCAAAGATACCTGAATATAAAAAAGGAGTCATAAGGGGGCATATGCACCGAGTTGTGGTGCCAAAAAAGTGACAAGGTTTTTTTTTTTTTTTTTCCTAATTTCAATAGCGTGTACATCTATAGCGCATACGTGCTATTTGCACAATAAAAAAGTATATATGATGGGATGAACACCTGTAGCCCATCATTTTTATGTTCTTTTTTTTCTATTCCCACAAAGAACAATGTGTACGTGGGTCAAAAACCCAAGTTTTCACAATCATTTGCCAATATGCCTCCTCGCCAACGAAATCGAAGACAACAAGCACACCCACGATGATGCTACAAGTGATATAAACTTAACTTTGCATTGTTTAATATGTTTTTCATATTGTTTTGTAAGTTTTTTATATTGTTTTGTAGGGTTTTTACAAATTTCATTTAGATTTGTTTATTTATTTTGATTTCAATTGATTTTTTATTAGGAAACATCCATAATCAACTGAAAAATTCACAAGAGCCTCAAAACCCTCAAAACCAAAACCCTCCTCAAGAAGAACAAAAAATTCCACAACCTGAACCAATTGCAAGACCTCTGCAGGCACACAAGAAAATATAATAAATAAAATAGAGAGAGGCAAAATTGAATTATAAAGACTCATTGCTCAGTTGAAAGAATCTGGACAAACCAATCCAATGAGGGCCCAATTGGCATCATCCCTCGAATCCATTAACACCTAGATAGCCTCAGTTAGTGGTTAGTTAGATATTTGGTGGGTTAAGAGGGATGAACAAAAAATATTTTATGCAAATAAATTGTCATATGAAGATGTTAAAAAAAAAGAAATACCAAAAGGTAGTATATGTGCATTATTTAGAAAACCTGGTGAGAAAAATACTATTAGAGAGGGTACTAAATGATTCCCCATCCATTTTTGCATACATGATGCTATTAGAAACAATTTTTGGGATAGATGGCGGATGGTTTTTGATGCCCCTCCTTGCAACAATCACAAGGTCCCCATGTATTTTTTGAAGAAATTATATTGTGAGTTTGTCCTTAGGGAGATCCCCAATTTTTTTGATATATTAGACTCCCAGGGTAGAGGTGAGGGGTCATCATTTGAGAGGCCAGGAGCACGTTGTGACCCTAATGTAGTTAGGGCACCTGTAATCAAGCCACAGTGCCAGCATGTGACTATTCCTTCAGTTGTGAACGAAAATGTAGAGGCTAGCACTCTAGGGACCATTAATGCTTTGACGCAGACCCTCATCCATTCCATGAGCCCATTAGTTGAGGGGGAGCCTTCTGTGCATCATGGTCAAATGTGCACTTCATGCAGATCTCTATGCGTATTTGGCACTCATGTTGGAGATGGTGCAGATGATGGGCTTGTCACCAATCAATTCCTGAATGATATATTTCGCATTGACACATAGGTAAATTACAATTATAATTTACTAATTTGATCACATTTCATATGTATAGTGAATGATTAATTAATTAGCATCTATTGACATTGTTCAAAATTTAGAGTCAGAGTGCAGCTGGGCCTAGCAGCAATCCTCCATGCCCATTTTTTGTCCCTTCCACAAGTCTTGAGGTATGTATCGATTTAATCATTTTAATTAATACATATATTTATTATGTCATCATATTAAGGATTGACAAAAAAAATTATGCATGTGCATCAGTTCTCCACAGGACCCTTAACCTTTACCACAGACTCAGAGCATAGACATCATGCGAGCTTCACACAGGTACAATTGTTTCATGTTAATTTAATTCCTTTGATTATATTTATTTTATGTTTGATGCTAGATGTAACGTGTATTGTATGACATGCAGCTCATGATGTCGGACACACCTCCTCATCTGTGACAATATGTTGATAGTGGAGTGGCCGTAGCTATGGCTAGCTCACAGCCACTGACGAAGGTATGAAAGAATTTTCTTTGTTTTAGTTGTTGTTTATAATAGTTAATCTCAAAATTTCTAATGTCAACCTTTGTTTATATATTACTATAGCTTTTATGGTTTTTACACAAGTAGTATGTATGTTAGGCCTACTGATACTCTTTTAATTATGGATCAAAACCTTGTTTTTGTTTTACTAAGTGGTAAGGGGTAGTTTTGTTTAATGGTTATCTGTTGATAGTAGGTTAGTTTGTTGTTAAAGGGTCAGCCCCCTAATTTTGGCTACTTTTAATTCAAAAACTAGGAGTCAAGGTAGAAGTGGCAGTGAAAGAATTAGATAAAGAAGAACTAGGAGCACATATTGAACTTAGAAGTAGAGAAGAAGTAGGAAAATCAAATAAAGGTATGAGGACTAAGAGTAGGAGATAATGAAATTAAAAGTAAAGATAGGAATAGAAGATTAGTTGTATTCGAAGTTCATTGCAACTAGGAGTAGGACCTAGAAGATGGGAGTTATATGTTTTTTATAAATAATAGTCAAGTTTAAAGATATAATTGGTGATTAGATATACTCACCTTGGTCTAGTAGAGTCATAAGTGTAGGAGAATTTGTGTTTTAAATTAACATTATTCATAGGCCAAAGTCAAATGTTGAACTTGATAATAGAACTAGGCATATCCTTAGGATTCAAAGAAACTATAGTTTTTGGAATCAACACCATCAACTCTCCTTCACTATTTCTTTGGGATGAATGGAACTAGCATAACAAAATTCTACATTCTTTCATTCTCGTTGTCCTCCTCCTCTCATACAAAATAAACTTGGATAAGATAACTTACTAGACTTTTGGATTCATGGCCCTTCTCTCTTCTTTTCACACTCTTATAGATATGCTAGCGGGATAAATCATTGAGTATTTTATTATCTTTTATTTTTGCTCTTTCTTTGCTCAAGTGACCAATTGAGCCTTTTCTATAGCTTTTTCAACACGATGCTTGAGATTGAGACATTTTCTTGAGTGAGGTCTCTTCAACTAGTTGATTTGGAATCTTAGTAAGATTTAGGATTTTGTTATTGTTTTATGTATCCTTGCAAATGAATGTAATAGTTAATATTCTTTGTTTTGGAGCTTTTTTCCTTTAGCTTGGTGATATTTAATCTCCTTTTAGTTTTTCCAAAATCTTTACCTCTTTCTCTTCTCTTCTTCTACTTTATTGTGTGCATGAGGTGGACACATGCTTCTAATAAAGTGGGGACTACATGTATCATTTGAAAAAGTAAGAACACTTATTTGGTATTAATTTTAGCCCCATTTTAATATACATTATGGGTTCTTACATTGATTTCACACTCTCCTAACACTCATTGGACCTTCAAATTATTATTTACGTCCTATATTGATTCATTTTCTTTAAAAAATCAAGGTTACCCTTATCTATAAGTGTGCTTCTCTATTTCAACTTCAATCGAATACTTCCTTTCATTTATTGGACCTTATCTTAACATTTATGACATGTATTTTCTCTCTAAACCCAAAAATAAGTTGTTAGATCAAATTTCACACGCTCTAAATATCTTGGACCCACAATCAAAACTTGGGTTGGAATTGGTGGGTATAAGATGACTTTAGTGATATTTACTTGGGTACAATATTTTTGTTGGTGATATGTGTATTTATAAGTGATTATATTTATTGAATTGTTGTAGGGTCTTGTCACGCTTGATTGTCCATGAGAATTTGAGGTGAACTTATAGAGTGTCTATTTGTTGGCGGTAAGAAAATAATTTATTTTGTGTGTACATATATTTTATTTCAACATATAATAAATATTGATTCATATCTACTTTCTTTTAATCAATTGGAGCTGGAGAAGAGCCTCAAGAAGAGGTCGAGTGAGCATGTCAAGAGGGCCCCATCATCTCCAATGTCTCCCTCCATAGGATGGCAAAGGATGTCGAGAGACTTGTTTCCTTCCCCTCGTGGGAAGGAAAAGATGTAGTTGATCTAGACATGTATATATATAGGCATCAATGGACATATTCGATACACATTTGATGTATATGACATTTATTTGATGTATGACATTATTCGACTTATTACATTATTGGTTAATATATGATATGTTTGTTCATATACCACATATGATATGATATTTTTGTTCATGTTTATTCATGTATGACATTAAATTAGATATGTTCGTGTATGACATTAAATTAGATATGTGCATGAATGAAATTAAATTCAATACCTAATCTATTCAAAAATTTGATAGAATATTGATTAACGATAAAATTTATCATTGCTTAAGCATAAGTTAATCATTTGCAATATGTCATTGTCATATGATTTATGATCTTGTTCATGTTTAAAGTTTTCCTTCTCTATCATCTATTTATCAAGTTTAATTCAATACCTAATTAGTTTGAATTTTTTATACAATATTGATTGACAATAGAATTTATTCGGCAATATTTGTGGACCTCCTGGAAATTGGTCACCTAAATGAGAACCTTGAGATTTATTAGGAACTCCATTAAAGAAATCAGTAGTTTGAAATTACTCTATCCAACCAAATTAGATCAAAAGTTCTCTAAACATTTATGTTAAAAATAAGAAAAAAATTTGATCACAAGTGGTCATAAAGTTTGCATAGAAGAAAAAATCATTGTTACAAAAAGAATATAGACAAGAAGAAAAAACACAATTAGCTCGTTGAGCTTCAATACATAACCACCATTCTTTATCATCAATTGAAAAATGTCAGAGATAGTAGAGAAAAGATTGATTATTTGCAAAAAAAAGTCATTTAAAAAATCATAAATGTAACATAATCACTGATAGTTTTATGTGTTTTCATACATTAATGATTGTAACATAATCACCAGTTGATTGGAATGTGTTGTTATTATTCTATAGTAACTAGATTAAGGTAAAAATAAAAGTTTAATAAATAGTTATGATGTATAAGAAAGATATCTCACATGAGAGTGATGAATCTAAGATGACACATAAGATACTTTAAAGAGGGAGCTATACTTGTTAACGAATTTACAATGCATGTTATAGAAAATCATAGAGTATCTTTAAAAGGAAATAAAAGAGTATGACGAGTGGAAGGAACATGTTGTTTTGTAGACTCGTATTCAAATTTGGGTGTTGATTTTCTAATGAAGGATTCAAGCACTCCAATTTGGTAGTTTTGGCTCATGTTATCCTTGTATCTCACTCTATCTTGTATCTCATTCTCTCTTATTCCCTCCCCCCCACCTCCCCCCCTCTTCGTATTTCTATTTTTTCCGTATCTATGTAGCCATCTATCCTCTTCATCTCCCCCTCACTAATGCAGAGATGTTGAGAAAGAAGTGAGGTTTAAGCACTTTCTTCTTCCTAATCTGCCAAACTAAACTTGTGGCCTTCCTAATATCTTACTCTTTTAGGATACCATTTTTGTGGCATATCTAAACTGATAGCATCATTTGTGAACTCCTCCAAGGTGAGTATTTCTCTAATCAAGATCTTGCACCTTTTTGTTTTAGGGACACTAGCCCTATTCCAAGCCAATAACTGTAACTCTTCACCAATGGCTTAACCAACCCCAAGTTTCTATTGGGATAGATTCCTTATGTTGAATTGATTGAGAATCAACTCTTGGTTTAACCCTCCAATTGTCATACAGTACAAAATGTTGACTATCATAGAATTCCTTGTAGGTTTCCTAATCTAATTTTCTGGACTTAAATTCCTCTTAGGTTGAAATCTAACTATTCTATGGGTAGATTCAGACACCCTTTGGAAATTTATTTAAGACTCCAAAGCCTAGATTCCCAATTGCATTCCTATAGCACCTAACCTATGTAAAGTACATAGACCTAATAAGGTTACACTAGGTTTGGTTTTCAAAGTAATTACTAGATAATTGGTGCATGGCCTCAGACCTCCTCTTTTCACCAATATTTATCATCTTCAAATTATGATGAAACACAACAATGTTTCCATTTTTTTCTATTATATATCCCCCCTTATGAAAATACTCATAGAACTAATAAACCATTCATCTCCTCCTTGTAACACTTTCTACTTCATGTCTTTGCTTGACTCATATCTTAACTATAACACTTCTCTCCTGGAGTAGCATTCACCAATAGTTCATTTATCCCCCTTTGTCTCATTTTTTCTATTTTTACATCACTACCTTTGATATAAGTCCATTCAATATTTTATCTTCATTAACAATTTATCAATGTTTTAAACTAAATTTCCAATGTTGTCAACTAAATTTTGCCCTTTCTTAGCATCTTTAAAGTTAGTCAATATTGATTATCCATTGTCACATAGGAATAGGATGAGGTTGGGGATAGGGTTTACCTGGCCACTCAGAGCTAACAGAATAGAAAATTTGATCCCACAATGAAAGGTGAGAGAGATTTGGCAGTTGGCAACTTTGTACTAGCCAACATTGCAAGTTTCAACATCACTTGAGATGGCATTGTAAAATGAAAATGAAATGTGCTCTCCAAAAAGAGAGAGAGGTTATTGTAGGTCTCTACAACATGGTCTTGTAGGAACTAGAATTGCATCCATACATCACACGAGCTCCAAGATATGCCCTGTCAAAGATCATAGCCATATGGAATTTAGTGACCCTTAGGGACATTCCTGTTTGGCATGCCCAAAAATGTTTGAGAACTGAAGGGGACAAGATGAGGTTGAGGATAGGGTTTACTTGACCACCTAGAGCTAACAGAGTAGACATTTTGATCCCACGATGAAAGGTGAGAGAGATTTGGTAGTTCACAGCTTTGTACTAGCCAACATTGCAAGTTTCAGCATCACCCGAGATGGCATTGTAAATTGAAAATGGAATGTGATCTCCAAAAAATGAGGGAGGTTATTGTAGGTCTCCACAACATGGTCATATAGGAACTAGAATCACATCCATACCTCACATGAGCTCTGAGATATGCCCCATCAAAGATCGTAGCCCTATGGGATTTAGTGACCCTTAGGGACATTCCGGTTTGGCGTGCCCGAGAACGTTCAAACAATGAAGGGGATAGGACAAGGTTGAGGATAGGGTTTACCCAGCCACTTGAAGCTAATGTAGCAAATAGTTTGATCCCACGACAAAAGGTGAGAGAGACTTGGCAATTGGCAACTTTGTACTAGCCAGCACTATAAGTTTTAGCAACACCCGAGATGGCATTGTAAAATGAAAATGAAATGTGATCTTCAAAAAGTGAGAGAGGTTATTGTAGGTCTCTACAACACAGTCCTTTAGGAACTAGAATTGTATCCATACCTTGCACGAGCTCCGAGATATACCCCATCAAAGATCACAGCGCTATGGGATTTAGTGACCCTTAGGGACATTCTGGTTTGGCGTGCCCGAGAATGTTCGAGCACTGAAGGGGATAGGACAAGGTTGAAGATAGGGCTTACCTGACCACCTAGAGCTAATAGAGTAGATAGTTTGATCCCATGATGAAAGGTGAGAGAGATTTGGTAGTTGGCAACTTTGTACTAGCCAACACTGCAAGTTTTAGCATCACCGGAGATGGCGTTGTAAAATGAAAATGGAATGTGATCTCCAAAAAGTGAGAGATATTATTGTAGGTCTCTACAACACATTTTTGTAGGAACTAGAATCAAATCCATACCTCACATGACCTTTGAGATATGCCCCATCAAAGATCACAACCCTGTGGCATTTAGTGACCCTTAGGGACATTCCGATTCGATGTGCCCAAGAATTTTCAAGCACTGAAGTGGACACGATGAGGTTGAGGATAGGGTTACCTAGTCACCCAGAGCTAAAAAATTGGACAATTTTATCCCACGATGAAAGGTGAGAGAGATTTGGCAGTTGGCAACTTTGTACTAGCCAACACTGCAAGTTTCAACATCACCCGAGATGGCATTGTAAAATGAAAATGGAATGTGATATCCAAAAAGAGAGAGAGTTTATTGTAGGTCTCTACAACGTGGTCTTGTAGGAACTAGAATTGCATCCATACCTCACACGAACTTTGAGATATCCCCTGTCAAAGATCACACGCCTCTGGCATTTATTGACCCTTGGGGACATTTCAGTTCAACGTGCCCAAGAACATTTGAGTGCTGAAGCGGATAGGATGAGGTTGAGGATAGGGTTTACTCGGCCACTTGGAGCTAATGGAGCAAATAGTTTGATCCCATGACGAAAGGTGAGAGAGATTTGGTGGTTGGAAACTTTGTACTAGCCAATACTATAAGTTTTAGCATCACCCAAGATGTCGTTGTAAAATGAAAATGGAATGTGATCTCCAAAAAGTGAGAGAGGTTATTCTAGGTCTTTACAACCTGTGATTTTTGTCAGAATAATAGAGTGCGTAATAGACCAAAAGCAAGAAATGGATGAAATGGGCCCCAAGGTTGGTTTTTTACCATTTTTAGGTGATTTGAGATAGTGTGTACGCCCTATAGCGCATACGCACTATAGTGCATATGCATTATAGCGCATACGCACTATAGTGCATACACACTATGTGAAATCACATCACTCCCCATCCTCCCTACTCTCCATCCTCCCTACTCTCTATCCTTCCTACTCTCTCTCCCATCCCCTCCCTCTCTCTCTTCCTACTCTCTCTCCCCTCTCCCATCCTTTAATCTCTCTCACTCTCCCTCTCCCACCACCTACCCTCTCTACCTCTCTCACCGTCTCTCCTCTCCCATCCCTGACTCTTTAGATCTCTCACACACACTCTTATCCCCCTATCTCTCTCCCTCTCCCTCTCCTACCACCTACTTTCTCTCCCCCATCCCCTAATTTTTCTCTCTTACATACATTCCCATTCCCCCTATATCTCTCCCTCTCCCTCTCCCTCTCCTACTACCTACTATCTCTCTCAAGTTCTCTCTCTCCCTCTCTACTCTCTCTCTCTCTCTCTCCCATCTTGTACGAGCTCTCTCTGCCACCACCTACTCACTCTCACACTCTCTCCCATTCCCTACTCTATCTCTCTTACACACACACTCCCATTCCCCCTCTCTCTCTCTCCCTCTCCCACTCCCTCTCCCACTGCCTACTTTCTCTCCCCCATCCCCTAATCTCTCTCTCTCCTCTCCCATCCCCTACTCTCTCACACACACTCTCTTCCATCCCCTACTCTATCTCTCTCTCACACACACACTCCCATCCCCCCTCTCTCTCTCCCTCTCCCACTACCTACTTTCTCTCCTCCATCCCCTGCTCTCTCTCTCCTCTCCCATCCCCTACTCTCTCACACTCATACTCTCTTCCATCCCCTACTCTATCTCTCTCACACACACTCTCCCATCCCCCTCCTCTCCCATCCCCTACTCTCTCACACTCACACTTTCTTCCATCCCCTACTCTGTCTCTCTCACACACACACTCTCATCCCCCCTCTCTCTCCCTCTCCCACCACCTACTTTCTCTCCCCCATCCCCTACTCTCTCTCCTCTCCCATCCCCTACTCTCTTACACTCACACTCTCTCCCATCCCCTACTCTATCTCTCTCTCACACACACTCCCATCCCCCCTCTCTCTTTCCCTCTCCCACCGCATACTTTCTCTCCCCCATCGTCGTACTCTCTCTCTGCCACCCCCTACTCTCACACTCTCACACTCTCTCCCATACCCTACTCTCTCTCTTTCATAGTTACACACACTCTTATCCCCCCACTCTCTCCCTCTCCCTCTCCCACTCCCTCTCCTACCACCTACTATCTCTCTCTCTCAAGTTCTCTTTCTTCCTCTCTACTCTCTCTCTCCCATCCCTTACTCTCACTCTCTCTCCCATCCCCTACTATGTTTCTCTTACACACACACTCCCATCCCCCCTCTCTGATTCCCTCTCCCACTACCTACTTTCTCTCCCCCATTGTCATACTCTCTCTCTGCCACCCCCTACTCTCACACTCTCACACTCTCTCCCATCCCATACTCTCTCTCTTTCACATACACACACACTCTTATCCTCCCACTCTTCTTCTCTCCCATCCCCTACTCTCTAGATTTGTCACACACACTCCCATTCCCCCTCTCTCCCTCACCCTCTCCCTCTCCCACTCCCTCTCCCACTGCCTACTTTCTCTCCCCCATCCCCTAATCTCTCTCTCTGCTACCATCCTCTACTCTCTCACACTCTCACACTCTCTCCCATCCCCTACTCTATCTCTCTTATACACACACACACACTCCCATCCCCCCTCTCTCTTTCCCTCTCCCATAGCCTACTTTCTCTTCTCCATTGTCGTACTCTCTCTCTGCCACCCCCTACTCTCACACTCTCACACTCTCTCCCATCCCCTACTCTCTCTCTTTTAGAGATACACACACTCTTCTTCTCTCCCATCCCCTACTCTCTACATTTTTCAAACACACTCCCATCCCCCCTATCTATCTCCCTCTCCCTCTCCCACTCCCTCTCCTACTAACTACTATCTCTCTCTCTCTCTCTCAAGTTCTCTTTCTTCCTCTCTACTCTCTCTCTCTCTCTCTCTCTCCCATCTCCTACTCTCTCTCATGCTCTCCCATTCCATAATCTCTCTCTCTCTCTCTCTCTCTCCCATCCTGTACGAGCTCTCTTTGCCACCACATACTCTCTCTCACACTCTCACACTCTCTCCCATCCTCTAGTATGTCTCTCTTACATGCACACTCCCATCCTCCCTCTCTCTCTCATCTCCCATTCTGTACTCTCTAGATTTTTCACACACTCCCATCCCCCCTCTCTCTCCCTCTCCCACTCCCTCTTGCACCACCTACTATCTCTCTCCCTCTCTACTTTCTCTCTCCCATCCCCTACTCTTACTCTCTCTCTTCCATCCCCTACTCTCTCTCACACTCTCTCCCATCCCCTACTCTCTCTCTCTCTCACCCCCATCCTGTACAAGCTCTCTCTGCCACCTCCTACTTTCTCTCAAACTCTCACACTCTCTCCCATCCCTTACTCTATCTCTCTTATAAATAAATACACATTCCCATTTCCCCCCTCTCTATCTTTCATAGTCCCTGTCCCTGTCCCACTACCTACTCTCTCCCATCCCCTACTCTATCTCTCTTACACACTTCCATGCCACCTCTCTCTCTCCCTCACACTCCCTCTCCCATTGCCTACTATCTCTCTCTCTCTCTCTCTCTCTCTCTCTCTCTCTCTCTCTCTCTCTCTCTCTCTCTCTCTCTCTCCCTCTCTCTCCCATCCCTCTGCCATTGCCTACTCTCTCTATCTCTCTCTCCCTTCTCTCATTCTCTACTCTCTCTCTATTTCAAACACACACCCACCCATCCCCCCTCTCTCCTCTTCCATCCCCTAATTTTTCTCTCACTTGCTCTCCCTCTCTCACTCCCTCTCCCACTGCCTACTCTCTCTCTCTCTCTCTCTCTCTCTCTCTCTCTCTCTCTCTCTCTCTCTCTCTCTCTCTCTCTCTCCCTATCTCTACTCTCTCTTACATTGTCACACCCTCTCCTATCCCCTACTCTCTCTCTCTTTCTCTCTTACACACATTTCTCCCCCCCCTTTCTCTCCCTCTCCCACTTGCTCTCCCATCGCCTACTCTCTCTTCCATCCCCTACTCTCTCTCGAGCTACTTTGTCTTCCCCCTCTCTCATTCCATACTCTCTCTCTTTCATAGACATGCACTCCCATCCTCCTCTCTCTCACTCTTCCTCTCCCACTCTGTCTCCCATTTCCTACTCTCTCTCTCCCCCATCCCCTACTCTTAATCTCTCTTTCCCAACCTATACTCTCTCTCACACTTTGTCTCTCTCCCATCCCCTACTTTCAATCTCTTTCCCCCATCCCGCACTCTCTCTTTTCCACCCCTACTCTCTCTCAAACTTCCTCTTTCTCACATATTGTACTCTCTCTCCCATCCTATACTCTCTTTACCACCCCTACTCTTTCTAACTTTCTCTCTCCCCTCTCCCATCCCCTACTTTCTCTCTATCTCTCTCTCACACACACATGGCCATTCCCTTATCCCCCCCCACCTAGTTCTCTTATGCAATTTAGGTCTTAATAGTGTGTACGCACTATAGCACGCATGCGCTACTGAGAAATCATGTTTTAGATAGCGTGTGCATGCTATAGGGTGCACACGCTATTGAAAGCTTATTTAAACCCAAGCCTAAGGCTTTGTTTTGCCTTGCAGATCCAATCCAGAGGTTTGGAGTTTATGAATAGGTCTGAGACGTGTTTTCTAGTAGACATACCAAAAATGATTGATTTTTCTTGTGTGCTCCCCTTCAAGATTCCTCGTGGTTGGGTATCTATAAGATTAGGTTACATAGCATTATAGATCTCTATGTTAGCTATCTAACCATATAATTTATTTTTAATTTGAACTATTTCAAACCTTTCATCTATAATTTCTTTTGAATGTATGTTCATTTTTTGTCAAAAACCACCATGTACTAATTGGCTATAGATTTTAGCTTATTCATCGAATTTTGCAACAACTTAGTTTTTTAGAAACTAGACTCCATTCTACACACTTTGAAATTTTTTTTTTTTGATTTTAGATTAGTTTTCAATTATTTCTAGGGGGAGCACATAGATATTTTACGTTTTTGGGATGTGTCTAGTTAGAAAATTCATTAAAAAAAAATGCACATTATAAAATTACCCAAAAAATGTAGGATAAACTACATAGTGTTAAGTAACTTTTGACCAGAGCGATTAAAGAATTTCAAAAAAAAACTTAAAATTTTAGGGGGGGCACACTTTGTATTGTGTTATGTTTTTTTGGAATAAACAATACCACTTTTATTGGCCCCCTTTTTTAAGGACCTAAAACTAAACCATTTTGAAAAAAAATTAGTAGTTTAGAAACTAGATTCAAAGGACTACGACTTTTTTTTTTCCATATCTTAAAATTTTGAGCGTAACTATCTTTAATTTCTTTATGAAGTTCAAAATTTATAGATTTCAAGAAAAAGGTGTCCACTTATACCCCCCTTTTGGCACCACAACTTTGTGCACTTAACCAAGGAAGAGTTGATTGTCTATTGATCAAAACGTAATTTTTTAGCATATACAAAAGATGAAAGCTACTTATAGAGGGAGAGATTTCATTACAAGGAATTATTTTCGTTTTGGTATTGTTGTTGGTATAGTTTACCATCAATTCCAAAGAGGGAGATCGTTAATATGAGACTGTAATGTTTCAATCATTGTTTTGTCACTAATGTCAAACCTGTTACTTGTTGGTAAGACAACTACTTAATTGATTTCAGTGCTAATTTTTTTTTAATTCGTGACGATTTGATCAAATAAGATAATAAGAATGGCTCAAGGAAAGGTTGATTTATGGTAGAAAAAGGAGCATAAAGATTAGTTAAGATAGTGATGAAAAACTCTATTGATTATCTACTTAAGGCTACAAAGGTTGGATACACTAGTTGAGTCTAGAAAAAAAAGTAAGAAGAATTGACTCTGCGAAGCTTGACCAAGTGGATTGTAGGTGTTGAGTAAAGTTACTACAAGTTGAGTAGAAAATCAGTTGAAGTTGAACAAAGTGAAAATTCAATGTAAGTTGAGTAAACTTTAGTGTTTGATGAGTTAACTAGTGGAAGAATAGTATAGAAGCCGAGTAACAAAATATTGATGTCGTGTGCCAAGATTCATGTTAATTCCTAGATTTGACAAATACGAGTCGACTATTTTATTTTCTTGAATTGTGTGAAGCATGTGGAAAATAACTATGATGAGCTTGTGACACATAATTCAAGGTAAACCATTTTGAGGCAAATTCAAAGAGGATTGAGGGAGAAGTTTTTAAAGGAACCAAATGGAAAAATTGGTAGATTCATTGTATCCTACCTAGTCCCACCTAACCCTAGAATAAATGATTGAGGTTGAATAGTAAAAGATCTTAAATCTACATTTATATAGAGAGTTAGCCAGAAGGAAAGGTTGTCATGTGTGAGCACCTAAGGAAGACAAGGAGTCTAGGGTATTTGATTCATTCAGTGGCTAAACAAAAGAGACTACTATTGGCAAGCAAAGAAAGAAGGCTTAAGAGTATGAATGCTTTAAGGGTGAAAAAGCTATTTGAGCTGAATTGTGTGAAAGCCAAGAGAATGGAGGACTAAAATAGGGATCTATAATCTACAATTGACTTGTAATTTGTTATCAGATCAAGCTTTACTATTGCTTCCTAATCATTATATCAGTCTAGGGTAAATCCTCTTGATTAAGGTTCACCTAATAGTCATTAGTAAATCCTTTAACTAGGTGAATTTCAAAGTGAATAGTCTAAATTCCTTTAACAAGGTTCACTCCTAACATAGTGATTGAAATCCTCTAACCAGGTCACATTTAATAGTGTGTATTGTAACCTTTAACAAGGTTGTCTTCTCACAGGGAATCACTTTAGAGGAGTGAGAATTAGTAGCATGTTACTGGTGGTTTTCCCAAATTGGGTTTCCACATAAAATCCATGTGTCAAATGTATTATTGAATCTATTGTATTTTATGTTTACATTTATGCAAAGACGTTTTGACTTAGGAGAGCAACCTACAAAGTTTAAGCATTGTATGATCTAATGGATGCATGCATATTATGTTTTTATAGATATGGGTTCAGTAAGCTATGAAAAGTTTTATTTGTACATCTAGACCTTGGATAACTGATTCATCTCCCCTCTCAGTTATTCTAAAGAATTCTAACACCTTACATCATCAATTAATGATTATAAAAAATTATAACATTTTCAAACATTCCCAATTCTTCATAATGTTTTATCAAGATATTTTTACTCCATGAGTAAGACTTTGCAATCTGATGAAATCAGTCAGGCGCCAAAGGTCTGTCTAATTTTTTTTTTGAATTGAAACACCTGATTCCTAAAATCCATTGAATTGACTTCCTAAACTAGCTAGATTTTATCTAGATCATAATCATCCAATAATTGACCATTTAAAATTCATGTTACCTCTTTCTTCCAAATTATAAATTTCTAGCTATGAGCCTCTGAAACTAGCTTTAAAAACTAACTGAAACCCTTGACTGAACCCTAAAATCATATGTAGTGAGTCTTTGCTCCACATTCTCTTACCATGTTAGATTTTATTTTATGATAATATTTGGGTTAAAAGATATTGACTATCAAAGTTACTCAGTTGAAACTACCTACCAACAAAATGTCAAAAAACCATAAAATGCATTTGATTTTGGCTTTTAAAATAGATCAAAATGAAACTTAGGGACATGAAAACTAGGGTGTTTGTTCACTATAATGAGGAAAGTATAATTATGTGATTTAGGCTCATGGAAAATAATTGGGTGCATTTGGCATGTGGTCGAATTGGAGTACTTAGATTTGCAGAACTTGGAACAATGGCAAAATAACAATTTTCATAAACGAAATGGACCTGCAAAAGTGTGCAGACAGATTCATCAATATTTGAAAATTATAATAACTGAAGTATTTTTAGAGTATAATACAATGGTACAAACCATCTAGTCTCATCTTTCACAAATTTGGAGTTATGACATCCCAAATAGGGCTACCAATCAATATGCACTTTAGACACTAGTAAAACCTTACAAATTGCATTTGGAATCATGTTTGAAAACTAGTCAAATAGATTCATCATAGGCTCAAATCTAAAAAATATAAAATATATAACCTCTAGAATGAAATTGAAAAGGAATTTTCTCATTTTGGTCAACTGAGTCAATGTTATAACTGGTCAAACAAGGCATCCTAGAATTCTGAGAAATATGCATCAACATGACAATAGTAAACAACCAACTTTGAGGGATTCAAAACCTAGACAAAACATTTCAAAACAGCTTGAAAATAGAAACATATGTTCTTTTATATGAATAATAAACACTTGCAAAGTGGCGAGTCATGAAACTTAACTAGGTGCAAGATAATCACTTGCAAACTAGATCTCTTGTCATTGTTTGACACTTGACCAAAATGCAATTCTGAACATTGTTGAAAACGAAACTTCACAAAATGGTTCAGAATGATAATTTATCAACATGGGATGCATGGATATACTAAATTCAAGGTGTTAGAAACATAAAACACCTTATATCCCTCAAAAGGATAGCCAAGTACACATGCATTAAATGCACTTATAAGGGCTCAATTTGGCTCAAAATTTTAGAATGTTATGCAACTTTGAGTCCCATCAGCTGCTCTCTTTGGGAATGCATGTTCCTTACTAGAATCAAAAGGATTTAGATCTCTACAGGAAGAAGACCACTCCAAAAAAAATCTCAAACATCTTATTGAAAGCAAGGAAAACTACCCCTAAACTATACAAATGATGACATAGACCAATTGGGATCTACTTTAGCATCATGATCACTATGAGAATGTGAATCAACGTGCTAATTTAAACTAGAATCATACTTAAAATATCCATCTACATATGACTGATGCATGCTAGCAACTAGAAATATGAAGACTTCATATTCTACTTCATTCAAAATGCTGCATGTGTTAATATATTGCAACTCACCTTGTGTAACCAAGTGTGAAGAGTATATAAATTTGATTTCTTATCTCTTGCAATCTTGATACTCATCCATTCAGATTTATCACACACTAAAACTCCTTCACACTTAAACAACTAATTAGTCACCAAGTTTGAAAAACTATCTTGAAAGTGTTTACATACAATATGTTGATCGTAATCATAGTCTTCATCTAACAACTTGCTAGGATGAACTTTGAACTCATCATGTTCAACATCACAATATTTATTAGCATAAAAGGGAAACTCAAAATCTGATTTACAACTTTCACTATGAAGCATCAAAACTTTTTGCACCATAACCAACATGAGAAGAATTTGAATCAGTATGAAATTTCCCTTCAATAGCATCCCCCACATGCAACATGTCATCATGTGCACAAAGATTTGAGGTACCGTGATATACACCTCCAAAGCTTGACAAAGATGGTTCAAATTCTATATCTCTTTCCACATCAAACTTTGGCTAAGTGACTTCATTAAATGTAGAAATAGAAAATATGAGCATCCTTCAAAATATTTACATACCTTTCTAAATAATGAGCAAACAAAGCTAAAAATTCATCAATGTTCAAAAAGATTTCTGCACAAATCTTCACTATGATTTTTATCTAGATGACATGAAGAGCTTACAACAACAAAAACATTAGTAGTAAAATTTTAAAAATCAGGAGCCTCACTACACTCATTTTCATCATAATAAGAATTACCTCTACTATTGTTATACATTTCTTCACTCTCATACACACTGTCACATGATTTATTTTTAGTTACATATGCATCTTCCTCATGCTGATTGCAATCATCTGATACACTATATCTATAATCATTCTCTTCACACTAGAAAGAAATATTATCATTATCTATAGATTCATTACATTCATCTTAACTTTTAGTACATTCACTTTTTCTATCAAAGGATTCAATACAAAATTCATTATTATTAAATCACTCAATTTTTTTTGAAAAGATCTTCAACATGCAAAATCTTTTGTAATCTCAAATGTGCTGGCCAATTAACTAAATTAGGCATAATGGGTTTTAGGATCCCTTAAAACCTGTTTATCTTATCAAAAACTAAATTAGGCATAATGACATCTAGATAAACAATAGGTCATGAAGAATCCTTAGCTCTTAAAGAAAAATGTAACTCCATGAGTGTTGATCTAAACTTTAATTAAACTTGAATACCAATTTTACCTTGTATACTTCTTAGTGCACTTCGTATGAAACTAAACATCTTATTGCGGAGTTCCTTTTTCAACATAGCAATATTTTCAATCCCAATTTTATAACTTGATAGACTAACCTCAGATCCAAGATCTGATTCCATTTTGAAAAAAAATATTCTACCTCTTTGCCCTAGTGCTGAAAATTACTGAATAGAGGCAACCATTTCTAACATTTGACTTCCATGAAAAGAGAACACATGAAAGTAAAAATACCTTAAGTGCTAATGATGAAACCTTCTCTGCTTATTTGGCACTAGTGTAAACCTCAACTTCTTTACACCATCAATAAAACCATATAGAGCTGCCACCTCCTTGAAGAGGACAAGGAAATCACCACTGTGATTCACTTTATAATATTCAATTTCTTACAATTGAAGATGCATACAACATTTAAAATTTATCTATCAAGAAACGATAACTTCTTATCCAAGAACTATTGTCAAGAGCTTTAGATCTTCCCACACAAATTGAAAGTCCTTCAAAATATTTAATATGAAGTCAACTAGGAAAACTGGTGTAGAGATATTGAGTCACCACTCACACTTGTGAGAATAAAACATAATTTGTCACTTGCAAATTTGAACCTAAATTTAAATTTGTAGGAAAAATGCAAATCATCAAAACACTCTAGGAGATTTACCAACTTGGAAAAGAGAACAAACCCTTTTGTTCATTCTTGAATCTAATTTTAAACAACACTTTTGAAACAATACCCAGTTGAATTGATTGTTAATGACTTCACTAGTAAAAATAAAATTTACATTGCACTTTCAAAGTTACTATTGAAAATGAATAAAGCATTACTAGGAGACATGAATCTTCTACAAAGAGAAGGGAAACACTTCATAACTTTGCTATTGTCGAAACTTCCTCCTACTGTATTGAATCTCTTTTGGATTCTGAAGGATTATTTATAATTCAGATTCTGAAAATGTAATTTATACCAGAGATTCCAATACTTCTGACAATAAATTTCTTCATACACTCTCCAATAGAGTTGCCATTAACTATTTTTGAATAACCTAGTGAAAGGAACACATACACCTAAGGGAAGCTAATTCCCATGTTCAATGTACCTATTCAGACACTGGGGTCAACCTGCATATGCAACAACAATACACATGCAATCTCCAAGTTGATCATTCCTTTATCCATTGGACATTAAATAAGTCAAGGGATACACAAGGATACCTAAGATATACTCATATGCCCATATATCAGATCTATCCATTCACCTTGCAAACAAACATCTATCTTTAAAATGCAACTCATTCTTATCAAGTCCTTCCATGATCCTTGCAATTTTGTCAATGCATATCAAGCAATTTACTCAAGTCCTTAACCCAACAACAAGATAAACAATGGCATACAACTTCAAAGCCAAGATTCAACTAGACAATATGCAACATGTACATATATCACAGAAAAATTACAATCCTATAAAGAGGAGATAGGGTTCAAATTGAAACTTTCAAGAATGCTTTGTATTCATTTGTTTGAAACCAATACATAAAATGTATGGTAAAACCTTAGAAAATACACAATATACGATTGTATTACCTAAATGATTATAAGAAAGTACAATGTTGTTCATAATAGAGAAAATTGTTGGACTTGAATGGTGGGATCACAAGTAGAGATCTACTCAATAGCCTGGAAATAGCCAACCATCAACAACCTAGTGGAATCACACCAATAGAAAAACCTTCCAATAAACTGGAACCCTTTGTAGAAAATGAGAGAAGAACAAAATAAATAGATAGGAAGAATTCTTGGATCAGATTTGATACTGCCATTTGTTCACTTGAAACTTTTCATGCTGCTATTGTAGAACTTATCTCTTATCTCCTCAACCGAAAATCAAATCTCATCACTCTAAGAAAATAGACTTTCAAAAATAAATCCTTAAAATGTGTAGGAGTTTTCAATTTGATTTTGTTTGTCTTCTACCGCCCTTAGTCATGGAAATCTTCAACTATGTCTTGCTGATAGAGCCTTGTCATTCATAACTATTTCCAAAACACTTATTTCTTTCTTGTGGTCATTTAGTGAATTGGATTTCATCTAACCCTAGTATTAATCTGAGTTTATTCCACTTGAGAAACAAATCCTTATTATTGTTGATAATGCCATAGATTTACAAAACTACCTACAACTTATGCTATTAAATATCTGTGCATATTCTATCTATGAAAATGGAAAGTTCAACTTCTCCAAGTATTGAGGGTATATCATACTTCATATTTTAAATTTAAATAATGTCCCTAGTACACATTTAAAAACACAGGCCCAAGGACATGAACTAGGCTTTTAAATTGAATTTTTTAAAATATTATATAGTCTTAACAATACATTATATTACCTTCATTCAAATATTTCCCAACTTTAGAATATTTGCTCAGCCTAGAAATATCTGATTTTAAATTTTATTTTGCTTTACCTTACTTCCCCAGTCCACAAGCAGTACTTGTCAGCTTCCCATTGGTCAATATTTCCTAGGTAGGACCCACCGCTCCTTTCGTAAGTTTGCAACATTAAAGATTTGGACTCCCAACCTTACAAATTATTAGAAGTTTGCAACTCTTATTTATTATGCTTCTATATTTTGTAACTTCTTAAGTCCATTATTTCAAACTTACAATCTTACAAAATCCTCTATCTCCTGATCTTACGCTGATTGTAGCTTCTCAACCTTCTCCTAATCATACAAGCATACATACTTATGATCCTGGCATATTATCTTAACCTTACCTTTTATTTCCTTTGATCCTATTTAATCTTGGCATAGTATCTTAACCTTACCTTTTATTTGCTTTGATCCTATAAAATGGCATATGATCTTATCTCTTCATTTGAAAGCTCCTAATCTTGGATTTGGGTAGTGTCATTTTAATTAAGCCTATACATTTCTCATAAACTTGTAACTCTTAATCAATATCTAGGCTCTTGACCTTTCAATTTATCTCTGAAGTATGCCACGTGTCACTTTTCTCCTCATGCATGATTAGTCAAAATAAGGTTGACTTTGCTACCAACTGACCGCTAGCTAGTCAGGCCCACCATGTCCATAAGATGCACTGTAAAGAACTCGCCTTCTTTTGCATTTAAAAGATAACACATCGGCATATAAAAATACTAGTAGAGTATACCGCGCAAGCCATATGGGACAAAAATCCCCTCCTTTTTCTGCACATTCTAAATTGTAATGTAGCAATCATGCCTATGCGGGATTAACACTATTGGTAATGGGAAAGAATCTGGTCATAAATCAGCTGATGTGACTATGGGAAATGTTGGAGATGGATACAAGTAGACTACACTCCCCCACCATGTACACCCCCTCCATTTCTTACTATACATTTCTTGGGATCAATGGATGTGTTGGTTTTCTCCAAAGTTGGCTAATATCACTTTGATGGTTTGGACCAGTTATTAGCCCCTACATCCAAAAGAGACTGTCATTGAGCACTACCTAATGCGGTCTCTATTTAAATATTTTTATTTTGACTCATGAACCTTTTTGATCTAGGATATGAAATATAGCATTTCCTTTAAAGGCAAATCTACACATCACTGTCAATTATATCTAGATTTTGGACTAGCAAACTGTAGGGAGTTTGATGAGGATTTTCATCTTGTCTTGCGCATATAGATTGGATGCAAAAAAAACAAGAGCGAGGACTTTAATAACTCTATCTCTTCCTATTTTATTTTCTTGGGGCCATCCTCCTTGGTAATCATAACTCGTATGTTCAACTCAACGTCCACACTTGGTTAAGGACTCTCTTCTACGGCACCACCAACATCTCCAACACTACTTCACAATTGTCCCAAGCATCTCCTCTTTGTAGCTACTCCATAATAATTGATTCAAATTTATTTAGTTTTCTAAGATTTATGTAAACCAAATTCAACAATGTGCTTTAACTGGCTAGTGACTATTCTAATTAATCACCATTTTTATCATGTGGACAAGTCTTGAAATATGTCACTGTCTTCTGTCATCTAATTTTTCCAAGTTGCAGACCAATGAAAACCCTCTTTATTTAATTTTTACAAGAATCACACTTAGGTAATAAGGCACCTTCGACATTCCCTCTTGCACCATGGAGAGAAAAAACAACTAGCTTTTGTAATTCTACAATGGAAAACCCATTTTCTATTTCTATTTAAAACTACACTTGCAATCTCATCACACTCCATGGGACATGCTTAGAATCCATAGCCAATATCTATATGTAGTTCTGACCCCTAACCTTCTTGTGTGCATTAAGGCAATCCCAAAAATCTTTGTCAACAACTAGGAAAGGTTTATTCTTTTCTTCAAACTCATCAATCTCTTCATTGTTAAAACTAAGACATCTATTTTCAATTTGTAAACACCTAAAAATCCTTTAGAAAATAAAGTATTGTTATTTTCTGAAAAAATCTCTGATGACATCATCATTAATTAATTAATTAGTTAATTAATTATTTAATTAAATTTTTATGCCATTAAATCCCTTTATCTTAATTAAAAATATTTAATTAAGGAATCCCTCCCAAAAATGTTTAAATCTTATTTAAACATTATTTCCTTATTTATTAATTATTTAATTAATAAATTGACCAAAAATCTCAAAATAAATAAATAATTTATTTTTTGCCCAAAACTTGGCCAATTTCTTTAAGACCACTAACCTCTTCCAAAATCTTCTAATCCTTCTTTAATTTTGATTAAAGGCTAATCCCATCATTTCCTACCCCTAATCCCAACTCAAAATATTTAATTAAGATTAAATATTAATCCTTATGTTTATTAAAAATATTTTAATAAATATCTCCTCAACCCAAACCCTTGAAATAAATAAAACTTTTTTAATTTTCTAAAAACCTTATTTATCCTCATCCTAGGAAGTTCTAGACTCTTCTAGAAAGTCTTCATCCTCATCCAAAGCCTAGACTCTTCTAGAAGATGTCAATCCTTATCTTTGACCTTAATCCTAATCGCCCCCCTAACCTTGTCACATTGCCTAAACATGGGTTAAGACTTGCTAACCCAAGCCAAAGCCAACAAATATCTCCTCCCTCACCCACCCTCATTAAATGCCATCCACTTGCCCATCTCTAACAAGCCTAATCTAATCTTAACCCAAGCCTAATCCAAGCCTTAATCATTTGCACATTCTTAAGTCAAGCTTAAGACTTTCTTAATCCAACCCAAGTCAAAATATCTCAACTCTCTCACAAATATCCCAACCATAAAACTTTATGAAGCTCACAAAGCCATTAATGACTCTTACAAGCCATTATGAGGGTCTTTATGAGCTTTGAGCCTCCTTTGTTGACCCCTCAACCCCTCTTGCTCTAACCAATGACCCTGTGACATGTGTCACTCCCTGATTGGCTGTGAGGAAGCACAATCCATGTGCTCTCCTCTCATTCAATCTAAACCTTCCATAAAGTTTCTCCCATCCTTGCATCCTAGCCCTTGATCCCTCAAGCCCTTTGCTTATTTAAGGAATACTCTCCCAAGCCATTTTAACACAATCTAGAAAGTTAAGCCATAATGCCATTTTGAGAAGCCATTTTTATATCAAATTCATTCACCAAAATCTATCAAAAATCCTCCATTGAAGCCCATTTGAGCATTTGAGCATACATACATAATCAAGCCATCTTAGCTATTAGACACACCTCTACATCAAGTGATCATCCTCATTGAGAGAGCCTATCCATGGCTCATATTCTCATTTGAGGACTTCACTTTGTCTCTCATGAAGTTATGTTAAATTAGTATGCAAATGCTTTTTGATTGTTTTAATTTAGTGTTTCTAACATACTAAAGTAGCAGATACATTTTGGTGACCACGGTGGGACCTCGCATGGGTCATCTTCATTAGCTTTTTTAGTCAAGTTTTTTATGTCATTTGCTGATTTTGGCTAATTTTTCTTATTTTTGTGATTGGTAGGATTGTATAAATTCTTTTTGTAGGTCCACATGAGCATGAAGAAGACAAAGGAACTCATAGTCTATCTCATAGTGTTTGCAGATTTTTCAAGCTTATAGGTGGACAAAGCACTTGAAATTCTTCTTCATCTTCTTGTCTATATTCTTCTTTTATTCCGTCTACTTCTTCTTTTTCTTGAGGGATCTTGGCCTTTTTTTTTTAATTTTAAGGAAGCAAAATCATACACACTTATTTTTAAGTGCTTAAAATGAACCCCCAAATCATACTTAAATCCATTAAAAACTAAAAATTTGCAAAAAATAAATTCTTTTAACATGTGAAACTAAACTAATCCAATCATTTGCATCCTTGCAACATCAAGGTTTTAGATGCATTCATGCAAAGTTAGGAACACTTCATTTTTGGGAATTTAAAAAGAACTTCAAGTTTTCATTTCAAAAGGTTCAAAATCAACACTAAGTGCACACTAAAATCTAAATCAAACTCAAAGCATCAATCAAGGATAAAATGAACCTCATTTGCAAATATTTTAAAGTTCTTTTAAAAATCTCATGAAAACTAAGAGTCCTAAATGGTTGCCAAAATTGTCCTAAAAGCTTTATTATTTGTTCCAAACAAATGTCTTGTTGCAAAATCTTGAATGTTTCTTAGGTTTTCCATGCATCAAAACAATCTAAGAATATCATTTTTGGGCTTAAAACATGCAAACTAGAACACAAAATCTTGAATTAAAACCAAAGTCCAAAGAGTCATTTTCACTTTTGAGTCTAAAACAATCTTGAATGATCTAAGGTTAAAAAAAAGCACTTCAAAGTTCTTAAAACAACACACAAAATCTCAATCTTGAATGCTCAAAGGAAAAAACTTGAATGTTTAATCACTTGTCTTTGAATGCATGTTGCTAAAATCACTCTTGAGTGCCATGGATTAAAATCATGTTTTTTTTTTTTTTTTTATGAATGCATGATTAAAAAAACAAATCCAATCTTGAATGCCATAGATCAAATAATCATCTTTTGGGGCATCAAAAGAATCCACATTTTAGAAACTTTCTAAGTTATAAAAACAAATAAAGACACTTTGAGTGAATTTGTTGTTGGACTCACCCTCTTTAATCACCCATCATTCTAATCATTGGTTGCAATATCAACACCATATATGAGGATGGGTCTACCTAAGAAGGTGTTAAGTGCTCCACAAAAATCAAATTCCACTCACTTGAGTTTTTATTAGCTTTTCTAAGATAGAAATTTTTTTGAATGCACATTAGTCTCACTAACACTTCATTTGAGCATAAAAATTGAACAAATCTTGACGTGGAGGGCCTCTGGGTGTGCACTTGAAATTGAGCTTTTTACACATCTTTGTTTTGGGCTTAAAAAAAACTCACACTCAATCTTGAGTGCCTTAAAGAAAATCAATCGATACTTGACATGGAGGGCCTTCGGGTGTGCGAGTTTACTTTTTGTTGACCCTAAATATTCTTGGTGTATTCATTCTTTCATCACTTCTCTTTTGTTGGCACATTTTAAGTTGGAATTGAACCTTTGCATCTTAAATCATGTGTGTTTTCAATAGGTCTAGATCAGAAAACTTAAAACGTTAGTTGGAAAAGAACTCTGTCTTTTAGCCCAAGATCATCCAAGTCTTCTCTCCCTTTGTCATCTTTCGAGGCCATCTTGGATGCATAAGATTAGGATCCAAAATCTTGTCTTAGCTTTTAGAAGGCTTTCTTGGGGATTTCATCACCCCTTGGGTCAACCTCAACTCCAGCGTTTCGGTGGAGTATAAAGATCAGGAGGTGAATCCAAAGAAACCTCTCTTGGGATAAAGATTTTATCACTCAGGCTAAGCCTCAAGGAACTTTATACCCTTGAGAAGTGAAAGAGGAGAAGTGGGTTACCGCTCCTCTCGACTGTGTGACATTGTTTTGGTTTCATCTATGGATTTGGGCCTCAGGTACCTTGGGTATATCGAGGACCCCCTAGCTAAACCAACTATCAGCCTTGTAGACAACCATCTAGGATGTTAATGTGTTTTAAGTGACTGCTCAAAACATTTGTAAAACATACACACTCCACTTCTGAGAATCACAAACTTCTATCTAGTTGTTTCTATCTATTGCTTGATCTTTTACTTGTTGAATGGATGTTTGCCAAACTTGGTCAATCCTAGCTTAGGGCACACTTAGTGTAGTCACTGCCTATTTTAGAAGTTGAACACGTTGAAGCAAAACAACCAAGATCTCTCAAAGCCAAGCAGATTTAGGAATTTATGTCAGAACAACCCAAACCAAAACAAAAGTTTCACATAGCTAAACTCAAGCCCTCTCAGGCATACCAAGAAATTTTAGCCAAGAGAAAGGAAGTAACACCAAGCCCTTGAATTGCCAAAATCCACAAAGTAGAAGACAAAGCGGCCAATGAAACCTGTCAGGATGCCTGGATAGATCGCACTATCAGATTTAGCAAGCATCCAGGAGTTAACCCTACTTATGTCTTACCAACTAGGCATGATTTCTATGATTAGGCCCCCTTGTTTTTCCACATATTCTTGCATAAGTTTCACTTTATAGTCATATTTGTAGGAAAGCCATCCATTCTAGGTTATCCCTTTAAATCATTTTAGCTCATCCATCTCATCTAGGTCTTTGCCTTAGAATCAAACCAATCCCCTCAAACCTAGCTAGCATCCCAAAAAGCCTAATTTTCAAATCTAAGCCTTCAAAATTGTTGTCACCTTGCCAAAGGTTTTCCATTCCTACCATCTTGTAAATCCACCAGCCTCACCAAGGTTATCCCTCTGACAAAGCTTTGTCTAGGGTAATCTAGCTTTGTCACTTGTTATCCCTCATCACCTTGAGCAAAAGGTTGGGATCCACAAGTGGTCAATCTCATGTTTTTCCTAAAGGATCATCAATCTATCCTTAAAGTTGACACAATCACCACCAAGCTTGCACATAGGAAATTAGACCTTTCATGCTTTGGAAACATATCTTTGAAGTTAGAATCCCCAACCCAATCCTCCTTAGGTTTGTCATATAGCTTTGCCTCAACCTAGGAAATCATTTGCATAGAAAAGCCTCCCCCCTTTGCATCCATCAACATTGCTGCATCTCATCCCTAGGAACATTTTCATGCCACCCATCACTCGCTTAGCCAAGAAGAAGAAAGAAACAATGAAACCCTATCATTTGGATCAAACAACATCGCTCCCCTTGAGCACTCAAGCATCCTTCAGCCTAGAGAACACTATACCATCACCTACTGACATTGAAGCTTTCATGAACCAACTAGGAAATGTAGTATTGGTGAACACCATTATAGACAAGAATAAAGAAACAATCATGGCTAACTTTTGAAGGGACAATATAGGAGCCTTCAACTTTGGAAGACCTCCTCCCTTATCAAATCCATCTCACCCATTTTTTGGACAACTACCACTCCCAATAGGCTCTTATGATTCAGATTATCCTCAATATGTGCCAAAAGAAGAGCCTCAAGCTAATCCTTATGATCTAACAGACCTAAACATACCAGCCTCGACTCAAGTTGAAATCTCCCTTCCGCAAGCCAATCTAGTCACCACCACTCCACCATTGGTCCATACCACTCCATCCCAAACCCCCTTCACCCAAAACACCTCATCATTCACTCCCTTCACTATTGATGTTGCTGCTCTCCAATCCAGCCTTCCAAATCCACCCATCTCCCAAATTAGTGCTAGCATCTTTGGAATATACAACTAGGATGCCACCCATGGGGCCAAGTAATCAACCTTTCATCAACCCTAGCTTGTTTACCTCAGCTCAGAGCACAATTCCATCATTTCCACTAGGTCCTTGGAGCTCAGTGCCATCAGCCACAAATCCACAAGCTACTGCCCTCACTCCACAAAGCTATCAAACCCCCCAAGCTACTACCAATGTTCTGCCAAGCTCTCAAGTGACCCAAGCTCCTGCCACCACTCTACCAAGCTTTCAAATCTAGCCACCAAGCTATCAAACCTCATTAGTTCCATTTCCAAGCTTTCAATTCCCACCACCTCCACCACCAACTAATCCATTACCTCCTATTACTAACTATTTTTCCATGCCACTTCTAGGAGGAAATCCACCACCACCAACCACCAATTACTTGGCCTCTTTTGCCATGTAGATACCTTCTTAAATGGGGGTACAACCCACATGTATTGGTCAAACTCCTCAAATCCAAAGTCAAGTTCCACAAGCTCCCCGATCCTTTCCCCAAGCTTCACAACCATCTTATACCTTACCTCCATAAAGCAATCCATTTATCCCATAGCCAACTTATGTTTCTCAATCCCAACCTCGAATCCAATATCAACAGCAAGCCTCACAACACATGCAGCAATATGTGCCACCTCCACCTCAGCAACCCATCATCCACCATTTAGTTTCCCAAGCCATGTACAATCCCTACCAACCCATACCACAAAGCCATCCATATTCCATTGCCCCATCTAGCACATACCTACCTCAGGGCACTCCTACATTGGGGGCACCCCAGCCATCACCCATTAATTCAGAATGGGAAGCCATGAAGACAACTTTGAAGAACATCCAGGAGGGAAATGATCCAAAAACCTTCAAGTTTGAGAATGTGTGTCCTTACCCATTTGATAGAGCCATTACCATGACACCATTTCCCAAACACTTTGAGATACCCAAGTTTGACAAATTCAAAGGGAAAGGAGACCCTATCACACATATCAACGAATTTTACATGCACTGCCAAGAAGTGACATACAGTGACGTCTTGCTCTTGCATCTCTTTCCCAAAAGTTTGGCTAGACCAGCTCTTGAATGGTTTTATAGAATCCCATATGGCACAATTAAAAACTTTGCTGAATTGTTTGAGGCATTTGTAGCCCAATATGCCCATCTTGTCGAAATAGAACTATAATTAGTTGATCTTGTCCACACTAAGAAAAAAGGTGGAGAAAGCCTTCCCAAATATCTACAAAGATGGAAAACCCTTACCACCCACATATCTTGCACCTTGCCAGAGTGCCATTTGGTGAAAATGTTTCTTGATAATGCCCATCCTAGCTTGGCTCACCACATGACCATGAACTGTTTTCAGACGTACAAAGATATCAAAGAGAAAGGAATGATCCTTGAGCAAGGACTCATTAAAGATGGTGTGGTCAAGATTTACAAGGAAGACAACCAAAATCAAACACATTCAAATGACAAGTCTAGGTATTGGAACAAAAGAAAGCATGTTGCAACAGATGGGGTTACTGATACGAGACATGTGAATATTGTTGGTCCTTCCCAAAATTAGTCCAACCCAACGTATCAATCAAACAATCAACAAGCTATCAACTACCAACAATATAATCACCAAAGCTATCAAAGCCACAATCCAAGAGACCCAACTTTCAAGGGTCTAGCAATCAAGCTAATGCCATCAATGTAGCTACAGGACCAAAGCCTAAGTTCCAACCTGCACCTAGAAACTATACACCCCTTGGTGAGCCATTGGATGTCATTTTTGAGAAATTGACTAAGGAAAACCTCATCAAATTTCCTCCTACCTAGCAAATTGACCCAGGCCAATCCAAAGCTGCATTGTAGAAAGACAATGAGTACTACAATTTTCATAGGGTAAAAGGTCACACCACCCTTAGATGCATGAAATTGAAAGATTATGTGCAGGACCTCATTGATCAGAAAGAAATCACTGTTGGTGCCCAAACCTCTCCCAATGCAGGCTTACAGATCTATCAAAATGCTTTTCCTCCTCACAACAACCAAAATCCTAGAAAAGAACCTATCCAAACCAACAACCAACAACAACAATACCAAAAACCACCAGCCAAACCAACAAGATGGGAACAAAAATGACCACACTACATCCTACATAGACTATGGTAGCCTCATCGGTTGTATATCTAAAAAAGAGCCTTCTGTCAATGTTATCAATATCCAAGGCCCAAACAATGAGTGTACAGTCACCACTAGAAGAGCACAATTAAACATTGTAGCCCCATCAGTCCCATCAACACTATCAACCCCAGTAGTATCATCAGCTCCGTCCAAAAGCCAATATAATATCTTGGAACACCTCAGGAACATACTAGCCCAAATCTCCATTTTAGACCTTCTTCATACTAGTCCTATGTACAAAAACATCTTTAACAGTGCTCTCATAGAATCTCATGTCCCTTCAGATATCAATGCTACTAATTTTTGTAATCTCGTTGGACACCTATCCTCCTCATGTGCCCTATCATTCAAACACACCGACATACCTGTGGTTGAGCTAGATCACACCCTTCCACTTCGCATAGCCATCATGGTATCCAATTTTTCCCTAAAAAGAGTAATGATAGATAATGGATCAGCCTTGAATATTTGCACCCTAAAATTCATAAAACAATATGGGTATACTAAGGTAGATATCATCAATGAGGTTATCACCATCAAAGCTTATGAAAACTTGGAAAGAACCACAGAAGGAACTATATTGCTGCCAATCAAGGTTGGGCCAGTCATCGAAGAAACACTCTGCCATGCTATTGATCTAAACCTACCATTTAACATCCTCCTTGGTCGCCCATGGATTCATGCCATGAAAGCCATTCCATCCACTTACCATCAGTGCGTCAAATTTCCACATCAATGCACTGAGGTAACTATCCATGCTGATCCAGAACCCTTTTCTTATTGCAATGTAGTTGAAGCTTCATATACAAACCATTACCCTGGAATTGATATCAGCATAGCCATCGCCAGCTCATCCCACACTTGTAATGAACCAGAAACCATCCTTGCCTCCACCCTATCTACCGTGAAGATCAATAATAAAGGCTGTGGAGAGTATAGTCTGTCAGACGCATTTGCTGTCGGGGCACTCCCACTTGATCCACACACCCATAGATGACTGACATATCACAAAGCTAAGGAGATTCCACCTCCTCAATACAAATAGTTTGGCCCGAGAACCTTTGTATCCTCGAAAATCCCTCTTAATGAGGAGCTCACTCCAGATATCAACAATTGGTTACATAAGGATGTACCTCCAAGAAATCAAGCACACCTTGATCACTTCATCTAGAATTATCTCCAAGAACATAAGCTCATCATTGACAAATGGAACTATCAAGGTGGTGGTCTAGGACTAGAAGAAAGAGGCATGCAGTGCCTCATCGATGCACACAAGTGGGAATCGAAGTCAGGTCTTGGCTTTGGCATACCCACAATTGGAGGCACCAATGAGAACGGTCACGCATTTTCAAACTTTCATTGTGACCTTGTTGAAATTGAAGACATTCTTAAGGAAGTTGAAAAGAGAGCCTACGACGATATCCCAGACCAAATCTTCCTCGGAGACTCTATTCTCCAAGAACTATCCATCCATTTCATTGACCTACCACTCGCCCATCCACAACTCATAGATTGGGACCAACCAAGTGTCATACACATTGATGAGTTCACATCAGAGGAAGCACTTCTAAGATTCATGAGACCTAAAACTCCTCACAAGAAAAAAAAGCCAGATTTTGCCTATATCTATAAGCTAGATCTCAAAGGGTATTTTGGAGATAATCCCCAACCTAGTTTCGATACTCCCAAAACTGGAACTAAGGTGAATCTGGGACTAGCTAAGGTAGCAAAGAGAACCCCTCAACAAGAAAATCTAGAGTCACAAGTAGAACATGAGGATTTAGCATTGCCTCCTCAAGATAATTGACCAGAGGTGTCTTCTATTCTAATTGAGGATACTAGAGAAGTCAACATCGGTTCTTCAGAGATCTCCAGACTTGTTCAAATTGCTGCATCCCTATCACAAGACCAAGTTGACCTCCTCTTTGAGGTCTTAAGAGAGAACATTGGCCAATTTTTATGGTTATATCAGGACATGCCAGGACTTGATCCAAAGCTTGTAGTTCATCATCTTGCAGTCGATCCAAAGATCAAGCCCGTTAGACAAAAGCTTAGAAAAATGCACCCGAAGGTGGCATTACTGGTCAAAGCTGAATTAGAAAGAATGTTAGATGCTAAGGTTATCCAACATATTGACTACTCAGAGTGGATCTCCAACATGGTCACCGTCACTAAGCCTTCCGGTGACATCAGAATCTGCACTAATTTTAGAGATCTTAACAAAGCTTGTCCAAAAGATGATTTTCCCTTACCCAACATAGATATGATTGTAGACCTTACAGCTGGACATGAAATTTTGTCCCTCATGGATGGATTTTCTGGGTATAATCAAATCAAGATTGTAGAAGAGGATCAACATAAGTTAGCATTCACTACCCCTTGGGGAACCTTTTCCTACAACATGATGCCTTTTGGCCTAAAGAATGTTGGGGCTACCTATCAAAGAGCTATGACAATAATTTTCCATGATCTTATCCATAGCATTTTGGAGGATTATGTGGATGATATCTTTATTAAATCTCACACCTTCATGGATCATCTTGCTAACCTGGAGAAAGTCTTTGATAGGTTAGCCAAATATCATCTCATGTTGAATCCCAAGAAATGTGTCTTTGGGGTCACATCTGGCAAGATTCTAGGCTTTATAGTTTCTAAATGAGGTATAGAGATTGACCCCAAGAAGGTCAAGGCTATCTTAGACATGCCTCCTCCCCAGACACTGCGAAAGCTTTGCACTCTTCAGGGAAAGCTTCAATCCGTTTGACGCTTCATCTCCTAGCTTGTAGATAAGTGTATGCCATTTGCACATTTACTGAAGAAGGATGAAAACTTCAAGTGGAATCCTTTATGTCAATGTAGCTCCAATCATCTCAAGCAGTATCTCATCAATCCCCCTATCTTGGTTACACTAGTTCTTTGTCATCCCTTGATCTTGTAAATATCAGCAATGCCTACTACTCTAGGGGGACTTCTAGCACAACTCGATGACTACGACAGAGAAAGAGCCATCTACTACATCAGTAGAACCCTAGTTGGTTATGAACTCAATTATACTCCTATGAAAAAAGCTTGTTTTCTAGTTGTTTTCTCAACTCAGAAGCTTTTCCACTATATGCTAAGTCATACCATCCAACTAGTCTCCAAGATCGACCCTCTCAAGTATATGCTCTCCAAAACAGCACTTACAGGCTATTTGGCCAAATGGGTTATGCTCCTTAATGAATTTGACATCCAACATGTGAATAGAAAGGCAATCAAAGGGAAAGCTATAGGAGATCACCTAGCTGATGCGCCTGTAGTAGATACATATCCTTTGATTATAGAATTTCCAGATGAGCATATCTATCTAATTGAAGAACAACCCCCATGGAAACTTTATTTTGATGCCTCATATACATCTCATGGATTAGGGGCAGGAATATTGTTGGTCACACCTCAAGGAGATTAAATTCCAAAATCCTTCAAGCTACAATTCCCTAGCACCAACAATATAGCTGAATATGAGGCTCTCATAGCAGGATGAAAGATAGCTACAGAATGGAACATCACTGAGTTACAAATCTTTGGCGATTCTCAGCTCATCATCAAGCAAGCCCTAAATGAATATCAAACCAAAGATGAAAAGCTATTACCCTACAAAGAGCTAGTTGATCAGCTAACATAGCATTTTACAAAGCTTCAGTTTACACAAGTGCCTTGAATGCAGAACAAAGCAGTAGATGCTATGGCTACTATCAGCTCGCTCTTGGAAATTCCCCAAGCAATTACATAGTATGAGTTTTTAGTCAAGCAGCTCCTCACACCTACCTATACGAATGATGACTCAAACCGTATTTGTATTTTGGTTGGTCCCCAATCCCTTTGGTACCATGAGATTCATGCTTACCTTAAAGATGGTATCATCTCCCCTCACCTCACACGTACCCAATGCCAAAACCTCATTCAAAAATCATCCTGCTATGTTATCATAGCCAATACCCTATATCGTCGAGGTTATCATGATACTCTCTCTCGATGTTTAGATGAAAATGAGGCCATGATGGCATTAAAAGAAGTACACTCTGGACTTTGCGGTGCCCACACGAGTGGTATTATCCTCGTGTGACAAATCCTTAGAGTAGGCCACTATTGGCCTACCATTGAAGAAGACTCCTATGACTTTGTCAGAAAGTGTCTCCCATGCCAGCAACACACAAATCTTGTGCATGCTCCAGCACAGGATCTACAGTCTATTGCACCACCTTGGCCTTTTGCTTGTTGGGGCCTTGATCTAGTTGAAACTATCACACCTCTCTCATCTGATGAACATAAATGGATAATAATAGCTATAGACTCTTTCACTAAATGGGTGGAAGTAGTCCCCCTAGTTTCAGCTACAGGAGTTTAGGTCTCCAAGTTCATCTTATACCACATTGTTTGTCGCTTTGACATCCCATCCACCATCTTCACCGACCACGGAGGTAACTTTGAAAATCTCAACATGGAAGAATTATGCACTTCCTTCCACATCCATCACTGCTTTTCTAGCCCATATTTCCCACAAGGTAATGGCCAGGCAGAGGCAACTAACAAAACCCTCCTCAAAATCCTAAAGAAAGTTGTCAATGATTCTGGTCGTGATTGGTACCTACAAATAAATCCAGCCCTATGGGCCTATCAAACTTCCTTCTATACATCCATAGGCACAACTTCATACTCCTTAGTCTATGGTGCCAAAGTAGTACTACCCATAGAGGTTGAACTTCCCTCCTTGCGCATATCTTTGCAAGGGCAAATATCAAATGAAGAATATAGAGTAGCTCGGCTCACCCAGCTAGATCTCCTAGATGAGAAGTGACAACATGCCTATGATTACCTCACAATCTATCAATCTCATCTCAAAAGGAACTTCAATAAGAAGGTGCTTCCCCGACACTTTCAGCTAGATGACATGGTCCTCAAAGAAAATATGAAAGTCCAAGCCGATTGAGAAAAGAAAGGCAAGTTTGAACCTACATGGCTTGCTCCTTATGTTGTCACTACCTCCTTTGGCTTTGGAGCCTATTAGCTATCTACACCAGAAGGAGAACTCTTGAATGATCCTACTAACATCATTCATCTCAAGAAGTTCTATGCTTGAAGATCCTTGGTATACCCAACTTTTGAAAAATACAAAAAAAAATGATAAAGAGAAATAAGCATCCAATGGTGAAAACTTGGAAATTCAAGTGCCTTGGATAGGTACCTTGGTAAAAACTTGGTAATTCAGGTGTCTTGAGTACTAAGACTAATCCATTATCTATCACTATCCTATCCCTCATCCATCCACTCACCATCCCATAAAACACCTGCTTGTTCCCTTGGTGTTCCAACCAAATATCCAACATCTAATGAAGCTTGTAAATACCTCTTGTATAGCTTGTAAATCTTGTACCAAAGCTTGTATCATACCTTGTAAATCTTGTATCATCCCTTGTATCATAGCTTGTATATCCAAATCTTGTACCATATTTCAGCTTGTAAATAATCTTGTATCCTAGTTTGTACCCTATCATGTGCACACACAAATCCTACTTCACTTAAGCTTTTCACAAAACCCTCAAATTATCCAACTATCCATCTATCACATATTGCAGACATCCCACCCTTCACAAACATTTCCATCTGACAAAAACCACAACATGAACAACCTTGTACATTTGTAACATATCTTGGTCTGTCAGCTTGTACATCCTCTTTAGCTTAGTACCATTGTATCTATCTAGCTTTCATGTTAGTTCATCCTTGATCAGAATCTTGCACACATCACACAAATCTTGGTTAGCTATTCCAAAGCATCCTTTAGCTAGATCTCATGTCATCAAAGTGTTATCCTTGTCAGTTCAGCTTGCCAAGTGCATCACTCATCCAAATCCACCAGCTTAGGTGCTCTCTGATAGATCCTTGCAGGATATAGCTTTTCTTATGTCTGATCTTGGTCCGTTAGTACCTTGTCCTACCCATCTCATTGGAAAATGGTTCTCTTTTAGATTTTTGCTTTCTTTTGATTTGGAATCTTCCCTTTTGGATCTTGAAGTATCTTTTCCAAGAAATATTTTTGTTCCCTCCTCAAGGTTGCCACGATCTTCCATATCATGGTATGCTGCGAATGGGGCAATCTGAGCATACAGTTTTGATCAAGTCTTTCATTTATTTATTTTTTGCTTGTGGGTTACCCAGTGTCGGTTCCACATTGTTTCCTCCGAGTTTCATGTGTGATGCCGAGGCAATCCTTGTGTGTTTGTTTTGAGTCAGTCTGTCAATCCTATGGATGGTTGGTGACACGGCCTTGATGTTCTTGGTAACCTTGAAAATTAACCAACAGTCCTATAGAAAATCTAGTGCTCAACTACATGGTGGTACTTCTCTTTGAAGTATCCCCCTGCTAAAAAAGCTTCAATGGATTCCCTTCATCTCCATTATCCCCCATCCATATCCAACATCTGTCTCTCCTACCCCAGCTTATGTATCAGTATCTCTTTGAATCAATCTTCACTTTTAGCTTTAGGGATCCACAATCCTAGTCTTAGGGATCCACCAATCCAATCAATCCACCAAGCCTCATCTTTTGAGATCCACAATCCTAGTCCTAGGGATCTTTGAAACCCATCTTCTGCCAATATGACTCTTTGAAATCCTGTTGCATCAGCTTTATAATCCCCTCATCCTTCTCCCTATCCTAGATTTTTTTCTATAGTGCTCTGATCCTTCATCCTCCATCTCCCCTGAAGTCTTAAGCTTATTTACTCTTGTGCCTTTGATTCTCCCTTTATCATTCTCCTGTAGTGAGAGTTTGAGCTAATTCAACCCCTTCTCTTTGCAAATTTGAGTCTCCTTGCTCATCTCAAATTCTTGTATTTTTCAAAAAATCGTCGAGCTTCATTTTCTCTCCCCACCACCTTCTTGAGGGGGCATCATGCAGTCCATTCTCTCTCTTCTACCCAAGACTGGGGCAATTGTGTTGCTCCATAAAGTCATCTCCATGTCGTTTATATCTGAACTTCTTTGAAATAGTGTTGTTTCAACACTATGTCAAAGAGGGGAAAAATGTAGACACCTAAAAATTCTTTAAAAAATAAAGTATTTTTATTTTCTAAAAAGATCTCTGATGACATCATCATTAATTAATTAATTAATTAATTTTTTATGCCATTAAATCCCTTTATCTTAATTAAAAATATTTAATTAAGGAATCCCTCCCAAAAATGTTTAAATCTTATTTAAACATTATTTCCTTATTTATTAATTATTTAATTAATAAATTGACCAAAAATCTCAAAATAAATAAATAATTTATTTTTTGCCCAAAACTTGGCCAATTTCTTTAAGACCACTAACCTCTTCCAAAATCTTCTAATCCTTCTTTAATTTCGATTAAAGGCTAATCCCATCATTTCCTACCCCTAATCCCAACTCAAAATATTTAATTAAGATTAAATATTAGTCCTCATGTTTATTAAAAATATTTTAATAAATATCTCCTCAACCCAAACCCTTGAAATAAATAAAACTTTTTTTATTTCCTAAAAACCTTATTTATCCTCATCCTAGGAAGTTCTAGACTCTTTTAGAAAGTCTTCATCCTCATCCAAAGCCTAGACTCTTCTAGAAGATGTCAATCCTTATCTTTGACCTTAATCCTAATCCCCCCGCAACCTTGTCACATTCCCTAAACATGGGTTAAGACTTGCTAACCCAAGCCAAAGCCAACAAATATCTCCTCCCTCACCCACCCTCATTAAATTCCATCCACTTGCCCATCTCTAACAAGCCTAATCTAATCTTAACCCAAGCCTAATCCAAGCCTTAATCATTTGCACATTCCTAAGTCAAGTTTAAGACTTTCTTAATCCAACCCAAGTCAAAATATCTCATGTCTCACACAAATATCCCAACCATAAAACTTTATGAAGCTCACAAAGCCATAAATGACCCTTACAAGCCCATTCATTGCTCTTACAAGCTATTATGAGGGTCTTTATGAGCTTTGAGCCTCCTTTGTTGACCCCTCAACCCCTCTTGCTCTAACCAATGACCCTGTGACATGTTTCACTTTTTGATTGGCTGTAAGGAAGCACAATCCATGTGCTCTCCTCTCATTCAATCTAAACCTTCCATAAGCTTTCTCCCATCCTTGCATCCTAACCCTTGATCCCTCAAGCCCTTTTCCTATTTAAGGGATCCTCTCCCAAGCCATTTTAACACAATGTAGAAAGTAAAACCATAATGCCATTTTGAGAAACCATTTTTACATCAAATCCATTCACCAAAATCTATCAAAAATCCTTCATTGAAGCCCATTTGAGTATTTGAGCATACATACATAATCAAGCCATCTTAGCTATTAGACACACCTCTACATCAAGTGATCATCCTCATTGAGAGAGCCTATCCATGGCTCATATTCTCATTTGAGGACTTCACTTTGTCTCTCATAAGGTTATGTTAAATTAGTATGCAAATGCTTTTTGATTGTTTTAATTTAGTGTTTCTAACATACTAAAGTAGCATATACACAATTTTCCCAAAGTCTCCCAGCTTATACAAAGAGAAATGTTCGCACAAAAGTATTTGTAAAATGTGTCCATGTGGAATCAATCCCATTATGGAATTTTTTTCATGAATCTCATTAGAAGAAATGTATCCATCTTTGTTCTCATAAAAAACTCTAAGCATCTCCATCAAATCCTCAAACTCTTTTTTTTTTTTGTTTTTTCCTTTTCCATTGAAGATGGATTGATAAAAGTCGACAAATTCATCAAATGATAGGTTATACAGCTCATATATAATACCTCATTCATACCCCAAGTTATCAAGCCAATGGATAATACTTAAAAACTAAGGAGGATATGTGCTTCACTAGAATGATAAACTCATTTACATCTTCACTTTGCTACCATCCAACTTCCTTACCATAGTCACATAATGAGAATTGGTCCATTCTCATTTGTGAGATAAAAGACCATTGTTAATATCATCCTTATATCATCAATTAATGATCATCAAAAACTATAAACTTTTCAAACATTCCTAATTCTTCATTATGTCTTATCAAGACATGTTTACTCTGTGAGTACAACTTTGTAATATGATGAAATCAATTGGGCCCCAAAGCCGGTATGACTAAAAAAAATTCAAACTAAAACACTTGAGTCCTGATATCCATTGAATTGACTCCCCAAACTATATAAATTTGATCTAGATCAGAATCAACCAATATTGACTATTTAAGACTCACTTTACCCCTTTCTTTCGAACATAAATTTTTGTTAGGGAGCCTCTAAAACTGGCTTTAAAAACTGGTTGAGACACCTGACTGAGACCTAAAATCAGACACACTAATTCTTTTCTCCACATCCTCTTACCCTATTAGATTACATTTCATTAAAACATCTGGGTCAAAAGATATTGACTGCCAAAGTTGCTTAGTTGAAATTGCCTACAAACAAAATGTCAGAAAACCATAAAATGTGTTTAGTTTTGGCTTTGAAAATAGATCAAATTGACTCTTAAGGACATGAAAAATGGGGCATTAGTTCACTTTCATGAGGAGATTATAATTCTATGATTTAGTCTCACAATGAATAATTTGGCACATTAGGCAAGTGGTCAAAGTGAGGTACTCCGATTTGTAGAACTGGGAACAATGGCAGAATAACAATTTTGACAAATAGAATAGAACCAAGAAAGTGTGCAGACAGATTCTTCATGATTTGTAAACTAGCACACTTGGATTATTTTTAGAGTAGAATATAGTGGTATAAACCATCTAGTCTCATCTATCATGGATTCAAAGTTAAGATATCTTGAAGAGGGCTACCGATCAATTTGAACTTTTAGACACCAGTAAAACCTTACAATTTGCATTTGGAATCACATTTGAAAACTAGTGAAATGGATTCATCATAGGGTCAAATTTAAAACATAGAAAGTGTCCAACCTCTAGAATTTAATGTAAAAGGAACTTTCTCATTTTGGTCAACTAGGTCAAATTTATAATTGGTCAAACAAGGCATCCAGAAATTCTTAAAAATATGCATCAACATGACAATAGTAAACAACCAATTTTCAATGATTCAAAACCTAGTCAAAACATATCAAAACAACTTAAAAAATGAAATATAGGTTCTCTAATATGCATAATAAACACTCCTAAAGTGGTGAGTCATGAATCTTAACTGGATGCAAGATAATCAATGACAAAGTAGAACTCTTATCATTGTTTTACACTTGAGAAAAATGTAGATCTAAACATTGTTGAAAATGAAACTTCACAAAATGGTTCAGAATGACAATTTATAAACATGGGATGCATGGATATATTGAGTGCAAGGTGTTTGAAACATAAACATCTTATATTAAATGCACTTATGGGGGCTCAATTTGGCTTATCTTTTTAGAATGGTACCGAAAACGGGGATGCAACTATGGGTCCCATCAAAGAGGAAGACAATTCTGATAGTGATCTTGAAGCCATTGTAGCACTACTCACAAGAAGATATCCTAAAGGCAAAGCAAAGTAAAAAAGTAAATTTTTGTAATCAATATTTCTTGTGAAGAAGTTGGTGTTGTCTAGTGTGGAGTCTGATCAGTCCCTAAGTGGGAGATGATTAGTTTGTGGTGACTGATCAGGGAAGTACTATACATACTTCATAAATTATTTTGGGTAAGTACATATGGCTAACATATGACCGACGTGCTATAACCTGAAAGTGGCATAAAATTACTTGTATAAAAGGGCTTAGGGTTATGGATTGTTTCATTTGTGTGAAGCAAAAATTGCTTCTTGTGGCATAATTGAGCTGTAAGGGATTATGGATTGTAATCAGGTTGTAATCACTCGATCGTAATAATATTGGACTTGTTGTTTGGTGGACATAGTCTAGGGATTGGGTGAACCATGTTAAATCTTGGTGTCTTGTGTTCTTTTCTTTGTGATCCATTATTTTTTGTTATTGGTTATATTTGCATGTAATTGTTATTTTTGTCTGAGGTTTAATCCTAAAAGTTGGTCACATTGTTGCAAGATGTCCAAATAGAGAAGACAAAGATGAAAATAAGGGCAACAAGTATAAAGGCAAGGAGGACTTCAAAAACTACAAAGACTACAAGGAAAAATGTAAGAAGTCTTGTTTCATGACTAAATATTTAGATAGTAGTGATGATGATGAAATGGTTTATATTGTTGTAAAAGATGAATCTGATGATGAAGAAGATCAAATGGCACTTAACTCTGATGTTAGAAAAAATGATATATGGATTATTGATAGTTTCTATTCTCATCATATGACTGATGATAAAACAAAATTTGAGTATATGGAACACTATGATGGTGGAAGTGTAAGATTTGGAAATAATGAACCATGTTGCATTAAAGGAAATTGTTGTATTTCTCTAACCAATGAACTTAGATGTGAAGATTCTTATTGGGTTGAAGGACTAAAACATAATCTACTAAGTGTAGAACAATTGAATAAGATTGGATTCAAGGTAGAATTCATGAATGGGAAGGCCAAGCTACTAGATGGAAAATAAAATCTAGTTAGGTCTAGTAATCAAATAAAACATAACTTATTCTACCTAGATCTTAGTGAAAGGTCATGTTTCATTGCTCAAGTAGAAGAAAGATGGTTATGGCATAAAAGATTATGTTATGTGAGCTTTGATAACTTGATCAAGATAAGAAAAAATAAAAGACTACGAGGTACTCCTAGTTTGAGTAAACCTGATATGGGCATATGCAAAAATGTCAAATTGGTAAGATGTGCAAGACAAGTTTCAAGAGAAGGAACTATCATTCTAAAGAAGCCTTGGAGTTGGTTCATAAAAACCTTTGTGGACCTATTGGCATAGAGAGCTATAGTGGAGATAAGTATTTGATTTTATTTGTTGATGATTATTCTAGGATGATGACAATAATGTATCTAAAAGATAAGTTTGAAGCTTTTTAAAAGTTCAAGTGGTATATGGCTAGAGTTGAAAAAGAAATAGGAAAGAAACTAAAATCTTTAAGGTTAGATAGAGGAAGATAATTCATTTCTAATGAATTCAATAAATTTTGCATTGAAAGAGGAAACAAAAGACAAGATACATGTCAAAAAAATGGTATAGAAAAAAGAAGGAATAGATCGATCATGGATTGTGCAAGAATATTGATGATAGAAAATAATGTCACAATCAAATACTGGAAAGAAGTAATCAGTACAAAACTTCATACCTTCAAAAGAGTATAGTTTAAGAACTACTCAAATTGGAGTCCTTATGAACTTTGGTATGGCTCTAAATCTAGTGTAAGTTACTTGAAAGTACTTGGTAGCAACTATTATATTTTGAGGGAGATTAGGAAAGATAAATTTGATGTAAAAAGTGATGAAGGCATATTCCTAGGATACTCTAGTAGAAGTAAAGCATACAAATGTTTGAATCTAACCACTTATAAGATCATACAAAGTGCACATGTGAATATTGATGAGTTTTTATAAAAGAATCAAGAAGAGAGTAGCAAAGAACTTGAAGATTCTAGAAATTTTGCTTACTTTGAACTTGATACATTGTCTAATATAATTGGAAGTTAGTAAACTTCACCTCTCGAGTCCCCAAAATCTCCATAAGCACTCAAGTTGTAGCCAGTGCAACTTGAGCCAATAGTCTGAAGGACTCGAGTCATAGTTAGAGACTACTGAGTTGTAGCCAGTACAATTCAAGTTTGAGTCTAAAGGACATGAGTCATAGATAGAGGGATCCGAGCATGATAAAAAAGATCATGGTGAGGCAAGTTGAATAAGTTCCTATATTAGCAAGATATGGTAGAAGGCACCATGCACCTAAGCAAATCATTGGAGACAAATTAGATGGTACAATGACAAGGAAAATATTGAAAGGTATATGTTTTCTTACCTAATTTGAACCTAGAATAGTTAAACATGATTTGGATAATGAAAGATGGATTGAAGCAATAAATTAAATGAAGAGATATATCAAATAGAAAGGAATGAGACCTAGACTCTTGTTCCTAGACCCAAGGATAAGAATGTAATTGGCAATAAGTGGGTTTTTAGAAATAAGTTGAATGAAGATGGAGAGGTTTGAAGGAACAAAGCAAGGTTAGTATGTAAAGGTTATTCTCAAGAGGAAGGTATTGATTGTGGTGAAACTTTTTCTCCTATTGAACAATTAGAAGGTGTTAAGACTTTACTTGCTTATGCTACACATAAAGGATTTAATGTGTATCAGATGAATGTTAAATTTGCATTCTTGAATGGAATTCTTGAAGAAGTCTACATAGAACAATCTATAAGTTTTGTAGATTCTAGAAAAAGGGATATGGCTTGTAAAATGTACAAAGCATTTTATGGTCTTAAACAAGCTCCAAAAGCTTGGTATGAAAGATTTCATAATTATTTGATGAATATTAGTTTTTAAAGAAGAAATGAGAACATCAGACTATACATTAAAGAAGAACCAGACAAGAAGATTGTGTTGGCAAAAATATTTGTGCATGATACATTGTTTATTGGAAATGATGATTTGTGAAAATATTTTTCAAAGGAAATGAGTAAGGAATTTGAGATGTTAGTGTTTGGAGAAATAAAATTCTTTTTTGGTTTGTAGGTTCAATAGAAAAAATATGGCATCTACATTACTCAATCCAAGTATGTCAAGGAGATACTGTAGAAGTTTGGAATGGAGGATTCAAGACCAATTGGATCACCTATGTCTACTAGACATAAGATTTTCAAAAAAAATAACTCCAAGGAGGTAGAGTAGACCACATAGAGATTAATAGTTGGTAAACTTTAGTATGTTGTACATACTAGGCTTGATATTGCTCTTGTGGTTGGTATGGTGGAAATATTTTCAGCTAAGCCTAAAGAAAATCATATGATGGAAATCAATAGAATCATGAGGTATCTTAAGAGTACTAAAGAGTATGGATTATGGTATAACAAAGGAGGTAGTTGATACTTGAAATCCTTTACTAATGCAGATTGCATAGGAAGTGTTGATGATAGGAAGAGCACCGGTGGTGAAGCATTCATTCTTGGTGAGAGACTAGTGTCTTGGACAAGTAAAAATAAAAATTGCATCTCTCAGTCTATAGTAGAGGCAAAGTATGTTTTAGTAGTAGTTAATTGTTATAATATTGTTTGGTTCAAATAACTAATTATAGGTATGAATGTAGAAATCAAGGATCCAGTGGTTATCTTCTGTGATAACACGAATGCAATTGATATATCAAAGAATCTTGTGATGCATACCAAGACCAAGAATATTGCAATAAAATATCATTTTGTGAGAGAATTGGTACAAGACAAAGAGGTGAGATTGGAAAATGTGATACCTAAAGAAAAAATTGCAGACATGTTCACCAAGCCATTATCTAATGATGCATTTTTGCCTAAGAGGTTAGTTAGGGGTTATTTCCATATCTAAAGCTCACTAAATAAAGTTTAGTGATGGATCAACTAGAGCATGTTGAAGATCAATCAAGTTGATGCAATAATGAAAGGGAAAACTACATATGAATATGTATATGAAGTACATTGATATTTTCTTTATATTGTCTTTGGCATAAGATGTCAAAAAGGGAGAGTTTGTTGTTCCATTTAATAGAAATTTTCTAATCACAAAAGAATTGTTTGAAGATGTCAAAGAGGAAGAACTTGGGCTGATATCAAAGAGGAAGAACTTGAGCTGATATCAAAGAGGGAGAGTTTTCTATCCAAAGAAAATGTTGAAGATAGAATAAACTTGGAGAGTTTGTTGACAGAGGGAGAAACTAAAAGTTAGAGGGAGAGATTGAAGTAAGAGGGATTTCACACTAATAGAGGGAGTTCTCATGGATAAGAATAAGAATGAAACTAAGGATATTTTCCTTAATTTTATTTTCTCTAAAATTTTTGTTTTATTATGATATGGTGTGTTTACATAAATGCCAAAAAGGAAGATTATTAAAAATAATTGACCAATTGTATATTGTCTTTGATGTTACACAACATGTCATATCTTTACTAGTTAGTGTATACTGAGCTCACTAAGGAAATGAAGATACTTTCATGTTTCTTCTGAGCATTCTAGTATTTTCCAAGTTCAGAAGATAGTGTCTACCGAGTTCACTTGAGTGTCGAAGAGAAGTTCAAAGAAGTTGAGTGTTAACCGAGCTCACACGGTTAACAAAGGAAAGTTGGATGGAATCAGTGCTAACCAAACTCACTCGGTTAACAAAGGAAGATTATTAAGATGTAGTATTAACCAAGTTCACTTGGTTAACATAGGAAAATTAGTTTAGTGTTAGTGTCTACCGAGCAGGGTTGGCTAACAAAGGATTTTCTTGTTTTGGCATATTGAGTTTAATGGATTTGTTTGTTGGTTCTAGTCGACTAAGGAGATGAAGTATTATTATTATCAGTTATATTCAAGCTGACTTGAAAATGTATATGATATAAGGTTAAGGTGAGGATTGAATGTAAGAAAGAATGTGTGGAAGATAAGAAGATGCTTAGAGGAAGTAGATTGGAAGGATCAAAAGAATATCCTTGTTGAGCAGAAAAGATTAATCTAATCAGGAAGGAGCAAGTATTCAAGCTAGAATTAAGATCTAAAATCAGAAATATAGTTGTATCAGCAATTAGGTCATTCTACTTTTACTCTCTAACCATTGTAGCAGTGAACTAAATTTCTTAACAGAGTTAGCTTAACAACTATTTGCCAAATCCTTTAACAAGGTGCCATTTCTAGATTGAAGTGTCTAAATACCTCTAAAAAGGCCAGTCTTAATAGGGTGATTAAATCCTCTAATAGGATCAAACCTAATAGTGATTTTTGTAGCCTTTAATAGGGTTGGCTCTTAATAAGGCTCACTTTAGAAAAGTGAAAAATAGTAACTAGCTACAATTGGTGCTTTTTGCCAAATTGGGTTTCCATGTTAAATCTTAGTGTCATTTGTGTTCATGCTATTTCTTTTATGTGTATACAACTAAATCTACTAAGGTTAATCATAGTTAATGTCTTAGGATCTACATTTTTGGTATTTGTCGAGTTATAGTTGATAATATAGTTCTTGTCAAGTTAAAACATATTGCTAGTGTTAAACTAAGGGCCTATGTGTTAACTGAGTAATAATAGTTTCAACAAAGTTTATGTTTTGTATTGACATCTAAGGAATCTGGGATTTAATTTAGTGGTAATTGATTCACTTCTCCCTTCTTAGTTACTCCTCTTATATTTCCAACAGTTCCTTGGGTACCCATTCTTTTTGAAGATGTGTGTTAGGGAACCTTCCTATCATCTTCAATCTCATTATCATAAGAACATGAACCCCCCCTCACCCCACTTCAGCAAAGAAAAATTGCATTCATTTATTAAATTTTCTTCTAATCTTTTGACCTCTTGTTGATCTCCCTATTTTAGACCTACCAGATGTCTCACTTTCATCTTCTATTCCCACATTTTCCTCACTCAAACAAGACATATTAGACAAATACCTATTTGGTGATACTTGAAATCAATAAAATGAGAGACATAGTAGGACTAGAGTTGATGTGGATGGTAAAGAATTGACAGACAAATAATAAATTGTATTGATAGGGTCTATTGACTTCTACTTATCAGTTCATGTCACTATGCATGATCCTAGTCAAAGGCATTAAATTTCCTACATATGTAAATCATTTATCTTAAGTTATCAAAAAATTATATGATATGTATGATACAAATTAAATAGAATACAAAAATTACATGATGCATTCATCAAAATCATTGTATATTGTGTAATTCCTTACCTCTATTTTATGTGCGGTACCTTACAAAATAATGTATATACTCCATGAAATTAGAGTTAAATACGTAATAAATTAATTATAAAAACATACAAGTCATACAAATTTCTATGAATAAATCAATACTTCATATGTGACATTGATCATACCTTGACATACATTTCATTGATTATGTCATTAATCATCCTCTTCATCCATGCCATCATCATGACTATCATCATCATCATCACCATCGTCATACTTGTCCCCTTCATCATCGTCATCATCATAATTATCATCATGACCAACACAACCACTATCTTCATCACCATCATCACTATTATCATGACCATCATCATCATGACCATAATCACCTTGATCATCACCATCTTTATCACCATGATCATGATTGTCGTCATCATCAAAATTACCAAAGTTATCATCATCATTGTCATCTTCAACATTGTGTAAAAATCATTTGTCAGCATCATTTACTTCATCTTCCAATTCTTCAGTATGTTCTTCTTCCATCACATGATACTTTATTGGCCTTCCTCTTGGATCATATCTAACAAAAAATGACCAACCCGATTTATGTAGAATACCAAAGTAAAACACTAGATCACATTGGCTTGGAAGAATATAGGGCTCATCACCAACTAGCTCAAATGACTTTATTTTAAATCGACTATCATGTTCAACAATAGTCCTATCAAGAATATTTTCATTCAGTTGTAGCTAGTACCATTTGATGACCAATATAACTAGTTTGAATGAGTTAAAGTCCCACTTAAGTATATCATCCAAAATGCCATAGTATCAATTTTTCAAATTGTTGAGGATGTATGCCATTTCTAGATGAAATATTAGCGACCTTGAAGATTGCACTTATCCCTTAATTATAAACTTTTTTCATTTCTTCTAACTTTTTTATGCAAAATTTATGACCATGGTAGTACATAGCTTTGTGGTGTTTGATTTGCAATGATTCAAATATGTCAAGATTATTTACATCGATCCATGAGTTGATATTAAATTTATGGGTCATGATTAGTAATCTTATACGTACCTTTCTACCTTGTAAACCATATTCTAGATCAAGTACCATTGGCATTGTTAGAATCTGATAAGATTAATAACTCAGAAAACTAGTGCAAAGAATAAATATCTAAACTATGAATGTAAATGATACAAAATCAAAATAGCATCATAGAGTTAGTCTCCAAGATAGTAATGCAAATGCTGGAAGCAAAATAGCATTAAGAGGATGCAAAAAAATGAGATGCAAATACAAGCCAGGTAGCATGCTTATATAGGCTAGGAAGAGGGAGGAGGTGGCAACACTAACCAATGAGGAGCAACCATCTATCAGACTAAAGATAGCAAAGTATCTTCCCAAGATAGCTAATGGATGCTCACATGTAGGAAGGTGACACCTCACAACCATTCACCTAATAAGACATGCTTTAATAACCTAAGTGAGATTATTAAAAGTGTAGGAAAAACCTAGCAAAATAAGAAAAATAAAAAATTGCCCCCCATAAGCGAAGCTTAGGTGGATGTAGAAATGGGTCCCGGCAAGTCAAGCCTGATGAGGTACCCATGTACATAAAATTTCCCCAAAAGAGAGAGAAAAGAGACTCCCCAAAGAAAATTAGGACTCCAAGTGAGAGGAAGAGGCCCCCCAAAAGATGAAGTATCCCGCACCCCTAGCAAAGCTTGCAAATTTTGTCCGGTAGATCCACTTATATCGAACAAGTTTTCTTCCCTTAGGAAAAGGGACAAGCTCCCAAGTGTGATTCCTCATCAAGGAACTATACTCTTCCTACATAGCTATATCCCACTCAGAAATATCAAAAGCCTCATGAAAGGACTATGGATTTGAGGTAGTAGCACTGAAGATATGCAGAGCATCCTGGAATTGTGAACGAGTCTGCTTGGTGTCTGATGGATCCCCAACCCAATCACCTAGAAACTGCAAGGTCTATCTAGCCCAAAGTGGACTAGAAGATGGAGAATCTAGAGAAGAATCATCAACCTGTGAATGATGACTAGGAGAGGAAGGAGGTGAGTCCTCTGAATCACTCTCTGCATGAGAAGTGGAAGTAGAAGACTGCTCAAGTGAATCTGACCCATTAGATCTATCATGCATTCCAAGTGATTCCAACGTCAAAGTAGAAGGCAACCCTGTGACCATGCTTTGTTGGTTAAGCTGATGCAAGTAGTGGAAGTTAAGATGGCCAAACTGCTCATGCCATAATCTTCTCACATCATTAGAGTGAGTGAGAAAAATAGTCAAAGGAGGATCAGGAACAAAGTGAGAAAATATATAGAGTTATGACTGATGATCTACTCTCCCAACTGCAACTGTAGAATCATTGTGAACCTCACATATCTCCATTGAACTAGGAGTGAACTCAACCTACTTGCCTAAACTTGTGTGAGTGATCTGGTATACTGATAGGAGATTAGTTGACATTGAGGGTACACAAGGAACATCATGGAATGTCCCATCCCCCACATCAACAGACCCTCTCCCACACACCTCAAAAGGAGTGTTATCACCCATCAACATAGAAGGCATAGTACATGGCTCTAAGGATGCAATTTCTTCCTTAGATGAAGCCATGTGGTGTGAAGTACCCGAATCAAGAACCCAAGTGGATGGTGAGGAAGCAACTGCAAAAAGAGCCTTGCCCTTTCCTTTCCGCTTGCTATTTTCTTTTTCTTTGTTAGACCCTTCATTAGAACTTTGTTTGATAGAATCAGGAACACTGATATCATTCTTCTCAAGAATGTATGTCAAGTGATCAAGTTGTTTTTACAAACATTTATGTTCATCATGACCAGGTCTTTTACAATAGGCACATTTGACCTTTTCTTTCTTAGGCTTATCACCCTTGGAAGATGGTGTATCAATAGTTTCTTTTGAAGAAACTGGTATCTGATCCTTCTTCTCCTCGCTATTCTTTTGTTTCTTGTCCTTACTATTGTTGTTACTACTTTGTCCTTGTTGTTCTTTTGTGCCTTGGTTGGCAGCCAAGGCATGTGACTTAGAGGACTTAAGAGTGCCCATCTAGATTAGCTTGTCCCGTTCTTGAGTGAGATTGATAGCAAAATCATCTAAAGATGGCATGGTGAATTGAGTACCAAATGCATCCTTAGTAGCATAGAAGGTAGAGACAAACATAGAATATTCTAAACTTAGCTTAGAGAGAATACTAAGAATCAGTTGTTCATCTTTCTTTTCAATTTCACATTGTTTTAACTGCAGCCTTAGTGATTTCAATTTGGTGAAGAAATCTTGGATTGTGTTGAAATTGCTTGGACTCAAACTAATTAATTCATTTTCCAACATATGACCCCTCATTGAATCTTGTGTGCCGAATAGTGTTTCTAGCTTTGTCCATACTTCATTTGGTGTATCCAAAGACTCAATGTGAAATAGAAAGTCAAGAGAAACAGACAAACACAATGTTCCATATGCCTCATCACATTTGTTAAACCACTTAGGCTTGTCTTCATCTTTAGCAGGTTCAGTTTCAAGTCCCATAGTTATCCTATTTAATCCTTCTTTTCTTAAGTGAATTGTCATGCGTGATTTTCACTCAAAGTAATTGTATGGAGTTAGAATGGGCATATTTGTTTGATCCATGATGAAGAAATGCAAAGAAATGCTAAAAAGAAGAGAATCCAACCACGACAATGCCCCCCCCTTTTTACTCAATCAAAGAACCCCCTCCCCCCCCCAAAGAAATATGATTTGGCACTTTATTTTAGTGCATTTACAACTACCACTAGAAAGAAATACTTAGTGGTCTTGATTTCAATGCATTACAAACCCTCATGAAGAGCATATGCTAGAAGTGAAACTTGGGCACAATAATTAAGGAAACAAATAGCACCACTGCGATCTACTCAAAAAATCATGCACTTTCAAAAAAAGAATCACCTCGATATGAGGTCGTATGAGAAAGTTATGATCCTTCGAAATTTCCAAAATGAGAACTGTACATAGTCACGGCTGAGAATCTACAATTTTTGAAGAATTCATGTACAAAAATCAAAAAACAACTCCACTAGTGGATAGAGCAAAAAAAAATAGCCAAGTTCATAACAAGAATCATCAAAATTGGAGTCCGTATGAGCAAGAATGAGACATTTGAAAACTACGTTCAAATCTGCGACTACCAACAGAGAGGGATATGGCTGTAGCCTTTCATGTTCGATTCTGCAAAATATACAGCTTGCATGCAAAATCTAAAAGATACCCAGATGGTTTTTTGGGGCTGCGAACAAAACCTAAAAAATTTTTTCTTGTTGATGTACAGAAGATGCTGCTATAGTGTAAATTAGACGCTTTTAACAGTAAAAAATGGCTCCAAAAATCAAAAACTAACCCCAGCAACCAAAATATGATATATAAATTCTGGATCAGCTTCCTAACTCCATCAATGGCATGCTGGACCCTGTAATATTGATTGAAAACTCCAAATATGCAAGTTGGTTGTTAGATTTGAGATTGAAACCCTAGAGAAAAACCGCTTTTGTCAAAACTTTTCTGATTCTTAGGATCATCCAAAGATGTAAGAGAAGAGCATACTTTGTTTTTCAAAAAACTACAATAAAGTTTATTAGCCCCCCCCAAATCTCTCAAATAAGGAAACTAAAATCTACTCTTGCACATAGAAAAACTCTGATACCATGTTAGAATATGATAAGATTAATAACCCAGAAAACTAGTGCAAAGAATAAATATCTAAACTATGAATGCAAATGATACAAAATCAAAATAACATCACAGAGTTAGTCTCCAAGAGAGTAATGCAAATGCTGGAAGCAAAATAGTATTAAGAGGATGCAAAAATAAGAGATGCAAATACAAGCTAGGTAGCATGCTTATATAGGCTAGGAAGAGGGAGTAGGTGGCAACACCAACCAATGAGGAGCAACCATCTATCAGACTAAAGATAGCAAAGTATCTTCCCAAGATAGCTAATGGATGCTCACATGTAGAAAGGTGACACCTCACAACCATTCACCTAATAAGACATGCTTTATTAACCTAAGCGAGATTATTAAAAGTGTAGGAAAAATCTAGCAAAATAGGAAAAATAAAAAACTACACTAACAGACATAACATTGGGATCTCCATTACAATGAGCTTCTTTAACTAATGATGCAACACTATTCCATGTTAATGAGTGACCATTTTCTTGAGATTGTTGAATCCATAGCATCATCTAATCAAGATTGTTTTCAATATACAAATGTAGTGGATCCCACTCATGACCAACTATAAAGAAAACAAATAGATCACTCAGAAATAACTTATATTAAAGATTTTTAAGAATTAATAAACTACAATGACATCTTATAATTACCTCTCACTTTCCTCAATCTACCTTTCACATTAAGTATTCCTCTTTGAATTTGTTAATAGAGTTGGGATCCCAAATGCAATCTACATAGATATTTGCTACAAACTTGGGAAGATATTGACTAATATACACCATGGTCTTGTATACCATATATCCCTCCACCATAGAACCCTCAAGATGTTCTCTTTTTTGAACCAAGCCCTTCATAAATTTCAATTGCCTCTCAACCATCCACGTTGACCTAGTTTGTACTAGCCCACACAATTCAATCTTCTCAACTTGATGTATGAGGTAGTATTCTTGAGCATTGAAAAAATTTCAAGGTAGACACTTTTGTATTTCACACATAAGCTAAGAAATTTTTCTCTTCCAATATTTTATATCTTTTTTTATCAATTTCTTTACATGATAACCACCTAAAAGAGATTCAACATGTAGGAACATATAAATGAGATTTTAGAAAAACAAAAATAGAAATAAATTACATAAAAAGTAAAACAAGTCGTAAATATAATATTTGTACAAATAAATCTAAGAAATAACATGTCTAACCTTATGTATTTTCTAAGATTGTATATAACTTGTTTAACATTGTTGTCAAATGGGTGTGGGAAGAATAGAGGTAGGACATATTGCAATAATTAAAAAATAATCTTTTCAACATATTCTAAAATAAAACAACAAAAAGTACCTACGATTTTACAAATATATTGTAAATAAAGAACATGACTTACCTTGAAGAAGGTATGTCAATCATGTGTTTTCAACCCTAGACCAAAATCACCTTTCTTTGATACAAGACTGCTTATTTTTGCAGCAAATCCTTTGTGAATTTATTTTTATGACTTCTTTTAATGCATCACTTTGCTGCTCCATTAATTACCAAGGAAGGACACTAGTATCTATGCAGTCTCCATTTCTATTTTTGATTTAGTGAAAATTTTTAGTGCATGATTGGATTCATGAATTCCATTACCAATTTTGGCCCAAAAAAAAAATATTACGCCTTCTGTCCAATATTTTCCATAGTGTCTTTGTTACATTCTTTCCAATATGCATAGCATCAAACAAATGCACCATTGTGAGATTCTTGTTGTATGACAACCTACTAAATTAATTGAGACAACTTTTATTCCTCCAGAAAGTTGGTCATTGTTGCCTTGACAACCTTCATGAGCATCAATTATATTATTACTAAATAAAATATAATATCAAAATATAAATTTTTAGTAAAAATCTTCAGAAGGAAGGACATTACCTTGGTGATTTAGTCTATTATATTCCAACTTCCATAAACAAGGTGTCATTCTTTGTGGCCTTGATGTTCTCTCTTCTTGCCCATTAAAGATATTTTTTTTAGTAATTTGATAATTATGATTATTGTGGAGAAAGTTCCTAAAATCATCGAACACCTTATTTCCTAAACTTGTTTAATAATGCGATTTCATCTTCGGACCACAAACTGAACATGCAAAACTTCCCTTTTGTATGAAGACCTAAAATATCATGTACAATTATCATGCACTAATTAAACATACAACAATAATATGTAAGTACTATAACATACCAAAAATATGTGACCTTAATAATATAACATACCACAAAATTGAGTTAGCCCAAGAGCATCATGTATTGTCCATACAAGTATTGCATGGAATTAAAATTTTATTTGTCCTATTGATCTAGAAATGTCATACATAGTGACCCCATTATATAACTTCAACAATTCGTCAATAAGGGGCTCAATATACATGTCCATATCTTTAACTTGGTACTTACCTAGTTGAATGAACATAAATATTACATAATTACCATGACCATTTTGATACGGTGTTCATAAATTAATTTAGATAACTATTAAATGAAACAATACTTGGTACAATTATTGACAAAATTATGAGCTCCCTACTTATGGAAATCCAAGGAGGAATGTTATTGTTCATAAACAATACATGCCACACTGAGTAAACATATCTCATATCTCCAAATGGATTGACATCATTTGCTGCCAATAAAAAATATTTAGATTATGAGGTTCTTCTTTAAATACTGGCCTCCTATCTTCTATGTTCTTAAATGGAGAACCATCCAGAGGCATTCGCATAGTGTCATATTGATTTCTATTGCATGTGTGGTAATTCATAAATTGTGCCAAGCTAGTGTACCTAAATAATTTTTGAAGATGTGGAATAATGGGAATGTACCAAAGAACCTTGTGAGGCACCTTTTTTGTTATTTGATTTGACCGATATCTACTAATATGACAATTAGGGATTTCTATTATAAATTCATGTTATTTATGATATATAATGTGATCATTGAGACATGCATGTATTTTTTGATAGTTCATTCTAATTTGATTCATAATAGTAGATAATTATTAGTACAAACAAGGCAACATGTTTGATGGTGGTAAAAAGAACTCACCTATCAACCTACAACAAAAAATATGATTTTTAAATATAATGAATAGTAATGGTATCCTAGCATTGAAGATGACAAAAATGGCATATAGGTTATCATATGTGACATGGGTGCATTGGATAAACTATTCATAACCTTCAAGTTCAGTAACAACATTATATCAGAGAGAAGAGTTGTTTGGGAGAATTGGTATAGGGGCTCGTATGCCTTCTCAAGTATAAGTATATCAAGAATATCTTCATCATCATTATTAGATGTGCTATTACCATCATCATGATCATCTTGATTAGCTATGCCAATACCATCTTGGTCAATCATGTCCTTTGTCACATTATTAGCCAAACCATTACCATCATCTTTAATTGTGCTCTCTACCATGGGATCATCTTCTTCCATGGGAGCATTATCCTCAGCTTGGATATTCACACCTTCATGTTGTTCTAGTTGGATATCCACATTCACCAATTGAAGAAAATCATGCCCCCCCTCAACGTGACCATGTTGCCTACAATGACTATGGAATGTTGTAATTATAATTCTTCAATTCTTTAATCCCTTACTCTTTTTTCAAAGACAATTACATTTATCAACTTTTCTTTAGAACTGATACTGTAATCTAGAAATTATCTCATTATTTTGTTCTAGGTTCATATTTTTAGGAGTGGTCTTTCTTCATAAGAAAATACTCGGGCTATAAATATACAAAACATAAACATACAAGCATTTGTAGTATCTTGCATATAATCAGAAATAATAAAATATTACAAGATTTAAAAATACACGCACAAATCATGCTCACAAGATTAGACCAACCGATTTACACATTCCTCCCCAATTCATATTTCCTAATATTTTTCCTCCACCATAATTTGGACTTGGTATTTTAATGTGATTAAGGTTTTTAGGTTCATAATTGGTAAAAATGAAAAGTTGCAAAAAGTTTCTCAAGCAACTTGCATTTTACAAAAGTTGCATTTGACAATGTTCACAACTTTTTGCAAAAGTGAACAACCTTGCATTTTTTGGGTTGGGTTTGAATTCATTTTGGGTTAGTCCATACATGAATATATGTTTTAAAATATATGTATATATGTACATAGATGCAGCAACAAATAAGCTCATACATCTCTATGTTAATATTATGGCAACATAGTAAAATACATCACCACATCGATGTTCCTATTAAAAAATAATAATGTCAACATTCATAATAAACCACCATTCACTATTATATTGGATGATTCAAAGAAATGAACTTTGAATCATACTAGATGAAGCCAAGAAAGAAGGCTTTGAATCCAAAATTATCCATAGTAAAGATCTCTTTAGATTTTTTTCAATCCATATTTTTATATACATGTTACATTGTTTGATACCTTAAAGTGCAAGACAATCTCCATGTTCAAAACTATATTTCTGATCTTATAAGAGGGAATGAGATGAAGTTGTATTTAGGAAAATATTGATTACCATTTAGAATACCTTAATAAAAGAAATAACCTCATTTCAATATAATATTACAATATAGGAAGAGTGTGACATAGAGTGGCAAAAGAAGGGGTGCTCCATATACAAACAAAGAAACTCCTCACTTAAGATGTGAGTAGAAACTATGAATTACTCAAATTCCAAATGAAAATCACCTCAACAATCCAAATAGAAGCCAAAATACTAAAATAAAAAATATTCCTTGATTGCATGAAAAGGGGTAAGAGAATAACACAAATATTTAGGAAGTCGCAATCTAAACAATAGTAGGTGGTATGAAGAGCACAACCCAAATGTCAAAAAGATAAAACACATTAAACAATATGCATAATGTAAATGGAATAAATTCAAAGATGTCCCCCTTTCCACCTGCTACACAGGCAATAGGTAGCCTTGATAATTTACACATAGAGAATTTATATACAAGTATCATGATGAGATTAGCAATGAATGCCAACATGCTCGATTTATGACACATTGGAAGCTTTCGAACATGGTATGTATTTATATTCTAGCATAATGGAGATGAATCTTTGTCATAAATATAATTGCCTAAATTTTTTAAGTGGAAGAAAAATAACCTCATTTAAAAATCTATGAATTGAGGAGGTCAAACTGTAAGTCGTGCCCTTGAAAAATACTAATAACATTAGGAGAATAATGGTAACAATGAATTGAGTGATTAAGTATATGAAGTAAACCCGCATACATCACGTATCTAAGAATTCACAATTGAAAGATATTTTGATACTAGCAAAAGTCCAATAGCCACTTAAATCTATACTTATGGGTAGTTAGAAATGTACAAGGCACTCCCAATTCCTACAATTAGATCCCCCTCTCTAGACTGAATGAATCACCCCTTATTAATAGAAGAAAAATCAACTATATTTAAAGATAAAAAATTTAAAATTAGCATGAAACCTTAGAATGAAAAAATAGCTATATGACATGGATACCTTTCCTTTATCAACATGTAGTTATTGTCAACTCTATCAATAGATGGTGATTTGCCAAAGCTAGAGGACATTCATTTGGGCAAAGATAAATTTAAGAGGAATAAAATTGGGAGAATATTCATTTTAGTAGACCAAGAGGGGATCTAGATGCTCATGCAGAATGCCACATGAGGTCACTCGCATATGGCATGCCTCTTTTCCTCCTTTCCTCCTATTTTACTTCTCATTCTTTCCAACAATCTTCCTTTTCACAATGCAATAAGAAAAACCCTTCTCACACCCTCATGCGCACATTATATGCTCAAGTGTTAAAATGATATGAGTTTCATTTTTTTTGTTTATATCCAGCATTGGTCAAAATTTTGACAAGAAACTTTAGTTTGGTAAAAATTTTGACCTTTTTGGGAACAAAAACAAAAAAAAAAGAGAAATTAACAAGCCAAAATGGCCTATGGTCAAAAAATTAGTCGAAATAGAGGTCCAATATACTAGTGTCTTAAGACATAATTGATGGTGTTTTTGTACAGATTTTTCCTGTAGTTACAAGGGGTGCACATATTATTTCTGCATAGATTTTCTTTCAAGCCTGGATAAGCATGGGTTGATTATTTGAAACGAAGGAATATTTTTGGGTGAACAAACTTCCAGACAACCATTATAAAGTTGTAGGAGGTTATATAGAAGAGAAGAACAATCCAAAATTCATTTTGTATTTAATTTTAGTAACAAAACATTAATTTTATCTGTGGCAAAATTACCTTTGGCCAATCAAAAATTAGGAATTCTCCATTGAAAATTAATTTAAAAATAAAATGATTTTAAAACTTTAGAAATTTAGTAGTTTACATTGTAAAAATTGAATGTGACCATCATTGGGAACATTAGTTTCCTACCTATCTTCCCTTCTTATAGATAGGCACAAACTAAAAAGAAATCTTTTTTTTTTAAGTGAAAAAAATAATTTTATTAAAGAAGACCATGGAACCTAACTTGTAAAAATTAGAAATACTATACAATGAAAAGTTCACACAAAATAATGGTTTATGCATGTAAGAAAAATAGGATATGCATAGTAATGGGCTTGAAAAAAATTAAATATTTCAAATTAGATTTCGAGTTTATTATATAATAATAATTGAAAAATAATAGTATGTTGATTTTCTAACTATTATACTTTTTATAATTATAATAGATATATTTTTAATAATTAACAAATAGTAATACAGATTCATATTGAGAATATTAAAACTTTAAGTCTAAAAATCTAATTATAATTTTAAAAGGTATTATATGTTTTAACCATAAGTAATATTTAATTAAATACATTTTAATTAATGAATCAATTACACAATTATAATTATTTATTTTATTGTACCCATAATAATATTTTTTTATTTTTAATTATCATTATTGAAACATTTATAACTAATTTCAATGTTTATTTTTTAAAATATTATTTCATAAATAAAGTAATGTATAAATGACTAAAATGTTGAAGTTGATGAAAGATCAACCCAACAGCTCCCAAGAATGACCTGTATCCAAACACCTGTCATAGAAAGAGAGAAGAAAAAATCTATGGAGGCTAGAATCCCTAGATCCAGAGATGAGACATTCTTCATGAGCAAAAAGAGAGATTTCTATTATCAAAAGAGAATTAATCTTAGTGAATGTTTACAATGAGAGATCATCCTTATAAAGTAGATTGTAACCCTAAAAATAACTAACCTAGGTTAATCTAACTACTCTGACACCCTACCTTAAGATAAACTTAGGGAGTAGCTAAAAACTTAGAAACCACTACTGAAAGTAGAATTGCATCCAAATAAACAAGGCCTAATGAGGTACCTAAGCAAAACTAAATATCTAAAAAGTGGAGAAATAGAGAAAACCACATGGGAAAAAACCTACTCGAAAAAGAGATGGAAATAATGTTGAAAGAAACTAATGAAGAACTAAAGAAGCTTCTAAACTAGGGAGTGTCCTAGAAAATCTAGGAACAAAAAAAGATCAATAAGAACACCACTAAAGCATGTAGAAGCTAGAAATTTTTGTCAAAAGTAATTACTAATCTAAAGAACCTCCATTGAAATAGAACCTGACCAGGTAGAGAAGAATGTAATCTGCATCAAAACAAGAGGTACAAAAAAGGAAAACAACTAAACTCAAAGATCCATATGGTATGAAATACCAAAGCCTGAAGAGCTGGTCAATCAAACCAAGGAAGCATGAGAAACAGTAGAAGAACCCCCCTGCCTAATGTAGACAAGGGTGAGGTGACAAGCAACTGCAAAACTTGGCCAAAAGAATTGCATGTCAAGGAACCACAATCAAGATGCACAAAAGAGTACATATGTGTGTACTGAGGTGATCAATCTTAGACACGGCTTGAGGCTAATGTCACAAAAGGGACACTCACTAGAAAAAGGAAGATGGAAAACAAAGGAAAAACATCAACTTGCCATAGTACTTTATCTAAGTAGTGCATGTACAATAAGGTAGAAGATATGGTGAATCCCAAGAATATAATGATCTACATGAGTGTCCTTAGATGACACTATTCGAAATAGAAGGAAAAACAAGGAAAATAATTGAAATGAAAATACAAATGTAGTATGGCACTTTATCTCTATGCATTTGCATGAATGCACACAAAGATGTCTAAATAGATTAGAAGAGACATAAGACTATACAATAGATAGTAATAGTCATGATGAATCATCTGAAGTAATGAAATCGATCCTCAAACCCGAAGCAACCAAGTTATCAATGAGAATGCCAAAATGTAGAAGACCAAATAGAATGTTCTTGGAGTAGAATTTGGAAAAAAAAAGCATCACTAGAAAGTGGTTAGAAAGGCGTTTCCAATGATATGAAGAATCCTCAAATCAAAGATTGGATGCTCAAGATATGCCTCTTGGAGTGCAAAACTGTACCCCTGACTTTGATAGCAAAAAAAGCCACAAAAAATGCATCAAAATTGAAAATCACCTATACCACTTTGACAATATCAGAACTAGCTTCCTAATGATATCTCATTTTCGCAAAACAGAGTCCGTATGGCTGAGATATGAGAAAAAATGTAAAGGTAGGTCCAAACAAAGCTTGAAAGGTAAACATGTTGATGATGTAGTGCTGACATAGCACTAACATTAGCAAGTGATGAACCCAAATTTGAAGGTCAAATGTCCATCGAGATTAAAAAATGCTAGAAAAAGACCCCTATTAGAAAAATATCCAACCGTCAGAAACACAATGTCGGACAAAAGGTTAGTGTTAGTTTAAAAATTGGTGGCCAATAAGAAGCATGTGCTAAAAAAGTTGAAAAAAAAACTTTGCTGGAAGCAAATGCATATTAAACATGCCAAATAGTTGGCCAAAAAAGAGAGTACAACCCAACTTGTGAGGCACTAAAAGGATGGAATTGGGTTATGGTCCCTAAGTTTAGCCCAAATTTTAAAAATATATCCTTTTGACCACATCCTATTGTTATAATTTTTCATCTTCTCCAAAAAGATCCACTCTTGTGTCTTAAATTACCTGAAACATCATAGAAACACTAACCAAAAAAAAAAATTCCATATCTTTTTGGTACAGGTTAGAAAACTTAAATAAAGATACTTTAAAAAAGATAAAAACAAGAAATTGTAGAAGGTTGACAACTGGAGATTGCAAAGCATAAACCCATAAATTCTTAAATGAGCATTTACAAATAGAAAATCAAGAAATCAAATTGAATAAATATAAACACACCCATAGTTGATTAATAACATCACAAAATACATTTTTAAAATACTTCTACATACCAATTAGATTGATACATCTCAAATTTTGATAAGACGGAGAGCAATAAAGGAAAGAAGGTTGAAAGAGGGGATACTTTTAGCACTTGTAATAAAAGCCTTCCTTATGTCCTTAGATATCCAACTTCATAAAGATTAAGAGCTTTTAAATGTAATAATGATTCAGTAAGGGGAAGAGTGTAAAAACTAATGATATCTCTATTTTGCTACTTAAAAGACAACTTGTACTTACCAACTTTTTTGAGCTTTTTAACCAATAATTAATAAGGAAGATGAGGAAATAATTAAACATTCGATGCAAGAAAGGCATTAATCCCCATATTAGCTAACTCATTCACTCGCTTATTATCTTCCCAGTATATATGAATGGAAATAATTTTGTCAAAATATTTGTAAAGCTCTAAATCTATAGCTTATTTTGCATCTATTCACGAGTTAGGAAGGGAGCCTATTCTAAGGGCATTAATTATGATGGAAGAATCCCTCTCAACTTACAAAAAATTAATATTTAAGGATTTACATAGCTAAAGGCCCTCTACTAGAGCAAAAGTATATGCCTAGTTGTTAGTAGTTTCACCTATGTATTTGGACAAGTTATCTACTTTAATACCTTGATTATAGTGAATGCAAAAACCTAAACCTACTTGACCCTGATTTCCTCTCGAGACTCCATCAAACTTGAGCTTAAACTAGTCATCCTGTGGAACCTTCTAAACACATTCTAATCTCTATAATTTACCTGGAGTCCCTCCATCACATAGAAAAGGTGAAATTTTCAAACCAATCCATTTACCTCTCATCCTTTCATCCCAATGACTCGTGTTAGAGTGTTTGGAGAGAAAATTAAATAGATTTTTATTAGTTAATTCAATGATAGAAACTTCAATATTTTTCTTTAGTTCATCAATATGCATCTACTTATCATGGAAGATTCTATGTTTCCTCTCATTCCATAGTTCCCATAGAATTATGGAAGGAGACATAATCCAAAGGCTATGATATATAGTATCTGTTCTAAGTAGAGGCCAAGAAGTAAACATACTCCTAATCAAATTAAAAAAAGACAACATAACTCCTAGTTGTGAACATAGCCAATGCAAACATGATCTTGAGTAAAGGCAGTTAAGAAAGAGGTGGTCAACAGATTCCTCATTAGATTCACATAGTGAGCATCTGCTAGTGCCCTAAATCCCAGACCTTATAAGCCTTTTTGCTATAAGGGCCCTTTGATGAATGAAAAACCAAGAGAAAAATCCTACCTTTGGAAGGAAAAACTTATTCCAACACCGATGGAGAGGGAAAGGAGACAAAGAAAATACGTGAAGATATTCAAGAAAAAAAATAGTTGATTTTTAACTTAGACTCTCCATTTTTATTCCCATCCCATATGAATTTATCATCCACTCCCTTGAAAGAGATTAGTTTGGAATAATGTAGTTGTATCATCCTAAAATGGAAGTAATTTCATGTTAAGAGCATTAACCCTCCAAGTAAGTGGTATGGGGTCATGCCAAGCACCTTGAATGGGTTTTTGCATGGATTTGGCTATTTTCCCCCTATTTTACTTCTCTTCCCATTTCTAGCCTATTTTTGAAAAACTACTCTGTGAAACTGATGACTTTGGCCTCTAGGTCAAGGATGACCTTTTGGTTCAAGCTCGACCTCGACTCTAACCTAGGTCAAGGATGACCTTGACCCAAACCTAGGGCTGGGTCAACCTTATCACTGACTTGAGGTTCCATTTTCAATTTTTGAGAGTTTAAGGATCTCAGTCTTCAGAAAGTTTCTTTTCCCACTACTGTGTTGGCTATTTCAAGTTTTAAAATGATGGACTCTTAAATTACATTTAATCTAGATCCATTCCTAGGGGTTAAGGTTAAATGGGATTTAATGCTCCTATGTCCACCTTCTCTAGGAGTTTGTGCCCTAGATCTCTATATAAGGAAGCCTTATTCCCTCATTTTGATATCCATCCACCTATGATGAAGTTTACACACATAAGAGATATCGAATGAGCATCCAACTACATTAAGTGAAGATCTACTATCCATCAAACATTTAAGAATTCAAGTATTCAAGTGTTCAAGCATCCAATTCATCAAGGAGGTTCATTGTTAGCCATTGAAGGATTCAATCTCTATGGAGCCCTCTTGTTGAAGATTTCTCTATCCATATTCATCCAAGCCTTCCTCTATGCAAAGATACATTCAAGATTGGTATTGAAGATCTAATGGCATTGATTTGAGACATCCTTCATACAATTCTACATTCATTTGGAGCATCTATACAAGGATTTCCACATAAGCAAGGTGAATAGTTACATTTACTTTGTTTATGCATATTACAATTTTATTTATATTTCAAGGTTAATTATGAAATGGGGTTTGACTAAGGTAAACCCCCCATCCAAAAAACAAACCAATTTTCTTATAGATACAAGTGTGGAATAACGAATTGGAGAGAAAATTAGGATACCCTTTTTATCAAACTTGTGAGATTTGTGAACAAAAATTTCATTAGAATAGTGTAGGTCGAGGTCAAATTTTTGAGGTATAATTGTGTCCCAGTGTAAGATTGTGCCCTGCCAACAGGGTCAAAGACCTACCTCCCTTCAAAAAGACAAAATATTTCTAGGTTGTGTCTATCTTGACATTTCCAATACATATAGGTTGTAGAATTCCTCGAAATTGTACACAGACATCAGAAATTAGTATTTCCCAGATTCAAGGTTAATATTTGTCTTTTGTCTATTTCAGGATTTGAGAATATACTTTTCTCAAAGTAGACAAATTGATCCTCTTTTCACCCTTTTCTCCATCACTTGATTCATTTTTACATTGAATAGTTTCTTTTTATTAATTAATCTGGATCATTCCCTTTGGAAATTAGGGTTGAAAAGAGGTTTCCATTTTATTTCTATTCAATACTATAGGATTGGCCCTTTGAGATTGACAAATAATTTGAGTATGAAGGTACTGCTGATAATAAGAAGGTTGAGATAGTAGTAACCAAGTTGAAGGGTCATGCTTCTCTTTGGTGGTATCATTTACAAATTGAAAGGTAGAGAAGAGGAAAAGAAAAAATCAAGACTTGGGGGAAGATGATTGAAAAGACAAAGAAGAGGTCCTTCCCTGTAGATTAGCTCAAGTCAATCTATTGATAAGAATGGAAAATTTGAGATAAAAGGACATGAGCATGAAGGAATATACTAAAGAACTCACAAGTTGGATATTAGATATGGACATATAGATGATGAAGTTGAGAAAGTGGCTAGATATGTAAATAGTTTGAGGACATCAATTCAAGATGAGACCAACAATGTTAAGATGAATAGCATAGAAGAATCATATCAGTATGCTTTGAAGATGAAAAAAGACTGGTGAAGAAATGTGATCAAATATAGAGACGAAGAGGTGGAAGATTTCAAAGAGTAGAGATAGAACATATGGAGAAGGTACTAGATTTGAAAATTCTATATACAATAAAGAAAAATTAGAATCGAAAGTAGAACCTACTAGAAGAAGAGGTAACTATGCTACAAATAGTTATACTAGTTCCTCTAGAAATAATAATAATGGAAAGAGAGAGGACAAATCTTGGTTTAAGGGAACTTGTTTGAAGTGTGGTGAAGAAGGGCATATAGCTTTTGAGTGTACTAATTTTGGAAATAATATTGGAGGTAGTAGATGAAACACTTTGGGCTACTAAACCTAAAAATGGTGAGAGCCTCATGTTGAGAAGAATCTTATGGAATGAGGAAGATGACGGAGAACCCATTCTAAGAATAAGTTTGTTCAAAACAAGATGCAAGATCCCTAAATTTTTTTTCAAAGTAATCATTGATAGTGGAAGTTCAGATAATTTGGCATTTGAGGAACTACTTAACAAGTTTTAGTTGTAGAGATCAATACATCCAAAGCCTTACCATGTTTGTAGGATCCAAAAGGAGAATATATGACTTGTATGTGAACAATGGCTTGTTAAATTTAAAATTGGTAATTATCATGAAGTCTTGTGTGATATTATGCCTATGGATTATTGCCATATTTTGTTGTGTAGACCTTGGCAGTATGATAGACAAGCTTTTCATAATGGTAGATTGAATCAATATACTATTTGGGATGATTGGAATAAGGTAATTTTGTTACATTTGGTAGAGAGTCTTGATGATATAGTAAGAGTATGTTTGGTTGAAAGTAATCAATTTACTAAATATGTGGAGCAAAATGCCTATTTTTCTTTGATTCCTAGAAAGATTGAGAAATAGGATTAGTTTGAGCACAAATATGAGATTATACGACCTTTATTTGAATTTCATGATATAATTTTTGAGAATGTACTTTATGGCTTTCCTCCTATGAGAAGTTTAAGTCATTGTATGGATTTGATACCTTGAGATAGGTTGCCTTATAAAGCTCCACAAAGGTTGACAGCTGTTGAAAATATTTAATTGAACAAACAAGTGAAAGAATATCTTGAAAATGGTATGATTAGAGAAATTTTGAGTTCTTGTGCAGTACCTATAATATTAATACCTAAGAAAATAGATAATGAAGAAGGTGCAATGATTCTAGATATATAAACATGATAAAAATGAAGTATACATTTCCTTTTCCTCAGATGGATACCATAATGGATTATTTGACTAGAGAAAAGTGTTTTAATTAAGTTGAAAAGTGGTTATCATCATATCATAATTAGGGAAGGAGATGAATAGGAAATTAGTTTTAAGACTAATGAAGGTTTGCATGAGTGGTTTGTTATGCCTTTTGGTTTAAATAATGTACCTAGTACTTTTATGAGGTTAATGAATGTAGATGTGAAGAAATTCTTGAATAAATTTATGATTATATATCTTGATGACACTCTAATATTTAGTAACACTAAAGAGGAACACTTTGAACATATTATAGAAATATTTTAGAAATTGAAAGAAAAGATGTTACTAATTAACTTAAAGAAATATTCATTCTTCAAAGACTAGATTATGTACCTTGGTTTTGTGATTTTAGATGACGGTTTTGGGATGGATTCTAAAAAGGTAAAAGGTATCATTGATTGGACCATATTTGAGAATGTTGGAAAAAATAAACTATTTCATGTATTGGCAAGTTTTAATAGGAAGTTTATCAAAAAAAATTGTTCTAGTTGTTACACTATGATTGACACTATTAGAGGGGATACAATGAATTTCAAGTGGACAAATGGAGCACAAAAGAGTTTTGAGGCATTGATAAAAGAATAAAAAATTTCCTATACTTTCTTTTACTAATTTCAATAAAGTTCTTAAAGTTGAATATGATGCTAGTGGGAGTGTAATTGGAGTTGTTTTGAGTTAAGAAGGAAGACTTGTATCTTTCTTTAGTAAGAAGATGAATGATGCTAAGAGGAAATATTTTTTTTTTAATAAAAAATTCTATGCTATTATTTAAACATTGAAGAAGTAGAGAGATTTTTTGATGCCTAAAGATTTTATGTTGTATGCTGACCATAAAGCTTTGCAGTATCTGGGAAGTCAAAATAAGCTGAATCAGAAACATATGAGGTGGGTTAATTTTTTGCAAAACTTTTCCTTTTCATTGAAACAAAAGAGTGGAAAGTCAAATAAAACTATTGGTGCTTTGCGCAGAAGAAGGATTTGCTGATAGAAATATGAGTTGAACTACCTTGTTTTGATGATTTTAAGCATTTGTATAGAACTAGTCTTGATTTTGTAGAATATTGGAAATCTTGTAATGATCAAATGTTAGGAGATAAGTGGATTGATTATTTCATTTAGAGAGATATGTTGTGTATGGGAATTCAATTATGCATACCCAGAGGATCTATGAGGGATAAATCATGAAGGAGAAACATAGTGGATGACTTTCCAGACATTTTAGGATTGATAAGATAGTGAAGTTGATTGTTGATAGATATCATGGCCCCAGATTTATAAGGATGTGTAGAAGATGTTTAGAAGTTGTAGAATTTGTCAAAAAGTTGAAGGAAGTTGTCAAAATTTGGGGTTGTATTCACCATTACCTATACCTAATAAACCTTGGGAAGATATCGGTATGGACTTTGGTCCTTGGTTTTCCTAGAACTCAGAGAGTCAATGATTCTATTTTGGTAGTAGTTGATAGATTTTTAAAGATGGCTCATTTCATATCTTGTAGGAAGATATCTAATGTAGTACATGTGGCTGAATTAATCTTTAAGGAAGTGGTAATATTTCATGGTTTTCATAAGACTATTATTTCAGACATAGATACTAAGTTTACTAGTAATTTTTGAAAAATATATTGGAGGAATATGAATGTAGAGTTGAGGTTTAGCTTGACATTTCATTGGAAAAGTGATGGACAAATTGTGGTTTTGAACAAAAGTTTGCGTATCTTGTTTAATGTTTGATTTGATATAAGTCCACTAACTAGGATTTGATTTTGGCACATGAAGAGTTTGTAGATAATAATTTTGTAAACATAAGTACTAAGAAGACACCTTTGAAATTGTTATTAGATTGAATCCTAAGGGAACTATAGAGTTGAGAGATATTTTTACTAAGATAAAAAGAAGTGTTGAACTTGAAGAATTTACAAATTTAGTGAAGGCTTTACATGAGGAAGTGAAAATGAATTTGGATGATAGTAATTTGGGGTATAAACAAAGAGAATATAAGAGGATCACACATAAATATTTTGAGGTTGAATATGAGGTTATGGTTCATTTGAAGAAGAATTGATATCTAGTTGGTACCTATAACAAGCTAAAGATGGAGAAGTTTGGTCCTTGTAAGACTCTGAGAAAGTTTGATAGTGGAAATGCATTTGAAGTTGAAATTATAGAATACATGGATGTTTCACCAATATTCAACATTGAAAATATTTTTGAGTACTTTAAATAAGATGATGAACTAAGACAAATAACATTGAGAAGGTTTCAGATAACAAAATATGCAAATGTATTATAGGTAAATATTACATGTACACTCTAGTTCAATGGAAAGATAAAATAGTTGAGGGAAGTTCATGGATTACACAAGTTGAGTTCAATCTTTATGATTTAGGTTAGAATATGAGGAATGCCTAATGTGGGCATAGTTTCTTTTCTAACACCAAGTTTCTAATGTAGGAGCATCTTTAGTCTTTCAGAAATATTGCATCAACCAAAAATATTTCTTATTTTATGTACTGGTTTGCAATTCATGAAGTAGTTCTTGTTGATTTTAGTTACAGAATATGAGGAATTCCTAATGTGGGCATAGTTTCTTTTCTAACACCAAGTTTCTAATGTAGGAGCATCTTCAATCTTTCAGAAATATTGCATCAACCAAAAATATTTCTTATTTTATGTACTAGTTTGCAATTCATGAAGTAGTTCTTGTTGATTTTAGTTACATGATGTGCTCAATTAATATGATATTTTTTATGGTCTCTATTTTCTTTGATATTTTATGTTGTAAGATGTGATGTTTCCTCTGGTGTAATTTGGTATGTTGACTTGGTATCTTGTTTGATTAGGAGTTGACTCTTGATTGATCTGTGGACCTATCCTTTAGTGTCTGTGATCTTTGGATGAACTTTTCATGGGATTTTTTTACTCTTCTAAGATAGATCCTAAAATGTAATTAAATTCCTAACTAGCTGACTTGTGGCTTAGCTAGATATATATAAGAAGCTTGGATAGATGTAAGAAAGTATTAATCTTAGAGAGTAGAAGATAGAAGATGCAAGCTTAGACTCTGAATATGTAATTTTATTATATATATGGCTATGACTTGAAAGGCATCACAACTAGGCATGATGTTCTCTATTTGATTCTTGTGAAGTGAAATAATAACACTATTGAATTGTTGCATGTGGTTTTTCATTTATCTCTTGTTGCTTTCTAGGTAGCTTCCACATGTAACTCTTAGTAGGGGTGTTGGTAGGATTTCTTCCTACCATCATTCTCCCATGTTAGGAAGGTACTCAAATCTATTTATTTAAGCTACTTCATAGGTTCATATGAGAGGTCTATATCAATATCCTTGTATTTGTGAGGTAACTTTTCTTGAAAATCAAGACAAGGTAGCTAGTGTCACTTGGTGTCCTCCCAAAGCTAGTGACACTATAGCTCTGCTGGAAATAATCTCTTAATCTTTGGAAACATTAAATAAATTTTTTGGTTGGTTCAAGTGGTTTAAAGGTGGGATTGGATCTATCAAATTGTTGAATCACCCCTTCTATGGAGTGTACCTATTTTCAATCTGATCTGTTCTACATCTTGTTATTTGTTTTTTGGATATTTGCAAGCATTAACAAGATGATTTCTTTACCTAAATCTTTACTCCTATCACTCTTTTGAACCACATCTTTAATTTTATATTTTACATAATATTTTATATTTGGTGTTATACATAAAAGTAAATAAATATTAAAACTCTTATGTTACTTAAATTGAAGGTTTCACTTGTAGACATCAATATTTATGTTTTATAAGTTTTTCTAATGAATAGTCCCTTCTTTATTAACTAAATATTAAAGTTACATATTCAAAAAAAGGGCCAAGGGATACAAGGATCATAATGGGAGATTTCAAATGGAAAATCCAAAAAGCTAACAACTATTCATAAAGAAAAATATAAACTACCCTTAGGTGGCTATAGAAATGCTTGCTAAGGGAGGTGGATCATGACAATCATCATAATCCCATAGATCAACGGGGTTGGTGGGTAGCTAAGAAGGAGCCCACCTATCATCAACAACATTTTTTCATTCTCTTCTTCTCCCTCCACCCTAGGAGGAAAGATTACTAAATCCAAGTGAAGGAATGACTACTTGAGATTTCTACTAGAAGAAAGTCAACCATAGGTAGCAAGAGCAATTAGGTACCAGATAAAACCACACTAAGGAGAGGTAAAACAATGACTCTGGCCACAAAAACCACCATTGGTATAGTGACATGGATAATGGGGTGATACTATTTATGAGTGGATGGTAGAAGAGCCATGACCCTACCAGTAGCCATGGGGTGAAGTTCGGTCCATGGAAGAAAAATCTCGCAAAACATAGGCAACTATACATGGAACATTACCCTAATTAGTAAGAAACTCTTGCAAGTAGCCCACTTCAAGAGCTATCTTGTTAGCTTGTACTTGGATCTATATCATTATATTATTACATATTAAAGCTTCAATAATCATGAATACTTATATCTAGAAAGTTGTGAGTGAAAAGAACAAAATTCTTATCCTTCCATAAAGTGAAAATGATCTCCATCCTAGAAGCATGCCAAATCTAGGTATAATTTAAGGTAATTCAAGGAGAATCTCCTAGAAAGAACATGGCTCTAGCCTAAAAGGCTTAAAAAAATCATGAATCCAAAGAAAATACTATTGAGTGCCTTGACATAACCAAAAGGTGTACAAGAAAGACTTAGGTTGCCCATAAAATGGATAAGGAGGGTTAGGGTCAGGAATACCCAAGTGCTTGAGCCAAGGAGCTAGAGGAAATCCATGACACTTGAAAATCCAAGCAAAGTATGGAATTTTCAATTGAGAAATGGCAATCCAAATAGTACTAAACCTATATCTCCAATTTTTTTGTGAAGACTAGAGGTGGTAATGTTGGTTGAGAATATCAACCATGGGAAAATATGGAACCAACCAAAGGTATCCCATCTTCAGCTTGTAATTGACAAGAGGAGTGCACAAATATTGTTTCTAGTCTTTCTACCATGGTTTAACTAGCTGGATACCCAAATTGTGTTGAATATGAGAAAGTAAGGTAGAGACTAGTAAATAAAAAGTCTAATGATCTGGATGAGCCAGATGAAACTGGACTTGCATATCTTCCCACAATTTGAGGCTCATGGTAACTCTAGAGAATGGATCCTTGAGAGTCTTAATGCCACATTGGGAAAAATACAACACAATAGCACCATGAATTTGTTTAATCTTCTTCATACGTGCATATGAGAAGTGTATATTGATAACCTTGTATTTGTGAGGTAACTTTTCTTGAAAATCAAGAAAAGGTAGCTAGTATCGTTTGAGGTCCTCCCAAAGCTAGTGACACTATAGATGTGGTGGAAATAATCACTTAATCATTGGAAACAATAAATAAATATATTTTTTGGACAAATGGTTTAGAGGTGGGATTGGATATATCAAAGTGTTGAGTCACCTCTTCTGTGGAGTATAACTATTTTCAACCCGATTTGTTCCACATCTTCTTATTTGTTTTCTGGCTATTTGTGAGCATTGAAAAGATGTTTTCTTTGACTAAATCTTTACTCCTACTTCTATTTTGAAACACATGTTTAATTTTATGTTTTTATATAATACTTTAGATTTGGCCTATTATGGATAAAAATAAATAAATATTAAAAGTCTTGTGTTAATTTTCAAAGTTTCATTTGTAGACATCAATATTTAAGTTTTATAATTTTTTTTAATGAATAGTCCCTTCTCTATTAATTAAATATTAATGTTACATGTTCACAAAAAAGGCCAGGGGATACAAGGATCACCATGCAAGATTTCACATATAAAATCTGAAAAGCTAACATCTATTCATAAAAAAAAAATATAAACTTCCCTTAGGTGGCTAAAGAAATGCTTTGTAAGGGAGGTGAACCATGAAAATCATTAGAATTCCATAGATCAATGGGGTTGGTGGGTAGCTTACGAGGAGCCCACCCATCATCAACAACATTTTTTCAATTCTCTTCTTCTCCCTCCACCCTGGGAGGCAAGATTAACAAATCCAAGTGAGAAAATAACTACTTGAGATATCTACTAGAACAAGGCCAACAATAGGTAGTAGGAGCAACCAGAGGATCAATTGGGGACTAGATAAAACCACAAAAAATACCACTAGTAGAGTGATGGGGAGAATAGGGGGATAATGTCTATGAGTGGTGAGTAGAGGAGCTATGACCCTACTAGCAGCCATCAAGCAAAGTTTGATCCATGGAAGAAAAATCTCACAGAACCCAAGCAACTATACATGAAATGTTACCCCAATGAGTAAGAAATTCTTTCAAGTAGGCCACTTCAAGATCTACCTTGTTGGCTTGTACTTGGATCTACATCATTGTATTGTTATCTATAGAATCTTCAATAATCATGAATACTTATAGCTAGAAAGTTGTGAGTGAAAAGAACAAAATTCTTATCCTTCCATAGAGTGAAAATGATCTCCATCTTGGAAGCATGCCAAATATAGTTATACTTTAAGGGAATTTTGGGAGAATCTCCTAGCAAGATCATGTGACAAGAAAATGGCTCTAGCCTAAAAGGCTTGAAAAAATCATGAATCCAAAGCAAATATTATTGAGCTCTATGACACAACCAGAAGGTGTACAAGAAAGACTCAGGTTGCCCATCAAAGGGATAATACGGGTCAAGCATACCTAACTACTTGGGTTGAGGACCTAGAGGCAATCCATGAAACATGACAAACCAAGAAAAGTATGGAATTTTTACTTCAACAGCGACAATCTAAATACTATTGGGTGATCCCACAATACTTAGTACCACTTTTGTGGCACAGAGAAAATCATGAAACAATGGAAAATTTCCAAATTGTATTTTACCTTTGTTCATGCAAACATATTAAGTATGTTTGCACGAACATAAATGAATTTCATGTTCGTGTGAACATATTTGGTTAAAATAAGGCATACTGGCATGAACATGACCAACAAATATGTTTGTGCGAACATAAAATTATGGTGATTTTGAGATTAGAACCTATGTTTTGCATTTTTCTTGTCCATTTTTATGGTAAGGTGAATTCTTTTTGGATGTTGGAGTGAACATATTGGATTGCTTAGTGAGTTGCATCACTTTACATAATTTTCCTCCAGATTTTAGTCATTATGCTATTTTGAGTATGTTTGTATGTTAATATTTGAATTTTTTTATGTTTTATATATTTTCATGTTAATTTAATATATTTTTATTTATTTATGTTAAGTAATTCTATTAATTTATTGTTTATATTTTTTTGTATTTGTTAGTTATATATTAGTGTTATTAGAAAATACATTAGAAATTATTAAAAAATATTAATCTAGAATATAAGAAAAATATTACAAAATATTTTTTAAAATATTAGTGTAGAAAATTAAAAATATTAGAGAAATATTGGAAAATATTAGAAAAACATTACAAAATATTAAATAAACAATAGTGTAGAGAAATATTAGAAAAACATTACTTGAATTATTAAAAAAATGTTAATCTACAATATTAGAAAAATACTAGTATAACATTAGGAAACAAATTTAGAAAATATTAGACTTATAAGAAAAGTATTAGAAAAAACATTACAAAATATTGGAAAAATATTAGAAAATATTTTAAAAAATATTACTCAAGAAAATTAGAAAATATTAGAAAAACATTAGAAAATATTAAAAAATCAATGGAAAATATTAGAAAAACATTACAAAATATTAAAAAAACAATATTCTAGAATATTAGAAAAATATTATAAAATATTAAAAAAACATTAGTATAACACTAATGAAACAAATTTAGAAAAGAATATTTGAAAAAAAATATTAGAAAATATTAGAAAAAAAATTACAAAATAGTAGAAAAAACAAAAAAAAACATTTGTCTAGAAAATTAGAAAATATTAAAACTCTATCTCCAACACTAACCCTATAAAAACCCTAATCATAACTCTAACTCTAACCCTAACTGTACCTCTAAGTCTAGAACTTGAACCCTAACTCTAATCGTAACTCTAATTGTAACCCAAATCTAACACTAGAACTCAAACCCTAATCTACTCCTAGAACTGAAACCCTAATCTAACCCTAGAACTGAAACCCTAATCTAACCCTAACTCAAACTCAAACCCTAATCTAACCCTAATCTAAGTGTAACCCTAGAACTCAAGCCCTAATCTAATCCCAATCGTAACTGAAACCATAATTTAATCCTAGAATTCAAATCCTAATTTAACACTAACATTAACTTAAACCCTAATCTAACCCTAGAACTGTAACCCTAATATAATTATAACCATAGAACTTAAACCCTAATCTAACTCTGACCCTAACTCTAACCCTAACTCTAACCTTAGAAACATAACCCTAATCTAACCATAACCCTAGCTCAAACACTAATCTAACATTAACCCTAACTAAAACCCTAATCTAACCCTAGAACTATAAACCTAATCTAATCATAACTCTAGAAGTCATACCCTAACTCTAATCCTAACTCTAATTGTAACCCTAATCTAACAATAGACCTCAAACACTAATATAACACTAGAACTCAAACCCTAATCTAACACTAGAACTCAAACCCTAATCTAACCCTAGAACCATAACCCTAATATAGCCCTAACCCTCACTAAAATGCTAATCTAACCCTAACTAAAACCTCAAACCCTAATCAAACCATAGAACTATATCCCTAATCTAACTATAAAACTAGAACTCAAACCCTAATCTAACACTAACCCTAATTGAAATCCTAATGTAACACTAGAACCATAACCCTAATCCTATCTCAAACCCTAATCTAACCCTAGAACCATAACCCTAATGTAACTATAACCCTAGAACTAAACCCTAATCTACCACTAACCCTAACTAAACCCTAATCTAACCCTAGAACTAAAACCCTAATCTAACAATAATGCTAACTAAAACCTTAATCCAATTGTAACCCTAAAACTCAAACCCTAATCTAACCCTAACCCTAACTCAAACCTTAATCTAACCCTAATTTTAACTCAAACCCTAATTTCTAACCATAACTCAAACTCTAACCCTAATCTAACACTAACTTGAAAACTCTAACCCTAATTTAACCCTAACCATAACCAAAACCCTAATCTAACCCTAGAACTGTAACCCTAATCTAACTATATACTCAAACTGTAACCCTAACTCAAACCCTAATCTAATCCTAACTAAAAACTCAAACCCTAATCTAACCCTAGAACTATAACCCTAATCTAACTATATCCTTAGAACTCGAACCTAATCTAAAACTAACCCTAACTAAAACCCTAATCTAAGCCTAGAACTATAACCCTAATCTAACTGTAACCCTAGAACTCAAACCCTATTCTAACTCTAACTCTAACTGAAACCTTAATCTAGCCCTAGAAATGTAACCGTAATCTAACCATAACCCTAAAACTCAAACCCTAATCAAACCCTAACCCTAACTCAAACCCTGATCTAACCCTAAAATTATAACTATAATATAATCCTAGAACCATAACCCTAATCTAACTGTAACCCTAGAACTCAAACCCTAATCAAACCCTAACCTTAACTCAAACCCTAATCTAACCCTAGAACTATAACCCTAATCTAATTGTAGTGCTAGAACTCAAATCCTAATCTAACCCTAACCCTAACTCAAACCCTTATCTAACCATAACCCTCCTATTGTGACTACTCTTGTTGTAGCTCATGCTACAATACGTGGTGTAGTTCATGGTGCTACTCATGGTGAAACTTGTGGTTGGGCTCATAATGTAGCTCATCGTGGGGCTCATGGTGCAGCTTGTCATGGGGCTTGTGGTGGGGCTCATGCTCTAGCTCCTAGTGTGGCTCTTGGTATGGCTCTTGGAGCAGCTCCTGGTGTAGCTCTTGGTGTAGCTCCTAGTGTAAATCTAGGTGTGACTCTTGTTGGAGGTCCTGGTGTAGCTCCTACTACGACACCTCCATGCATTGATATTAATGCATTATTTGCATTTGTAGAGTAGGAGGTTATTAGATTAGAGCAGTCTATATTGTCCTTTGATGATGGTTTATATAAAGACATATGTGCAACCATATGTAGGAGTTTACAAGATCTTACTACTAGATTTAGAGCACATCATTCATTACCCTTGACGTATTAGTTGCCATATCTAGGGATCTTAGAGTTGAGATTTTAGGAGATGCATCTTTTGATGACATAAAGAGGGTGCCCCCAAAAATGTCATCAAACAAGATTTTTTTCCATCATGTGAGGGTACCCAAGGTAGGGTGGGAGGCTATCGAGTGACACATTGCAAAGATCCTATTGTTGCCAGTATGATCTATCCTCATTTCTTAGCCACACATTGTGGTTATGCTAATATTGATCAGCTACCTCTTTATTTTGCACAACAGTTGTATGCTGAGTTCTGCACGGGGCTAAATGTCAACAACTTAGATGTTCCAGATTATTGCAGATAGGGGCATGGTTGGATCATAGAACATGACTAGTATCGTACTGCACATCATTTGCCACCTCCAAATGTCAGATAGTTCATTAGGTAGATAGTTCCTCTAGTGACTCCAACACTAGCTCCTATTGCCAATATAGTTATCATTGCTTCCCATAGGGGAGCAATTGATAGTATTGGACACAATGCATCTACAGCTACTAGTATAACATTTGACTCTTGGTCTCTATATTAAAACTTGATAGAGTCATCCAAGTCAACCATCTTTAGAGGCATCGAGTAGCACTTCAGGCACCTCCCCTGAAGATGCATATAGAGCTGTTGGACTACTAGTGCCAAGTGATGTTCATGCTCTTTCCAGAGAACACACACATATGGATCCAGTGCTATATTTTTTAGAGGACCTATTGTAGGGTATTAGTTATATTTCTTATACATAGGGGATACAAGTTTACTCAGTGATGGACACCATTAGATTGCATCAAAGAAACATAGTTCCACGGGGAAAGACCACACTAGTGATAGTCGCCACACAACAGTTTGCACTAGGCTCACGACACTCTATTGATGGCTTGGGGATATGAGTTGGAGATGTTAGGATCATAGTTGAGGGCCTTGATGATTTTGGTGAGTAGTTATGAGGGCTATCTAAGATTCATACTAGTCAAAGCATGGGATTTTTATCATACATGGACATGTTATTCTGACTTAACACTGATTCTACAACATAATCCAGCCAGTTACACACACCACTTCACTTGTCATTACTAGTAGTTGGAGACTATGGCACTGAGAGTGCTTGAAGAGATTATGGCACTGAGGGTGGTTCAGTAGGTGTTGGAGTTTCAGGAGATGATGCTGGTGTATTAGGATAGGATGTTGACACTAGAGGTGCATCGATAGATGAAATGATGGAGTTTGGTGATCATCCTCTAGCTCCTAAGACCCAAGTACACACATATATAATATTTTAAAATATAAATATATGAAATTTTAAAATATTTTAGATAGATATTTAAAAACTTTATAATAAATCATGCAAGCACAAGTCGTTGAGAATATATGTTAGAGAGAAGATTCTACTGAGACACCTAGTATTGCTCAAGTACAAGTTTTAAATAGTTTGTAAAGTTATTTATGTTTCAAACTATATGCACTTGTATTCATGTACACATGTATATATATATTTAGATAGTTCTAATGTATATATATTTTTAGGGCTCGGTTGTTGTGCCTCGGCCATAAGATGGACAAGAGACTTGATCAGATGGTCATTCTATTTGTATGCATCTTGAGGGGTCCCTCCAGTAGTAATAGATTTATATATATTTTGATGCATTTATATATTGGAGACTTTATGTATTCTAGAGACTTACATGTGTATTTCAATACCTTGATGATATGTACATTTCACTATTTATTTGATTATTTAGTACTTCAATAGTTGGATGACATGTATTTGACTATTTATATTTTACATATAGATGTTTATTTGAGACTTATAGTTTACATACATTCATTTCAGCACAAATATTAGATCTTGATATTCATTCTTGAGACATATGTATGTGTATATTTTTGTATTTTAGTAGAACATTCTTCATGAATTAGATTATAGATTTTAAACCCTAATCTAAACCTAATTTATAATTTAGAAAAATAATAATAATATAGGGTGATTGAATTGAATTCATTACTTGTTTTTTTTAACATTAACTGACATCTAATTAATGTTGTATTGTTATCATCACTAGCTTATGTTCAAACTATGTGCCCATTTTATCTAAGCAATTACATTATTTTTCATGCCAATTATATTAATATAGGTGCTTAAAAATATTAAATTAACCCAAATGAATTTGTTTATAGATTTAAAATTTTATAGTTATTTGTAATCATTATAAAATAATCAATTAGTAGGACTAACGATACATATTTGTTTTATGTGGATAAAACTATGCTAGTAGGTAAGCCAACACATTATTTTAAAAAACTTTTTACAAAATATAATATTCTTAAAAACCTTCATCCATGGTAATTAATATTATTAAAATGTATACATTTTAAGGTTTTGTAATTTGATATATCAAGGTAAACAACTTTAAATTAATTAAAATTATTATAAAATAAATCTTATGAACTAATATCTATTTAAGGTAATATTGTTAAATTAATATAACATTAATCCCTTCTAATTGTCTACATTTAAAGGTCTTAAAATTTGATTTAAATTAAATTAAACCATCTCGAAGGCCAGTTCAACAATGATGTACACTTATAACATGTAATATCTTCTCATGATCTTCACTATCTAGTCTCCACTTGTGATGTACATGCTTAAATTTGATAGGATCTAGACAAAGCTCGATAAAAACAACCAGGTACCTTGTTGTTAGGTTGATATTCAACAAAGTGTATTCCATGTTCAATTATTTTGTCTTGCCTAAAATATGTTCCATGTATCACAACAAAACCTGCACCACAAATTTAAATAATTTAAAATTTGATGGATATAAAGTTACCTAGATATATATAAATTCATATATGTGCATGAACATGTATGTATAATACCTATGGGGAACAAAATTTTATCACTTTCTTCAAGTTCATATAACTTTGTCCTCTTTGTAGTACATCACAATAAATTTTAACTGACACCTTCATGATTTCTAGGATCAGCAATCACTACAAAGACATCTCCTATAGAACAAGTATACATACATGTACAGTATATAAGACATTTCATTGATAATTAAATAACAAGTTGAGATTAATTAACAAGGTGAGATTAATTTTTATGATACTTACCCACTTTTACCAATCTAGAGATATGATGATAATCATTAGAAATCAATGGAATATCATCAAAATTTTCATCATCTTTATCAAATATATCGATAACATCAAGTGGCACCAAAATCCGTGCACTTGTATATCCACGTGTTTGATTGATGGATTCTTGATAGTCTTCATCAGTGTAACTGTTACAAAAACATGAGTATTATCTTGTCTTCAATGTCAATTTATGGTTATTTGTACTCATGACTAAATGTAAGGAACATGTCTTTTCTATCCTCTTGCAACCATGCATGTTTTTTCTATTAACACCTAAAAGTTCATTACATTGAAAATATGTAAAAATTAAATTTAAACTTCAATGAATCAAGATAAAACTTAAAAATAAAAATTTAAAACTTAATTGCATAAAATTTAAACAAATGTACACATCTGTACCTGTTATCTGCCAAAAAACTTCGTATGGTACTTGTTGACTCATTCGTGATAATGTCTTGACCTTGTCTAATGCAAAATATGTCTTACACCATTCAACAACATCATGTGTATCATTTATATGAACTCCCTAATAATTTATTTGACACTTTCATAAAGCACATTTGATGCAATCTCTAGCACTATCATGTTCACCTTTTCCATACCCACTCTCGAAGAAATTCCATATGTGTTTTATATTCTCATAAAAATGATATCTACATAATGCATAAAATGGTCTAGATGATTTAAACTCTATGGCACATCCATTAGACCAAATATAATATTTCTCAATATTTATGTCTCTTTATTTCAAATAAGAAAAATAACATATTGAAGAAATGTTCTACATAGTGAATGTCATGTTCTTTATCATCACTTTAATAAAATTGATATTCCTTTTTAACGACTCATGCTTCAAATATACTTTGAAAATTATCCAAATTTAACTATGCATGTCTATAACAAAAATGAACCATAGTAGTAACCTTCTTAGAAAAGAAATAATTTGATTGAAATACTTTCTGATGAACAAAGGAATAGTTCTCTGCAATATCGATGATTGATACAATTGTTCCAAACTGGAAATTATCTCTCAAAGTTTGAAACTATTGTACTTGCCACTTTGCAAAAAATGTGTAATGAAGATAAGGTTTAATCAAATTCTTTAATCTATCCATAAATGTTACAATAGGAAACTCCTCTTCAACATATTCCAACCTTTCAGTTTCCTTCCCCAACTTTGTTTCATTCTTCACATACTTGTAACTTTTGCAATTCAACTTTTTTGTTACATCAATATTTTCAATTTTTAAAGGAAATAGAGCCAATTCACCACATGTTTCACATAATCCTTTGATGCAATTTATTTAATCAACTGGATCATCTATTTTGTCTCATAGAATGGATGATATAAACTCATTTCTCCTACTTAGAGGAGCATCATGAAAACCATATGTGTCTTCTACAAACTTTCAAAATACCTGATAATGAAGATCAAACTTAATATGATGATTAGAACAACATGTTTCAAACACTTTGTTTGACCTCACAAACTATGGCTTCAATTTTTCAAACATGTTTTCTCAATTTTTACATTACGATGTTCACTACAAAATGACACATATAACTCATGTTGTGTTGTGTCCAACCAATGTTTTGTATGATGTTCATACTGACTAGATGTAATCCTATGCCTAATAACATCTCTACTATTTGATGAAGAATGGCTATTATCAATCCAAAATGATATGACTAAATTTTTGAATCCCTCATCAATCTTATCAAAATGAGGTGCTCTACACATGATTGCCCAATTGCCTTCCATAGTACTGTCATCTAGAATTTATATTCTCTTAACATATTCTCTCATTTTTTTCCTACTAAAATCCATTTTAGATGAAATTGAAGATATTTGTCTATTTTAGCTCATATTCTTATTTACAATAGACATCAACATCACTTTTCTTGCCATGGACTTATCTTTCATTCGAGACTGTTTTCCCATGTTTCTCAAACCATGTTTAACATTTTCAACCACATCAATTTGTATGTTAGAAAATCTTCTCTTCTTTGATGTTGTGTCTACACCTAACAATTTCAATGCCTCTTGCAACTTCTTTTGTGTAGGAAAAAGTGAAAGCGACTGAGCCTATTCATGTGTTTCAATGTTATCAAATTTAGTCATAGAGCTTGTTCATGTGTTTCAACGTTATCGAATTTAGTCATTATTTCTTTTATCTTCTTAATCATTGACCTTTTCTTAGATAGACTTAAGGGTTGAAAAATAGTTGCAAATGTTCTTAATTTATCCACATCCATTTAAAGTAAATGATCTAAATTTTTATGAGAAATTCCATTCTTTATAAGATTGGGCAATATTTATGAGTTCATCCATACTAGTTCCTGCACCTAATCCTAACTCTTCTCTGACTTCTATTATTGGAATTTCTACAGGGAGTGATCTTGAGGCTTCTCCAACATTCATTGTTTGAGATTTTGTAGGAAAAGATTTTGACCCTTCTCTGACTTGTGTTACTTGAACTTCTGTAGGGAGTGATCTTGAACCTTCTTCAACATTCATTGTTTTAAATTCTATAGGGAGAAAATTTGACCCATCTCCCATATGCACCTCTTCTACTTCTATTGAGCCTCCTTCAAAATTTTCGTCAACTTCACCTTATTGATTGTCTGCAACAAGTTTATAAATGAATCAAATTAGATAAAAAATAAAATTGATACATAATTAAATTCAAGACCATGAATATATATATATATATATATATATATATATATATATATATATATATAATTACAAACCTTCTTTAATGTGATGATAACGTGCCAAATTTTTCTAAAGATTTCTTTGCTCTACTTCATGAGATCTCTTCCTTGCATGTTTTCTTTGTCTTCCTTTCTTGTTTCTCATCAAAAAATCATTAAAAAAAAAAAAATGTTGTTCCCTTCAAAAATTCATAGTAACTTTATAAAACTTTTGTAGTAACTTTAAAAATTTTGTCTTCAGTTTCAAACTCTTTTCCTCAAAGCACAAGTGACACCAACATTTTTTTTACATGTTTGAGAGAACATAAGCTTTTTTTATATGTTCAACCGAACCCATTAAATTAATTTTCCAACAACCAAAATGTTTTGGTTTGTGTGTTTGTGCAAACATGTGTTTGCATGAACATTGTGTTCATCCAAACACGATTTTCAAAATTTCTGGGTTGTTTTCTTAAAAAATAATTGAAATTGGTTGTTTTGACCCCCAAAATTGAGATCAAATGATCTCCCACTATAAAATAAAAAATGCCAAATTTGTGCTACTTAGAGTGAGCTTTCCAATGATTATAATTGTAATACATATTATATTCATTAAGAGTTTCAAATATGTGTTTAACTCATTATAGGTTGATTAATGATTGAACATCAACTAATTTTGACACTTTAAAAAATATTTAAATTAGGTCAATTTGTTTTGAAAAAAAACTAGGAAATAGGTTAGTGAGATTGGTTTCTATTGAAAAAAAAAATAATTATTTATGATAAATTGTGTTCAAGTTATCCTTGTCAAAATGAACATATGTTAAAATTACGATTGATGTCACTTCAAAACTTCATAAACTATACAATATTCAACCAAATCGAATCTAACCAAATGCATCCTCTAAATATTGATGTTACAAATCCAACATTGAAAGAATTACCTCATTATCATTTCTAGGAAAAACGTTATGCTTGTCAAGTGAACTGACACTCTTTACAATTTGTGATTTTTCATATGTGCCACTTTTTGAAGGAGAAGAAATAATTGACTTATTTTTTTTTTTTAAATTAAAAAATATGAATAGAAAGTAGAAATAGAGTACTAGAAATCACTAGTTTACATCATCTTCAAATTATTCATAGTTTTAGAGATATTGTCACTTGAATGTGAGGTTTGTTTCAAAAATATTGATTTTAGTGTCAAAATTGGTCAAAAAGAGGCACCCACTATTGTGGGATCGCCCTAATATTAAACATGTATCTCCAATTCTATTGTGAAGACTATAGGTGCCAATGTTGGTTGAGAATGCCAAACATAGGAAAATGTGGCACCAACCCAAGGTATCCCATCTTGGGCTTGTAATTGACAAGAGGAGTGCACAAATATTGTTTCCAGTCTTCCCACCATGGTTTAACTAGCTAGATACCCAAATTGTGGAGAATATGAGAAGGTAATGTAGAGACCAGTAAATAAAAGGTCTGATGATGTGGATGAGATAGATGAAATTGGACATGCACACCTTCCCACAATTTGAGGCTCATGGTAACTCTAGTGAATGGATCCTTAGGAGTCTTAATGCCATGTTGGAAAAAATGTAGCACACTAGCACCCTCAATTTTGGTAAGAAAAATTTTGTGCACTACAAAAAGGGGAGACCACCATATATTGTGTTGGTTCACATTCATCTAATCCCTAAAACCATCTCCAGGCCAATGAATAAATGACTTGATCGATTCCTAGGCCCTTCAAATGTTTTTAATAACAAATGTGTCATAGATTTGCACTGGTTCCAGTGTAATGAGAAGGGTTTGAAACCTAACCCTCTTCCAAATTAGTCTATCAATCTGGAATCTAGAGGAATACAATGCTTGAGAAGGATTTTCTAGGCTTCATCTACAATACTTTATAAATTTCATATATTCATCTAAAATAAATGTGAGCTTTAAATAATTTTTAAAAAATAATGAAACTAATTTCTCAAAAAATAAGACATTGAATTTAATAAATTATTCACACATACTAAATATTTATAAATTAAATAAATAAAATTAATTGAACATTAATATCACAATTCTAGAAGCATTGAAAAAAATATAATTAAGCTAATGACAATCTAGCATTGTCGCACGTAGTTTAGAAAAGGGCATCTGAAGATATATTTTCATGTTTCAATGAGGTAGAGATGTAAGTCTCAAACAAAGACAAAAAATTTCAGCAGAAGCCAAAGGTGTGAAGCCTTCAAAATAGGGAAAATCAAGTTTATCATGGAAAGGCATGACATATATATATTTGGTGGCACAAGCCCATAACATGGTGCCTCATTACACTTATTTGAAAATATGTAGACCACATATTTATTTAGAAAATAAGATAGACAAAAATTAAGGGAACAACAACATCAATATTGTGACCTTTCAACCAAAGAATTTGTGAAAATACTTGTAGGCATTATGTGCTTTGCCTTGTAATATTTGTAGGAAACCATCAATTTTTTTTCCATTATGGCCTTATATACTTCAACAAAATGAATCGTATGTATTCCATTAAACCTATCATTTATCATTATGTGTGCATGTTTGACCTTCTTTCCTTGTGCACCAATTTATTTGTCAAAAAGGTTTTCAAAACTTGTAAACTAATGTAGTTGGGAGCTATGAGATGAGTCTATAGGAGATTGCTAGCATTCTTGTAGTCTGTACAAGGTTTTGAAATACATCAAATTATAATTGAAAGTGGATTTTTGTAGTAGTTGTAACTAAAAATGAATGAATTACTAGCACAAATCATTGAAAAAAATTAAATCAAAATAATATATATTTAAATCAAGGCTTAATACCTTTTTTTCAAACTCACATTACAAGCTCTAAATTATAGCACTTGTAATTGACAAGAGGAGTGCACAAATATTGTTTACAGTCTTTCCACCATGGTTTAACTAGCTAGTTACCCCAATTGCAAAGAATATGAGAAGGTAATGTAGAGACTAGTAAATCAAATGTCTAATGGTGTGGATGAGCCAGATGAAACTGGACATGCATATCTTCCCACAATTTGAGGCTCATGGTAACTCTAGAGAATGAATCCTTAAGAGTCTTAATGCCTCATTGGAAAAAAATGTAGCTCACTAGCATCCTCAATTTTGGCAAGCGAAATTCCTTGCACTAAAAAAAGGGGAGACCACTATATATTGTGTTGGTTCATAGACATCCGATCCCTAAAACCATCTCCAGCCCAATGAAGCCATGACTTGATCAATTCCTAAGCCCTTCGAGTATTTTTAATAAAAAATGTGTCATAGATTTGCACTTGTTCCCGTGAAATTAGAATGGTTTGAAACCTATCCATCTTCCAAATCAGTCTATCGATCGAGAATCTAGAGGAATACAATACTTGAGAAGGATTTTCTAGGCTTCATCTACAATACTTTATAAATTTCATATATTCATCTAAAATAAATACAAGCTTTAAATAATTTAACTAATTTTTAAAAAATATTTTAAAAAAATTAAACTAATTGCTCAAAAAATAAGACATTGACTTTAAAATACTATTCATGCATATTAAATATTTATAAATAAAATAAAATAAATTATTTAAACATTAATATAACAATTCTAGAAGCATTAAAAAAATTATAATTAAGCTAATGACAATCTGGCATTGTTGCACGTGGTTTGAAAAAGGGCATCAGAAGATATATTTTCACATTTTAATAAGGTAGATATGTAAGTCTCAAACAAAGACAAATTTTTTTAGTAGAAATCAAAGGTGTGAAGTCTTTAAAATAGAAGAAATTAGGTCCATCATGGAAATGCATGAATAATATGTGCCTCATTGCACTTATTTGAAAATATACAGACCACATATTTATTTAGAAAAGAAGAAAAACAAAAATTAAGGGAACAACAGTAACAATTTGTGACCTTTCAACCAAAGAATTTGTGAAAATACTTGTAGGCATTATGTGCTTTGCCTTGTAATATTTGTAGGAAACCATCAATTTTTTTTTCCATTATGGCCTTATATACTTCAACCAAATGAATAATAATTATTTCATTAAACCTATAGTTGATTATTATGTGTGCATGTTTGACCTTCTTTCCTTGTGCACCAATTTATTTGTTAAAAAGGTTTTCAAAACTTGTAAACTAATGTAGTTGGGAGCCGTGAGATGAGTCTATAGGAGATTGCTAGCATCCTTGTAGTCTTCACAAGGTTTTGAAATATGTTAAATTATATTTGAAAGTGGATTTTTGTAGTAGTTGTAACTAAAAAAGAATGAAATATTAGCACAGATCATTGAAAAAAATTAAATCAAAGCTTAAAACCTTTTTTTCAAACTACATTACAAGCTCTAAATTATAGTGCTTGTAATTGACAAGAGGAGTGCACAAATATTGTTTACAGTCTTTCCATCGTGGTTTAACTAGCTAGATACCCAACTTGTGAAGAATATGAGAGGGTAACATAGAGACCAATAAATAAAAGGTCTGATGATGTGGATGAGCTAGATAAAATTGGACATGCATATCTTCCCACAATTTGAGGCTCATGGTAACTCTAAAGAATGCATCCTTAGGAGTTTTAATGCCACTTTGGAAATAATATAGCACACTAGCACCCTCAATTTTGCCAAGCAAAATTCGTTGCACTACAAAAAGGGGAGACGAGCATATATTGTGTTGGTTCATAGACATTCAATCCCTAAAACCATCTCCAACCCAATGAAGCCATGACTTGATGGATTCCCAGGCCCTTCAATTGTTTTTAATTAAAAATGTGTCATAGATTTGCACTTGTTCTAGAGTAATCAGAAGGGTTTGAAACCTAACCCTCTTCCAAATTAGTCTATCAATCAGGAATCTAGAGGAATACAATGCTTGAGAAGGATTTTCTAGGCTTCATCTACAATACTTTATAAATTTCATATATTCATCTAAAATAAATGTGAGCTTTAAATAATTTAATTATTTTAAAAAAAATATTTTGAAAAAATAATTAAAATAATTGCTTAAGAAAAAGACATTGAATTTAAAACACGATTCATACATATTAAATATTTATAAATAAAATAAAATAAAATAAAATAAAATAATTGAACATTAATATCACAATTCTAGAAGCATTAAAAAAATTATAATTAAGTTGATGACAATCTAGCATTGTCACATGTGGTTTATAAAAGGGCATTAGAAGATATATTTTCACGTTTTAGTGAGGTAGAGATGTAAGTCTCAAACAAAGATAAAAAATTTCAATAGAAATAAAAGGTGTGAAGTCTTTAAAATAGGGGAAATCAAGTCCATCATGGAAAGGCATCACACACACACACACACACACACACACACACACACACACACACACACACACACACACACACACACACACACACACACACACACACACACACACACACACACACACACACATGCACACACGCACACACGCACACACGCACACGCGCACACGCACACACGCACACACGCACACACGCACACACGCACACACGCACACACGCACACACACACACACACACACACATATCTGGCGACACAAGCCCATAATATGGTGCATTGTTGCACTTATTTGAAAATATATACACCACATATTAATTTAGAAAAGAGAAAAAAAAATTAAGGCAACAACATTAACTATATTGTGACCTTTCAACCAAAGAATACTTGTAGCCATTTTGTGCTTTACCTTTTAATACTTGTAGGAAACCATCATTTTTTTTCCCATTATGGCCTTATATACTTCAACCAAATGAATAATAATTATTTCATTAAACCTATAGTTGATTATTATGCATGCATGTTTGACCTTCTTTCCTTGTACACCAATTTATTTGTTAAAAAGGTTTTCAAAACTTGTAAATTAATGTAGTTGGGAGCTGTGAGATGAGTCAATAGGAGATTGTTAGCATCATTGTAGTATGTATAAGGTTTTGAAAAACATAAAATTATAATTGAAAGTGGATTTTTGTAGTAGTTGTAACTAAAAATGAATGAAATATTAACATAGATCATTGAAAAAAATTAAATCAAAATAATATATATTTAAATCAAATCTTTACTCACAATATTAATCAAGTTAAATAAGACAATACTAAACTCTAAACATCTAAATACAAAAGAACTATATTTACTATGGAAAATATCTATCTATTAACAAAAGAATCATCAACATTTTAATAAAATGTTATGTAGACAAAATAATATTATTCAACAAATGAATATAAAAAGGATTTGTTGATAAAAATTGGAAATCACTACAAATCAATGACAAAGCATATTAGGCCACTTAATTGGTTGTCACTACCACCTCTAGGTACACATATTTATGTTATCAAATAATACAATAAGTTGCACCTATGTGCACATCTCTATAGATTTGTAGATTTTATTTGGGCATTTAGATCTTGCATGAAATTTAATGCAACTATTTGCTTGACCATTTATGAAGAGATAGGTAACAACCTTGTTGGATAAAATTATTATAAACATTTCTACGTGTAGGACATGTTCACTATTAATTGTTTATTTAGACTTCTATTTATGTGCTATTTTATGAATGTTAGGTAAGAATTTAATAGAGCAGAAGTAAAATTAGGTTCTGCTAGGATTTTTTTTTTTACATTTCAAAATTTAAATATTTTTTCTCATTAAGTTATAATTTGTTTGTTATGTGAAATTGGTATATTTTACTTTAATTTGGTATTAAGGTCTAGTTTTTAAGTTTTACATTGAACCCAAATATAGTTGTGCTAGCTATAAATATCAAATCTATATATTAAAATTTTAAAATTATAATGGGCACACATGTTCTCTTTCTCCATATGTTTTAATTTAGAGAAATATTGAATCTCTAGAATTATACTCTAAAAATTATAAACTAGCACTTGCACCTTTGAAGGGTGCAAGGGTTACACCAATACATACATACATACATACATATATATAGTAGTATTGCTTTTGTATAGAATTTCCTTTGTCTTCCATATAATTGTATATGGATAATTTTTCTATTTTTTGTTCTTCTCTTTCTTCTTCTACCCCATTTTCCTCTTTGCCTTCTCCTACTCCTTCCCCTTTTGCACTTTCTCTCCTCCTCATCCCTTTCCAGCATATGTATTCTTTCAATTTTTGTTTTACATATCCTTCTTCTCCTTCTCCACCTTATTCTTCTTTTCCTCAACATTTTCTTCTCACTTTAATTCTTCTCCATCTTCTATAATTCTTGTCCTTTTCCCTCTCAACATTGTTACTTCTCCTTTTCTTTTCTTTTTCTTTTTTGTATTTACTTTCCCTTCTCCATCCTCTCCCCCTTCACCATTTATGTTTCTTCTCAACCTTCTTCTTCTTAAGAAAATTAGTTTTCCATAATCCTTCTTCTCCTCCTCTTTCCCTATCCTCTCCTCCTTCTCTTTTAACTTCTTGACAAAATGCTAAGTGTTATTTTTACTATCGATCTACATTATTGGCAAGTTAGATGTACAGAATGTTACTCCATATCTAAATATATTCCTATCTTTCACTTTTTATATTGAGCTATTTTTAATTTTGTCAACTCTTCTTCTTCTTCTTCTCTATTTTCTATGTATCTATCTTTCTCTCACCCCTCAAGACGCTCTCTATTGCTTCCCATCTCTCCTTTACTTCTTTCTTCCCCTATTTCTCCATCCATATTTATCCTATCTATTTCTCTTTTTATTCACATCTCTCTCTCTCTCCTCTCTCTCTCTCTCTCTCTCTCTCTCTCTCTCTCTCTCCTCTCTCTCTCTCTCTCTCTCTTCTCTCTCTCTCTCTCTCTCTCTCTCTCTCTCTCCCCCCCCCCCCCCCCTTCTCCTTCCCTCTCTTTCTCTCTCTACTTTCTATAATAAAATACATGATAAGCTTGAGGTGTAACTAGTTCATGTAATAATGGGGTAACTTTGAGATGAGGTTCAAAACTCAACCAATTTCATAGATTGTTTCTTTTAGGTTGATAGGATGTTGTAGTATATACCTAGTGATACATATGTTGATTCAAAGTGGTATCTCTATCTAATCTAAGTTTGGTGTTTACTACATTGTACCCACCATTAAATTATCCCTATCATTGAGATTTATGATTTGTAAGAAAACTAAAATAAGCTAACATAAATATTCATTTGTACTTCTTTTGTTTTTTGGGCATATTTGACATAGTGGTAGAACTCTATTTAGATATATTTTTGCTAAATTGATTTGGATTAGGAATAATGATAGTTTGTGCAAACATGTCTATAAAATTAACTCAATATCATGATTTAAATTTATAGTGATTACTTCCTATGTGATCATATTGATAGTGTTCTAAGATCATATTTAATTGAAGCTCATTATAAAATAAGTTTTTTTCTTGAGTTGTTATCTTAGTAATGTAAGCAATGACAAAAATATTAAATGTTGGATGTAATGGTCAAGGGATTGGGGATCAATATGTGATGAATAATTGAAGGACTAATGAATGTGTTCAAGAAGCACATCAAAGGACTACATCATGTTGGAATACAATCCCCATTTTAACAAATTTATTATTGTGTGAATGAAATCGTAAAAGGTGGCCCTACTCTATTAGAAGAAAAGAATGGTGCATGTTATGCACTATAGAAAATACAATCTTTTTTTTTTTTAAAAGTTAACATTTATTATTTTAATTATATTATTCTAAAAATCTTATCTATATATGTTAGTAGCATACAAATTAGCACTATAATTAAGTATACTACAATTTTGAGATTAAAACTACAAAATGGTAGTGTAGGTAAATTTATACCTAGGAGCTACAATTTTGATATAGTGAATTTTAAATTAGAAGCAACAAAGGTATATTGCAAATATATGGGCATATGCACTGAGTTGTGGTGCCAAAAAGGTGACAATGTTTTTTTTTTCCTAATTTGAATCGTGCACACACACTATAGCGCGCATGCGCTATGGCTTGGGTAACCCAAGCCATAACACATGTGCACTATAGTGCGTGTGCACTATAGCGTGTACACGCTATTTGTGCAATCAAAAAAGTATATATGATGGGCTGCAGACCCGCAACCCATCATTTTTATGTTCTTTTTTTGCTATTCCCATAGAGAACAGTGTGTACGCGGGTCGAAAACCCCAAGTTTTCACCATCATTTGCCAATATGCCTCCTCTCCAATGAAATCGAAGACAACAAGCACACCCATGATGATGTCGTAAGTGATATAAACTTAACTTTGCGTTGTTTAATATGTTTTTCATATTGTTTTCTAGGGTTTTTACAAATTTCATTTAGATTTGTTTATTTATTTGGATTTCAATTGATTTTTTATCAAGAAATGTCCATAATCAATTGGAAAATCCACAAGAGCCTCAAAACCCTCAAAACCAAAACCCTCCTCAAGAAGAACAACAAATTCCACAACCTGAACCAATTGCAAGACCTCTGCCAGGCACACAAGAAAATATAATAAATGAAATAGAGAGAGGCAAAACTGAATTAGAAAGACTCATTGCTTTGTTGAAAGAATCTAAACAAACCAATCCAGTGAGGGCTCAATTGGAATCATTCCTTGAATCCATTAACACCCAGATAGCCTTAGTTAGTGGTTAGTTAGATATTTGGTGGGTTAAGAGGGATGAAAAAAAAATATTTTATGCAAATAAATTATCGTATGAAGATGTTAGAAAAAAAGAAATACCAAAAGGTAGTATATGTGCATTATTTAGAAAACCCGGTGAGCAAAATACTGTTAGAGAGGCTACTAAATGATTCCCCATCCATTGGTGCATACACGATGCTATCAAAAACAATTTTTGGGATAGATGGTGAATGGTTTTTGATGCCCCTCCTTGCAACAATCACGAGATCCCCATATATTTTTTGAAGAAATTATATTGTGAGTTTGTCCTTGGGGAGATCCCCAATTATTTTGATATATTAGATTCCTAGGGTAGAGGTGGGGTGTCATCATTTGAGAGGCTGGGAGCAAGTCGTGACCCTAATGTAGTTAGGGCACCTGTGGTCAAGCCATAGTGTGAGCATGTGACTATTCCTTCAGTTGTAAAGGAAAATGTAGAGGCCAGCACTCTAGGGACCATTAATTCTTTGACGCAGACCCTCATCCATTCTACGAGCCCATTAGTTGAGGGGGAGCCTTCTATGCATCATGGTCACATGTGCACTTCATGCAGATCCCTATGCACATTTGGCACTCCTGCTGGAGATGGTGTGGATGATGGGCTTGTCACCGATCAGTTCCTTAATGACACATTTGGCATTGACACACAAGTAAATTACAATTATAATTTACTAATTTGATCACATTTCATATGTATAGTGAATGATTAATTAATTAGCATCTATTGACATTGTTCAAAATTCAGGGTCAGAGTGTTGCTGGGCCTAGCAGTGATCCTCTAGGCCCATTTTTTGTCCCTTCCATGAGTCCTGAGGTATGTATCGATTTAATCATTTTAATTAATACATATATTTATTACATAATCATGTTAAGGATTGACAAAAAAAATTATGCATGTGCATCAGTTCTCCATAGGACCCTCAACCTTTACCACAGACTCAAAGCATAGACATCATATGAGCTTCACACAGGTACAGTTGTTTCGTGTTAATTTAATTCATTTGATTATATTTATTTTATGTTTCATGTTAGATGTAATGTGTATTGTATGACATGCAGCTCATGATGTCAAACACACCTCCTCATCTGTGATAGTTTGTTGATACTGGAGTGGCCGTAGCTGTGGCTAGCTCACAGCCACTGACGAAGGTATGAAAGATTTTTCTTTGTTTTAGTTGTTGTTTATAATAGTTAATCTCAAAATTTCTAATGTTAACCTTTTTATATATATTACTATAGCTTTTATGGTTTTTACACAAGCAGTATGTATGTTAGGCCTATTGATACTCTTTTAATTATGGATCGAAACCTTGTTTTTGTTTTACTAAGTGGTAAGGGGTAGTTTTATTTAATGGTTATCTACTAATAGTAGGTTAGTTTTTTGTTAAAGGGTCAGCCCCCTAGTTTTGGCTACTTTTAATTCAAAAACTATGAGTGAAGGTAGAAGTGGCAGTGAAAGAATTAGATAAAGAAGAACTAGGAGCACATATTGAAGTTAGAAATAGAGAAGAAGTAGGACAATCAAATAAAGGTATGAGGACTAAGAGTAGGAGATAATGAAATTAAAAGTACAAATAGGAATAGAAGATTAGTTGTATTCCAAGTTGATTGCAACTAGGAGTAGGACCTACAAGATGGAAGTTATATGTTTTCTATAAATAATAGTCAAGTTTAAAGATATAATTGGTGATTAGATATACTCACCTTGGTCTAGTAGAGTCATAAGTTCAGGAGAATTTGTGTTTTAAATTAATATTATTCATAGGCCAAAGTCAAATGTTGAACTTGATAATAGAACTAGGCATATCCTTAGGATTCAAAGAAACTATAGTTTTTGGAATCAACATCATCAACTCTCCTTCACTATTTCTTTGGGATGAATGGAACTAGCATAACAAAATTCTACATTCTTTCATTCTTGTCCTCCTCCTCCTCTCATACAAAATAAACTTGGATAAGATAAATTACTAGACTTTTGGATTCATGGCCCTTCTCTCTTCTTTTCATACTCTTATAGCTATGCTAGTGGGATAAATCATTGAGTATTTTCTTATCTTTTATTTTTGCTCTTTCTTTTCTCAAGTGACCACTTGAGCTTTTGCTATAGCCTTTTCAACACGATGCTTGAGATTGAGACATTTTCTTGAGTGAGGTCTCTTCAACTAGTTGACTTGGAATCTTAGTAAGCTTTAGGATTTTGTTGTTCTCTTATGTATCCTTGCAAATGAATGTAATAGTTAATATTATTGGTTTGGGAGCTTTTGTCCTTCAGCTTGGTGATATTTAATCTCCTTGTAGTTTTCCCAAAATCTTTACCTCTTTCTCTTTTTTTCTTCTACTTTATTGTGTGCATGAGGTGGACACATGCTTCCAATAAAGTGGGGACTACATTTATCATTTGGAAAAATAAGAACACTTATTTGGTATTAATTTTAGCCCCATTTTAATATACATTATGGGTTCCTACATTGATTTCACACTCTCCTAACACTCATTAGACCTTCAAATTATTATTTAAGTCCTATATTGATTCATTTTCTTTAAAAACTCAAGGTTACCCTTATCTATAAGTGTGATTTTCTATTTTACCTTCAATCAAATAATTCCTTTCATTTATTGGACCTTATCTTACCATTTATGACATGTAATTTCTCTCTAAACCCAAAAATAAGTTGTTAGATCAAATTTCAAATGCTCTAAATATCTTGGACCCACAATCAAAACTTGGGTTGAAATTGGTGGGTATAAGATGACTTTGGTGATATTTACTTGGGTACAATATTTTTGTTGGTGATATGTGTATTTATAAGTGATTATATTTATTGAATTGTTGTAGGGTCTCGTCACGCCTGATCGTCCATGAGCATTTGAGGTGAACTTACAGAGTGACTATTTTTTGGTGGTAAGAAAATAATTGATTTTTTGTGTACATATATTTTATTTCAACGTATAATAAATATTGATTCATACCTACTTTCTTTGTATCATTTGGAGCTGGAGAAGAACCTCAACAAGAGGTTGAGTGAGCATGTCAGGAGGGCCCCGTCATCTCCACTGTCTCCCTCCACATGATAGCAAAGGACATCGAGAGACTTGTTTCCTTCCCTGTGTGGGAAGGAAAAGATGTAGTTGATCTAGACATGTATATATAAAGGCATCAATGGACATATTCGATACACATTTGATGTATGAAATTTATTTGATGTATGACATTATTCGACTTATGACATTATTGGTTATTATATGATATGTTTGTTCATGTTTGTTCATGTATGACATTAAATTAGATATGTTTGTGTATGACATTAAATAAGATATGTGCATGTATGAAATTAAATTCAATACCTAATCTATTAAAAACTTTGATAGAATATTGATTAACAATAAACTTTATCATTGTTTAAGCATAAGTTAATCATTTGCAATATGTCATCATCATATGATTTATGATCTTGTTCATGTTTAAAGTTTTCCTTCTCTATCATTTGTTTATCAAGTTTAATTCAATACCTAATTAGTTTGAATTTTTGATACCATATTGATTTGAAATAGACTTTATCAGGCAATATTCGTGGACCTCCTGGCAATTGGTCACCTAAATGAGAACCTTGAGATTTATTAGGAACTCCATTAAAGAAATCAATAGTTTGAAATTACTCTATCCAACCAAATTAGATCAAAAGTTTTCTAAACATTTATGTTAAAAATAAGAAAAAAATTTGATCACAAGTGGTCACAAAGTTTGTGTAGAAGAAAAAATCATTGTTACAAAAAGAATATAGACAAGAAGAAAAAACACAATTATCTTGTTGAGCTTCAATACATAACCACCATTCTTTATCATCAATTGAAAAATGTCAAAGATAGTAGAGAAAAGATGGATTATTTGAAAAAAAAAAAGTCATTTTAAAAATCATAAATGTAACATAATCATTGATAGTTTTATGTGTTTTCATACATTAATGATTGTAACATAATCACCAGTTGATTGGAATGTGTTGTTATTATTCTATAGTAACTAGATTAAGGTAAAAATAAAAGTTTAATAAATAGTTGTGATGTATAAGAAAGAGAGATATCTCACATGAGAGGGACAAATCTAAGATGACATATAAGATACTTGTAAGAGGGAGCTATACTTGTTAACGAATTTATAATGCATGTTATGGAAAATCATAGAGCATCTTTAAAAGGAAATAAAAGAGTATGACAAGTGGAAGGAACATGTTGTTTTGTAGACTCGTATTCTAATTTGGGTGTCAATTTTCTAATGAAGGATTCAAGCACTGCAATTTGGTAGTTTTGGCTCATGTATTCCTTGTATCTATGCAGAGATGTTGAGCAACAAGTGAGGTTTAAGCACATTTTTCTTCCTAATCTACCAAACTAAACTTGTGGCCTTCCTAATAGCTTACTCCTTTAGGATATGATTTTTGTGGCCTATCTAAAGTGACAGGGTCATTTGTGAACTCCTCCAAGGTGAGTATTTCTCCAATCAAGATCTTGCACCTTTTTGTTTTAGGGACACTAGCCCTATTCCTAGCCAATAATTATAACTCTTCACCAATGGCTTCACCATCCCCAAGTTTCTATTGGGACAACTTCCTTATGTTGAACTGATTGAGAATCAACTCTTGGTTTAACCCTCCAATTGCCATACAATACAAAATGTTGACTATCATAGAATTCCTTGTAGGTCTCCTAATCTGATTTTTTGGACTTAAATTTCTCTTAGGTTGAAATCTAACTATTCTATGGGTAGATTTAGACACCCTTTGGAAATTTATTTAAGACTCCAAAGCCTAGATTCCCAATTCCATTCCTGTAGCACCTAACCCATGTAAAGTACATAGACCTAATAAGGTCACACTAGGTTTGGTTTTCAAAGTAATTACTAGATAATTGGTGCATGAATTGGTGCATGGCCTCAGACCTCCTCTATTCACCATTATTTATCATCTTCAAATTATGATGAAACAAAATAATGTTTCCACTTTTTTCTATTATATATTCCCCCTTATGAAAATACTCATAGAACTAATAAACCGTTCATCTCCTCCTTGCAACACTTCTCTACTTCATGTCTGTGCTTGACTCATATCTTAACTATAACACTTCTCTCCCTAAGTAGCATTCGCCAATAGTTCAATTATCCCCCTTTGTCTCATATCTTCTATTTTTACATCACAACCTTTGATATATGTCCATTCAATATTTTATCTTCATTAACAATTTATCAATGTTTTAAACTAAATTTCCAATGTTGTTAACTAACTTTCCCCTTTTCTTAACATCTTTAAAGTTAGTGAATATTGATTATGCATTGTCACATAAGAATAGGTTGAGGTTGGGGATAGGGTTTACCTGGCCACCCGGAGCTAACAGAGCAGACAATTCGATCCCATGATGAAAGGTGAGAGAGATTTGGTAGTTGGCAACTTTGTACTAGCCAACACTGCAAGTTTTAGCATCACCCGAGATGGCGTTGTAAAATGAAAATGGAATGTGATCTATAAAAAGTGAAAGAGGTTATTGTAGGTGTTTGTAACATGGTCCTATAGGAACTAGAATTGCATCCATACCTTGCACGAGCTCCAAGATATGCCCCATCAAAGATTGCAGCCCTATGGGATTTAGTGACCCTTGGGGACATTCCGGTTCGGCGTGCTCGAGAACGTTCTAGCACTGAAGGGGACAAGATGAGGTTGAGGATAAGGTTTACCTAACCACTCAAAGCTAACAAAGTAGACATTTTGATCCCATGACGAAAGGTGAGAGAGATTTGGTAGTTCACAACTTTGTACTAGCCAACACTGCAAGTTTCAGCATCACACGAGATGGTGTTGTAAAATGAAAATGGAATGTGATCTCCAAAAAGTGAGAGAAGATATTGTAGGTCTCTACACATCCATACCTTGCACGAGCTCTGAGATATGCCCTGTCAAAGATCACAACCCCATGGGATTTAGTGACCCTTGGGGACATTCTGGTTCAACGTGCTTGAGAATGTTTGAGCACTGAAGGGGATGGGATGAGGTTGAGGATAGGGTTTACCTGGCCACCCGAAGCTAACAGAGTAGACAGTTCAATCCCAGGATGAAAGGTGAGAGAGATTTGGCAATTGGCAACTTTGTACTAGCCAACACTGTAAGTTTCAACATCACCCGAGATGGCATTGTAAAATGAAAATCGAATGTGATCTTCAAAAAGAGAGAGAGGTTATTGTAGGTCTCTGCAACATAGTCCTATAGGAACTAGAATCATATCCATACCTTGTACGAGCTCCGAGATATGCCTCATCAGAGATCGTAGCCCTATGGGATTTAGTGACCCTTGGGGACATTCTGGTTCAGTGTGCCCGAGAATGTTTGAGCACTGAAGGGGATAGGATGAGGGTGAGGATAGGGTTTACTTGGCCACCTGAAGCTAACTGAGTAGACAATTCGATCCCATGATGAAATGTGAGAGAGATTTGGTAGTTGGCAACTTTGTACTAGCCAATACTGCAAGTTTTAGCATCACTCGAGATGGATTTGTAAAATGAAAATGGAATGTGATCTCCGAAAAGTGAGAGAGGTTATTGTAGGTCTCTGAAATAGGGTCTTGTAGGAAATAGAATCACATCCATACCTCACACGAGCTCTGAGATATGCCCTGTCAAAGATCGCAGCCCTGTGGCATTTAGTGACCCTTAGGGATGCTCCAATTCGGTGTGCCCGAGAATGTTTGAGCACTGAAGTGGATAGGAGGAGGTTGAGGATAGGGTTTACCTAGCCACCTAGAGCTAACGAAGCAAAAAATTTGATCCCACGATGAAAGGTGAGAGAGATTTGGTAGTTGGCAACTTTGTACTAGCCAACACTGCAAGTTTTAGCATCACCTGAGATGGCATTGTAAAATGAAAATGGAATGTGATATCCAAAATGTGAGAGAGGTTATTGTAGGCCTCTGCAACATAGTCCTGTAGGAACTAAAATCACATCCATACCTCACACGAGCTCTGCGATATGCCCTGTCAAAGATTGCAGCCCTCTGGCATTTAGTGACCCTTGGGGACATTCCAGTTCAGCATGCCCGAGAACGTTTGAGTGCTGAAGTGGACTGGACAAGGTTGACGATACGGTTTACCCAACCACTCAGAGCTAATGGAGTAGACAGTTCGATCCCACGACGAAAGGTGAGAGAGATTTGGCAGTTGGCAACTTTGTACTAGCCAACACTGCAAGTTTCAGCATCACTCAAGATGGCGTTGTAAAATGAAAACATAATGTGATATCCAAAAAGTGAGAGAGGTTATTGTAGGTCTCTGCAACATAGTCTTGTAGGACCTAGAATTGCATCCATACATCACATGAGCTCCGAGATATGCCCCGTCAAAGATCGCAGCCCTGTGGCATTTAGTGACCCTTAGGGACATTTTGGTTCGGTGTGCCCGAGAATGTTCAAGCGCTGAAGTGGATAGGAGGAGGTTGAGGATAGGGTTTACCTAGCCACCCAAAGCTAATGGAGTAGACAGTTTGATCCCACGATGAAAGGTTAGAGATATTTGGTAGTTGGCAACTTTGTACTAGCCAACACTGCAAGTTTCAGCATCACCCGAGATGGCATTGCAAAATGAAAATAGAATGTGATCTCAAAAAAGTGAGAGAGCTTATTATAGGTCTCTACAACATGGTCCTATAGGAATTAGAATCGCATCCATACCTCACACGAGCTCTGAGATATGCCCTGTCAAAGATCACAGCCCTCTGGCATTTTGTGACCCTTGGGGACATTCTGGTTTGGTGTGCCTAATAACGTTCGAGCACTGAAGTCGATAGGATGAGGTTGAGGATAGGGTTTACTTGGCTACTTAGAGCTAACAGAGCAGACAGTTTGATCCCACAACCTTTTTTCCACTAAGTTGCATATTTGAGCAACTTTTACAACTTTCAACAATGCAACTTTTCACAAAAAGTGCAATTTTTACATTTTTCACTTGATTCCAATTCTATGAATTAGAAAAGTTTCAGCAATAGTAAAAGCTCAAAGGAATATAGGAATATAGATAGTTTTATGGTTATTTCCTAAAAGTTGCTAAATTGTTGCAAAAGTTGCTAATGCAACTTTGCAATTTTTGCATTGACAACATTTGGGTGAATTATGCATTTTGGCTTGAAGGGTATGGAAATTGAAAGGTGTTGATGGGAACATGCTAGATAGGGTAGAAAAAACCTATTAAATCCTAAAAACATCTTAGAGTTGACTGTTTGTAGGATTTTCCCATTAGGACCTAGAAGGGTCACTTGGCACATTGTTACAAATTTGCTCATTTTGGGTTGTTACTTGGGCCCATCACCCTATCCTTTGCATCAGGATTGATCCTAGGTTAGGGGTGGATAGAAAAGACCTATAAAGGTATTAAATAATGTAATAAGTCTATTGAAGCCTCTAAAAGATGTAAAAGGCACTAAAAGTGCAATATTTTGTAAAATTGCCAACATTGGCAATATAAGCCAAAATGGGCTTAATCAAGTCATGTAAAGGGTCCAAAGGGAGGTTTCATTTGGTTTTGAGAGTATAAATGAGTTTAAAACCTCATTCCCACTTGTGGGAGACAAGTTTGGGTAGTCAAAATTGATTGCTCCAAAGGTGGATTTAGTGTTTTCTCTAAACAAGAGTTTCATTTTACATTGGAAGTCATCTAATATAACCAAAGTAAAGGTGTTTGAACTATTTTAGGATTCTAGAGACGTTGCAAAGTAAGATTTCTAGAAAGCCCTAGGGTAAAGGGGCTAGAAAAGAGGGTTTTGTAAAAACCATTGTAAAGTTGATCATGAGACCAAAAAAAAAGAATCCTTGCACTTGAGTCATCTCTTAAGATTGTTTTGGGTCATCGGAGTTCCAAAAGTCAAGGGATTGTGAGTTGGTTTGTAAATGGCCTTAAACTAGGCCTAGTTGGCAGATTAAAATAGCCAATTTTGAGTCTTTATAATAGTTGGTATGTACTAGGTGCATGGTGCATGGTAATGTAGCCTTTTGGTGTTGTCAATTTTGATTGTTCTAGAAAATTAGTTTCAGTTTGGTATTGGAAATAGTTTGGAGTTGGAGGACAATGATGGGAAGGATCTTGAACAAGGTTCTAGCCTCAACTACTAGAACTCACTCTAGGCTTTCTCCTAGCCTCTTAGGGTATTTCTCCTATACCCTATTCCAAGGGAATCTTCTCTCTATTCCCTTATTACACTAATCCTCACCAATCAACTCAAAACTCTATTTCACCATGGGGTCTCCCTAGTGTTCTCATTGAACCATTCTTCACAACTGGCTTCCAAGAGTGCATTCTTGGCTATATTGAATTCCAAGGCTTGTATTAGGTCTCATTCAATAGTTTTTAGGATCACTAAGTGGATTGGAGTATTGGGTTTCCAATCGATTTGCAGACTACTAGGACTAATAACAAATTAGGCCTTCAAAACTGATTTTTGGCTTATATCTCCTCAAACCCTTAAGAAGAACTCAAAAATATTTATGATTTGGGTACCCTTTTAGCTCCCCTTGAAGATTTTTTAGGTTTGCAACACCTAGGTCATCCGTACAAGGGATTCCCAAAAATATGCCTATTTACAAGGGTTTCTTGTTTGTATGAACAAGAATATAGAGGGTTTTTCCTTCCACCACTCAAATGGACTCTAAATGACTAATCTTCTAGAATTAATTTTCTTCACTCACCACTCTTGCCTTCCATGAATTTGTATTGCACCCAACTGATAGGGAGAGAAGGGATGAATCAATCACTGATTCATGTTTCCAGTCTACCTCTGAGACTTAGGGTGTCCTCCAAGATCACCATACGGATTATAAGATCTTTTTCAAGCAAATATCCACCAATCCTAAACCCTTCTCCACTATCTTGAGAATTTTTCACTTCTTGCTACATGCTAGGCTACCATTCTCAATGAAGATCATTCAAAACCTTCAATCAAACTAGGTCTTCTTGACCAATCTTACCAACCACTTGTAGTATCATGGAAGGAGTCTCACACCCTTGCAATGTACTCCTTTATCATGTCAAAATAAGTTTCTGAAGCCTTCTTCTTTACCTATTTCACCAAATTGCTCCAAAATTGAAGCCTTCTTCTTTACCGATTTCATTTTATCTCTTTTAATTGCCAAATCTCTCTCCCTATCTTCATTTGTTTTAATCTTTGGTTTCTTCCTTGGCATAATGATGATTTCTACATGTCAAATTATTCAAACATCTGAATTACTTAAAATGTGTAAATTACGAATTATTCAATTACATATAAAAATTATAATTATTTGAATGATTACACAATATATATCAAACGACTTGTCAAATTTCTAACCATTCCGAAATAACATTTCATTCAAACATACAATTTTCAATGAATTCACTATATATTAAATAACATGTCAAATTATAATCAAATTTGTATCTATATATTGACAAACAATATTTAAAATGGATTGCACTAACCTTTTCTATACAAGGAATATTCAAAAAGTCTTCAAATCACGTATCCAATGATTGAATTTGGTGTTGGCTAACTTCCAAAAGTGTTGAAATAGTGTTTGCTATACATTGAAACCCGTGATTTCTATTAGAATAATAAAGTGCATAACAGACCAAAAGCAAGAAATGGATGAAATGGGCCCCAAGGTTGGTTTTTTACTGTTTTTAGGTGATTTGAGATAGTGCGTGCACACTATAAAGTGCGTACGCACTATGTGAAATCACATCACTCCCCATCCTCCCTACTCCCCATCCTCCCTACTTTCTATCCTTCCTACTCTCTCTCCCATCCCATCCCTCTCTCTCTTCCTACTCTCTCTCCCATCTCCCATCCTTTACTCTCTCTCACTCTCCCTCTCCCACCACCTACTCTCTCTACCTCTCTCACCCTCTCTCCTCTGCCATCCTCGACTCTTTAGATCTCTCACACACACTCTTATCCCCTATCTCTCTCCCTCTCCCTCTCCTACTGCCTACTTTCTCTCCCCCATCCCCTACTCTCTCTCTCCTCTCCCATCCCCTACTTTGTCTCTCTTACACACATTCCCATTCCCCCTATCTCTCTCCCTCTCATGCTCCCTCTCCTACTACCTACTATCTCTCTCTCAAGTTCTCTCTCTCCCTCTCTACTCTCTCTCTCTCTCTCCCATCTTGTATGAGCTCTCTCTACCACCACCTACTCACTCTCACACTCTTTCCCATTCCCTACTCTATCTCTCTTACACACACACACTCCCATTCCCCCCCTCTCTCTCCCTCTCCCACTCCCTCTCCCACCGCCTACTTTCTCTCCCCCATCCCTTGCTCTCTCTCTCTCTCCTCTCCCATCCCCTACTCTCTCACACTCACACTCTCTTCCATCCCCTACTCTGTCTCTCTCTCACACACACTCCCATCCCCCCTCTCTCTCTCCCTCTCCCACCACCTACTTTCTCTCCCCCATCCCCTGCTCTCTCTCTCCTCTCCCATCCCCTACTCTGTCTCTCTCACAAACACACCCCCATCCCCCTCCTCTCCCATCCCCTACTCTCTCACACTCACACTCTCTTCCATCCCCTACTCTGTCTCTCTCTCACACACACTCCCATCCCCCCCCTCTCTCTCCCTCTCCCACTGCCTACTTTCTCTCCCCCATCCCCTTATCTCTCTCTCCTCTCCCATCCCCTACTCTCTCACACTCACACTCTCTCCCATCCCCTACTCTATCTCTCTCTCACACACACACTCCCATCCCTCCTCTCTCTTTTCCTCTCCCATCGCCTACTTTCTCTACCCCATCATCGTACTGTCTCTCTCCCACCCCCTACTCTCACACTCTCACACTCTCTCCCATCCCCTAATCTCTCTCTTTCATAGATACACACTCTTATCCCCCCACTCTCTCCCTCTCCCTCTCCCACTCCCTCTCCTACCGCCTACTATCTCTCTCTCTCTCTCTCAAGTTCTCTTTCTTCCTCTCTACTCTCTCCCTCCCATCCCTTACTCTCACTCTCTCTCCCATCCCCTACTATGTCTCTCTTACACACACAAACTCCCATCCCCCCTCTCTCTTTCCCTCTCCCACTACCTACTTTCTCTCCCCCATTGGCGTACTCTCTCTTGCACCCCCTACTCTCACACTCTCACACTCTCTCTCTTTCACATATACACACACTCTTATCCACCCACTCTTCTTCTCTCCCATCCCCTACTCTCTAGATCTGTCACACACACTCCCATTCCCCCTCTCTCCCTCTCCCTCTCCCACTCCCACTCCCTCTCCCACCGCCTACTTTCTCTCCCTCATCCCCTACTCTCTCTGTCCTCTCCCATCCTCCACTCTCTCACACTCTCACACTCTCTCCCATACCCTACTCTATCTCTCTTACACACACACACACACACACACACACACTCCCATGCCCCCTCTCTCTTTCCCTCTCCCATAGCCTACTTTCTCTCCTCCATCATTGTACTCTCTCTCTACCACCCCCTACTCTCACACTCTCACACTCTCTCCCATCCCCTACTCTCTCTCTTTTAGAGATACACACACTCTTATCCCCCCACTCTTCTTCTCTCCCATCCCCTACTCTCTACATTTGTCACACACACTTCCATCCCCCCTATCTCTCTCCCTCTCCCTCTCCCACTCCATCTCCTACCACCTACTATCTCTCTCTCTCTATCTCAAGTTCTCTTTCTTCCTCTCTACTCTCTCTCTCTCTCTCTCTCTCTCTCTCTCTCTCTCTCTCTCCCATCCCCTACTCTCTCTCACACTCTCCCATCCTGTAATCTCTCTCTCTCTCCCATCCTGTACAAGCTCTCTTTGCCACCACCTACTCTCTCTCACACTCTCACACTCTCTCCCATCCCCTACTCTTTCTCTCTTACATGCACACTCCCATCATCCCTCTCTCTCTCCTCTCCCATTCCCTACTCTCTATATTTTTCACACACTCCCATCCCCCCTCTCTCTCCCTCTCCCACTCCCTCTTGCACCGCCTACTATCTCTCTCTCTCAAGTACTCTCTCTCCCTGTCTACTTTCTCTCTCCCATCCCCTACTCTCACTCTCTCTCTTCCATCCCCTACTCTCTCTCACACTCTCTCCCATCCCCTACTCTCTCTCTCTCGCACCCCCATCCCGTATGAGCTCTCTCTACCACATCCTACTTTCTCTCAAACTCTCACACTCTCTCCCATCCCTTACTCTATCTCTCTTATAAATAAATACACATTCCCATTCCCCCCCTCTCTCTCTCTCGCAGTCCTTGTCCCACTACCTACTCTCTCCCGTCCCCTACTCTATCTCTTTTACACGCTTCCATTCCACCTCTCTCTCCCTCACAATCCCTCTCCCACTGCCTACTATCTCTCTCTCTCTCTCTCTCCCATCCCTCTGCCATTTCCTACTCTCTCTATCTCTCTCTCCCTTCTCTCATTCTCTACTCTCTCTCTCTCTTTCACACACACACACACATCCATCCCCTACTTTTTCTCTCACTCGCTCTCCCTCTCCCACTCCCTCTCCCACTGCCTACTCTCTCTCTCTCTCTCTCTCTCTACTCTCTCTTACATTTTCACACTCTCTCCTATCCCCTACTCTCTCTCTTTCTCTCTTACACACATTTCTATCCCCCCTTTCTCTCCCTCTCCCACTCCCTCTCCCATTGCCTACTCTCTCTTGCATCCCCTACTCTCTCTCGAGCTACTTTGTCTTCCCCCTCTCCCATTCCATACTCTCTCTCTTCCACACACATGCACTCCCATCCTCCTCTCTCTCACTCTTCCTCTCCCACTCCGTTTCCCATCGCCTACTCTCTCTCTCTCCCCCATCCCCTACTCTTAATCTCTCTCTCCCAACCTGTACTCTCTCTCACACTTCCTCTCTCTCCCATCCCTTACTTTCAATCTCTTTCCCCCATCTTTCACTCTCTCTTTTCCACCCCTACTCTCTCTCACACTTCCTCTCTCTCGCATGTTGTACTCTCTCTCCCATCCTATACTCTCTTTGCCACCCCTACTCCTTATCACTTTCTCTCTCCCCTCTCCCATCCCCTACTTTCTCTCTATCTCTCTCTCACACACACATGGCCATTCCCTTACCCCCCCACCCTAGTTCTCTTATGCAATTTAGGTCTTAATAGTGCGTGCACACTATAGCACGCATGCGCTACTGAGAAATCATGTTTTAGATAGCGCGTGCACACTATAGGGTGGATGTGCTATTGAAAGCTTATTTAAATCCAAGCCTAAGGCTTGGTTTTTCTTTGGAGATCCAACCCAAAGGTTTGGAGTTTATGAACAGGTCTGAGATGTGTTTTCTACCAAACATACTAAAAATGATTGTTTTTCTTGTGTGCTCCTCTTCAAGATTCCTCATGGTTGGGTATCAATAAGATCAGGTTACATAGCATTATAGGTCTCTGTGTTAGCTATCTAACCATATAATTTATTTTTAATTTGAACTATTTCAAACCTTTCATCTATAATGTCTTTTGAATGTATGTTCATTTTTTGTCAAAAACCACCATGTACTAATTGGGCTATAGATTTTAGCTCGTTCATCGAATTTTGGAACAACTTAATTTTTTAGAAACTAGACTCCATTCTACACACTTTGAAAAAAAAAAGTTTTGATTTTAGATTAGTTTTCAATTATTTCTAGGGGAGCACACAAATATTTCACATTTTTTGGATGTGTCTAGTTAAAAAATTCATTTAAAAAAAATACACGTTATAAAATTACTCAAAAAATTTGGGATAAACTACATAGTGTTAAGTAACTTTTGACTAGAGCGATTAAAGAAATTCAAAAAAAAAGTTAAAATTTTAGGGGGGCCGCACTTTGTACTATGTTATTTTTTTTGGAATAAACAGTACCACTTTTTGTGGCCCCCTTTTTTGAGGACCTAAAACTAAACCATTTTGAAAAGAAATTAGTAGTTTAGAAACTAGATTCAAAGGACTACGACTTTTGTTTTTTTCATATCTTAAAATTTTTATCTTAAAATTTTGAGCGTAACTATTTTCAAATTCTTGTTGAAGTTCAAAATTTGTAGATTTCAGGAAAAAGGTGTCCACTTATACCCCCCTTTTGGCACCACAACTTTGTGCACTTACCCATATGTCTTATTAAGATTAACCTTAGAATTCAACTACTTTTGATGACATTATCCTTATTTTGATTTGTAAAAATCAGTAACTAATCATTTTCATTAATATATAATAAATATCACTAATATGTGTCACATTTTCTATAATTTTCATTCTTCTCTAATATTTTTGATAAATAATCCCTTCTCTATTAAATTAAAATTTAAAAGTTACACATTCACAAAAAAGGGGCCATGGATACAAGATCACCCCACGAGAGTCCACTTGGTACTAGGTCAGAAATCAACAACTATTCATAAAAAAAAGAACCCCTTAAGGCAGCCAGAGAAGCTCCAGATGAGGGAGTAAGGTTCATGTCTATCGTTAAACTCCAATGATCCACAGGGTTGGAAGGAGGCTCAGGTGGAGCTCAATCATCTTCATCAACAACTTTATCATATTTTTCTTCTCCCTTCACCCTAAGAGCCAAAATGGGTAGACCTAGGCAAGGGAAGGACCACTTGGGGTCAAAGGTAGGAGTAGTATGAGGAGCAACTAGGGGCCATCCAAAACCATGTTGCAGAGAAGCTGAGTAGTGATGTTGAATATCCAAGCCATTTGGAAAGAAACCAGGGGCCTAAATTGAGGCATTTACGAGTGATAGGCTAAAGAGTTGCGCCCTCGATGATGTCCATGAGATGGTGTTTTCTTTACCATAGCAGAATCTGATGGAAGGCAAGTAATTGTACATATAGCATGGCCCCAAAAATTAAGTAGCTCCTGTAGCTAGGCCATCTCTAGAGCTACCTTGTTGGTTTGTATTGGAATTTGGAGCAAAACATTATTACATATGCTTTAGTATACATGGAAACATTGATGTCAGTAAAGTGCACGTGAAAAGAACTGCATTTCTATCTTTCCATAAAGCAAACAAGATCTCTAGCCTGAAAGCATGCCAAATCTAAGAAAACTTAAAGGGAATTATGGTGGAATCCTTGAGTAGAATCATATGCTAGGAGAAAGGCACTAGCCTAAAGGGTCTGAACAAAACATGAATCCAAAGCCAATATTGTTGAGCTCTATGACAGAACTATAAGATATGTAGGAAAGACTTAGGTTGACCACAAAATGCACACCAAGAGTCAGGGATACCCAAATGCTTGAGTCAAGGACATAGGGGAAAACCCTAGAAGAGGACACACGAGGCAAAGTGTGTAATCTTCAGCAAAATAATGGCTTTCCAAAGAGTATTAAACGTGTATCTCAATTTTTTTTTTTGTGGAGTGGAGATGCTAGTGTTGATTGAGAGTCTCAACCATGGGCAAGTGAGGCACCAACCACATATAGCCCATCTTAGGCTTGCAATTAATAAGAGGAGTACATAGATACCATTTCCAGTCCTTCCACCAAGGCTTTATGGACTGGATGTTGAGCTTATGAAGCAAATGAGAGGGAAAGGCAGAGACTAGTAAATCAAAAGTCTGTCGATCTAGGCAAGACCAACAGAACTAGACTTGCAAACCATCCCAATATCTCATACTCACAATGGTTCTAGAGAAAAGATCCTTAGGTGTCCTGATGCCACTTTTGAAAAAATGCAGAGCACTGACACCTTGAATCTTAGCTAGGAAAACGATGTTAATGGAAAATAGGGGTGACCACTAAAGGTTGTGCTAGTTTAGAGAAAGCCCATCTTTGAATCCGTTTCCTACCTAATGAAGCCATGGTTTGACCTCTTCCCATGCTTTCCATATGCTCCTAACCACAAAAAATCCTTGAATGAACATAGGTTCAGAGGTGATGAAAAGGGTCTAAAATCCATTCCCCTTCCATGCCGACTGATGAATAGGAAAACCAAAGGAGATGCAATGTTAGAGGAGAATTTTCCAGGCTTCATCCTTGATGAGAGCTCTAAGGACCCACTTGACATGCAAGGAAATGCCTTTTTTTTAGTGGAAATAAGACCCAAACCACCAAAATCTTTAGGAAAACATCGATAATCCCAGGCAACTCAGTCGAAGCCATGATGCTCTACATCTGAGGCCCAGAGGAAATCTCTAAGAAGCTTTTCTAGCTTAGCATAGGAGGCTCTAGAGGAGGCCCAACAGGACGAGTAGTAAACATGAGTCACTGCTAAAACTTTAGAGCAAATTTGGAATTTGCTAGCAAGCGAGAGAGGCTTAGTGAGCTAGTAGTCCAGCTTTTTGGCAAATTTGTCTAATATTTTCAAATATATTTGAGAGCATAATTTTTTAATCTAAAAGTTATAATACTATATAATATACAATTTTTTTCAAAATTTAAAAGAAAGTAAAGATCATAAAAATTAGAATAACATAAGAACAACATAATTACACTTTCTAAACGGAACAAAATGAAGATTTAAAAGAACGACATCACTTCAAAATCATATTGCTAACAAAAACATAAAAACAATTATCATAATATGTGAAAGTATAGATTTCCATAATTATAGAATTCTAAAATTTAAGAAGATTTTATTTTGATAGAACTTTAAACTTTAAGAAGATTTTATTTTGCTTGATTTATTAGAGAAAGAAATTGATACAAATCTTGTGGCCAAATTGAATATTAATAAAATAAGATATAATTAAAAATAGCAAGCACTAAAGATGTACACGCTAAATAACATACAATTGAAATTAAGAGAAATTATAAAAATATCTATTTATGCTTTACAATAAGATTGAAAGATTGAAGTTAAATATTATAAATAATTGTACCGAATCGAGATATGATGAAAATATGCACAACGATAGTTCATGAACATAGATAAGATACCGTGGAATATATTAAAATAAAATCTATTTTGGCAGATTATACGGGTTCACCGAGATGACCAGAGACTGGCAACGAGATGGCTGTTTACTGGCCCGATCGATCCGCTGGGATGGACGGTGACTGAGAAAGGGAAGACATTGTTTTGATATAAAAACTGAGCGAAAGGAACAGAATAGAAACTTATGGAAAATGTGGAGGAGAATAGATTTGATTAAATAAAGGTTTTCCAAAATTTGTTTAAGATATCTGAAAAGGAATACATTTTATTAATGTTTTTCCAAAATCTGTTGAAGATTTCTAAAGAAACGATGATCTGATGGAAATACTATCAAGGAGCAGCGGAAAATGTGAAAGAAAGCACATTTATGTAAAGACTGTATGGACAAAATGTGGAAAATATAAAAGAACATTGATGTAAATATAAGATTGACAGAAGAGGAGCACATGGAAAACTTGTGGAAGAAATGAGAGAGAGGACATTTATTTAATGATCACGATTGACAAAAAGGAACTACATAGAAAACTTGCAGAAGATATGAAACAGAAAACATTGATTCAGTATTAGTCAATCATGTGGAAGATGTGAGGAAACAGGCGGTGATTCGAAATAAAATACATTTATTTCCTCAGTGCTAGTCATTCATCAAATCCCCCAAGATTGACCTTCATAGCCATCTAAATAATAGATAGAAAAGACTAGATGTGAATTTGAGAGGCGATAGTAGAAGTTACAAGGATAGGTGGGGGAAGCGAATCTGATTCTAATATGGTGAGTTGTATCGCACAACTTTCAGATAGATGGGGACAGAGAATCTGCAACCACACAACTTTTGGAGTCAAAGTCAGCTATGAGAAGGAAAAGCCAGGAAAAACTAAAGTGACATATTTTGATTTGAAAGAAAACACCGTTGCAATTTAAAATGGGATGAAAGAGGAGATCAGGTTGACGTAGATGGATGAATATCTCCATACTATGAAGCATTTTTGTACAAATGATTCCTTCCCATGATCCGAGGTCCAATTGCTACAGATTGGGGAATAACAAGAGTTTACATCTTAGAAACATTGATTGTAGGCTGTGAAGAAGGGTGGTCAGATCTAGATTCGCTCATAGTTGCAATATACAAAAATTATAAAAATTGTTTTAGAAACTAGAATGGTATTAAAAAGTTATTGAATTGGCGTTCATACAATGAAAGTGAAAATGGACAGTCATTAAGAAAAAAGAATAACTAGTACTTGCATTTAAAGAAGGTGTAAGCGATATGTCCATTCATTTTTTATTTGAAAGTATAAATGAAGATTTAGATAGTAAAAGGAGGTGTATTGTTTCTTTTGGCACATTTTTCTATGCTAATTTGACATCCTATGCAATTGGGAGCGAACTCTTGACTTACTGGACCTATCCTTAAGTATGTGTGATCATTGAATGAACTTTGTGTGAGATTTTGTTTGCTCTTTCAAGATAGATCCTAAAATTTAATTGACTGCTCAACTAGCCGACTTGTGGCTTACCTAGCTATATAAGAAGCTTGGATAGTTGTAGGAAAGTAATCATCTTAGAGAGTAGAAGATAGAAAATGTGAGATGGACTCTAATATTGTAATTCTCTTTTATATATGGCCATAAGTAAGAAGGCCTCACAAACGGGCATGTTTTTCTCTATTTGATTCATGTGAACTGAAATAATTAAAGTATTGAATTTCTACATATGGTTATTCATTTCCCTCTTGTTGTTGTTTAAGTAGCTTCCATGCATAACTCTTAAGAAGGTTGTTAGTAGGATTTCTTCCTTCCACTATTCTCCTACGCATCATGGTATCAAAGCTAGAGTTTTCTTTCCTTATGAGTTTGGGATCATGAAGAACCTTAATTGGATTGGTTTTAGGGTGGCAGATCTAAAGTCTGACCTATAACTTATAGAAGATTATGATCTTGCAGGAAATATTATCAAGACGCTTCTTCATAGAGGGAATCCATACAATGCCATAATGGACATGTTGAGGCAAATTGCATCAAGACTTGAAAATGTTAGTGATGATAAAGATGGGACACCTAATCCTAATCCTGAACTTGAGGTTGAACATGATAAGGAAAGACTCTTTAGAGTTTTGTCTAGGGATAACTCTAGACTTGTTGTTGAAGTTTATTATTATGATGGAATACTTGAGACTAATGCAATATTAGATTGGATCTCTGAGATGGACAAATACTTTGAGTTTGAATGTACTCCTAATAATAAGAAGGTTGAGATAGAACTCACGAAATTGAAGGGTCATGCTTCTCTTTGGTGGGGTCATTTGAAAATTGAAAGATAGAGAAGAGAAAAAGAAAAAATCAAGACTTGGGTGAAGATGATTGAAAAGATGAAGAAAAAATCTTCCCTACAGATTACTAGGTTAATTTATTGAGAAGAATGCAAAATTTGAGACAAAAGGGCATGAGTGTGAAGGAATATACTAAAGAACTCTACAAGTTGGATATTAGATATGGACATGTAGATGATGAAGTTGAAAAATTGGCTAGATACATAAATGGTTTGAGGACATAAATTCAAGATGAGATCAACACTGTTAAGATGGATAGTATGGAAGAATCATATCACTATGCTTTGAAGGATGAAGAAAGATTGACGAAGAAACATGATGACAGATAGAGATCAAGAGGTGGAAGATTTCAAAGAATTAGAGGTAGAAAATATGGAGAAATTAGTAGATCTAAAAATTCTATGCATGATAAAGGAAAATTAGAATGGAAAGTAGAACCTACTAGAAGAAGAGGTAACCATGCTAGAGGTATCTATACTAATTACTATAGAAACAATAATAATGGAAAGAGAGAGGAAAGATCTTGGTTTAAGGGCACTTGTTTTAACTGGGGAGAAGAAGGGCATATAGCTTTTGATTGTACTAATTATGGAAAGAAGATTAAAGGTAGTAGAGGAAAAACTTTGGGCTATGAAGAAGTTGTTGAGACTCCTAATAAACCTGAAAATTTTGAAAGCCTGATGTTGAGAAGAATCTTGTAAAATGAGCAAGATGATGGGGAACCTATTTTGAGAATATGTTTGTTCAAAATCAAATGCAAGATCCTAGAAAAATGTTTCAGAGTAATCATTGATAGTGGAAGTTCAGATAATTGGGCATTTGAGGAGCTAGTTAACAAGTTGCAGTTGGAGAGATTGAGACATACTAAGCCTTACCATGTTGCTAGGATCTGAAAGGAGCATAAATTCCTTGTCTGTGAACAATGCCTTGTTAAATTCAAAATTGGTAATTATCATGATGAAGTCTTGTGTGATATTATGCCTATGGATTATTGTCATATTCCATTGTGTAGACCTTGGTAATATGATAGAAAAGCTTTGCATAATGGTAGATTGAATTAGTATACTATTTGGCATGATGGGAATAAGAAAATATTGTCACCTTTAGTAGAGACTCTTGATGATATAGTAAGAGTATGCTTGGTTGAAGGTAATAAGTTTACTAATGATTCCTAGAAAGATTATATGTTTTTCTTTGATTCCTAGAAAGATTGAGAAATAGGATGAACTTGAGCACACATATGAGATTGTACTTTCTTTGTTTGAGTTTTATGATATAATTTCTAAGAATATACTTGATAGATTTCCTCCTATAAGAATTTTAAGTGATTGAATGGATTTGATACTCAAAGCTAGCTTGCCTTATAAAGCTCCACATAGGTTGACAACTATGAAAATGTTGAATTGAACAAATAAGTGGAATAATTTCTTGAAAAACGTATGATTAGAGAAATTTTGAGTTCTTGTGTAGTACTTGAAATATTAACACTGAAGAAAAATGGAAAATGGAGAATGTGGACTGATTTTAGATATATAAACATGATAATAGTGAAGTATAGGTTTCCTATTTCTTGAATAGATAACATAATGGATTGTTTGAGTAGAGAAAACTATTTTACCAGGATTGAGTTGAAAAGATGAATGGAAAACTAGTTTTAAGACTAATAAAGGTTTGTATGAGTGGCTTCTCATCCCTTTTGGTTTAACTAATGTACCTAGTACTTTTATGAGGTTAATGAATAAAATTCTTAGGAAATTCTTGAATAAGTTTTTGATTCTTGATGACACTCTAATATTCAGTAAGCCTAAAGAGGAACACCTTGAACATATTATAAAAGTATTGTAGAAATTGAAAGAAAATAAGTTGCTAATTAATTTGAAGAAATAATCATTCCTAAAATATTAGTTTGCATATCTTGGTTTTGTGATTTTAGCTGATGGTTTGAGGATGAATTCTAAAAAAGGAAAAAGTTATCATTGATTGGCCTATACCTAAGAATTTTGAAAATTTTAGATCATTTCATGAATTGGCAAGTTTTTATAGGAAGTTTATAAAAAAAAATGTTCTAGTTGTAATGCTATGAATGAGACTATGAGAAGGGATAAAAAGGATTTCAAGTGGACACATGGAGCACAAAAGAGTTTTGAAACATTGAAAAAAAGATTGTAGAATTGCCTATATTGTTTTTCCTGATTTTAGTAAATCTTTTCAAGTTGAATATGATGCTTGTGGGAGTGCAATTGGAGTTTTTTAAAGTCAAGAAGGAAGACTTGTATCTTTCTTTAGTGATAAGATGAATGATGTTAAGAGGAAATATTTAACTTTTATGATCATAAATTCTATGCTATTGTTTAAGCATTAAAGAAGTGGATAGATTATTTGATACCTAAAGATTTTGTGTTGCATATTGACCATAAAGCTTTGCAATATTTGGGAAGTCAAAATATGTTGAATCAGACACATATGAAGTTGGTTGAGTTTTTTCAAAAACTTTTATTTTTCATTGAAATATGAGTGGAAAGTCAAATAAAATTGCTAATTCTTTGAGAAGAAGAAGGAATTTGCTAACAAAAATAAGAGTTGAGCTACTTGGTTTTGATGATTTGAAGAATTTGTATTAAATTGGTCTTGATTTTGTAGAACTTTGGAAAGCTTGTAACAATAAAATGGTAAGAGATAAGTGGATTGATTATTTCATTTAAAAAGATACATTGTTTAAGGAAATTCAGTTATGCATACCTAAAGGATCTACGAGGGATAACATAATGAACGAGAAATATAGTGGAGGAATTTCTAGATATTTTGGGATAGATAAGACAATGATGTTTATTGTTGATATACATTATTGGCCCTAGATTTATAAGGATGTGTAGAAAATGTTTAGAAGTTGTAGAATTCATCAAAGAGTTGAAGGAAATAGTCAAAATTTGGGATTGTATTCACCATTACCTATACCTAATAAACCCTTTGAAGATATCAGTATGGAATTTGGTCCTTGGTTTTCCTAGAACTCAGAGAGGTAACGATTCTAGATTTTTGTGGTAGTTGATAGATTTAAAAGATGGCTCATTTAATACCTTGTAAGAAGACATCTAATGCATTACACGTGGCTGAATTATTCTTTAAGGAAGTGGTAATATTGCATGGTTATTCTAAGACTATTATTTTAGATAGTGATACTAAGTTTACTAGTTATTTTTGAATTTTTTTTGGAAGAATCTGAGTACAAAGTTCAGGTTCAGCTCTACATTTCATCAACAAACTGATGGACAAACTAAGGTTGTGAAAACAAATTTGGGTAAGTTTGCTAACTAGGATTTTTTTTTTGGCACAAGCATACATTACATATAATAAATTTTTAAACAAAAGTACTAAGAAGACACCTTTTGAGATTGTTACTGGATTGAATCCTAAGGGAACTATATAGTGTTGAGAGATTTTCCTACTGAGATGAGAAGAAGTGTTGAAGTTGAACAATTTTCAAAATTTATGAAGGCTTTACATGAGGAAGTGAAAAGGAATTTGTATGCTAGTAATTTGGGGTATAAACAAAGAGAAGATAAGAGGAATATACATAAATATTTTGAGGTTGAATACGAGTTATGGTTCACTTGAAGAAGAATAGATTTCCACTTGGTGCCTATAACAAGTTGACGATGAAGAAGTTTGGTCCTTGTAAGACTTTGAGAAAGTTTTATAGTGGAAATGCATTTAAAGTTGAATTACCAAAAGACATGGATATTTCACCAATATTTAACATTTTAGATATATTTGAGTACTTTGAATTAGATGATGAACTAAAAGTTAACCTAGATTCTCCTAAGAAGAAAACAAATAGCATTGAGAAGGCTTTGGATAGAGGAATACATAGAAGTACCAAAGGTAATGATTACATGGACTATCTACTTCAATGGAAATATAAAGTAGTTGAGTATAGTTCATGGATTACACAAGTTGTGTTGGATCTTTATAATTTAGGTTAGAATATCAGAAATGCCTAAAGTGGACATCTGCTCTTTTCTAACCCCACGTGTTTGATGTAGAAGCATCTTGGGTCTTTGAGAAATCTTGCATCAACCAACAATGTTTCTTGTATTTTCTATTCTAGATCCATGTACTGAGTGCATGCTTGCTAAAGTTGTATCTATTTTGAGTTGTGCCATTATTTACGATCCTATTTTTCTTATATTTCATCCTATGAGGTGTGATATTTCCTTTGGTATAATTTGGTCTACTGACTTGGCGTCTTGTATTGTTAGGAGTTGACTCCTAACTAATATGTGGACTGATCCTTTAGTACATGTGATCTTTGGATGAACTTTCCATTGGATTTTATTTACTCTTCCAAGATAGATCCTAAAATGTAATTAAATTCCTAACTAGTTGACTTGTGGCTTAGCTAGATATATAAGAAGATTAGATAGATGTAAGAAAGTAAAATCATCTTAGAGAGCAAAAGATAGAAGATGCAAGATGAAACTCTGATATTGTAATTCTACTATGTATATGGCCATGACTCAAAAGGCCTTACAATCAGACAAGTTTTCTTAATTTGATTTGTATGAAGTGAAATAAATACACTATTGAATTGTTGCATATGGTTTTTCATTTCCCTATTGTTGTTGTTTAAGTACCTTTTGAGTGTAGCTCTTAGTAGGGGTGTTAGTAAGATTTCTTCCTGATATCATTCCACCATTTAGGGATGTACTTAGATATTTTTTTTTAAAGATTCTACATAGGTGCATAGGAGAGGTGCATATCAATATCCTTGTATTTGTGTGGTAACTTTTCTTGCAAATCAAAAAATGGTATCTAGTTTTGCTTGGGGTCCTCCCAAATCCCATGACACTATAAATGTGCTGGAAATAATCTCTTAATCATTGGAAACATTAAATAAATATTTTGGTTGGGTCAAATGGTTTAAAGGTGGGATTGGATTTATCAAATTATTCAGTCACCCCTTCTATGGAGTGCATCTATTTTCAATCTTATCTATTCTACATCTTGTTATTTGTTTTCTAGATATTTGCAAGCATCAAAAAGATGTTTTCTTTACCTGAATCTTTACTCCTTCTGCTCTTTTGAACCACATCTTTAATTTTATGTTTTTATATAATACTTTATATTTGGCCTTATGAATAAAAATAAATAAATATTAAAACTCTTATGTTACTTGTGAAAGTTTCATTCATAGACATCAATATTTATGTTTTATATTTTTTTTTGATGAATAGTCCATTCTCTATTAATTAAATATTGTAGTTACATGTTCACAAAAAGGCTGAGGGAATACAAGGATTACCATGCAAGATTTCACATGGAAAAGTTGAAGAGCTAACAACTATTCATAAAAATAACAACATGTAAACTTCCCTCAGGTGGCTAAAGAAATTCCTACTAAGCGAGGTGGATCATGATAATCATTAGAACCCCATACATTGATAGGGTTGGTGGATGGCTTAAGAGAAGACCACCCATCATCACAAACATTTTTTTCATTCTCTTTTACTCCCTCCATCTTGGGAGGTGAGATAAGAAAATCCAAGAGAGGGAATGAACACTTCAGATCTCTACTAGAAGAAGGCCAACTAGAGGTAGTGGGAGGAACAACCAAGAACTAGACATAACCACACCATGGAGAGATAGAGCAATGACACTAACCATCAAAACCACCACTGGGAGAGTGACAAGGAGCATGGGAGCATGTCATTTGTTAGTGACAAGTAGAGGAGTTGTGAGACTGTTGATGACCACAGGGTGGAGTTCAGCATGTGGAAGAAAATTATCATATATCTCAAGAAACTGTACATGGCACATTACCCCAATGATTAAGAAACTCATGTAAGTGGATCAATTCAAGATCTACCTTATTGTCTTGTACCTAGATCTACATCATTATATTGTTACATATACAAGTTTCAATAATCATGGAAACTTATACTTAGAAAGTTGTGAGTGAAAAGAAAAAAATTCCTATCCTTCCATAGAGTGAAAAGGATCTTCGTCTTGAAAACATGCCAATATAGGTAAACTTAAAGGGAATTCTAAGAGAAACTCTATGCAGCAAGATCAGTTGCAAAGAAAATGGCTCTAGCCTATAAGACTTGAAAAACTCATGAATCCAAAGATAATACTATTGAGCTCTACAACATAACCAAAAGGTGTACAAGAAAGACTTAGGTTTCCCATAAAAGTGATAACAAGGGTTAGGAATACCCAAGTGCTTGAGCCAAGGACCTAGAGGCAATTCCTAAAACATGACAAACCAAGAAAAGTATGCAATTTTTGGTTCAGTGATAGCATTCTAAATAGTATTAAACTTGTATTTCCAATTCTCTTGTGCAAACTAGAGGTGTCCATGATGGTAGAGAATATTGACCATGGAAAAATGTGGTACCAACCAAAGGTATCCCATCTTGGGCTTGTAATTGAAAAGAGGAGTGCACAAATATCATTTCCAGTCCTTCCACCATGGTTTAACTATCTGGATACCCAACTTGTGGAGAAAATTAGAAGGTAAGGTAGAGAATAGTAAATAAAAAATCTGGTGAACTAGACAAGCCAGATGAAACTAGACCTGCATATCTTCCCATGATTTGAGGCTCAAAGTAACTCTAGAGAATGGATAAATGGGAGTCTTAATGCCACGTTTGAGAAAATGCAACACACTAGTATCTTGAATTTTGGAAAGCATAACTCCTTGAAGTACAAAAAGGGAATACTGCCATATATTACATTGGTTCATAGATTGCCCATCCCTAAAACCATCACCAACCTAATGAAGCCATGACTTGATGGATTCGTAGGCTCTTCAAATGTTTTTAACAACAAAACTGTCATGGATTTTCACTATTTTCAGTGTAATGAGAAGGGTTTGAAACCAAAGCCCCTTCTAAATTAGTCTATTAATTGGGAATTTAGAGGAAATACAATGCTTGAGAAGGATTTTCTAGACTTCACCTACAATGTTTTATAAATTTCACATTTTCATCTAAAATGAATGTGAGCTTTAAATAACTTATTTTATTATAAAATATTAAACAATAAATAAATAAATTTCTTAGAAAACAAGATGTTGAGTTCAAAACACTATTCACACAAATTAAATATTTATAAATTATAGAAAAGAAATTAAGTGAACATTAATTTCAAAATTCTATAAGCATTTAAGGTTTTATAATTAAGCTGATAGGCTTATTCCTACCAAGCTTGTGGCTAGATTGTTTTGACAATCAGGCATTGTTGGACGTAGATAAAAAAAGGGCATCAGAAGATATATATATATATATATATATATATATATATATATATATATATATATAGTACACCAAGTTGTGATGCCAAAAGGGGGGTATAAGTGGACACCTTTTTCTTGAAATCTACAAATTTTGAACTTCAACAAGAATTTGAAGATAGTTACGCTCAAAATTTTAAGATATGACAAAAACAAAAGTCGTAGTCCTTTGAATCTAGTTTCTAAACTACTAATTTTTTTTCAAAATGGTTTAGTTTTAGGTCCTCAAAAAAGGGGGCCACAAAAAGTGGTACTGTTTATTCCAAAAAAACATAACACCATACAAAGTGTGGCCCCCCTAAAATTTTAACTTTTTTTTTGAAATTCTTTAATCGCTCTAGTCAAAAGTTACTTAACACTATGTAGCTTATCCCAGATTTTTCGAGTAATTTTATAATGTGCATTTTTTTTTTTAATGAATTTTTTAACTAGACACATCCAAAAAATGTGAAATATCTATGTGCTATTGAACTTTGCATTCCCAATAGCGCGTGTGCATGCACTATCAATACCTAAATTGCAAAAGAGAACTAGGTGGGGGGGGGGGGGGGGAGGGAATGGCTATGTGTGTGTGTGATAGAGGGGAGAGAGTACAAGATGGGAGAGAGAAAGTGAGAAAGAGTAGAGGTGGCAAAGAGAGTATAGGATGGGAGAGAGAGGAAGTGTGAGAGAGTAGGGGTGGTAGAAAGAGTACATGATGCGATAGAGAGGAAGTGTGAGAGAGAGTACAAGTTGGGAAAGAGATATTGAGAGTAGGGGATGGGGGAGAGAGAGAGTAGGTAGTGGGAGACAAAGTGGGAGAGGAAGAGTGAGAGAGAGGAGGATGAGAGTGCATGTGTGTGAAAGAGAGAGAGTATGGAATGGGAGAGGGGGAAGACATAGTAGCTCGAGAGAGAGTAGGCGATAGGAGAGGGAGTGGGATAGGGAGAGAGAGGGGGGATAGAAATGTGTGTAAGAGAGAAAGAGAGAGAGAGTAAGGGATAGGAGAGAGTGTGAAAATGTAAGAGAGAGTAGGGGGCAACAGAGAGAGAGAGTAGAGAGGGGGAGAGAGAGAGTGAGAGTGAGAGTGAGAGTGAGTAGGCAGTGGGAGAGGGAGTGGGAGAGGGAGAGTGAGTGAGAGAAAAAGTAGGGGATGGGTGTGTCTGTGTGTGAAAGAGAGAGAGTAGGGAATGAGAGAGGGGATAGAGAGATAGAGAGAGTAGGCAATGGCAGAGGGATGGGAGAGAGAGTGAGAGAGAGAGTGAGAGAGAGAGAGAGAGAGAGTAGGCAATGGGAGAGGGAGTGGGAGGGAGAGAGAGGTGGAATGGAAGTGTGTAAGAGAGATAGAGTAGGGGATGGGAGAGAGTAGGCAGTGGGAGAGGGACTACGAGAGAGAGGGGGGGGAATGGGAATGTGTATTTATTTATAAGAGAGATAGAGTAGGGGATGGGAGAGAGTAGGAGGTGGCAGAGAGAGCTCGTACGCAATGGGGCCGAGAGAGAGAGAGAGAGAGAGAGAGAGAGTAGGGGATGGGAGAGAGTGTGAGAGAGAGTAGGGGATGGAAGAGAGAGAGTGATAATAGGGGATGCAAGAGAGAAAGTAGAGAGGGAGAGAGAGGGTGGATGGGAGTGTGTGTGACAAATCTAGAGAGTAGGGGATGGGAGAGAGTGTGAGAGTGTGAGAGAGAGTAGGTGGTGGAAGAGAGAGCTCGTATGGGATGGGGGAGAGAGAGAGAGAGAGAGAGAGAGAGAGAGAGAGAGAGAGAGAGAGAGAGAGAGAGAGAGAGAGAGAGATTACAAGATGGGAGAGTGTGAGAGAGAGTAGGGGATGGGAGAGAGAGGGTGAGAGTAAGGGATGGGAGAGAGAGAGAGAGAGAGTAGAGAGGAAGAGAGAGAACTTGAGAGAGAGAGATAGTAGGCAGTAGGAGAGGGAGTGGGAGAGGGAGAGGGAGAGAGATAGGGGGATGGGAGTGTGTATGAAAGATGTAGAGAGTAAGGGATGTGAGAGAAGAAGAGTGGGGGGATAACAGTGTGTGTGTCTATGAAAGAGAGAGAGTAGGGGATGGGAGAGAGTGTGAGAGTAGGGGGTGGTAGAGAGAGAGTACGATGATGGGGGAGAGAAAGTAGGTGGTGGGAGAGGGAAAGAGAGAGGGGGGATGGGAGTGTTTGTGTAAGAGAGATAGAGTAAGGGATGGGAGAGAGTGTGAGAGTGTGAGAGAGTAGGGGATGGGAGAGGAGAGAGAGTAGGGGATGGGGGAGAGAAAGTAGGCGGTGGGAGAGGGAGTGGGAGAGGGAGAGAGAGAGGGGGGATGGGAGTGTGTATGTGTAAGAGAGACAGAGTAGGGATGGGAGAGAGTGTGAGAGTGAGTAGGTGGTGGCAGAGAGAGCTCGTACAGGATGGGAGAGAGAGAACTTGAGAGAGAGAAATAGTAGGTAGTAGGAGAGGGAGAGGGAGAGAGATAGGGAAGATGGGAGTGTGTGTGATAGATCTAGAGAGTAGGGGATGAGAGAGAATAGAGTGGGAGGATAAGAGTGTGTGTGAGAGATCTAAAGAGTAGGGGATGGGAGAGGAGAGAAGGTGAGAGAGGTAGAGAGAGTAGGCGGTGGGAGAGGGAGAGTGAGAGAGAGAGAGAGTAAAGGATGGGAGAGGGGAGAGAGAGTGTGTAAGGGATGGGAGAGGGGAGAGAGAGTAGGAAGAGAGAGAGGGTAGGGGATGGGAGAGAGTAGGGAGGATAGAGAGTGATGTGTTTTCACATAGTGCATACGCACTATAGTGCGTATGTGCTTTATAGGGCGTACACACTATAGTGCATATGCACTATGTGAAATCACCTAAAAATGGGCAAAAAGAAACTTTGGGGCCCATTTCATCCATTTTCTACTTTTGGTCTGTTATGCACTCTATTATTCTAACATAAATCATGGGTTTCAACATAGAAAACACTATTTCAACACTTTTGGAAGCTAGCAAACACCAAATTCAATCATTGGTTATGTGATTTGAAGACTTTTTGAATATTCCTTATATAGAAAAGGTTAGTGCAATCTATTTTAAATATTGTTTGTTGATATATAGATACAAATTTGATTATAATTTGACATATTTAATATATAGTGAATTCATTGAAATTTGTATGTTTGAATGAAATGTTATTTCGAAATGGTTAGAAATTTGACAAGTCATTTGATATATATTGTGTATTCATTCAAATAATTATAATTTATATATATATATTTTGTAAGGAAACTCAGGTGCGGAAACAACTTCCTACACTAATCTCTTAAGAGAAGTATTGTGCAAATCTTATTAAAATCTTTTACACTTACAAATTCAATATCATGTAAACAACAATATTTCAACCAAGCAAGCATAAAAAAAATAGACAGAGAAAGAAAACAGATAACAAAAAGATTTTTCGATGGGGAAAAAGCTTTTGGTAAAACAACCCCACCCCTCAAGAACCTACACAATGTATTATCTTCAAACACAAGGTTACAATACACTTGCAATGCAAGTTCAACAACGACAATAGAAGACACCAGTAGCAACTCACAATACCAACAATACACTTTTTCGCATACACCTCTTCGCAACCCTAAAAATGCTTATAACATGTGCTTCACTTTTAGGGCTACTCCCAAAGGGAACCGTATTAGGGTTTTACCATTGGGGTAGAGTGTACAGTACTCAAATTTATTAGTTGCCACATGTCTTCACTTGTCATTGAATCTTCCTAACGTAGCTCTTACATGTCATAAGAATCTGTCATAACCATTTTAGTGATGATCTCCTTATACACAATTCAAGATGCCAACACATCAGCATCATTTGAAAGAAATACATTTTACAAAATAAATAATAAGAATAGGAATTATCCAAGGTTGAGACACCTTATTCCTAACATATTTGAATAATTTGTAATTTACCCATTTTAAGTAATTCATATGTTTGAATAATTTGACATGTAGAAATAATCATCATGCCAAGGAAGAAACCAAAAACTCAAACAAATGAAGATAAGGAGAGAGATTTGGCAATTAAAAGAGATAAAATGAAATTACTACTTGACCAAAGAAAATTGCAAAGCAATAATGAAGAATTGACTTTTGAAGAGGATCAAGAACCATCAGTACAAAGAAACAAAGAGGAAGAATTGGAAAGACAAAGAGAATGAATGAGACCATTACACTCAAGAAGACAATTGAATTGTGAAGCTACACCATCTTCCAACGTTGGAGTCATATCACCCACTACACCATCTTCCAATGTTGGAGTTATATTGTTTGCTACACCATCTTCCAATATTAGAGTCATATCGTCCACTACACCATCTTCCAATGTTGGAGTCATATTGTTTGCTACACCATCTTCCAATGTTGGAGTCATATTGTTTGCTACACCATCTTCCAATATTGAAGTCATATCATCCTCTCACATTGAAGAGACATTAATTTGTAGATCTGATGATATATACACTCCATCATGTCATGTTGAAGGCACAACATCAACACATCAAGTAGGTGATATTCCATCTTTTGCATCTTATTTTCAAGGCACATCATCTTCGGTTCAAGGTACGCAATACACTCAACCTTATGTTGATGTTCAAAATATTGAGGGAATGAGAAAGATTATAACACCTTCTAGAATTCATTTTAGAAGACCAAAATATTTGATTGATATTGATACTAACATTTTGAAATCAATGCCTGACAAGATTAGCAAGCGTACTTATCAAAGAAAACTTAATCATATGTGGAGATTATTTTTTGAAGAATTAAATATTACAGGTCAATGCTAATTATTTGTTTAAATGATGAGGAATTTGAAATTAATGCCTATCATGAAGATTCTTGGGCTAAGAATGATGGATGATTCAAATGAGTTTTTTTTTTGTAAATAATCTAATGAGTGCTTATGACAAAGTGGGTTCTAGATCATGCACCAAAGATAGTAATATCACAAGACGAGTACTTACATTGACAATAGTAAGTAGCCAAATGAAAAAAGCTTGACTCATGAGAAAGACAAAAAAAACATTAAAAATTGGTAGAGGTACTCTAAGGAGAGCCATGCTAAGGTGTGAGAGATTGAAAGATCCAACAAAAAATGATTTATAGACATTTAGCGGTAGACTACTGCGAAAGGACAAAGAAATTAGTGAAGCCTTGAAATCATTGATCGAAGATTTTTGAAAAAATAACACACGTGTTTCTCCTAATCAAAGAGGTGTTGTAAGAAGGAGGATTGATAGCCAAAATCACGACCCACATGTGAAACATTTTTTGGACTTGTTGTTGTAGGATACATATTGAATTTTTTTTAACTATTTTGATGTTTTTAGGCATATATGCATTGTTTTGCATTCTCAGTTTGTTTTATAGAATTGTGACATAAATGAGCCACCAAGATCTTCAAGAGAATTCATATGAATTCATATCCAAAATTTTATGTGAAATAGGGGATGGCCAACAATTTTATAAGATATCATGCTTGGATGGTACGTGCTTATTTTGTAGTTCTTTGCAACTTTTATTAACTTGTCAACATATAGATAGTACACATGCAATTGGAAATGAAATAGTAGATTATGAAAAATTTAAGACAGTGACATGCTCTAAAAGATGGGAAACATGGTAAAATATGTGATTTAGTCATTGAAAAGATTCTAGTGTATGAGTTCACGAAGATTTTTCATGAAAAGATTATTTACGAGTATGCAAGGCATACCCATAGAGCTCGATGGCTAGATTTTCAATTCAAGTTGTGCAAGGATACGTTTCCACTAGATACCATTGTTTTGATTGTAGATTTCGCAGAGAACTACACACTACAACCACAAAATGAGGTGCAAGCAAAGTATTATAATTCTCAACATGTTTCCATATTTGTTCACATAACATTCATGCATTCACCTACAAGTACAGAGGATGACAAGAATATTTTGAGGGAGTACCATTTTTACATTAGTGATGATCGATCACATTCTATGGAGTTCATACATGGTTGTTTTCAACTATTTTATGGAGATTTGGCTAACAGGGGCATAACATATCGTTAGCACATTATTTGGTCATACAATTGTGCATCTCAATTCAAGAATGCATGGATGTTCTATTGGTTGAGTAGGATGCACAGGTTGTGTACAATTCAAAACATGTGGAATTGCACAGAAGTTGGTCATGGTAAGGGAGAGCACAATGGTGCAGATGCATGCATTAAAAGAGCATTGGCTCATGAAGAACTAAAGTACAAAGATTGAGCAATATTGATAGATGCAAGATCTATCGTTCAATGGTGTAATGCTACAATGGGTCCAGGTAAGGAAGGTGAGTCTACGGTTCATAGATTTTTTTGGTTGATAGATAATACTAACATTGCACCATATCAGGATTGTTGCACACTAATAGGATTTAGTGGGTTACACTCTTTTAGAAGCTCTGATGTAGGTTCACGGAGCATCCACACATTAAAAATGGCATGCTATTGTCCATCACGTGCAAAGGAAAATTGGGATGACTGTGAGTCAACTAAATGGGTGGACAAATGGGATATATAGGTTTTGGACCCAATTGACACCTATCGTCCCTCACAAGCACTTGAAATGGTAGAGATGGATTCATCTATTGACTTTGACCGCTTGTCAGATCTAGTGCAACCTGGTAATATATACATATATATATCTTTGTAATTTGAATATGTAACTCTATAACTTTTACCCAAGTATTTTTTGAATTAATAATTACACATTGTACATTTGTCACTGTAGGCCATGTTTTTGCTATTATTGCACCTGAAGATAATGAAGAAGGACTGATTATTATTTGTGTCATTGTGTTGAAGCCAAACAAAAATTGGATCACTCGGTTATAGATGGTGAATGTTTAGAGTACCAAGTCGGTGCAGTGGTTGTAACAGGCACATGGCTTAGATGATATTCTATGAAGAACCCTAACTTGTGGTTATTTGAGGATTGGCAAATAGAGAGGAAGATTCTTCATTATTCAAACCTTGTTGTCACATCAAATGTCCACTTGATAAAATATGGTAGAAAACCACATAATAAGATTCTTTGGAAAGTTCATGAGTCAGACCATGAGGCAATACTTGAGACATTAAAATGTCGAGCAGATCCAATTGGTTCATTAGATTGAATAGGGAGAGAAGGAGAGAGAGAAAGAGTGATCAATTGGATCCAAATACAATGTTACAACCTCTTTCCCAAGACTATCCACATGACTAAGGTGGACCGTATTGTTATGATGTGTAAGTGATGAGATTTAGTTTTGATTTGTTTAGAATCTAGATACATTATTTGAATTTATATTAGATTCTTTGATAGGACCCATTTTTAGATTAGTCGTTTGAATAAGTGAAAGTTTAGAATTTATTATTTAGATCAAAATGTAATGAAATAACATAAATATTGTTAGAATGTGAATGCTTTGTAATGTAAAATCATGATTGTGTGCATCTAACTAGTAAGTTCAAATTGGTGAAAGCAAGGATACAATGGGAGAATTTTTCAATACTCATCAAGCAAGGGTTATCATATAACTCAGAAAGCAAGGATTTCTACAAATGGATAATTCTTAATGACAAGACAAATTCAATTTTTTTCATTCTCTAATTTTTGTGGATTAATCTTATCTTAGATTTTTTACTGTACTAATTCTTCATTTGCAGGTCACCAAAGAAGAGGGCTAATAAAGTTGATGCACAAGTGATAAAGGGTGAGATGCCAAAATCATCTACGAAATGGTATTATCACTTCAAATCCTCAATATTTATTAGTGTTCTTTGTTCAAGTACCATTGTATGTTAATCATCTTATGCCTGGAATTGTAGAGGATAACAATCATCAAAAAGTAAGAAGGAAAATAGGTCTTGATCTAATGATAATGGGGCAGTGATAGATATAGTTCTCTCTAAGAATAATGTTGATTAGCTGATGTATAGGTTGAGAGAACCAAAAAGACTATTTAGGTCTACTGAAAAGAAATCAAACTTTTGATATTTTAGGATACAGAATGTATATTGATGGATTTGACAAGAATTAAAAGTATAGAGACAATCAATTTAGTCTTCCATAAAATGGTTCTTATATTAACAACTTTTACTATATTTATTGATTTTGTTCCAACATTTAATGTGATTTAAGTGATGTGGGTATATATTGGGTAGGTTCAACGTATGCTTTGAATGATTTATCCATGATCATCATGAGATGACCATCTCAAAAGTGTTTATTGAGCTCATTTTCCTGGCTACAAGACTAATTTACTCTTAATTTTCTTCCAAACCATGGTTGCTTGTAATAGATACCCAAGAATACTTGCAATCATTGCATTCCAATTTGTTGGACTTTGACTCATTATTATCATAAAGTTAGAATGTTGGAAAGGGTTAATACTTGATTATGTCTATTCATCCCATGTGTGTTCCACGAGGTTAATACTATTGTAACATTTTAAGATTTAATTTTGTGAATTTTTTCCTTATTTTCTACATGATCAGTTTATTCAAGTGACATATGATGAGGTTGTCTGTACAACGTAATAATTGAGTTGAAGTGATTTATGAAGTAAAGGGCTATTTAATGTAGCTATTGAAATCATGCATATTTGATGGTCATTTTCCTCTATTTTGTAGTCTTTTTTCAAACACTATTTCTAACATGGTGTTGTTCAATTTCATGAATGATCACAATATCTATGACTATATAACAAGTGTATGTGTTTGATCCAAAGCCCTCCTATATTCCCCTAGGAACCACAACTCAACTCTAGGATTCTCTTGTATTCTTGGAATCTACCCAAGGAATTAGACTCTACTAGGGTTCAGGAGGAGGTATCTAACTTTGTAACATCTTCCTACAACCATGTCTAAGAGGTTATAACCCAAATCTTTAGTTTGTCTTCTAAACACTCACATTGTTCACCATGCACCTAGTGTACCCTAGTGCCTCTAACATACCAAAACTCATCCTTGGCTTCATACCATGACCCCAAAAACTTTGTGATTATCTCAAAACATCCCATATAACATGTTCCAACTCCTTGCACACTCTTAGAAACTCATCTCTTACACGTTCTCAATTTTGCCTCTTCTAGGCTTGTTCCAACTAGCCCTTGCCAGTCACTAATTTGTTGTTTTCTCCAAACTTTCCCATAGAACTTCCTAAAATATTGGGTAATTAAAATACACTTTTCCTCACTCTAAAATATACTCCAAAACCAAATACACTTTTTTTTGTAAAATATCACTCAAAATTGGCTATTTCAGTTTGCCAACTAGGCCTAGTTTAAGGCCATTTACAAAGCAATTCACAATCCCTTGACTTTTGGAACTCCCATGACCCAAAATAGTCTTAAGAGATGAATCAAATGCAAGGATTCTTCTATTTTTTTGGTCTCATGATCAACTTTACAATGGTTTGTACAAAACCCTCCTTTCTAGCCCCTTTACCCTAGGGCTTTCTAGAAATTTTACTTTGCAATGTCTCTAGAACCCCAAAATGGTTCAAACACCTTCAATTTGGTTATATTAGATGACTTCCAACATAAAATGAAACTCTTTTTTGGAGAAAACACTAAATCCACCTTTGGAGAAATCACATTCCCCTTTTTATGCACTCAAAATTTAGGGAAAACTATACATTCATTGCTCAAACTTCAAAACTCTTACATTATCAATCAATTTTGACCATCCAAACTTGTCTCCCACACATGGGAATGAGTTTTTAAACTCATTTAGACTCTCAAAACCAAATGAAACCTCCCTTTGGACCCCTTACATGACTCGATTAAGCACATTTTGGCTTTTTTACAAAATATTGCACTTTTAGTGCCTTTTACATCTTTTAGAGGCTTTGATAGCCTTATTACATTATTCAATACCTTTATAGGTCTTTTCCATCCACCCCTAACCTAGGATCAATCCAAATACATTCCTAGTGACCCCTAGGTACCTTGTAGGCTCAATAATGCCATTAAGGCTTACATTAATGCTTTGATTATAATATGATCAATCTATGATCAAAACAAGATCACATGTAAATGATTAAACTCATTACAAGTTTTAATGACCTTAGAAGGCCATTTGTCTTCCAATCCACCTAAGAATTTCTCATCTTGCCTCCTGCTTCTAACCTTGGTGCTCCTGCACTAGTGTTGGCCAACAATTGGAAAATTTGTGTTATTGATTGAGCTACTAGATCTTGTCATTTTTATTTTTTCCTTGAGTAAATTTGTACACTTAGCATAGCAACTATCTTTCAAAAGTTCTTCCTTATCCTTATAAATATTGGATTTGAGTGTAGTTTCAATATTTGGTAGCTTATTACCAAGAGTAGTCATCTCATAGAAAAAAATTCTTCTAGCCTAATGTAGAGGATAGGGTGATGGACCCAAGTAACAACCCAAAATGGGCAAATTTGTAACAATGTGCAAGTTGACCCTTCTAGGTCCTGATGGGAAAATCCCACAAACAGTCAACTCTAGGATGTTTTTAGGCTTTAATAGGTTTTTTCTAGCCTATCTAGCATGTTCCCATCAACAACTTTCAGTTTCCATACCGTGCAAGCCAAAATGCATAATTCACCCAAATATTGTCAATGCATTTTCACAAGTCTGTGACAGCAGCAAGACAAAATGATGGATAACTTTTGATTTTTTCAAATGACTCCTTGAATAAATGACCTTTCTAGATACCCTTTATCATTTTCTAAAACATATGTAAGACTTAGATGAAACTCCTTTAAAAAATATCTGAGATTCTACACACTGCCCCTGTTTTTATCAATGAAGCAATAGTCCATTTACAAAGCAACATATAGAAATACTCAATGTATGGGCTTCAAACTTTGCATAGGCTCCTAAAATGACTTCAATTAGAAAAATCCACTCTGAATTTCAGTCTATGGGTTCCCTAACCCCAAAAGCCCCAATTCACCTTCTCAAAACCATTGTTCCTAGGGCATCACCAATCTCACACATGCCAAGCCTTCCTGGACTAATTCAAAATTCAGACATCTATGTTTTATCACCATAAACATGAATCAACTCACAAACACTACCCTCCTTAAGGAAAATCTCTTCCTAATTGATTGTCCCCTCCAAATAACCCTTGTTTTCACAACTTTATTTGATTTGGTGGCCACCAATCTCAAGTTAGATCTTCATTTCATGGTTAGAAATATCTCTAAAAGTTAGATAAATGGAATTCAATGAAGAAACAGTGAGCATTTCATGGAACGACCATGTTTAGATGCAAAAAACTATCAAAATGCTTAGAAATAAGACTGCTACAACCAACAGTATAGAAATTTGATGAACAAAACTTCAAGTTCGAATGCTAAACTGAGTAAAGAATCTCAAAAATTGTTTTCTAAGATGTTACCAATCATTCCAACACATGGAAGCACTCACAAAGCAAAGAGATCTTCAAACTACTCTTGAAACCAAGCACTTTCCTTCTATTTTTCTGAGACAGTCTGTACAATCTGTGTTTACAGCCCGTACAAAACAAATATTTATAGACTTGGGAGATAGAAACTAACCCCCTTAACCAACTCCAATTGGTTTCACTTCCTATTCCTTCATTAAATTTAAACTATGGAGTTTCCCTCCAAAATGCCCATGTAGCCATTACATTCAAGATTTAAATTTTTTAACTATTAAACTATGTTTTTAAAGACCTTTCTGAATCTTTTAACTTATCAAATCAAATGCTAAGGTTATGATAACCTATAGGACCCTATCAAAGGACTCTCCTACCCTATGAAATCCCTAGATCCTATTCAATAAAAAATGCCATGATTGGTTGAAGGATTGCCCGATTGACTCTAGGAGATTCTCCATGACCTCTGTGATGACTTGGATCTCCAATGTACCTTTGATTAGCATATGGTGCTCCTGCATCATAGCCTAAGGTTCTCTTGAAACTTGTTTTATAGTTCTTAATTTCAAAATAGATATGACTTTTTCATTGTAACATGTAGGCACAAATCTCATAATTTTACTCATGTTCATCATCATCGCTTAATGGTGTAGGGGCAGCAAGGTCATTCTATGAAGATACATTCATTGAAGACACCAAGGACTAAGAATCCAATGGAATTCTAATAAAATGAGACTCTACCCTACAAGTGGACTCCACTTCACAAGCCCAACCCTCAAACTTAGGGTACTCAAACAACTTGGATCAACACTTAGGAACTCCTTGCCACCAATAGGACTACAAAGGAAAATACTTCTTAAATGGTTTCAACACTTGACTTTTTAGATGGAAATGGTTATTATAGACTCAAAACAACAAGAAAAATATCAAACTTGAGGTTTCTCAACACTCAACAATCAAATTTTAAAACTGTTACCAGCACTTCCTACTAGGACAATTTCTAGTTTTAACGGTCAAACTCCCAAACCATAAAAAGGACCCCCATGATATTTTTGAATTTTTAAACACTCTTTAACATCCCCTAAGATATTCCAATAGATTAACCAACAACTCAACTCCAACATCAAGTTATGCCTACTTTGTGTCACAATCCTAAATGGCCAGTTTAAGCTAGGTTACAAGGAAAACATAAACAAATGGGTTCACAGACTTGGTTCAACCACTTGGATATTTGCTATATATCAAAATTTTCATTCTACACCATTCACTTGGGTCAAATTAATCAGTTTAGGAGCCTGATCCTTCTTTTTCCTTCAAATCTAGACCAGACATAAGATTATGTTCAGTCTAGGGCTTGCTGGTAAAAATAGATACCATGATCCTACAGCCCTAAATCTCTTCCATCTCAAAGAACCCTCTCCTAACTTGTATTCCATAAAGAAAAATTGAAATCCCACAGTGGGTTTGCAAGTTAGGATTCCATCTTGCTAAAACTCTCAAATTTGGAGTAAATCTGACCTACCTACACTAAAACTGATATAACTTTTTTTGCATACAAGATAAAGAACTCAAACCAATTGAAATGGAATCCTGACTAAACCTTCTATCCAACCATATAAGACTTGTATCACCACCAATCTATACAGGCCATACATAACTGAAAAAATAGTAAAAAAAGGCATAAAATTTGAGCTTTTTATTGACCAATGCTATCCGCCATCCATATAATGACCTTTTCCATGTGTGGGGATATTAATTACATGTCTTTGAGTAGTTATAACTTCCATTTGGATGGTTGAAACACCATACAACCTCATGTTCAGTTTGACAACTATTATTTGTAAAAATTGCTCTTTAGCAACTTTTTGCATTATGCATTTTTTTGCACTTTTTTACAATTTTTTGCACTTTTGTAGGTTGGTTTAGTGGTTTTCAGTCTATAATAATCATTTGTAATGATTAGGATTCATTTAGGTTGGTGGTTAGTTGAAATTCCAAAAAGTGCAAAAATTGCAAAGTTGCATTAGCAACTTTTGTAACAATTTAGCAACTTTTAGGAAATAACCATAAAAATGTCTATATTTCTATATTCCTTTTAGGTTTTATGGTTGCCAAAAATTTTCTAAGTCATAGAATTGGAATCAAGTGAAAAATATAAAAATTGCACTTTTTGTGCAAAGTTGCATTGTTGAAAATTGTAAAAGTTGGTCAAATTTGCAACTTAGTGGAAAAAGGGTCGTGGAATCAAATTGTCTACTCCATTAGCTCCAGGTGGCTAGGTAAACCCTATCCTCAACTTCATCTTGTCCCCTTCAATGCTCAAATGTTCTCGGGCACGCCGAACCGAAATGTCCCTAAGGGTCACTAAATACCATAGGGTTGCGATCTTTGATGGGGCATATCTTGGAGCTCTTGTGAGGTATGGATGAAATTCTAGTTCCTATAGGACTGTGTTGCAGCGACCTACAATAACCTCTCTCACTTTTTGGATATCACACACCATTTTTATTTTACATTGCCATCTTGGGTGATGTTGAAACTTTCAGTGTTGGCTAGTACAAAGTTGCTAACTACCAAATCTTTCTCAGCTTTCGTTGTGGGATCGAACTGTCTGCTCCATTAGCTCTGGGTGGCAAGGTAAAGCCTATCACCAACCTCAACCTATCCCCTACAGCACTCGAACATTGTCGGGTACACCGAACCGGAATGTCCCTAAGGGTCACTAAATGCCATAGGGCTGCAATCTTTGACGGGGCATATCTCGGAGCTTGTGTGAGGTATGGATGCAATTCCAATTCCTACAAGACCATGTTGTAGAGGACTAAATAATCTCTCTCACATTTTGGAGATCACACTCCATTTTTATTTTACATTGCCATCTCGGGTGATGCTGAAATTTGTAGTGTTGGCTAGTACAAAGTTGCCAACTGCCAAATCTCTCTCACCTTTCATCATGGGATCGAACTATCTACTCCATTAGCTCCAGGTGGCTAGGTAAACCCTATCACCAACATTTTCCTATCCCCTTTAGAACTTGAACATTCTCAGGCATTCAAAATCAGAATGTCCCTAAGGGTCACTAAATGCCACAGGGCTGCAATCTTTGACGAGGCATATCTTGGAGCTCGTGCAAGGTATGGATGTGATTCTAGTTCCTACAAGACCATGTTGCGAAGAACTACAATAACATCTCTCATTTTTTAGAGATCACACTCTATTTTTCTTTTACAACGCCATCTCGGGTGATGCTGAAACTTGCAGTATTGGCCAGTACAAAGTTGCCAACTGCCAAATCTCTCTCACCTTTCATCATGGGATCGAACTGTTTGCTCCATTAGCTCTAGGTGGTTGGTTAAACCCTATCTTGAACCTCATCCTATCCCCTTCAACACTCAAATGTTCTCGGGCACGCCGAATTGGAATGTCCCTAAGGGTCACTAAATGCCATAGGGTTGCAATCTTTGACGGGGCATATCTTAGAGCTTGTGTGAGGTATGGATGTGATTCTAGTTCCTAAAGGTCCATGTTGTGGAGACCTATAATAACCTCTCTCACTTTTTGGAGATCACACTTCATTTTTATTTTACAATGCCATCTCGGGTGATGCTAAAACTTGCAGTATTGGCTAGTAGAAAGTTGCCAACTGCCAAATCTCTCTCACCTTTCATCGTGGGATCGAACTATTTGCTCCATTAACTCTGGGTGGCTGGGTAAACCCTATCCTCAACCTTGTCCTATCCCCTTTAGCACTTGAACGTTCTTAGGCATGCCGAACTGAAATGTCCCTAAGGGCCACTAAATGCCATAGGGCTATGATCTTTGATGGGGCATATCTCAAAGCTCGTGCAAGTTATGGATGCAATTCTATTTCCTATAGCACTGTGTTGTGGAGACCTATAATAACCTCTCTCACTTTTTGGAGATCACACTCCATTTTTATTTTACAATGCCATCTCAAGTGATGCTGAAACTTGTAGTATTGGCTAGTACAAAGTTGTCAACTGCCAAATCTCTCTCACCTTTCATCGTGGGATTGAACTATCTACTCCATTAGCTTCGAGTGGCTAGGTAAACCCTATCCCCAACATTTTCTTGTCCCCTTCAATGTTTGAACATTCTCTAACATGCCAAACTAGAATGTCCCTAAGGGTCACTAAATGCCAGAGGGTTGTGATCTTTGACAAGGCATATCTCGAAGCTCGTGTGAGGTATGGATGCAATTATAGTTCATACAAGACCATGCTACAGAGACCTACAATAACCTCTCTTTCTTTTTGGAAATCACACTCTGTTTTCATTTTACGATGCTATCTTGAGTGATGCTAAAACTTTCAGTATCGGCCAGTACAAAGTTGCCAACTGCCAAATCTCTCTCACCTTTTATCGTGGGATCAAACTGTCTGCTCCATTAGCTCTATGTGGTTAGGTAAACCCTATCCCAAAACTCATCCTATCCCCTTCTGATGCAGATGAAAGTATAATGAGCCCTTTAAACAACCCAAAATGAGCAAAAGTATAGAAGTGTTACAAGAGACTCTTCTAGATCTTGATGGCCAAAATCTATAAATAGTCAACTCTTGGAGGTTTCAAGCCATCAATAGGTTTATTTTGGCATATCTAACTTGTTCCAATATATAGCTTTTAGTTTCAATACATTCTAAGCCAAAATGCTTAATGTACCAAAATATTGTCATTGCAAGTTTTTCCAATTTTGTGACAGTAGCAAGACAAATTGATCAATAAATTTTGTTTTTCACAAAAGACTCTTTCAAGAAATGGATGTTTTGGATACCCTTTTTCCTCACACAAAAAATATATAAAACTTAGATACCCTTCCTTTGGAAAATATCAGAGATCCTTCATGTTGCTCTTGTTTCCAACAATGTAAGAATGATGCAATTACAAAGCAACTGATAGGAAGAGTTAAAATCTATTATGTTGATATCAAAGGTAAATTTGGGGCCATTCTCCTATCTAAAGTTAACTAAAGGAATATGTTGATTGTATCACTTCATATGTACTTACGAAGAATATCATACGTATAAATTGATATAGTGATATAATCCATTGAGCCAAGAGTTTGATTGAGGATTGAGTTAAAGAGCTTTTGAGCCAAGAGTTTGATTGAGGAATTTTTAGAAGCATTCCAAAGATCGTGATGCCCTTTACCAAGCTATATGCCACTACACTAATTACAAACACTTTCAAGTTGTTTAGGAGTCTCTAAGACCTTCAAAATTGAATTGTAACTTTTTATGCCAACTTCAAAAACAAGAAATTTTATTACATTAAATCTAGGCATTATCTTTCAACAAAAAGTTATTAGCATTCTTATTTAGCCCCATCCAAAGTTTTGAGAAAGGTCTAGGAATAATTTGTTCTGAAATGTAAACTTAATTTAAATAGTAACCTTATGCAAATTCAAGGTTGACATTGTCCATGAACAAATCATTGCTCAATCAACCTTGTCCTCTCCAATTTGGAGTTCTCCCTTGTCTTCCAAATTAGTCTACAAAAAAACTCAAAAAAGCCTAATCATTCTCAAATTGATTATGTTTGAGAAGGGTACATTGCACTCACCTTCAAGGTGTGAATCTCTTTGTAATATAACATTGCTCTCACAAAAGCCATAATATTGAAACCCAATGAATGCATGAAAATACCACATTGTAGGTCATGTGTCTAATGGCTTCTTGTTTACTCATTTATTTAATATTCATTACACATCCAAATTGTCACCAACTTTGTAACTCTCTATCCTCCAGACAACTCATTGTTCTATGTTGTTTGTCATGACTAGGGATGATAAGAGTACGAGTAGATATACAATATTTTCTAAAAAATATAAATATATTCCTATGTGACAATGGATAATAAATATTGACTAACTTTAAAGATGTTAAGAAAAAGGGGAAATTTAGTTAAAAACATTGATAAATTGTTAATGAAGATAAAATATTGAATGGACTTATATCAAAGGTAGTGATGTAAAAATAGAAGATATGAGTCAAAGGGGGAGAAATGAACTATTAGTGAATGCTACTCAGGTAGAAAAGTGTTATAGTTAAGATATGAGTCAAGCATAGACATGAAGTAGAGAAGTGTTGCAAGGATGAGATGAAGGGTTTATTAGTTCTATGAGTATTTTCATAAGGGGGAATATATAATAGAAGAAAGTGGAAACATTATTGTGTTTCATCATAATTTGAAGATGATAAACATTGGTGAGTAGAGGAGGTCTGAGGCCATGCACCAATTCATGCACCAATTATCTAGTAATTACTTTGAAAACCAAACCTAGTGTGACCTTATTAGGTCTATGTACTTTACATGGGTTAGGTGCTACAAGAATGGAATTGGGAATCTATGCTTAAGAGTCTTAAATAAATTTTAAAAGGGTGTCTAAATCTACCCATAGAATAGTTAGATTTCAACCTAAGTGGAATTTAAGTCCAGAAAATCAAAGTAGGAGACCTACAAGGAATTCTATGATAGTCAACATTTTGTATTGTATGACAATTGGAGGGTAAAACCAAGAGTTGATTCTCAATCAATTCAACATAAGGAAGGTGTACCAATAGAAACTTGGAGTTGGTGAAGCCATTGGTGAAGAGTTATAGTTATTGGCTTGGAATAGGGCCAGTATCCCTAAAACAAAAAGGTGCAAGATCTTGATTGGAGAAGTACTCACCTTGGAGGAGTTCACAAATGACCCTATCACTTTGGATAGACCACAAAAATGATATCCTAAAGGAGTAAGATATTAGGAAGGCCACAAGTTTATTTTGGTAGATTAGGAAGAAGAAAGTGCTTAAACCTCACTTCTTGCTCAACATCTCTTCATTAGTGAAGGGGAGATGAAGAGGAAAGATGGCTACATAGATATGGAAAAATTAGAAATATAAAAGAGAGTGGGGGGGGATAAGAGAGAGTGAGATACAAGGATAACATGAGCCAAAACTACCAAATTGTAGTGCTTGAATCATTCATTAGAAAATTGACACCCAAATTTGAATACAAGTCTACAAAACAACATGTTCCTTCCACTTGTCATACTCTTTTATTTCCTTTCAAAGATGCTCTATGATTTTCCATAACATACATTGTAAATTTGTTAACAAGTATAGCTCCCTATTACAAGTATCTTATGTGTCATCTTAGATTCGTCCCCCTCTCATGTGAGATATCTCTCTTTCTTATACATCACAACTATTTATTGAAGCTCAACAAGCTAATTGTGTTTTTTCTTCTTGTCTATATTCTTTTTGTAACAATTATTTTTTCTTCTACACAAACTTTGTGACCACTTGTGATCAAATTTTTATCTTATTTTTAACATAAATGTTTATAGAACTTTTGATCTAATTTTGTTAGATAGAGTAATTTCAAACTACTGATTTCTTTCATGGAGTTCCTAATAAATCTAAAGGTTCTCATTTAGGTGACCAATTGCCAGGAGGTCCACGAATATTGCCTAATAAAGTTTATTGCTAGGAGGTCCTAATCGATCTTGACTAATAAAGTTTATTTCCAATCAATATTGTATCAAAAATTCAAACTAATTAGGTATTGAATTAAACTTGATAAAAAAATGATAGAGAAGGAAAACTTTAAACATGAACAAGATCATAAATCATATGATGATGACATATTGCAAATGATTAACTTATGCTTAAATAGTGATAAAGTTTATTGCTAATCAATATTCTATCAAAGTTTTGAATAGATTAGGTATTGAATTTAATGTCATACATAAACATATCTAATTTAATGTCATACATGCACATATCTAATTTAATGTCATATATGAACATATCTAATTTAATGTCATACATGAACAAACATATAATATAAAATGATAACCAATAATGTCATGTACATTAACAAACACATAATATATTATGATAATCAATAATGTCGTATATGAACAAACATATCATATATTAACCAATAATGTCATAGGTCGAATAATGTCATACATCAAATAAATGTCATGCATCAAATATAGAATGTCGTATACATCAAATGTGTATCAAATATGTCCGATGATGCCTATATATATACATGTCTAGATCAACTATATCTTTTCCTTCCCACGAGGGGAAGGAAACAAATCTCTCGACATCTTCTATCATTGTGTGGAGGGAGATGGTGGAGATGACGGGGTCCTCTTGACATGCTCACTCGTCCTCTTGTTGAGGCTCTTCTCCAACTCGAGCTGATAAAAAAAAAGTAGATATGAATCAATATTTATTATATGTTGAAATCAAATATATGTACACACAAAATCAATTATTTTCTTACCGCCATCAAATAGTCACTCTGTAATTCCACCTTGAAGGCTCGTGGATGATCAGGCATGATGAGACCATACAAAAATTCAATAAATATAATCACTTATAAATAAAATTAGAAATTTTGAGACTAACTATTATAAACAACTAAAACAAAGAAAATTCTTTCATACCTCAGTCAATGGCTATGAGCTAGCCATAGCTGCGGCCACTCCACTATCAATAGATTGTTGGAGATGAGGAGGTGTGTCTGACATCATGAGCTACATGTCATACAATACATGTTACATGTAACATGAAACACGAAATAAATATAATCAAATGAATTAAATTAACATGAAACAAATGTACCTGTATGAAGCTCGTACGATGTCTATGCTCCGAGTCTGTAGTAAATGTTGAGGGTCCTGTGGAGAACTGATGCACATGCATAATTTTTTGGTCAATCCTTAATATGATTATGTGTATATATATATATATATATATAAATTAATTAAAATGATTAAATCAATACATAACTCTAGACTCATGGAGGGGACAAAAAAGGGCCTGGAGGATCACTGCTAGGCCCAACAACACTCTAACCCTAAATTTTGAACAATGTCAATAGATGCTAATTAATTAATCATTCACTATAGATATGAAATGTGATCCAATTAGTGAACTATAATTGTAATTTACTTATGTTTCAATGCCAAATGTGTCGTTCAAGAACTGATCAGTGACAAGCCCATCATTCACACCATCTCTAGCATGATTGCCAAATGTGCATAGGGATCCGCATGAAGTGTACATGTGACCACGATGCACAGAAGAATCCCCCTCAACTAATGGGCTCATGGAATGGATGAGGGTCTAAATCAAAGCATTAATGGTCCCTAGAGTGCTGGCCTCTACATGTTCCTTCACAACTAAAGGAATAGTCACATGCTTGTGCTTTGGCTTGACCATAGGTGCCCTAACTACATTAGGGTCATGACGTGCTCCTAGCCTCTCAAATGATGACCCCTCACCTCTACCTTGGGAGTCTAATATATCAAAATAATTGGGGATCTCCCCAAGGACAAACTCACAATATAATTTCTTCAAAAAATACATGGGGACCTTGTGATTGTTGCAAGGAGGGGCATCAAAAACCATCCACCATCTATCCCAAAAATTATTTCTAGTAGCATCCTATATGCATCAATGGATGGGGAATCATTTAATACCCTCGCTAACAGTATTTTTCTCACCGAGTTTTCTAGATAATGCACATATACTACCTTTTGGTATATATTTTTTTTAAACATCTTCATATGACAATTTATTTGCATAAAATCTTTTTTGTTCATCTCTCTTAACCCGCCAAATATCTAACTGACCACTAACTAAGGCTATCTAGGTGTTAATGGATTCAAGGGATGATGCCAATTGAGCCCTCATTGGATTGGTTTGTCTAGATTCTTTCAATCGAGCAATGAGTCTTTCTAATTCAGTTTTGCCTCTCTCTATTTTATTTATTATATTTTCTTGTGTGCCTGGCGGAGGTCTTGCAATTGGTTCGAGTTGTGGAATTTTTTTTTCTTCTTGAGGAGGGTTTTGGTTTTGAGGTTCTTGAGGGTTTTGAGGTTCTTATGGATTTGCCGATTGATTATGGACATTTCTTGATAAAAAATCAATTGAAATCCAAATAAATAAACAAATCTAAATGAAATTTGTAAAAACCCTACAAAAAATATAAAAAACCTACAAAACAATATGAAATGCATATCCAACAATACAAAGTTAAGTTTATATCACTTATGGCATCTCGTGGGTGCACTTGTGGTCTTGAATTCCATCGGCAAGGAGGCATTTTGGCAAAGGATTGTGAAAATGTTGGATTTTTAACTCGCATAAACGCTGCTCTCTGTAGGAATAGCAGAAAATGCTGATGAAAATGATGGGCTGCGGGTGTTCAACCCATCATATATACTTTTTTGATTTCTCTAATAGCACATATGTGCTATTGAAAATAGAAAAAAAAAAAAAAAAAACTTGTCACCTTACTGGCACCACAACTCGGTGCATATGCCCTATATATATATATATATATATATATATATATATATATATATATATATATATATATATATATATATATATATATATATATATATATATATATATATATATATATATGGTGGCATAGGTGCAGATTCTTCTTACCTCATTGCACTTCTATGAAAATAGATTGAGCACATATTTATTAAGAGAATAAAAAAACACAAAACTCAAGGCAACAATAGTAACAATATTGTGACCTTTCAACTAGAGAGTTTGGGAAAAAAACTTGTAGATATTTTGTGATTTACCTTCTAATATTTGTAGGCAACCATCAAAGTTTATTCCATTAGAGCCTTATATAGTTCAACCAAATGAATAATAATTGTTTATTTAAATCTATAATTGATCTTTATGTGTGATATTTGACCTTCTTTCCTTGTGCATCAATTTATTTGTTAAAAAGGTTTTCAAACATATAGCCTTAAGGGACTGCAACTATGATCTAGACTCTTTGTTAAAAGATCATAAAATATTACAAATCATTGATAAAGGAGACACGATCTAAAATGAAACTCAACACCTATTAATCTTTGTATTAATTTTCTTGAAGTAATACATGAAAATACATGAAATTGACTCACAAAATACCAAATAAACTAGACTATACAATAAACATATGCTATCATACAAGAGAGAAAATGGTGGGAATGAGAAATTGATGGGATGGGAAGGGGGAATCATAGCCAAAGCAAAGCTTCATGTTTCAGAACCAACACATCCTAGATCTTTCCACTTAGACTTCATCAATTCCAGAACCATTTCTGCTTCAATTTCCAACTCCTAACTTTTCCCTAACTTTTTCAAACCCCCAAATGAAATAAAGAAAGATACATATATAGGATGAAAGAATTCAATCCTAACCTATAAAATATTTTCATTTTCTCTTTCATTTCACAAAAGATCAAATTCTTCAATCATGACTCCAACTTCAGTTCCAAAATTTACCCCGATTGGAATCTTGAAGCCAAATTATACCAAATTGGCATAATATTCTCAAGATTAACCCAATATACCTTTTACCATGTGTCTTTACCATGCCTATAATTGTATTTTTAATTTTTTCCCATTTCATTGAGAAGGCCCAAATTTTACATTTCTGCTTATAACTTGAACTAGTGACTCCTTGTGCAAAAACAAACTCCATAATTGGAAAGTTCATCTTCTCCTAGTTTTGGTGATATATTGGAGCCAATATTTTTCCCATCAGAAACTCCCTAAAACTCATTTTGAAAAATATACCCCCCCCCGCTATGGCTCTGTGACTAAGCATTTATTTTCCAAAAGTTTAAAAATATTCTAAAGTTTAAAATTTAGAATAAATCCATCTCTGCATTTTAAAACATCTATATGTGACCTCTATAGAAAATATTTTAAAATTTGACATTTTAAAACATTTTATTTTTTCCTCACCCTTGAATTTTAGGTCAACCTTGCTTGACCAGGCTACCACGTGGTAGCACTTGATTGGCCCACCTATCCACCCAATCAACTGACACCTCATCTCTGACTTGGGCCCACTACCACATGGCGCCCAAGTGCATTCCCACTTTTTCTATCCTTCTTGCACTTCTGCGAAGTGGTGAAGCACCTATCGTCTGATTAGGCTCTGTGTCATCATCTGGGCACTCAGATTTCCATGTCATATTACATCAAGATCTTGCATCAATTTTTTTTTCAAGGATCAAATTTTGAGGTCCTCTGATTGACCATAGGCCCCATGCATTTGAGGCTTCAAAAGCCTTGTGTCTTAAGACAACTAATCTAATTGTAAAATTCCATACCTCAATGAATGTGGGATAAAACATCTTTAACTCTTTTCCCTCTACTACTCTTCACATCCCTGCACTTTCTACTCCAATGCTACCTCTGTTTCCTTTGCACATGGACATCTTATTTCCCTGTGTGGGCAACTGTGGATATTCCTCTAGTAGCTTCTCTCTTTACTACTACCTTGTCTTTTTGCATTGTGCCTCCATTTCCATACTGGACTATCCTTTATGTCTGTTATGGCTACTTGAAATTCATGTCTTGCTCTCACTTTTCTTCCATGGCTTTTTCTTTTAACTTTCTCACGGCTTCCACCATTCCATTCTTTCAATTATTGTGGCTTGTGTCTTTGGCATGGAGCTTTCTTTTATTGTTGATGCCTCTCCTTTCAACTTGCAACTTCTTCCTTTGACTGGTGGCTTCTTTAACCTACCACCTTCCAATTCTTAACCACCCCTACCCTTGTCATCTCCTCACTCTTCAATGTGTTGGTTTTTTCAGAAGAAAACTCCTCTCTCTACATTCAGGGTTTCACATCTAGTAGAGGCCCTACACTTTCGCATGAACTAAGAACCTATCATCCAGATGCAAGTTTGTGTTCTTGAACAAATAACTATTTGCCAATAATTGAAAAAGTGGCTCTATTTTTCCAAAAAATTCAATATTTATTTCCTTGCCTTTCATTTCACTAGTTGCATTATTGGCATGATTTCCAAAGCACTCCTTTACAACTTTAAAATGATTCAAGATTCCTTGTAAGAAGCTCCCTAGAAAATTCTATGTAATAGCAATAATAAAATGATCTCCATATGTCTTTTCATTAGGGACCTACATTTTGGAAACTACAATATTTGTTTGGGACAAGTTCTTCTTTGTTGATTCCATTTTGCAAGACTTGCTACTTCCATTTTGAAAGATAGTGTCCCAGATTTCCTTTAATGGAACTTTAATGTCTAAATCCTTCTTTGACTACAACCCTAAGTGGTTCTGCTAGTGAGACGGAGTTGATCTCAATCACATGGTAGAAACAAGAATTAGTCTTCAGTCAAAGATTCCACTTCACAACTAGCCACAATTCACCTTATTCCCTCTTGGTGTCCTTTAGAACCAGGCTTCAATAGCTTTGACTCCATTTCTAACTGATCATTCAAATTATATAGATGGGGATCTATAGTGGGAATGCAGTGCAGAGGAATATGATTTGATCAAAAAATGTAGTAACAAAATTGGTTAATTGCAAAAGAACATCCAAAGTGATTAGCTTCTTACTGGGGATGTAAACTATCTTTTTAGTTCTTGGCCTTGTGGCATACAATTTTGATGACATCTCTCTCTCCTGTCTACTTCCATAGCTATGATTCATTGATACACATTTGATTATATTCTACTTTTTGTATCCCAATGTATGCACAGTCCCTTACCTTCAATGAAATTAAAATGCTATACATATATTACAAAATGTACAATGACTTAAAAATATTATAACATTACCCCTTTAAAACTCCTCTAATCCCAAGTCCATATCTCTATAATCAGATGAAGTTAGCCGAGCACCAAAGCAGGTTTGACTAAAAAGAAATTTCTTCCAAGGGTAAGTGTGCCAAGTTGTGGTGTCTGAAAGGTGATAGCATTTTTGTTTCTAACATTTAATAGTGCATACGCATTATAGCGCACATGCGCTATGGCTTGGGTATTCTAAGCTATAGCGCATAAACACTTTAAAAAACCCCTAATTATTATAAATGGGATACAAACCCACAACTCATTCATTTTAACATCATTTTCTAACTTTGCCTCCTCATAGTGTGTATGTGATTTCAACAAATTGAGGTTTTAAGCACCTGCCTTGTTAATATGCCTCCTCGCTATCAAAGTTTGAGATCACAAGCACGTTGGATGTTGTTTGACCTTTTTTTTGCATTTTTAATATGTTTTTTTGTATTTTTTGTAGGTTTTTTTCAAATTTTCTTTAAATTTATTTATTTATTTAGATTTCACTTGATTTCTTATTAGGAAATGTGAATAATGAATTGGCAAATCCCTAAGAAGATCAAAACCAAAACCCTCCACAACAAGAACAAAAAATTTTTCAACCTGCACCAATTGGAAGACCTCCTCCTAGAACACAAGAAAACATAATAAATGAAATAGAACGAGGAAAAATTGAATTAGAAGCACTCATTGGTAGGTTGAAAGCTTGTGGACAAACCAATCCAATGAGAGCTCAATTGGCATCCTCCCTTGAGTCCATTAAGACCTACATAACTTTTGTTAGTGGTAAGTTAGATATTTGGCTAGTTAAGAGGGATAAACAAAAAAAATTATGAAAATAAATTATCATATCAAGATGTTAAAAAAAAAAGATATACCAAAAGGGAGGATTTGTGCATTATTTAGAAAGCCTGGTGAACAAGATATTGTTAGAGAGACAACTAAATGATTCCCCATCCATTGGTTCATACACGATGGTAATAGAAGTAATTTGTGGGATAGATGGTGGATTTTTTTGATGCCCCTCCTTGTAGTAATCATGAGGTCCCAATGTATTTCTTAAGGAAATTTTATTGTGGGTTTTCCCCAATAATTTTGATATATTAGACTCTCAGGGTAGAGGTGGGAGGTAATCATTTGAGAGGCTGAGGGCATGTTGTGACCCTAATGTAGTTAGAGCACCTGTGGTCAAGCCACAGGGTGAGCATGTGACTATTCCTTCAGTTGTGAAGGAACATGTAGAGGCCAACACTCTAGGGACTATTAGTGCTTTGATGCAAAATCTCATTCATTTCATGAGTCCATTAGTTGAGGAGGATCCTTCTGCACATCATGATCACATGTGCACATCATGTAGATCCTTATGCACATTTGGCAGTCATGCTAAAGATGGTGTGGATGATGGGCTAGTGATTGATTAGTTCCTGAATGAGACATTTGGCATTGACACATAGGTAAATTACAATTATAATAAACTAATTTGATAACATTTCATATGTATAGTGAATGACTAATTAATTAGCGTGTATTGACATTGTTCAAAATTCAGGGTCAAAGTGTTGGTGGCCCTAGCAGTGATCCCCTAGCCCCATTTTTCATCCCATCAATAAGTCCATAGGTATGTATCAATTTAATCATTTAAATTAATACATATATTTATTAAGTAGTCATATGAAAGATTGACAAAATATTTTATGGATGTGCATCAGTTCTCTACGAGACAATCAACATTCACTACAGACTTCGAGCCTAGATGTGATAGAGGCTTAGTAGAGGTACATTTGTTTCATGTTAATTTAATTCATTTCATTATATTTGTTTCATGTTTCATGTTACATGTAATGTGTATTGTATGACATGCAGCTCTTGACATCTATGACTCCTCATCTTTGGTAGTCCATCAATCATGGAGTGGTTGTAGCTATGGCTAGTTCACAGCCATTGACTGAGGTATGAAAGAGTTTTATTATTTTTAGTTGTTGTTATAATAGTTAGTATCAAAATTTCTAATGTTATTTATAAGTGATTATATTGATTTAATTTTTGTAGGGTCTTGTCAGAGCCAATCATCCACAAGCCTTTGAGGTGGACTTGCAGAGTGACGATATGATGGTAGTAAGAAAATAATTAATTTTGTGTGTACATATATTTGATTTCAATGTATAATAATTATTGATTCATATCTACTTTGTTTGTATCAGCTCGAGTTAGAGAAGAGCCTCAACAAGACGATGAGCAAGCATGTGAGGAAGACCCCATCATCACCATCATCTCCCTCCACATGACGATTGAAGACCTCTAGAGATTTGTTTCCATCCCCTCATGGGAAGGAGAAGATATAGTTGATAGACATACATGTATAGGCATCAGTGGACATATATGTTGGATTTTATGTCAGTGGACATATTTGATATACATTTGATGTATATATGACATTTTATATTTGATGTATGACATTTATTTGATGCATGACATTATTAGACTTATGACATTATTGGTTATCATTTTATATTATATGTTTTTAAATGTATGAAATTATTGGTTATCATAATATATTATATGTTCCTTCATGTATGACACCCTTGGTACTCGTACCCACGTACCCAATTATTAGGTACACATATCCCAAGTATTGGGTACTCGATGGAGAGCATCATAGCTAAGGACTTTGATTGAGATTTCAGATTTTTTTTTTTTTGGTTTTTTTTTAGTGTATCAGCTCATTGTTTATCAAGCTTAATTTGATACCTAATCAATTCAGAACCTTGATAGAATATTGATTAACAATAAACTTTATCACTGTTTAAGCATAGGTTTATCATTTCCAATATGTCATCATCATACGATTTATGATCTTGCTCATGTTTAAAGTTTTCCTTCTCTATTATTTGTTTATCAAGCTTAATTCAATACCTAATCAGTTTGAAACTTTGATACAATATTGATCAACAATAAACTTTATTAGTGTTAAAGATAAAAATTTATCATTTACAATATGTCATTGTCATATGATTTATGAACTTCTTGTTCATTTTTAAACCTACCTTCTATGTTATGTATCTAAAAATTTATCATATATTATTATTACAAACATATAACAAATCTGAAACTAAAAAGCATACATTACATTTGCAAACTTTATCACTATTCTTGATTTGAAAAATTATTGTCATGACTCATAAATTCAGGTTTTCTATAAATATAAAAGTATAATTAAGACATAAAGTTTTACATACCCAAGTACCCCCATCCCCTATTATAAAAAATAGCTGTACCTATACCTGTACCCATACCAATTCCCTAAGTACTGCAAGTACCGCCATCCCCATGCAACCCTATATATTATATGTGGGTTTTGGTGTTTTTTGTACACCTATGTGGTCTATAGGATCTATTTCTACTTAGAACATCCCTTGACCTTTCCCAACCTCCTCACCAAGTTAACTGATCCAAATGTGCAACATCACTCCCTTACTCTTCTAGGAACAATATGTCTCCAAAGGTTTTATAGGTCTACTAGGGTACCGTAGCACTCCCTAGTCCAACCAAGGTTTCCATGATGTCCTAAGGTGTCATTGTAACACTTGTACTATGCTTGAATGGATAAAAAGAATGGGTTTGTACCTAATTTAAAGATTTCTTCACATAAGGGCTACAAGGAGAGCCCCTAAGTAGGCCTCCACCTAAATTTCTAGGTCCAATGGATCCTTTGTATTAGAGTTTCAACACCTCTAGCCTTAAGAAAAATTGATACATAAGACCCATGCTCAAGGATTTTTAGGGTCTCAAGGTGCGTACAGGCCATACAACAAAAACAACAAAATTGAGGGTTTGGTAGGGTTTTCTTGGCTGCCTATTGTCCCCACTTTTAAGAAACCTTCCACACTTCATCAAGACTCCTCCTCCACAAGTTATAACCTCCTCATACTCCTCTTCAATCCCTCAAAATGGAAAGTCTTCATTCTTCAAGCTTTTCTCTCGAGAGCTCTTTCTTTGCTAACAACCCCTAGCTGGGCATTGCCTAGCTTGCCTAGGGCTTGTTTAAAGAATTCTTTGAACTCACTTTAAAGGCCCTCACTTGCATAATATAATACATTAGGGTCTGTGGCCTTGAAATCTATAAGACCATGGAATTTGCACGGTGGAGATAAGACTTACAACCCTTTCGTGGTAAACAACTCCAAAACTGGCAGCAGACAGGTATCTTTGAAGAAATTTACAAAACCTTTCAAAACTTGGTCACAAACTATAACTAATGCATGGTGAATATAGATGCTACAAGTATCTAATGTTTTTTTGGCTATTAGAGAGAACTTTCATATATCTATTTCTTGATCTCATTCAATCCATGTTTCATGGCTTAAGGCTCTACTTTCATGGCATTAATATCGTTAAAAGTGTATTATGCTAGTGCTTTGAGATAATGGGATGCATGTCCCATGTTCATCTATGAAAAACTTGATGTAGAGTGCACAAAAATGGAAGCACAATATAAGGCCAATCCCCAATCAACACATCAAAAATCTTTCAAGGTTTGAACTTATGGCTTGTTCTTCTATATAAGTATCTACCCCTCCTAGGAATCATTGAGAAAGGTTTCAAATCTTACCACCCACAAGTAAGACACAAAGCAACTTGATCCAAAATTGAGCAATAATGAGAAACTCCATTAAATAGGAAAAAATGGGGATTTTATGGTTCTAGACCTTACAACTTCCAACAAAGGCTTGGATCCACTTAGTTTCAACCCAATTAAGCCAAAGCAACCACTGGTTGCACTCCTAACAACCCACAATCCAATTTGCAAGAATAGACCTAGAATCCTATTAGGTCTACAAACAATAAATTTTTCCAATAAAATTAGAACTCTCAAAAATAATTGAGGAACAAATTATAGTTTCAAGTACCCTTTTCCAAGTTCTCACAGACTCCAAAGTTGTAGAGATCAATTCTACTTGAGCATATCATAACCATAACCAAGTACACAAACCTAATTAGCTAGCTTAGGCTTGGTTTTCAAGGAAAGTGGTTAAGAATGGGTGGATAGGATCAAATATCCACTCCTAGGATGTTCTACTAGCTTAAACAAGGGCACTTTTTTTGATCATCAAGTCTTCAAACTCTCTCCGTCACTCTAATTAGTCTAATTTCATCAAAACTAGGTCAAATACATGAGGATATTTGACCCAGGGTTCGCTCCCAATAATAAAAAATTCAACTCCTATTTCAAAGCTACAAAAATCCTATAGTATACACCCTTAACTTGATCCATTCTAGTGGAGAAGGAATTCCACTGGTGGATTAACAAGTTAGGGTCATTTAAGTGCCCAAACCCTGAAATCAAGGGTTTCTCAGACCAGTAGACTAATAAATTCAATAACTGTTGCAAGAGGAAAGGTAAAGACTTAAAACCAAAGCCAAAATCTCCTAGATAGATAGTATCAACTTTTCAATACATAAAGTTCATCTTATAGGCCTTAAGTTTTGTATTGTACTTGCAAAATCAGGAAAATGCACTGAAACATAACAATTTCTATTGATTTGAAAGAAATATAACAATTGGATCTTCTCCACTTATCCATATTCAAATGTCCTAAGCCTATATAGGCTATTTTCAACTATTTTTCCCAACCACCTGATAGTTTGGACCATTGGGTTGCTCAAACAAAAAGTTGCTTAGTAAAATTGCAAAAGTTGCTTAACAACTTTTTGCAATTTTTGCGCTATAGAAAGAAATATTGAAACACTTGCAAGAAAGTGTTACAAATTGGCTTTTATTGACTCCTAGAACCTAATTAGGTTCCCAAACATCTAGACACACCCTAAAAACATAAAATGAAAGAAAAATCACTTATTAGGACCAAATGATGCCAAAAGTTTATAGTCATACCAAGAGGTCTTGTGTCCTTTACAAGATGGATGGGTCATAGGGAGATCATTAGATCTACCCGTAGACCTAATTACAACATATAAATGAAAAAGAGTTAGGTGCTCTGCACCAAAACTACTTTCCTAAACCTTTTTGTTCTTTAACTTCTTGAATTTGACGCTTTGTCTGCTATACAATTCATCTTTCACATCACCGACAAGACAACCATGAACTTTATTGTTTTGACATCTTTTGGAATCCCTTTTCTCATTTAGGCCATGAATTTTGGAGCACCTATTGTCATCTTTTTTAACACTACTATTGCCATAATGCTATAACTATCACATTCTCCAAAGGGGAAACCTCACTATTTCAATGTCTTATCATTAATGCTATGACAATTGCACAACTTTGGACCTCTAGATTTGTTAGGTTCTTATTCATTAGATCACCATTCATGATAAACATATCTAATATATTGATATAGTGTAGCCTCAAAATCACCATATATCACTTGTGCACTAACATGGATGCAAAAATATTTGAAAGCCTTTTGTTGAATTCTCAATTTATGCTAAGTGAAACTTGTAAATTTATTCTAATAAAGTGCAACGTTGAAAAAATAGGAGTAGATAATAAGTTTCCTCCAACTACCAACCTACCACCACCTAAATGGCATTTGAAGCTCCTCTTCATAGCTTTAGAACTATGATTGTTGCTTCGTCGTTATCCCTTTATGAACTAACTCACAACTTTACAACTCATTGTAGTATTTGATTGTGAGTCATCTTGCATATATAGAATTAGGTGTTTTTTTAAAAGATACTTGAAACATTTTAATTTATTACTCCTACTATAAATAGTACTAAATGTCTTCTATTCTATTACAGATGATTACTAGATTTATTAAGATTGTTGTCTCACTATTTCATATTATCTTTTAAATTCACTATCATATGATCCATTAAATTAGTTCTTATATACCTCTACCATAAAGGTTCTCCATGCTTTTTACCATATGATTATAATCTATGTGATATAGTAGTAAACTTGCTTTTAAGAGGTTTTTCATTATACTTTAATCAATCATTGATTTCAATTGGACACCTCTATTCCATTTGCACATAACTACTACATAGGCTTCTCACATGTACTTTTTCACTTGTTCAGACTAAGCACTATTATTGTGCTTAGTTGAAAGAAAAGTTAGAATGATTTTAAAGATTGTCATGATCATACTTTGCCACTTGACATTCTTTTTCTTATTCCATCTACATAGGAAATGATTCCACTTTCTTCAACCCCACTACAAAGCCCTAGAAATGAACATGAATATTAAGTTCAATACCATGTCATTGTTTTCATGGAAATTATCATTTTGATAAATATTTAAGAGTTTTTTAGAGATATTTATAGTTACACTACTACTAAGGTTTAAAAGGTTCATCACACTCACTATTGTTGCCTTGAATATTTTCCTTTGATTTCATTCCTTCATAATGCCTTTACCTTATGAATTGATTATCATTAATGTTGTTTTGACAATTATAGTAGCCTATTATCTAAAACCCTTCATGAATATCATCTCCCTTAGTCTATGACATACATCCCAACCAATCATTACTTGGATTGTAACACTTTCCATAGTCTTTCTTAGGCATGCCTGAGAACATTCGAGTGCTTAATGAGACTAGACAAGGTTGGGGATAGGGTTTACCTACCCACCTTGAGCTAATGGAATAGATAGTTTGATCCTATGACAAAAGGTGAGAGAGATTTGGCAATTGGCAAATTTGTACTAGCTAACACTACAAGTTTTGGCATCACTCGAGATGGCATCAAAAAATCAAGGAGTAAGATCTCAAAAAAGTGAGAGAGGTTATTGTAGATCTCTACAACATGGTCCTATAGGAACTAGAATCATATCCATACCTCACATGAGCTCCAAGATATGCGTTGTTGAAAATTGCTGCCCTATGGCATTTAGTGACCCATAGGGATGTTTTAGTTTGGCATGCCTGAGAACATTCGAGCACTCAACAGGATGGGATGAGGTTGGGGATAGAGTTTACCTAGCCATCCAAAGCTAATGGAATAGAGAGTTCAATCCCATGAGGAAAGGTGAGTGAGATTTGACAATTGGCAACTTTCTACTAGCCAACACTACAAGTTTGAGCATCACCTGCGATGGCATCGCAAAATCAAAATAGGGTAAGATCTCCAAAAAGAAAGAGAGGTTATTGTAGATCTCTACAACATGGTCCTATAGGAGCTAGAATCACATCCATACCTTACACAAGCTTCAAGATATGCCCCATGAAAGATCACTGCCCTATGGCATTTAGTGACCCTTAGGGACATTTCAGTTCAGCGTACCTAAGAATGTTCAAGTGATCAATAGGATGGGATGAGGTTGGGAATGGGGTTTACCCAGCCACCTAGAGCTAACAAAATAGATAGTTTGATCCCATGATGAAAGGTGAGCAAGATTTAGCAGTTGGCAACTTTGTACTAGCCAACACTACAAGTTTCAACATCACTCGAGATGGTGTCACAAAATAAAAATGGAGTGAGATCTCTATTAAGTGAGAGAGGATATTATAGGTATTTACAACATGGTCCTAAAGGAACTAGAATCGCATCCATACCATGCACGAGCTCTAGGATATGCCCCATCAAAGATCACTTCCCTATGGCATTTAGTGACCCTTAGGGACGTTTCAGTTCGACATACCCGAGAACATTTGAGTGCTCAACAAGATGGGATGAGGTTGGAGATAGAGTTTACCTAGCCACCCAGAGCTAATGGAATAGACAGTTTCATCCCATGACGAAAGGTGAGAGAGATTTGACAATTGGCAACTTTGTACTGGCCAACATTACTAGTTTCAGCATCACCCGAGATGGCGTCACAAAATCAAAATGGAGTAAGATCTCCAAAAAGTGAGAGAGGCTATTTTAGGTCTCCATAATAATGTCCTATAAGAAGTCAAACCACACCCATACCTCACACAAGCTTCGAGATATGCTTCGTCAAAGATCATTGTCCTATGGCATTTAGTGACCCTTAGGGACATTTCAGTTCAGCGTACCTAAGAATGTTTGAGTGCTCAATGGGATGGGGAAAGTTTGGGGATAGGGTTTATCAAGCCTCTCAAAGAAAAAAAAATATATAGTTTGATCAAATGACTCTTTTTCCACTAAGTTGCAAATTTGAGCAACTTTTACAACTTTTAACAATGCAATTTTGCACAAAAAGTGCAATTTTTACATTTTTCACTTGATTCCACTTATATGACTTGGAAAAGGTTTGGTAACACTAAAATAACTTATTTCCAAATACTTAGCCCTTCAAAAATTTCCAAACTCTTGCAAAGTTGTTAGCATTTTTGTAATTTTGCTTCGACAACTTTTTAAAATTTTTTCAATTTTTGACATCTTAACTCATAGATGCCTAAAACTTAATGTAATGACCCTAAGGACCTTTATAACCTTCTAAGAAACATAAAAATCCATTTTTCCTTGAAAAATCACCTATATTGCTCATTTTTTTATTTTGGCACTCTACCTTATAATGGCACCTATAGTCCAATTGACCTTACATCTTGGGTCTTATTACATCTTGGGTGTTATTGGATAGGTATTTGAATCACCTTTCATTTGCATTTGGTTTCAAATTTTTATCTATTCATTTGTTCAAGATATTTTTGTTTTACTAAGGGCTGCCTGGCTAGTGTTGTAACATGACTAGTTTGCATTCATGGACCTCTAACTTTTGGGACCATGCTGATTTTCAATGGAAAGCAAGTTAAGGGAGTATTTTCACATATGTCAGATTTTCAAAGGCAAAAAATGTGGTTTTCTATTTTTTCTTGTAGGCCCTAGACTAAATATCACCATGTATTCAACCCTGTTTTAAAGAAGAAGTCATCTAGAACTCCCAAACTTGTCGTTGTGACCCAAAGGAAGGGTGGAATTGTTTTTAGGCATGGTGAGGAAGAGTCCCAAGTGGTTGTGTTGATTCTATGACCCCATCTCTTAGCACTTGCTTTGGAAAGCTAGCCTAATTAGGCCTATTAGGATTGTGAACCTAGTTGGTGTTTGGGTATGATGGAGTAGGATCAGCCCATAAGAATTTGGGATCTTCAAGAATCTAGAAAAGGGTATCTAGAAACGTATTTTGTTTGCCACTTGTTTTAGAGTGTTTGGGAGTTAACCTTTGAAAACTAGAAATAGATCTATTGGTAGTGTTTGAACCTTGAAAGTGGATGAATCCTAGTGGGATAGGTCTAAGTATGACAAAACAAGTCTTTTTTTGAACCCTTGAAAGCATTTTCTCTAATTTTCCCTATTTGTCCTAGTTGAGGGATAGTGTCCCTAAAGCCTAATTGAGACCCAAGTTTGATGTGAACCCTAGGGAGAGGGTAAGACCTTGGAGAAGAGGATTCCACTTGGAAAGATAAAGGTCAGCATTGGGAAGAGGCTGATAACTTTTCTTCACATCTTGCAGTGGGTTGGGTGCTGCTAGGCACTGCAGGAGGTGGTGGTAGATTGTGGTTGAAGACTCTGCATCAAATTTGATGCCATAGGTATAGTAGTGGGAGATTTTCCTAAAGGAGGCCATAGTTTTATGTAAAAGAGTAAAATTAATCATCTTAAACATGGTATAGGATCAACTAACAGGTCCTAGAAGTGATTTCTTGGTCAGATTTGAAGAGGCCATGTTTGGTGAGGGTTTCATAAAAAGCACATATAGAGAGTTGATGGGTTCAATCCAATTGAATAATCCTCACTTTAGGATCATATTAAGATACTTTACCAAGTTGTATGGTTGGGGGATAATTATTCCATATAGTTCCTTTGTGAATGGAGGGGTTTTTATGGCTAAATGGTAGCCCATAGTGTAATAGTAGAGACTTGGTCCAAAACAACCATACGCCATATTTTGATATGTTATAGAGAAGTTAAATTTGGATCATAATCTTCAATTTATTTTCTTAATGTTATGGAAAAATATGGAGAAAAATGCAAGAGGACAATATTTTATGCATTTTTTTTCTCTTTTTACATCATCACTTTGGAAAAGTGGAAATATTACTAACCTATTTTGAAAATCAAGTCTATTCTAGTTATTCTATTGAATTTTTGTGTCTTCTTTCATGCCAGTTACAACTAGATATAAGATTCACCAAGGAAAGTGACCTAAGGCTATATGGAAGAAACATGACAATTTTCTCAAGGATTTACCAATTAAATTTCTAGACATTGTTTGAAAATGGACAAAGAGGGAAGATCCAATTGTAAACTTACTTTCAAATCAATAAATATACTATTTCAATGCAATTTATTGACATTTTTCAAAGTATAGCATATAAGAATAAGGGGTGGATGATGATCTTTCAGATCTAAAAGTCAATGCTAAGTATCTGAAGGCTTTTGGCAGTGGTTTGAAATTTTTATAGGCATAATACAAAAATTCAATCATAAAAATCCAAATACTACTATCTAGTTGGTAATGATTTAGTAGTTATGCACTCCTATGGAAATCAAAGGTCATGATTTAGTCTTGAACAAATTCATTTCTCTTCAAATCCCTTTCTTATAGCCAAGCTCATTGAAATGCCTCTCATTGGAATCTAGACCATTTGCATGCTCCTAAATCTTGACTACCAAGACCAGGGCAACTTTCCTGTTGGAATCCATAATTTTAGTTTCCCTCTTCTTCCAAGTTGATTTCAACTTGTGAGAAAAGATATTATTTTAGTAGCATCTTCAAATTAACTAACATACTACCTAGTTGTATAGAGAATTTATCCACCAAATTACTAGCAATTAAAGATCAAAATTTGAGTCTTGACAAATGATAGTGAACATCTACCCATTTAATAACAATAAAACAACTTAAATAAAAATAATGTCTTGAAACAACTTCTTTTTCTAACTACAAGGTTTAGTTCTATCTCTCTCCACAACTCAATATTCATGTAGCAAGAGAGTAGGATGGACTAATGGTCATCTATTCTTATCATCAAGTATGTGCTTAAATATTCTCTACCACATGAAATGAAATGCTAAGAGTAGAAATAGAATTTGAGTTAACCACTTTAATACTTGTGTGATATTTTCTTATATTCTAATTTTCTTTCCTAGATTTGCAAGTTTACACCTCTTTAGGCTTGAATTTATGATTTTTAACGTCTTGAATTTTGTCCAAAATCTGATTTTTGTTTATTTTTATTCTAAAAATGCTTTCAAAATCATCAAAAATTCAAATGCCAAATATGAAATTCACTGATTACAGTCATGTCTACTCTTCTCTTTCACTATTGTATAGTTAGTTGGTTGTAATGAGATCTTTAAAAATCATTGTAGACAAGGTTTGATGAATAAATGCCACCATCATTTCTTCTCAACTTTGCACCATCCTACACCTTGGCAATCAAAGACATCCATCAACCTAATATTTTTGTTTAAATTCCATGTCTTCAACAAGAATTTCTAGTGTAGGGCACTCTGACCATCTCCCATGGAATCTTGAATCTTATTGAGTATGGTTTGAGTCTTGATAGATTATGAATTAGTTGTTTCATATCATGTTATTAGGTGTTCAAATTAAGGTCATGTTGACTAATTTCATGTTTTAAGTGTTATGAGTCATAGTGAATAAAAAGTGGAAAAATGTCATGCAAAGGCATAAATGGAATATATGATAGTATTAAGATGTTATAAGATGATGATAAACCTTTTAAGGTACCTAGGAAAGTATATTAGAACTTAAAATGCAAAATATGGAAATAGTGTAAAATTGAGAAAGTGTAGTCTAAGATGAACAGTCATTCATATTGTTAGAACCTCTTAGGAAGGTAAAGAGTCATGTTATGCTATAAATAAATGTAATATCATATCGAGAGAGACATAGAGTTAAGGGGATAATTTGTGGAGAAGAGAAACAAAGTGTTTTGTATATAATTGTGAAATAGAAATCAGTATTTTGGTGTAATATTACTGCTATATTGGCATTTAGATTACAATCCTTCTATCCTCTCTTAGGAATTCATGGTTATGATGATCTTTAAATTTTCCTATTTATGGTGAAGTGCATAATACTTTTGTGGTTGATAGAACATTTGTATGTTATCATTAAATATTATTACTAGGAATACATTACTTGTTTGGATAGTAAATTCTATAATTTTTTAGAATATGGTGCGATAATGATTGCATATTCTCATTCATGGAGATAGTGGAAGGTATTAATGGTTCCCATGGTTGTTCTAGTTTTTCCTCTTACTAAGTTAACACATTAACTTGTTCCTTATAAGGAAGATGCCCATAAATCAGCAAGTTACTTGATGCTACATACATTAACAATGAATCAGCACTTTGGAAATAAAGAAAATGTGGCAGAAGTTGGTGTGTGATCTGCATGCTTGTTGGGAAATTTCTTTTGTTCATAAGACACAAAGGAAGCATTTCAAAGAGAAGGAAAGGTAGAATATTGGAGCTTAGAAGCCAACCATAGTAATCAGTAATAAAATTCTCATCAATACAAGGGTTTGACAATTTAAAGATCTCCTCAATAATTGAGAACCAAACATCAACAATTTGAAATACTTTAATGAGGTAATGAAGTATATAAGTTCATTAGGTAGAGTTGATTAAGGTTGTTGAGAGTCATAGTTTGAGTGAGGATTGTATGCCTAATAGTATAGGCCTAAGTCTTTGAATTATATGCTTGAATAAGCAAGTCAAAATCTCAGATTTTGGATTTTAAAAAAAAGTGCAGTAAAAGGTACTAGAATCTACTTTTAGTATTGGTAGATGATTTAAGGGATTTGAGTTTTAACCTACATTCCAAGGTAGGCTATGAGATAGAGAAGTATGTATTGGTGTTTTGAAGTCTTTAAGGTGTCTAGAACCTTATGAATAGTGAAGGTATTATATTGGCAGTGACTTAATTCCTTTGGAATCTTATAAGGAGATGGTGTTGATAAAGATCCTGGAGGTGCAAGGTGATCAAGGTGTTGTGTGGTGAGGTGTAAGGGGGTTGTTGTGTGATTTTTTAAAGTTTTAGATAGAGAGAACTGGAATAGGCGAAAATGGCACAAGGAATAGGCCATTCACCTTGTCTCTAACCTTAGAGAATTGAAAGGGATAGCATATGTTATGCTTAGGTATCTTGGATGAAGACTATCCTAGTTTGAGAGCTTTTGTGTTAAGAAACAAGTATCATCACCATCATCCTTGCATCAATTTCCCATCTCTAGCTAGATCCTCAAAGATATAATCACAAATAAGCATTTTAGGTAAATGTGCACATAACATAGCTCCATCCACAAAAAAAAGTTTTTTCAAGAGGTTAGAATTGTGAATATTGAGTTTTACATGAACATAAATTGCACAACCATCGTGTCCTATACCTAAAGCCTAAACATTGATCAACCACCTATGATTATCCTCAAGGGTGTGGATTCTTCCACACAATCACAACCTTGCAATCTTGAGACTAAGAGTGAACAAACATAACATCTTATGGTCATCCTTAAAGGATTTGACCCCCGAACCCATACATATGCTGAAAATTTGAATCTTGTGACTAAGAGTGAACCAAAGATCATACACTTTGGTCTTAAGACTTCCAAATAGACATCTAAAAAATTTATAAGATGGGTTTTATAAGTTAATGATTTAGATATAAATTTATTTTGGAGTTTATATAAAATAATTATAGATGAGATGACAAAACAAATAAAATATAAAAGCATGTTAGTCATAATATCATTATTGGTAACAATGTTCCAAATGCAAAGAATTATTTGTTTGAGCTCCTAGCAATGATCAAGTGGCTTACTGAATGGCTTGATGAGTCTTGGAAACTTCTCCCACTGTATCCTTGCTTTCGCCAGTTTGAAGTTTCTGGTTACATGAAAACAATCATGACTTTACATCACAAAGCATTCACATTCTAACAATTTTCATTTTCTTTCATTATATTTTGATCTAAACAAAAAATTCAAAACTTTCACTTATTCAAATGACTAATCTGAAAATGGGTCTTGTTAAAGAATCTAATATAAATTCAAATAATGTGTCTAGATTCTAAACAAATAAAAACATAAAATCTATGATTTAAACTTATCTCATCACTTACACATAATAACAATACCCATCTTGTCATGTGGATAGTCTCGGGGGAGAGGTTGCAACATTGAGTTTGGATCCAATTGATCACTCTTTCTCTCTCTCTCCCTCTCTCCCTATTCAATCTAATGAACCAATTGGATCTGCTCTACATTTTAATATCTCAAGCATTGCCTCATGGTTTAACTCATGAACTTTTCAAAGAATCTTATTATGTGGTTTTCCACCATATTTTATCAAGTGTACATTTGATGTGACAACAAGGTTTGAATAATGAAGAATATTTCTCTCTATTTGCCAATCCTCGAATAACCACAAGTTAGGTTTCTTCATAGAATATTATCTAAGCCATGTGCCATTTACAACCACCACACCGATATGGTACTCTAAACCATCACCATCTATAACTAAGTGATCCAATTTTTGTTTGGCTTGGACACAATGACACAAATAATAATCTATCCCTTCTTCATTGTCTTCAGGTGCAATAATAGCAAAAACATGGCCTGTAGTGACAAATTTATAAAATGTGGTCATTAATTTAGAAAATACTTAAGTAAAAGTTATAAAGTTACATATTGCAATTACAAATATATATAAATGTATATATTACTAGGTTGCACTAGATCAAACAAGTAGTCAAAGTCAATAGATGAATCCATCTCTACCATTTCCAGTGCTTGTGGGGGATGATAGGTGTCAATTGGGTCCAAAACCCGTATATCCCATTTGTCCACACATTCAATTGACTTACAGTCATCCCAATTTTCCTCTGCACATGATGGACAATAGCATGCCATTTTACGTGTGTGGATACTCCATGAACCTACATTAGAGCTTCTAAAAGAGTGCAATTCACTGGATCCTATTAGTGTGCAACAATCCTCATATGGTGCAATGTTAGTATTATCTATCAACCAAAAAAATCTATGAACTGTAGGCTCACCTTCCTTTCCTAGACCCATTATAGAATTACACCATTGGATGATGGATTTTACATCTGTCAATATTGCTCCATCTTTGTACTTTAGTTATTCATGAGCTAAGGCTCTTTTGATGCATGCACATATACCATCGTGCTCTCCCTTTCCATGACTAACCTCTGTGAAATTCCACATATACTGAATTCTACACAACCTATGCATCCTTCTCAAGCAATTGAACATCCATTCATTCTTGAATTGAGATGTGCAATTGTCTAACCAAATAATGTGCTGACGATATGTTATGCCCTTGTTAGCCAAATATCCATAAAATAGTTAAAAATAACCATGTACAAACTCCATAAAATGTGATCGATCATCACCAATATAAAAATGGTACTTCCTCAAAATCTTCTTGTCATCCTCTATACTTGTAGATGAATGCATGAATGTTATGTGAAAAAATATGGAAACCTGTTGAGAAGTATAATACTTTGCTGGCAGCTCATTTTGTGGTTGTAGTGTGTAGTTCTTTGCGAAGTCTACAACTGAAACAATGGTATCTAATGAAAATGTATCCTTGCACAACTTAAATTGCAAATCTTGCCATCAAGCTCTATATGTATGCCTTGCAAACTTGTAAATAATCTTTTCATGGAAAATCTTCATGAACTCATACACTAGAATCTTTTCAATAACTGAATCACATCTTTTACCCTATTTTCCATCTTTTAGAGCATATGTCACTATCTTAAATTTTTCCTAATCTATTATTCCATTTCCAATTGCATGTGTACTATCCATTTAATCACAAGTTGATAAAATTTGCAAAGAATGACAAAATAAGAATTTACCATCCAAGCATGATGTCTTGTAAAATTGTTGGTCGTCCCCTATTTCACATAAAATGTTGGATATGAATTCCCTTGAAGATTTTGGTGGCTCATTCATATCACAATCCTACAAAACAATCTAAGAATGCAAAAACACACATGTATGCCTAAAGATATCAAAATAGTTAGAAAATTCAATATGTATCCTACAATAACAAGTTGTGCATCTATGATTTATCTTCACACAAAAATATTTACCCATCTTAAAAAATCTTTGACTTATTTGAATTTGAGGATACATACGAATAAATTTTGCAAAAAATTATGTCTAAGTTGAGTCCAAAAAATGTTTCGCATGTGGGTTGGGATTTTGGCTACCAATCCTCCTTCTTACAACATCTCTTTGATTAGGGGAAACATGTGTGTTATTTTTTCAAAAATCTCTGATCAATGATTTCAAAGCTTCACTAATTTCTTTATCCTTTCATGGTAGTCTACTGCTAAATGTCCATAGCTCATTTTTTGTTTGATCTTCCAATCTCTCATGCCTTAGCATGGCTCTCCTTAGAGTACCTCTACCAATTTTCAATGTTTTTCTTTTCTTTCTCATGAGTTGAGCTTTCTTCATTTTGGTACTTACTATTGTTGATGTAAGTACTCATCTTGTGATATTGATATCTTTGGTGTGTGATTTAGAACCCACTTTGTCATAAACACTCATTAGATTCTTTACAATGATTTTTTTATTTGAATCGTCCATCATTCTTAGCCCAAGAATCTTCATGATAGGCCTAAATTTCAATTTCCTCATCATTTAAACAAATAATTGACATTGACCTATAATAGTTAATTCTTCAAAGAATAATCTCCATAGACAATTAACTTTTTTTTGACAAGTACACTTGCTAATCTTGTTAGGCATTGATTTCAAAATGTTAGTATCAATATCAATCAAATATTTTGGTCTTCTAAATGAATTCTAGAAGGTTTTATAATCTTTTCAATTCCCTCAACATTTTTAACATCAACATAAGGTTGAGTGTTTTGTGTACCTTGAATTGAAGATGATGTGCACTAGCAATAAGATGCAAAAGAAGGAATATCACCTACTTGATATGTTGATGTTGTATCTTCAATATGACATGATGGAGTGTGTACATCATTGAATTTACAAATTAGTGTCTCTTCAACATGAGAGGATGATATGACTCCAACATTGGAAGATGGTGTAGCTTCATAATTCAATTGTCTTCTTGAGCGTAATAGTCTCGTTCATTCTCTTTGTCTTTCCAATTCTTCCTCTTTGTTTCTTTGTATCGGTGGTTCTTGATCCTCTTTAAAAGTCAATTTTTCATTATTGCTTTGCAATTTTCTTTATTGACATAGTAGTTTCATTTTATCTCTTTTAATTGCCAAATCTCTCTCCCTATCTTCATTTTTTTGAGTTTTTGGTTTCTTCCTTGGCATGACGATGATTTCTACATGTCAAATTATTCAAACATCTGAATTACTTGCAATTGGTAAATTACAAATCATTCAAATACATATAAAAATTACTATTATTTCAATGAATACACAATATATATCAAACAACTTGCCAAATTGCTAACCATTCCAAATAAAAATTCATTCAAACATACAAATTTCAATGAATTCACTATATATTAAACAACATGTCAAATAATAATCAAATTTGTCTCTATATATCAACAAACAATATTTAAAAAGGACTGCACTAACCTTTTCTATAGAAAGAAAGAATATTCAAAAAGTCGATCCAATGATTGAATTTGGTGTTTGCTAGCTTCAAAAAGTCTTCAAATAGTGTTTGCTAACTTCCAATAGCTTGAAACCTGTGTTTTATGTGAAAACAATAGAATGCACAATAGACAAAAAGTAGAATATGGATCAAAAGGGAACCAAACCTTCTTTTTGACCATTTTTAGGTGACTTCACATAGTGTGTACATACTATAGCACATACGCACTATACTGCATACACACTATGTCAAACCACATCTATCCCTATCCCACCATCCCCCATTCCCTACTCTCTCTCTCCCTCTCCCATCACCTACTCTCTCTCACTCTCTCTCTTCCATCCCCTACTCTCTCACTCTCTATCCTCTCCCATTCCCTTCTCTCTCTCGCTCTCTCTCCTCTCACATCCCCTACTCCCTCTCCCACCACCTACTCTCTCTCACCCTCTCTCCTCTCCTATCCCCTACTCTCTTTGTCTCACACACTTCCATCACCCCTCTCTCTCTCTTAGGCTACTCTATACCTCCCCTCTCCCATTTCCTACTCTCTCTCTCCCTACCCTCTCTCCCCTCTCCCATCCCCTACTCTCTCTCTCACTCTCCCTCTCCTATTGCCTACTCTCTCTCCCATCCCTTACTCTCTCTCACCCTCTCTCCTCTCCCATCCCCTACTCTCTCTCACACACACACCCATCCCCCCCCTCTCTCTCTCTCTCCCTCTCCCATCCTCTACTCTCTCTCTCCCATACCCTACTCTTTCTCACTCTCCCTCTCCCACCACCTACTCTCTCCCTCTCACTCTCTCTCACTCTCTCTTAGGTCTCCCATCCCTTACTCTCTCTCACTCTCTCTCCTCTACCATCCCCTACTCTCTAGATTTGTCACACATACTCCCATCCCCCATCTCTCTCCCACTACCTACTATCTCTCTCTCTCTCTCTCTCTCTCTCTCTCTCTCTCTCTCTCCCTCTCTACTCTTTTTCTCTCTCCCATCCCCTACTCACTCTCTCTCTCCCATCCCCTACTCTCTCTCTCTCTCTCTCTCTCAGGCTACTCTCTCTCCCTTCTCCCATCCCCTACTCTCTCTTTCATAGACACACACTCCCATCCCCCCTCTCTCTCCCCTCTCCCATTCCCTACTCTCTAGATCTCTCACACACACTCCCATCCCCCCTCTCTCTCTTCCTCTCCCATTCCCTCTCCCACCACCTACTATATTTCTCTCACTCTCTCTCTCCCTCTCTACTCTCTCTCTCTCTCTCTCTCACACACACACACACACACACACACACACACACACACACACACACACACACACACACACTCCCATCCTCTAATCTCACTCTCTCCCCCATCCTATACTCTCTCTCACACTCTCTCCCATCCCCTACTCTCTCTCTCTCTCTCACACACACACACACACACACACACACACACATTCTCGTTCCCCCCTCTCTCTCCCTCTTGCACTCCCTCTCCCACTACCTACTCTCTCTCCCCCATCCCCTAGTCTCTCTCTCCCCTCTCCCATCCCCTACTCTCTAGATCTCTCACACACACTCCCATGCTACTCTCACTCTCACTCTCTCTCTCTCTCTCTCACACACACACACACACACACACACACACACACTCTCTCTCTCTCTCTCTCTCTCTCTAATCCACTACTCTCACTCTCTCTCCCATCCCATACTCTCTCTATCACCCCAGACTCTTTCTCACACTCTCTCCCATCCCTTACTCTCTCTCTCCCTCTCCCACTCTCTCTCCCACCACCCACTCTCTCTCCCATATAGCATATTATTGGTTAACAAGTGTAATATTTTAAAAGTAAATAGAATTAATATTGTTTAGATTAATTTAAATTAAATTTAAAATATATATTAATTTTTTCATGAAAGATTAAATTAATATTAGTAATGTCAATCAACAACATTAATTTCATTAATTTTATTATAGTGAAAATTAAGATTGATTTTGAAAGATGAGTTAGTTAGAAAGATAGTCAGTGGGGGTGTTGTATTGGGGTCTAATATAAATAAGAACAAATTTTGAAATCAATGAAAGAATAAATGTTGAAATATAATGGTTTAATCTTGCACATTGGTTATAAACAAGAATGAAGTGTTAAGGTATTGTAGGGAAACCTAGATCTATCTTTCAACATACCTATACTTTAACTTGTGAAACAAGATTTATCGATTATATCAAAACCTAATGTGACTTATGTATGCCTTTAGTCAACTAGTATTAATATAGTAGACTTATTAAACTTTAAAAAAGAAAAATCAGTGTATTTTTGCACCGTATTTTGGGCATGATAGGTCTATCTAGAGATTAAAGAGAGAGATTAGAGAGTGTGATGAGGTATATTAATGTCTTAATTTTGATATAGTTTTCATAGTTTGGACTTTCTCTTTGTGCTTTGTCAAAAAAATTTCCAAAACATTTGTGTACATATCTTGTGAACTTATGCCAGAGATAGCTAGAACTTACTAAACCTATGGGTAGTGTGTATGACATACTTTTCTTAATATTATACATAGAATTCAGTATTTCATATAAATATCTTAAGCTATGTAATATCTAAATAAGAGTAGGAATGTTATCTTGCATAATTTTTTTGGATGTTTCTAACTTTCAAGAAAATGAAGAGCGATGCAAAGGGTGGTGATTACTACATTAAAGGAAGAGGGTGATGGAGACTGATCATGGCAAGCAAAGCACAGTTTAGTTCCTATGGATAAGCCACACCTGTAGAGGAGTTATTATTCTAGAAAATCTAGGAGACACAACTTGCTATATTTCCTACAAGTTGTTATTTTGTTGCTTAGTAATAAATGTGCAATGTCATGTTTGATCTTCTACCTTCTTTTTTGGTGATGTTTGTTCAAAACTTTTATGTCATATTTTTAATAAGTATCCAATCCTCTATATAATTGATTTGGATCATCTTAGTAAGCTAATAAGAAAATAGATAATGCTGATTTAAGATTCAAAAGTTACTCTTTTTCTATTCTTCATGAATTATTTAGTTGATGTAATAAAAGAAGGATTTTAGTGAAAGAGTGATTTTGGAATACTTGTTATGTTCATAGTTATTTGAAACCAACCAAGGGGACCCACTTGGGAGGTAGAATAGATTTAGGTAGAGTAGATTCATTCTTTTCAATTTTCTATCTTCAAGATAGATTTATTGTATTAGTCTTGCAACACTTGCAAAAAATGATCATGGTGGATGTTTTGAGTTGTTAACTAGTTTAGGTTCATTTTCCAAAGCTTTCTACACTTATCTATTGTTAGCCCAAGTGTGTTTACTATTTTTTAATAGTAGTATAGATTCTTTTCATGCATTTTACTTTCTTGTAGCATATGTGTTAAGACTCTTAAAGGAACTTAGCGCACATACCATGCTGACCCATTTCAAGTCCTACATCCTTGGGTTGACAATTAAAGTGTATTTCATGATGAAATAGGTAGTCTTCAAAATAGATATAATACCCTTAAGAGAGATAATGGTGTGATTATCTTCATGTATTATGAAACCATATAGGGTGTATCTAGAGGCTAGACAGAGAGGGGGTGTATTTAGAGAGTGGGAAAGGAGAGATATTATGTGATGATTTAAAGAATAAGGAGAGAGAGAGAGAGAGAGAGAGAGAGAGAGAGAGAGAGGTACATCTAGAGAGAAGGGAAGGGAGAAAGAGATTAGGGGGTATATCTAGAGAGAAGAGAGAAAGAGATTAGGGGGTGTGCCAAGCGATTAGAGAGAGAGAGATTAGGGTGCATATTTTGAGACTAGATAGGAGAGATTAGGGGGTGTATTTAGAGAGTGGAGGGAGAGAAATTATAGAGTGTATTTAAAGAGTAGGGAGGGAGAGAGAGTTTACAAAGTGTATCTATAGATGTGTGTGTGTGTGTGTGTGTGTGTGTGTGTGTTTTTATGTGCACCAAGATGGTGTACAATTTAGTGGACACCACAAAAAAAAACTAGAAACATCAATAACCTAATTGAGTTATTCATAACCCAATTGGGTTATATAAAATTTCAAAAAGTAGCTAGGCTTGGTTACCAAGCATAGAAAAAATACATAAAAAACAAAATCCAATCTAGTTTCTAGGATGAAAAATATATTCAAAATCCGATCAGGTTATGCAAAACCCTATCGGGTTATTCAAAACCCGATTAGGTTTTGAAGAAAAAAATAGGCTCCACTCCAGATGCCATTACTTTCACATCTGAACTCTTATTAACTCCATTCAAAATGTGTTGGAAATATATTGAAGATATCTACAACATAATAAAACTAAAGTAATATTAGGAAATCAAGGTTTTATTTTCCATCCATTATAAACAATCATGGTCTAAAATAAGTAGTCATTATTTTCCAAACATGGAGCGAATAGGTAGGTAAGAGCATTATCAATTTTTTTATCTTTCTATCACCTCTCTCACTCGCTCTATCTCTTTATCACACAAAAACTCACACACTCATTCACTCACTAACTCCTAATCTCTCTCTTACTAACTCTTAACCTCTCCCACTCAAACACTAGCTCCTAATCTCTCTCTCTCTCTCTCTCTCTCTCCATATTTCTCACTCTCTCTCTCTCCATGTATAATCCCCTCTCACACTCTCCATCATATCCACATTTCTCTCCATCTCTCTCTCTGCATATCTCTCACTACCTCTTACCCTATCCCATCTCTCTCTTCTTATCCCCTTATCTCTCTCTGACCCCTAATCCCTAACCCCCTCTCTCTCCCTAGAAACTCTGATCCTTTAAATGGGAACTTCACATAGAGAGAGAGAGTGAGAGGGTGGATAGGATGAGAGAGGGATAGAGAGAGATTAGGGGATAGGATGCAAAGAGTGAAAAATATGGAGATAATGGGATAGCATGGAGAGAGAGGGGCTAATGAGAGAGGGTTTAGTGGTTAGTGAGAGATAGGGGGCTTAGGGATTCTTCAGCGAGAGGAAATTCTTAAGGTTAATGGGTTAGACAAAGAGAGAGAGAAAGAGAGGTTATGAGTTAGTATCAGAGATATGATTTGAAATTTGTGTGATGAGAGAGAGAGAGAGAGAGAGAGAGAGAGAGAGAGAGAGAGAGAGAGAGAGAGAGAGAGAGAGAGAGAGAGAGAGAGAGAGAGAGAGAGAGAGAGATTAGGGGGTTATATCTAGAGAGAACAGAGAGAAAGAGATTAGGGGGTGTATCTAGATATTAGGGGTCATAACTAGAGACTATAGAGAGATAGATAGATATGAGATTTATTTAGAGAGTGGGGAGGGAGAGACATTAATGAGTGTAATTAGAGAGTAGGGATGGAGTGATGAAGATTATCAGGTGTATCTAGAGAGAGAGATTAGGGGTTGTATCTAGAGAGCGATGAAGGAGAGAAAGATAGATTAAGGGGTATATTTAGAGATGTGTGTGTGTGTGTGTGTGTGTGTGTGTGTGTGTGTGTGTGTGTGTGTGTGTGTGTGTGTGTGTGTGTGTGTGTGTGTGAGAGAGAGAGAGAGAGAGAGAGAGAGAGAGAGAGAGAGAGAGAGAGAGAGAGAGAGAGAGAGGGAGTTAATATATTATAATTTTTAAAATAATATGTGTCACAATATCACTAATTATGTACATTATAATGATAAACCCAAATAAAGAATTAACATGACAATTTCCCTAGCACTGAATCATCTTTATTAAGAGTAGTAATTGAAAAAATAAATTTAACCACAATAATAACATAAAGCCTAACTCTAACTCTAAATCTAATCCTAACTCTAACTCTAACTCTAGCTTTAATTTTAACCCTAACCCTGATGCAAACTCTAAATCTAATCCTAACCCTAACTCCTACTCTTACTCTAATTCTAACGCTAAATCTAACTCCAACTATACCCCTAACTCTCACCATAACCCTAATCTTAATTCAAAACCTAACCATAATTATAACCCTAACCCTAATTCTAACCTTAACTCTAACTCTAACCCCAACCCTAACTCTAACCCTAATCCTAACTCTACCTTTAACTTTAACTCTAACCCTAACCTTAACACTAACTCTAACCCTAACTCTAACCCTAATTCTAACTCTAACCCCAATTCTAACCCTAACCCTAATTCAAATCCTAACACTAACTCAAACTCTAACCTTAACTCTAAATCTATCTCTACATCTAACCCTAGCCCCACCCATAATTCTTACCCCAACTCTAATTCTAAATCCAACTCTAACCCTAACTATAACTATAATTCTAACTCTAACTTTAACTCTAATTTTAACCTTCACCAAAACCCTAACCCTAACCCTAACTCTAACTATAATGCTATCCCTCACCTAACTCTAACTCTAACCCTAATCCTTAACCTAACTCAAACTCTATCTCTAATTTGAACCCTAACCCTAACTCTAACTTTAATTCTAACTCTAACTCTAAGTCTAACCCTTACTCTAGCTCTAACTCTAACTCTAATTATAACCCTAACCCTAACTCTAACCCTAACCATAACCATAACCATAACCATAACTCGAACCCTAACCATAACCATAATCGCAACCACAACTCTAACCTTAACCATATCTCTACTCCCAACTATAGCATTTTACATAGCAATATCCTTAAATAAAAATAACTTTAATTTATACAAATTGAATACCATATGTAGAATTAAAAAATAAAATATTGAAGAATGGTTTTATAGTAACTTTATACAATTATAATAAAAAACTATTTAAATTTTTTATGTAACTTTATAAAACTATAATTTTATAGTAACTTTATACGACTATATATTGGAAACTTACAATTGGAATAATTATTGTTTTGTCATTGATGTCAAATGTATGGATGAGACATATTTCTACCTAGTCCAAATGTCATATCTATTGATTGATGAAGAGGACTTGAGAGTTACTCATAACTATAACACTTAGAAGAAAGGTTGAAGTTATGGAAAGGAAGTTATAATGGACATTTAAATTTTATTTTTTGAGGGGATTTTGTATGCCGATTTGACATTTTCAAAATGTGTACCCATTTTTTGAATTTCAAATAATGGGTACCCATTTCTTACAACATTGGACGAGATTTTTTTCTCCCGCCTCAAATTTTGATTTGATATAGGCTTGGTGAGACCAAGCCCATGCCTTGACCTCTCAAGATTTGGTTAAGGCATTGAACTGACAAATTCACACCTTGCCATAATTTTTAAAGGGTCTTCCCAATAAATTTTTTTTATGAAACAAAAACCCATTAGAGCTCTCACTATCCTAATTTCAAAAATATAAATCTTATAGTGCTATGATATTATTTACTATTTTTACATTATTTTTTAATGAAAGGTGGTACCTAATTGTAAAATAGTGAAGTTCACTAAAACTTTAATAACATTTTTATTTTATAATTTTTCCTAAATTAATTTATATGTCATCAATCTACATTCAATTCTTTTGAGGTTAAAAATAGAATTTTTGAAAAAAGTAAAATTTTGATCAAATTATGGTGTCTATACATGAGAGGTTTTAAAATTTACCTTCATACCCAACTAATGATTAATAATAAAAAATTATTCAATAAAAAATTAAAGAAAAATATTGTCATCAATCTTAGGTGTATTAGGTAACTCCCTTTAAAAGGATTTACAAAAATTCATTTATTTGTGTCAAATTATGGTGTCCGTACACGAGTGTGGTATGGTCCTAAAACAAGCATTTTGAGAAAGTGGTTTTTAAAGATCCATACCAAAAACAAAATATATCATATGGGTACACAAATAAATTACATATTCAAAGACTAGATTCTAAACACTAAAATTTTTATTTATGAAGTTTTTTTTTATTCAATCTCTAAATGCCTCAAATTTTGATATCAATTGACAAAAAATTTTAAAAATAAGAAAAACACTTCGACTATTTGCCCTAAAGTGAGACCCAAGTTCTTGCACTTACCCCTATCCTGCATGAATAAGGGATGTTGGTGAGTTGAGTGGACCTATTTGGGTCTTGGGAAATTAATTTTGATGTATTTAATAAGTATTGTAAGCCTTTAAAGGCATTTGGTATTTAATTTCTATTGGAGGTTGACTTGTGGCTCTTCAAGTATTTAATATATTGGATATTTAATTTTTAGCTTGTTGGGCCAACTTGTGGCTTAGTTGGGTATAAGTAGGGGGTATTGTGAAGTCTTTATTCATTATTCATTTAGAGGAGTGAGTATGGAGACTAGCTAAAGAGTGAGTTTTTCCTGAGTTTTTGGACTGAGCACTAAATGTGAGGCAGTTTACAACAAGATTGTGATTAGTCATCCATCATGGAGAAGAGGAGGTGGTAGAGGAAAAAATTTTGAGAAGGGCTATTAGATGAGGCTTGGGAAATAAGGAGATAGCTTCATGGGATTGTGAGTACCAATTGGATCTTCCTTGGAGGTTTCTACCAGAGTGTGGATCTAGACTAGTTAGGGTTTGGATGGGATCTTGAAGGATCACGCAAAACTATTACTTGCTTTTTATTTGGTCATAATTGGGAAGGTGTTATAACCTGACACATTGCATGAAATTAATTATTTTACAAATAAAGAGTTGTGCTCTGATATCAGATCTTGCATTGTTTTTGTGTTTTAGTTGTGTGGTTATTTGTTGGGGGCTAGGACAACTCCTTTGGGGATTCTCCTACCTTGCACTACATCAAATTCAAGGTGATGATTAGTTAAAGACCTAGCAAAATGATTCTAGGGAATGATCAAGAAGATGTACATATACACTGAATTGATTTGAACTTGATTGTAAACCCTAAGATCTACCATGGATGTAGAAAATGGTAAAGCACAAATTGCCTATTTAGGTGATATAGAGCTAGATATTTGGTGCCTTTTTCTAGCCTATTTCAACCCTATCTAGCTAGTGTGTGTGCGGAGTTTGTATGTGAAGGATGTCATACAAAGCATGGTCAATTGGATACCACACAAGTGAGTGGATATGAAGCTAGAAGAGAAATATTGAAAATGTGATGTTGTTGCTTATAAGTGAATTTGAGAAGAAAGCTTGAGTGTTGATGAGAAGAGTGAATTGATTGCTTGAAGGGTGTTCAAGAAGATCAAGATCAAAGATGATAATGGAAGGCTTATTATTAAACTGATATAATGACTAAAAAAAGATCTGAACTAGAAAAAGTGAGTTGTAATCACATAGATCAAAACCTACTATTTTTCTTCTTATCATTGTAAACCCTTTGTATTGAACTTCTTTTGACAGAGGTTGACCTAACAGCCATTTGAATACTTAACACTTTGTGTAAATCCTTTAACTAGGCGAGATTCTAAATGGAATGATCAAATTCCTCATACAAGGCCACTCCTAACATGGTGATTAAATCCTCTAACTAGGTCACATTTAACAATTGCTAGAGGGTGTTTACACTAATGCAAAGGGCCACAGAGCTAGTGCAAAAGCCCTTTATATATCGGGGGCCAATAATGATAATGAATCCATTTTGAGATCATTATCAAAGTTGAAATTTACAAAGAGTGTGTATTGTAACCTTTAACAAGTTTGGCTCCTAACAGTGCTCACTTCAAAAGAGTGACATGTTACTGGTAGTTTTTCCCAAATTAAGAAAAATGCTAGTGTCAAACTATGATGAATGTATTATGAATGTTTTACATACAATAATATTTTCATTATGCAATGCAAGTTAAATTTATGATAGTTTTAAAGTAGTGACCAAGGAACAATAGGGTAAGCATAACAATGATGTGTTTAATGTTCTATTGTTCAAGTGGTACATATATATCTTGAGTAACTGATTCATCCCCCCCCAGTTATTATAAACATTTCTAACAATTGGTACCAGAGAAAATTTCCTACAAAGAAAAGTTTGAAGGTACTTAAACCTAAAGATCATGAAAAACAAGGAAGATGTACCCAAGCTAAATAAGGAGAACTTTCATGTGTGGTAGACCTTGATGAAGATGCACATATCTAGTATTAGTGATGTTGTCAATTTTTTAAGCAATGAATATGTACAGGTAATATCATCTAATCTGATGACTAAAGGACTAAAAAAATAAGTTAGATCATAACCAAGCAATGTTGGAGATTGCCTCACCTCTAAGCTATGTCAAGTTTGCTGACCTAAAAGATTGCAACACTACAAAGAAGATGTGTGATAGATTGAAGACCATAGATGGAGCTGATGACAATGTACTAAGAGCTAAATCAGAAAGCTTGAGAGGTAAATTTGATGATCTATGAGAATGATGGAAGGTGAGAATATAGTACAATATTGCACAAGAGTTAAAGAGTTTTTTAATGCTATTCAAGGAGAAAATGCAGTATTTGAAGATGAAACAGTGATAAGCAAGGTATTGAGGACTCTACTCCTTATCTATGCCATTCGAGTCTGCAATTCAATAACTAAGATGTACACTAGTAACAATTTGACCTTAGAAGGTGTAGTTGCTAGACTTACTACTTTTGAGATGTCTAATTTTGGTAACTATACACCTACTACCATTGAATCTTCTTTCAAGTCACAATTGATTCTTAATAAGAAGAAAGGAAAAAATGTGAAGAGTGAAAGTGATAGCTCTAATGATGAGATTGATGAACTTTCCCTCATTGAAAAAAATTTTGGAAGAGGAAGAGGTAAATTACCTATCATTTGTTTTTCATGCAACAAAGTTGGTCATATTTCTGCTAGATGTCCTGGCATAGAAGATAAGGATGAAAAGAAGAAAAGAAAGTACAAAAGAAGAAGAGATGATAGAAGCTATGGAAGGAGAAAGGATGACAAAGGTAATAAATCTTGTTATATTTCTATGAAAGAAGAGTTTAATGAAGATGAGAAAATTGCATTAATTTCTAATGTGAACAAAAGTGATAGATGGATAATTGATAGTGGATGTTCTAATCATACATAACTAGTGAGAAAGACAAATTTGAAGATATTTTTTCATAAAATGGTGCATGTGTTAAATTTGGTAATGATATTACATGTGTTATGAAAGGTAAAGGTATTATTCAATTGACTCACAAGATATCGTGTCAAAAAAAATTATTTGGTTGAAGGACTTAATTACAATTTGTTGATTATTTCAGAGCTAAAAAAATTAGGTTATAGAGTCGAATTTCACAACAGAAGGGCCAAGATAAATGATGATGATGGTAAGCTAATTGGAACTGGTGAGAAGAAAAGAGGTAACTAATTATATCTACAGACCTATCAGGAGAGACATGTATGCTTGTACAAAAAGAGGATGTATGGTTATGAAAAAAAACATTATGTCATATGAATTTTGATAATTTATTGAATATTAGTAAAATGAAGAAAGTGAGAGGATTTCCTAAACTAAAAAAGCTTGACAATTCTATGTGTAAACAATGTCAACTGGGAAAGATAACCAAGTCTAGTTTTAAGAGTAAGACATATACTACTAATGATATTTTTGAATTGGTTCATACTATTATACTTAATGCTTTTTAGTTATTCAAGTGGTATTTACCCAGAGTTTAAAAAGAAATAGGGAAGAGTAAGATTTGACAAAGGTGGTGAATTTATCTCATTTGAGTTCAATAAATTTTGCAATGATAGAGGAATCAAAACATAGATGTTAGCACAGAGTACCCCTCCTTAGAATGGGATAGCTAAAAGAAGAAATATACCAATAATGGACTATGCAAGAATAAGAATGATGGAGAAAGACATATCAAAAAATATTAGAGAGAAGTAGTTAGTGCTACTATCTATACCCCAAATAGAGTTCAAGTCAAGAAAGGTACAAATGCTACACCTTTTGGACTATGGTATAGCTATGCTTGTAATGTTAAATATTTCAAAATATTTGGAAGTAGATGTTATATACTAAAAGATAATAGGAATGGAAAACTTGATGCAAATATTGATGATGACATATTTCTAGGTTATTCCACAAAAATAAAAGCTTATATGTATTTAAATTGTAACAGTAACAAAGTTGTGGAAAGTGCAAATGTGAGCATTGATGAGTTTGCAAAAAAAGATGATGCTTCATGTAATGAAGAATATGAAGACTACAATAAATTCATCTATGTGGGTGATGATGCTCCTAGAACTCAATTTGAATAGATAAGTCAAGATGCAAGTTCCTATCATAGAGGAAATGATGGAGTTCACATGCAAATTTTTAAGCAATAGAGAGTTAGTGTTGAGTAATAGATTGAAGATGTTGTGTCATAGATAGGAAATTCTAAGCATCAGATAGTGAATGTTGTGCATTCAAAACCTAAACCTAAACCTAAAAAGATAGAGGAAATGAACCTGCAATTGTTTTTGTAGATGAACCTAAAGATGAGCCAAGAAGAAAGCTACCTATATTAGAAAAATATGTGAGAACTAGACATCATAAACCTGATCAAATCATTGGAGATGTTGAATCAAGTGTTATGAAAAGGACACAAATAAAAGGTGAAACATGATTATTATGTGAGTTTGAGCCCAAAACAATAAAATATGTTTTAGATAATGAAGATTGGATACAAGCTATGAATCAAGAAACCAACTAGATTGAGAAGAACAATACTTGGACATTGGTGCAAAGACCTAAAGACAAGAATGTCATTGGGAAAAAGTGGGTTTTTAGAAATAAGCAATATGAAAATGGTGATGTAAAAAGAAATAAGGAAAGACTAGTATGAAAGGGTTATGCATAAGAAGGATTTGACTATGCAGAAACTTTTTCTCCTGTGGTCAGATTTTAAGGAGTTCTGCTTGCATACTTAGCTTACAATAATTTCAAAGTATATCAAATGGATGTCAAATTTTCATTTTTGAATGATATATTAGAGGAAGAAGTATACATTGAACAACATTAAGGATTTGTAGATCCAAACAACAAGAACATTGTATGTAAACTACACAAAGCCCTTTATGGATTGAAGCAAGCACCACAAGCATGGTGTGAAAGGTTCCATAACTATTTTGTGAAAATTGGTTTTGAAAGGACAAATGATAACAACAATCTATATTTGAAGAATGGTAAGAAAAATGAAGTGGTGTTATCTAAGATATTTTTTGATGATATCATATTTAGATGAAGAGAAGCATTATGTAAATAATTTGTTGATAAAATGAAAAAGGAATTCGAAGTGTCTATGTTTGGTGAAAACAAATTCTTTGTTGAACTACAAATGTGTCAAATGAAGTTTGGTATTTTAATTTCACAAACCAAATAAATCAAGGAGATATTGAAGACTTTTGGTATGAAGGATTTAAGGCTAGTGAGTAAACCTATGTCTATGGGACATAAGCTATCTAAGAATGATGATTCTACTGATGTGGACTAGACCCTATACAGATCCATGATAGGAAAATTGTAATATATTATTCACAATAGATTAGATATTACATTGAAAATTGGGATAGTTTCTATTTTCTCATAAAATCCTAAAGAGAATAACATGATGGTTGTAAAAAGGATAATGAGATATCTAAAAGGTATAGAAGACGATAAATTATACTAGAGAGAAGTGATAGATTTAAACTGAATTTTTTCACTAACTCTAATTAGGTAAGAAATATTGATAACAAACAAAGCACTAGTGGAGGTGCATTCTTTGTAGGAAAGAGATTGGTGCCATCGAAAAGAAAGAAGAAAAATTGTATTTCTTAATCAATAACTGAAGCTGAGTATGTGGCAGCTGTAATGAATTGTTCAAACATAATGTGGATCAAACAATTGTTGAAAGGCATGCAAGAAGAGAATACAAAACCAATAGTTATCTATTTTGATAACACAAGTTCCATTAATATTTTAAAGAATCCAGTGATGCAGACAAAAGACAAAGCACATTGATATCAAGTACCATTGCTTGAGAGAATTAGTTCAAGACAAAGAAGTGAACTTAGAATATGTGAATATAAAGGAATAGATTATTGACATATTCACAAAGCCATTACCCAAAGATGCTCATGGATATCATAGAGGTAAATTAGGGGTCATTTTGCTAACTAAAGCTACATAAGGAGACATGGTGAATTACATCACATTAGCCAAACATGAAATTCTACATAGTGGTGCAATATAACTCTACTTTGGGACATCCTAAGGTACAATACTTCAGTACAACATAAGAGATTAGTCAAAAGACAAATGACAAGTATCAGCTAGACATGTAAAATGTACATAATATAGATGTATGAGGAATTTGAAGCTAAGATAGCTACATTTCTTTGGAATTATTGTCAAAGAGGGAGAGAATATAGTAAGGGAGAGAATGAAATAAGAAACTTAGATGAAAGAGAGAGAAAATCTCGAAAGAGAGAAAACTGATAGAGGGAGTTTTGAAAGTTTGAATGGATGAGAATCAAAATGAAACTAAGGATAGTGTTTACTCATGGAAGTGAAATCTTTTGGATTGTATGGTAAATAAGCTATGATTAGTATTTTAGATTTTTGAGATGTTTCCATAAATACCAAAGAGGGTTTACTGTAGGAAACTTACAATTACAACAATTGTTGTTTTGTCATTGATGTCAAATCTATGGATGAGACATATTGCTAGCTAGTCCAAATGTCATATCTATTGATTGATGAATAGGATTTGAGAGTTACTCATAACTATAACACCTAGAGGAAAGATTGATGTTATCAAAAGGAAGTTATAATGGATATTTTATTAGATAGACTTTGATAAAGAAAAGTAATTATTTATGTCAAGAAAGTTAAGCGAAGGTAAGAAAGAGAGTATATAGTGAGGAGTGCCCAATAATGCTAGTGTGGAATGAGCCATAGTTAGTGTCAAGAAAATTTAGTGTTGACTAAGCATTAGTATTGATCAAGAAAATTAGTTGATGTCAAGCCAAAAAGCTTATAAAATGATTGTTGAGTGATAGTAAAAGATCAAATTCAAAGGAATAATCAGATTAAGCTAACTTAGTTGATTTCTTGTGAGATGTAAAATGTGTTGAAGATAAGATTGATGAGTTGGATCATTAAATTCAAGGTGATGATTAGGTAAAGACCTAACATAAGGATTCTAGAGAAGCCTCTAGAGGATGATCAAGAAGATGTACAAATACATTTGATTGAGTTGAACTTGATCACAAACCCTAATATCTGGTGGACTTAGAAAATGGTAAAGCAAAGACTTTCTATTTAAGGTGATACATGGCCGAATATTTGGTGCCTTTGTTTAGCCTAGTTTAGCCCTATCCAACTAGTATGTGTTTTGAGTTTGTATGTGAAGGAATTCATATAGAGAAATGTTGACTAGAGATTTGAGTGGATGTGAATCTAGAAGAGAAATCTTATAGATGTGATGTTATCTTTTATAAGTGAATTTGAGCAAAATGCTTAAGTGTTGATGAGAAGAGTGAACTGATTTCTTGAAGGGTATTCAAGTAGATCGAAATAATAGATGATAATGGAAGGCTTATTTGTGAACCAACATAAGGAATGAACAAAGATCTGAAGTAGAAAAAGTGAGTTGTAATCAAAGAGATCAAAACCTATTGTTTTCTTTCTTATCCTTGTAAATAGTTTATATTGAAATTATTTTAACAGAGGTTGACTTAATAGTCATTTGAGGACTTATCAGTCCTTGTAAATCCTTTAACTAGGTGACATTCTAAATAGAACAATCAAAGTCCTCTTACAAGGTCATTCCTAATAGGGTCATTAAATCCTTTAGAATCAGGTCACATTTAATAGTGTGTATTGTAAACTTTAATAGGGTTGGCTCCTAATTGAGTTCACTTCAAAAGAGTGAAAAAGAGTGACATGCTTCTGGTGGTTTTTTCCAAATTGGGTTTCCACACAAAATCCTAGTGTCAAACTATGATATATGCCTTATGAATTTTTTACATATAATAATATTTTCATTATGCAATGCAAGTTAATTTTATGACAATTTTATAGTAGTGACCAAGCAACAATAGGATAAGAAAAATAGTGAAGTGTTTAATTTATTATTATTGAGTGGTACATATAGACCTTGAGTAACTAATTCACACCCCTTTCAATTAATCTAAACATTTTTAACACTATATTTAAAAATAAATAAATAATTCAATACTTAACTTATCAGAAAAAGAAAACTTTAAAAAATGTGTTTCTTATTGTGTTGCAACTACCACTAGCTTAGATATATATATATATATATATATATATATATATATATATATATATATATATATATATATATATATATATATATATATATATATATATATATATATATATATATATATATATATATATATATATATATATATATATATATATATATATATATAATGCTGAGAATAATCATTCTTGAAGTGCCTATTTTTGTAAATCCTAATTGAGAAAAAATAACCCTTGGATTTAATGAAAATAGGCACCTCGAGAATGATTTATCTTGGTATTATATATATGTATATATATACATGTATACACACACACACACACACACACACACATACATATTTAGATACACACACACACATACACACACATATACATATATACATATATATAGGTATATAAGCTAGTATGTTTTCAACTAGATCATCTATTGAAGGTAGAGTTTCACTGCAATCATCAATTATATGTAGTGTTTGTAAAATATTTGTATTGCAAGTAGGGAGCATTGATAATGCCAAATTTTCAATTATCTTGGGGAAAGTTTATTGGATGGATACAATATTTGTATTTCTCACCATGAGCATGGGTTACTTGCTAGATGGGAGTAAAACATGTAATAAGCATCTCTTCTACTTGGGTGAGACGACTCAACATAGTCAGTTGCTTAGAGGTGTCCATGTTGTTGGCTTCTAAGAAGTGATGTATTCCCCTTCAAGAAAAACACCTCTTACAAGTTATAAATCCATTATATATATAGACTTATACCAAGGCAGAATTCCTTATAGGTAGTACATGTTTGACATCTAGAGAGGGCATCTATCCTAGTTTGAATTCTATGGATTACATCTATATATTTAGATGAAAAATGGAAATCGATGTGGATCATTGACTGTTGACAATCAAGGCTCTTCTCAACAATATTTGGTGTTGCATTTATCAAATTTTTTGGAATAGGTGAATATGAAGAACCTTGGGGGTGGAGGGGGAGAGACAACTTTATTGCTAACTATAAATGTTGGTAGCATTGAATGCAATGACACACTCTAATTTCTTCTCTATGGCATGCATAATATAGGTGACTTCCCTTGTGTGATTGTATAGCAACATTGCTATTATAGATTGGTTTTCTATCTAGGTTAGGAGCAATGCAAGCCATTCACTGAATTGTACAATAAGAAGAATAATGCATTTCCATTACCATTATATATATAAAAAGAAAGGAAGCACAAAAAATAAAACAATTTTATAAAAATAGTATCATCCATTATAAGCACATTGTAGAGGTGGAATTATCAAATATGTAGAAGAGTAAGAGTAGTAGTTAGTTGGTTTTTTTTACATTTGCAAAATTACGAAGAGTAAAGGGTTGAATATTATTTTGTAATTTATTTGGTATTACCAAATGAAAGATATATTAGTTAATAATTTTAGAGTCACAAGCATTAATAAAATAGAGAGCACATGTATAACAGAGCACACAAAGTTATTGGAGGACAAATATGTGCCATTGAAAACCATAACATAATAGATATAACTGATAAACAACAACTATATATTCAATGTATGAGAAGGGGAAATTGTAAGTTTTGAAGTGGTCTTGAAACCCTATTGAGAAGTGGATAGTATGGAGATAGTAGTCCATTAAAATAGAGTAGGTGGAAAACATAGATAATGAATATTAAGGAACAATATTATAAGTTGTGATTCACATACAATATACTTATAAGGAATATTTGTCTTGAGGTATGGATAGAAGGATTAAAAAATGTAATTTTTGTGCCTTCATGTAACTTGCATTATCTATTTAGTAGATGCTGACATGAGGGGAAAATTTTCATTGAAGAGTAAGGTTCTCTCATTTAAGAAAATCAACTCAACAACTTAAAGGATTTTTGATTTGAGACACAATTCCTCATTATAAGTTTTCATTGTGTGGCCCATTACCAATTTGGGTGTTTTATAAACTCATTGTTCAATGAGGTCACAAGGGTAGAAATTTGATGTGATTGGATACATTTGCTATAATTTAGGGTCTATCACTTGTTTTAAGTTATTTAGGACTCATTTAGATAGTTACAATGCCTTTAAGGCTTTAAAATGCAAAAATGCAATAAAAGTGCAAAAGTTGCTATGCAAATTTGCAACTTTTTGCATAACTAAGCAAACAAGATTGTAATCATTCCCCTAATGGTCACAACCTTTCAAATTTGGTTGGATCAGTTGGGGAAGACCTAAATATATCCCTTTCAAGTAGGTGGAAGGTACAATGTAAGTTTATGGCATTGAAATCAATAAAAGTAACCTTGTTTTCTGCATTCTAGATGAGTTTTTTGAATGTTACATATGTGTATGGATGCATAGAAGGTTGAGCCAAAAATTTTAGGATGCATCATTGGTTTATCTTTCAAATGAAATTAATTTGAGGTCTTGAGGCTTTATAAAACTCAAGTTACACATATTTTTGTACAAACAGCCCATATTTTGAGGGTTTGCAGTGTTTTGAAGGAAATTGTTTCACAACTCTAGATTCTACCATAGGGAATTGATGGCCTTTTGTGGAATCCTTGTACTCTTAATACAATTTGAGATTTTTTTGGTTTTAGGTGATAATATGTAGGGAAAAGGGAGAAAGATGATGCCCTAGATGCATATACCTTATATGCATCAACACACAATCCTAGAATAACAACATTTTAAGACCCAAAAACTTCACCTCTTAGTCTATAACTTTACATTTAGCACACTTTTGGCATTTCTTAACTAACCTAATTGGTTTCATGTTTTTAGCACATGTGAAAAGGGTACTTTCTTTGTAATGGTGGCCTAATTTTCCCTTTAGGGCTAATTGCTGTCCCACAAGTTATGACAATTTTTTTGCTCATGGGATCTCTGCACTTTGGGATTTGATAGTATATCAAAAATAGAAAATATCCCTCTTAATTATCTTCTTTATTCTATTCAAAATATATAAGTTACAGGCCAAAATCCCATTCCTTGTGCTACTAGGAATTCAAGGGCTTAATGAATGAACTATGCCATTTTCTCAGTTTGGGGTTTTTAGTTTCAGTCTATATGTCCATGCTAATTTAAGAATAACATTCCTTGAGTTAGAGTTCTTGGTTCCATGTCTGGAGTAGATTTCATGTGTTAAGCCTTTATTGTTGTCAAGGTGCAAGTGTGGGGTCTTGGATCTAGTTTAGGCTTTCAAACTTTGTTTAGGTGTTCTGGTGGGTTGTACTCTTCCAACCTTCATTTTTAGTACCCTAACCATTTGCATCAAGTGCATGACCAGATTCTTTACCTACTAATGAGCCAATTTGACGCTTCACTTCACATTGCTCTATAGATAATTCTATAGCACTTGTTACTTCTCTATCTAAAAATTTTATGTTTGTGTACATGTGCACTCTTTCCCAATAGCTATAGGTTTTTTATCTTCATCCTAAATAATTAGCATACCCTAGATGACACTAAGATAATCATTTTCTTCTGAAATGTCCTTTTCTCTCAGATTAAGCAGGTTTTATATATCTGTAGTTGGTATCCAATTTCTTATTCATTATCTTTCAATATTCATGGGAAACTAAGGTATTTGGTTACTAAATAGGTCCTAGGAATCTTAACTAGGTTCCTAGAATAGTCCTAGATGGACCCATTTGACCTAAATATGTAAAGAGAAAAAATTGCTCAAAAGTTGCAATGTTGCTCAAAAAGTTGCTTGAGCAACTTTTGAAACTTTTGCAAAAAAGTTGCAAATAGAAGTTTGGTAAGTTGTAACTATCCATGTTCAGGTATATGAGCATGAGAAACATGTTTTCAAAGGTTAGAAGGTTTCCAATCAGATTTGCATTTTAAAGCAACTTTTACAACTTTTGCAATTTTGCACAAAAAGTGCAACTAATGCAAAGTTCACTGGATTTCACTTCTAGGACTTGGAAAAGGTTCAAAACTATTAGAAAACAACTAAAAACACCTAATCCTAGGCTATCTTGACCAAAAACTCAAAAATACCCAATATGGCCTAATTAGCAACTTTTGCTCATATCCTATAGAAAGTGGCCTAGGCATATATATCTTACTCATATCTCTCTCACTATTTGCAATGGGATCAAACTATCTATTCTGTTAGCTCTGGGTGGCTGAGTAAATCCTACTCCTAAGCTTGTCCTGTCCCATTCAACACTCCAAGATACTCAGGTAGACCAAATTGAAATGTCCCTAAGAGTCACTAAATGCCATAGGGCAGTGATCTTTGATAGGGCATATCTTGGAGCTCGTGAGAGGTATGGATGTGATTCTAGGTGCTATAGGACTATGTTGTAGAGACCTACAATAGCCATTCTCTCTTTTTGGAGATCTTACTCCATTTTGATTTTACAATGCCATCTCGAGTGATGGTAAAACTTGTAGTGTTTCCTAGTACAAAGTTACCAACTATCAAATCTCCCTCACCATTCATCATGGGATCAAACTGTCTATTCCAATAAGCTTAAGTTGGCTAGGTAAACCCTATAGCCAAGCTTGTCTCATCTCGTTGAGTGCTCATACATTCTCAGACACCCATAACTGAAACATCATTAAGAGTTAATTAATGTCATAGGGAAGTGATCTTTGATGGGGCATATCTTGGAGCTCATGTGAAGTATGGATGTGATTCCTAGTGCTATAGGATGATGTTGTGGAGACCTACAATAACCTCTCTCACTTTTTGAAGATCTTACTCCATTTTGATTTTACGATGCCATCGTGGGTGATGTTGAAACTCATAGTATTGGCTAGTAGAAAGTTGCCAACTACCAAATCTCCCTCACCATTCATCGTGGGATCAAACTATCTATTCCATTAGCTCTAGGTCACTGGAAAATCCTTAGTCCCAAGCTTGTCCTATCCCAACGTCCCTAAGAGTCAGTAAATGCCATAGGGTAGTGATCTATGACAAGGCATATCTTGGATCTTGTATGAGGTATGGATACAAATTTAAGTGCTATAGGATCATGTAAATGAGACCTACAATAACCTCTCTCACTTTTTGCATATCTTACTTGATTTTGATTTTTCGATACCATCTTGTGTGATGTTGAAACTCGTAGTGTTGCCTAGTATAAAGTTTCCAACCATCAAATCTCCCTCACTACTTGTCATGTGATTGAACTATCTATTACACTAGCTCTAGGTTGTCGAGTAAACTCTAGCCCCAACGTCATCCCATCCCATTGAGCACTTGAATGTTCTTGAGCATGACAAATTGAAACATCCCTAAGAGTCATTAAATGCCATAGGATAGAGATATTTCATAGGGCATATCTTAGAACTCATGCGAGGTATGGATGTGATTTGACGTGTTATAGTACTGTATTAAAAAGTCCTACAATAACCTATCTCACTTTTTCAAGATCCTACTCTATTTTGATTTTGCAATGCCATCTCGGGTAATGTTGAAACTCATAATGTTGACCAGTACAAATTTGCTAACTACATAATCTCCCTCACAGTTTTTCATGGGATCAAACTATCTATTTTTTTAGCTCTGGGTGGTTGAGTAAACTCTAGCCCCAACCTTGTCCCATCTCATTGAGTGCTTGCACGTTCTTAGGCACACCGAACCAAAACTTCCCAAAGAGTCACTAAATGCCATAGGGCAGTGATCTTTGATGGGGGATATCTCAGAGCTCATGTGAGGTATGAATGTGATTCTAGGTCCTATATGATAGTGTTGTAGAGACCTACAATAAAAAATTTCTCTTTTTGGAGATATTACTCTATTTTGATTTTGTGACACCATCTCAACTGATGCTGAAACTCATAGTGTTGGCCAATAAAAATTTGCCAATTTCCAAATCTCCCTCATCATTCATCATGGGATTGAACTGTTTATTCTGTTAGCTCAGGGTAGCTAGGTAAAACATAGTCCCAAGCTAATCCCATCCCATTGAGTCCTTGCACATTCTTGGGCATGTTGAACTGAAACATCCCTAAGAGTCACTAAATGCCATATGGTAGGTCTCTTTGATGGGGCATATCATGAAGCTCGTGTGAGATATGGATGCAATTATAGGTGCTATAGGACTATGATGCAGAGACCTACAATAAATTCTCTCACTTTTTGGATATCTTACTCTGTTTTGATTTTGTGATGCCATCTTGACTGATGCTAAAACTCATAGTTTTGGCCAATACAAAGTTGCCAATTGCCAAATCTCCCTTAAAATTTGTCATGGTATTGAAGTGTCTCTTTCGTTAGCTTTGGGTGGCCAGGTAAATGCTAACTCCATGCTCATCCTATCCCATTGAGTGCTTGCACGTTCTCAAGCATGCTGAATCGAAATGTCCCTAAAAGTCATTAAATGCCATAGGGCAGTGATATTTGATGGGGCATATCTTGGAGCTTGTGTGAGGTATGGATGTGATTCTAGGTAATATAGGACCATTGTATAGATACCTATAATAAACTCTCACTTTTTGGAGATCTTACTCTATTTTTATTTTGCAACACCACCTCGGGTGATGTTGAAACTCATAGTGTGGGCCAATACAAAGTTACCAACTGCCAAATCTCCCTCACTATTTTTCATGGGATCAAACTATCTATTCTATTAGCTCTAGGTGGCAAAGTAAACCCTAGCCCCAAGCTCATCTTGTCTCGTTGAGTGCTCACACATTCTTAGGCATGTCAAATGAAATGTCCATAAGAGTCACTAAATGTCATAGGGTACTAATCTTTGATGGAGAAAATATTAGAGATTGTGTGAGGTATGGATGTGATTCTAGGTACTATAGGATGGTGTTATAGAGACCTACAATAACCTCTCTTTCTTTTTGGAGATCACACACCATTTTGATTTTGCGATGCCATCTCGGGTGATGCTGAAACTCATAGTGGTTGCTAGTACAAAATTGACAAATGCCAAATCTCCCTCACCATTCATTGTAGCATTGAAATATTTGTTCTATTAGCTCTTGTGGATAGGTAAAACCTATCACTAAACTTATTCCACCTAGTTGAGTGATTGCACATTCTTGAGCATGTTGAATTGAACCATGCCTAAGAGTTACTAAATGCCATAGTGTAGCAATTTTTTATAGGGAATATCTCGGAGCTCATCCAAGGTATGGATGCAATTCTATGAGCTATATTATCATGTTGTGGAGACCTAAAATAACCTCTCTTTTTGGAGATCTTACTCTATTTTGATTTTGTGATGCTATATTGAGTGGTGCTAAAACTCATAGTGTTGGCTAGTACAAAGTTTCCAACTATCGAATCTCCCTCATCATTTTGTGGGATTGAAATATCTATTCTACTAGCTCAAGGTGGTAACGTAAACCCTATCCCCAAGCTTGTTCCATCCCATTGAGTGCTCCCACATTATCGAGCACATCAAATTGAAACATCCCTAAGAGTCACAAAATGCCATAGGGAAGTGATCATTCATGGGGCATATTTTTAAACTTGTGCAAGGTATGTATGTGATTCTAGGTGCTATAGGACCATGTTGTGGAGACCTAAAATAACCTCTATCACTTTTTGGAGATCTTACTCTATTTTAATTTTGTGAAACCATCTCTGATGATGTTGAAACTCGTAATGTTGGCCAGTACAAATTTTCCAACTACCAAATCTCCCACACCATTTGTCATGGGATCAAAATATCTATTCTGTTAACTCTGAGTGGCTGGGAAAAATCTAGTCCCAAGCTCATTCTATCCTATTAAGCACTTACACATTCTTAGGCACGTTGAACCAAAATCTCCCTAAGAGTCACTAAATTCCATAAGGTAGTGATCTTTAATGGGTCATATCTTAGAGCATGTGCAAGGTATGGATGTGATTCTAGGTGCTATAGCACCATGTAAAGGAGACTTACAATAACCTCTCTCACTTTTTGGAGATCTTACTCCATTTTGATTTTGTAATGCCATCTTTGGTGATGCTAAAACTTGTAGTGTTGGCTAGCACAAAGTTTCCAACTGAAAAATCTACCTCGCCATTTGTCATGGGATTGAACTATCTATTCCATTAGCTTAGGGTGGCTAGGTAAACACTAGCCTAAATCTCTCCCATCTCGTTGAGTGCTCACACATTCTCGAGCACACTAAACCAAAATGTCCTTAAGAGTCACTAAATGCCATAGGGAAACAATCTTTGATGGGGCATATCTTGAAGCTCGTGTGAAGTATGGATGGGACTCTAGGTGCTACAGGACAATGTTGCAGAGATCTACACTAAACTCTCTCTCTTTTTGGAGATCTTACTCCACTTTGATTTTGTGACACCATCTCAAGTGATGCTAAAAATCATAATGTTGGATAGTACAAAGTTTCCAATAGCCGAACCTCACTCATTATTTGTCGTGAGATCAAACTATCTATTCTGTTAGCTCCAAGTGGCTAGGTGAACCATATCTCCAAGCTTGTCCTATCTCATTGAGCACTCGCATGTTCTTGGGCACACCAAATCAAAAAGTCCCTAAGAGTCACTAAATTTCATAGGGAAGTGATCTTTGATGGTGCATATATCAGAGCTCATGCAAGGTATGGATGTGATTCTGGTGCTATAGGACCATGTTATGGAGACCTACAATAACCTCTCTCACTTTTTGGAGATCTTACTTCATTTTTTATTTTGTGATGCCATCTCAAGTGATGCTAAAACTTGTAGTTTTGGCCACTACAAAGTTTCCAATTTCCAAATCTCCCTTATCATTCATCATGGGATCAAATTGTATATTCCATTAGCTCTATATGGCTAGGTAAAACCTAGCCCCAAGCTCATCCTGTCCCATTGAGTGCATGCATATTCTCGGGCATGCCAAACTAAAATGTCCCTAAGACTCACTAAATGCCATAGGGTAGTGATCTTTGAAGAGGCGTATCTTGGAGCTTGTGCGAGTTGTGGATGTGATTCTAGGTGCTATAGGATCATGTTGTGGAGAACTATAATAACCTTTCTCTATTTTTTGAGATCTTACTTTGTTTTTATTTTGCAACGCCAGCTCGAGTGATGCTGAAACTCGTAGTGTTGGCCAGTACAAAGTTTCCAACTATCAAATCTCTATCATTGTTCATCATGGGATTGAAATATCTATCCAAACCTAGCCCCAAGATCGTCCCATCCCATTGACCAATCACACATTCTCAAGCATGCCAAACTTAAACATTCCTAAGAGTCACTAAATGCCATAGGGCAGCAATCTTTGATGGGGCATATCTAGAAGCTCTTGCAAGGTATGGATGTGATTCTAGGTGCTATAGGACCATGTTCTAGAGACCTACAATAATCTCTCTCATTTTTTGGATATCTTACTCCATTTCAATTTTTCAACCCTATCTCGGTTGATGTTGAAACTCATAATATTGGCTAGTACAAACTTGTTAACTAAAAAATCTCCCTCACTATTCATTATGGGATCAAACTATCTATTTTGTTAGCTCTACATGCTCAGGTAAACTCTAGCCCCAAGCTTGTTCAATCCCATTGAGCACTCAAACATTCTTCAGCACGTTGAACCAAAATGTCCCTAGGATTCACTAAATGCCGTAGGGCAGTGATATTTGATGGGGCATATCTTAGAACTCATGAGAGGTATGGATGTGATTCCAAGTGCTATAGGACCATGTTGTGGATACCTACAATAATCTCTCTTAGTTTGTAGAGATCTTACTCCATTTTGATTTTATGATGCCATCTTAGGTGATGTTGAAACTTGTAGTATTGGCCAATAAAAAGTTTCTAACTATCAAATATCCCTCACCATTTCTCGTGGCATCAAACTATCTATTCCATTAGGTCTAAGTGGTTAGGTAGACACTAGCCCAAAAATTGTCTTGTCCCATTGAGCACTTGAATGTTCTCAGGCATGCCAAATTGAAACATCCCTAAGAGTCACTAAATGCCATATGGAAATGATATTTGATAAGCACATCTCAAATCTCATGGAAGGTATGGATGTGATTATGGGTGCGATAGGACCATGTTGTAGAGACCTACAATAACCTCTCTCACTTTTTGAAGATCTTAATCCATTTTGACTTTACAATGCCATCGCATGTGATGCTAAAACTTATAGTGTTGGCTAGTACAAAGTTGCCAACTATGAAATCTCCCTCATTGTTCAACATGGGATCAAAATATCTATTTTGTTACCTCCATGAGTGGTAAAGTAAAGACTGGTCCCAAGCTCCTCCCATCCCATTGACCACTCAAACATTTTCAGGAATGCTGAAATGAAACATCCTTAAGAGTCACTAATTGTCATAGGGCAATGATCTTTGATGGGGAATATCTTAGAGCTTGTGTGATGTATGGATGTAATTTTTGGTGCTAGAGAATTGTGTTGTAGAGACCTACAATAACCTCTCTTTCTTTTTGAATATCTTACTCCATTTTTATTTTGTGATGCTATCTCTGCTAATGTTGAAACTCATAGTTTTTGCTAGTACAAAGTTGCCAACTACCAAATCTACCTCAACATTCATTATGGGATAAAATTATCTATTTCATTAGATTTGGGTGGAAAAGTAAACCTTAGCCCCAAGCTCATCCTATCCTATTGAGCACTCACACGTTCTCAGGAACACCAAACCAAAACATCCCTAACAATCACTAAATGTCATAGGGCAGAAATATTTGACAGGACATATCTAAGAGCTTGTATTAGGTATGGATGCAATTCTACATGCTATAGGATTGTGTTGTAGATACCTATAATAACCTCTCTCACTTTTTGGAGATCTTACTCTGTTTTGATTTTGTGATGCCATCTCGGCTGATGCTAAAACTCATAGTGTTAGCCAGTACAAAGTTTCCAACTGCCAAATATCCCTCACCATTCATCATGGGATTGAACTATCTCTTTCATTAACTCTAAGCAATTGGGTAAAACCTATCTCCAAGCTTTTCCTATTTCGTTAAGCACTCATACATTCTTGGGCATGCCAAACCAAAACATCCCTAAGAGTCACTAAATGCTTTAGGGTAGCGATCTTTGATGGGGCATATCTCAAAGCTCATGTGAGGTATGGATGTGATTTCAAGTGCTATAGGACCATGTTGTAGAGACCTACAATAAAGTCTCTCACTCTTTTCAAATTTTATTACATTTTGGTTTTGCAATGCCATCTCCGGTGATGCTGAAACTTACAGTGTTGGCCAATACAAAGTTGCCAATTGCCAAATCTCCCTCACTATTCATCATGGGATCAAACTATCTATTTTGTTAGCTCTAGGTGGCTATGTAAAGGCTAGCTCCAAGCTCATCCTCTCCCATTGAGCAATCACCCATCCTCAAACATGTCAAATCGAAATGTCCCTAAGAGTCACTAAATGCCATAAGGTAGCAATCTTTGAGAGGCATATCTCGGTGTTTTTGCAAGGTAGGTATATGATTCTAGGTGCTATAGGGATATATTATGGAGACCTAGAATAACCTCTCTCAATTTTTGGAGATATTACTCTTTTTTTGTTTTGTGATGCCATCTTGGGTGATGCTAAAAGTCGTAGTGTTGGCCAATAAAAAGTTGCCAACTACCAATTCTCCCTCACCATTCATTGTGGGATCAAACTATCTATTCCATTAGTTCTAGGTGGCTAGCTAAACCCTATCCCCAAGCTCATCCAATCCCATTGAGCACTTGAACATTCTTAGGCATGTCAAACCAAAATGTCCCTAAGAGTAACTAAATGCCATAGGGAAACAATATTTGATAGGACATATCTCAAACCTCATGCAAGCTATGGATTAGATTCTAGGTGCTATAGGACCACATTATATAGACCTACAATAACCAATTTCTCTTTTTGTAGATCTTACTCCATTTTGATTTTGCAATGCCATCTTGGGTGATGCTGAAACTCATAATATTGGCTAGTACAAAGTTACCAACTGCCAAATCTCCCTCATCATTTGTCTTGGGATCAAATTGTCTTTTCCATTAGCTCCAAGTGGCTAAGTAAACCCTAGATCCAAGCTCATCTTTTCCTATTGAGCACTCAAATGTTCTTAGGCATGCTGAACTAAAAAATCCCTAAGATTCACTAAATGCCATAGGGCATCAAAATTTGATGGGGCATATCTCAGAGCTCATGAGAGGTATGGATGTAATTCCAAGCAATATAGGACCATGTTGTAGATAAATTCAATAACCTCTCTCACTTTTTGGAGATATTACTCTATTTTGATTTTGTGACACCATCTTAGGTGATGTTGAAACTCATAGTGTTGGCTAGTACAAAGTTACCAACTACCAAATCTCTCTCATGATTTTTCATGGGATCAAATTTTCCATTCTGTTAGCTCTAGGTGGCTAGGTAAACCCTAGTCCCAAGCTTGTCCCATTTAGTTGAGTGCTCACACATTCTCAAGCACACTAAACTAAGACATCCCTAAGAGTCACTGAATGCCATAGGGAAATGATCTTTGATGGGACATATCATAGAACTCATGCAAGTTATGGATGCAATTCTAGGTGCTATAAGACCGAGTTGTGGAGACCTCCAATAACCTCTCTCACATTTTGGAGATCTTACTCCATTTTGATTTTGCAACACCATCTTGGGTGATGCTCAAACTCATAGTGTTGACCAATACAAAGTTTCCAACTACCAAATCTCCCTCAGCATTTGTCATGGGATCAAGCTATCTATTCCATTAGCTCTAGGTGTCCAAGTAAACGAAAGCCCCAAGCTTATCCCATCCTATTGAGCACTCGAATGTTCCCAGGCATGCTAAACTGAAACATCTCTAGGAGTCACTAAATGCCATATGATGTGGCATATCTCAAAGCTCATGCAAGGTATAGATACAATTCTAGGTGCTATAGGACCATATTAAAGTTTCCTAAAATAACCTCTCTCTTTTTGGAGATCTTAATCCATTTTGATTTTGCGATGCCATCTTGAGTGATGTTGAAACTTGTAGTGTTGGTTAGTACAAAGTTGGCAACTGCCAAATGTCCCTCACCATTCATCATGAGATCAAATTTTCTACTCTGTTAGGTCTAAGTGGCTAGGTGAACACTAGTCCCAAGCTCCTTCCATCCCATTGATCTCTCAAATATTCTAAGGCATGTTGAACTGAAATGTCCCTAAGAGTCACTAAATGCCATAGCATAGCGATCTTTGATGGGGCATATCTCAAAGCTCGTATGTGGTATGGATGCAATTATAGGTGCTATAGGACCATGTTGCAGAGACCTATAATAACCTCTCTCACTTTTTGGAGATGTTACTCCATTTTGATTTTGCAATGCCAACTCGGGTTATGTTGAAACTCATAGTGTTGGCCAATACAAAGTTTCCAATTTCCAAATCTCCCTTACCTTTCCTTATGGGAATGGACTATCTATTCCATTAGATCTATTTGGCTAGTTAATCTCTAGCCCCAAGTTCATCCCATCTAGTTGAGCACTTGTACATTCTCAGGCATGCCAAAACCAAACATCCCTTAGAGTCACTGAATGCCATAGGGCAATGATCTTTGATGGGGCATATCTTAGAGCTCATGTGAGGTATGCATATGATTCTAGGTGTTATAAGACTATGTTGCAGAGATCTACAATAACCTTTCTCTCTTTTTAGAGATCTTACTCTATTTTGATTTTGTGATGCCATCTTGGGTGATGTTGAAACTCATAGTGTTGGCTAGTAAAAAGTTGCCAACTGCCAAATCTCCCTCACCATTCGTCATGGGATCAAACTGTCTATTCTATTAGCTCTAGGAGACTAAGTAAATCCTAGCACCAAGCTCATCCTATCCTATTGAGTGCTTGAGCATTCTTGGGCACACCGAACCAAACCATCCCTAAGAGTCACTAAATGCCATAGGGTAGCAATATTTGATGGGGATATATCTCAGAGCTCGTGTGAGGTATGGATGCAATTCCAAATGCTATAGGACCATGTTGTGCACACCTACAATAAATTCTCTCCTTTTTTGGAGATATTACTCTTTTTTGATTTTGTGATGCCATCTCGGGTGATTTTGAAACTCATCATGTCGTCCAGTACAAATTTTTTGACTGCAAATTATCCCTCATTATTCATCGTTAGATCAAACTATCTATTTTGTTAGCTTCAAATGACTAGGTAAACCCTAGTCCCAATCTCATCCCATCTCGTTGAGCAATCAAAAATTCTAAGGCATGCCAAAAAAAAACATCCCTTAGAGTCATTGAATGCCATAAGTTAGTGATCTTTGATGGGGCATATGTCAGAGCTCGTAGGAGGTATGGATGTGATTCTAGGTGCTATAGGACCATGTTATAGAGACCTACAATAACCTCTCTCTTTTTGGAGACCTTACTCCATTTTAATTTTGTGACACCATCTTAGGTGATGCTAAAACTGATAGTGTTGGCCAGTACAAAGCTGTCAACTACCAAATCTCTCTCATCATTCATTGTGGGATCAAACTGTCTATTTCGTTAGCTTTGGGTGGCCATGTAAACCATAGCCCCAAGCTCATCCCATCTTGTTGAGTGCTTGCATGTTCTCGGGCATGCCAAACTAAAACATCCCTAAGAGTTACTAAATGCCATAGGGTAGTGATCTTTGACAGGGCATATCTCAGAGCTTGTGCGAGATATGGATGCAATTCTAGGTGTTATTGGACCATGTTGTAGAGACCTAAAATAAGCTCTCTCTCTTTTTGGAGATCTTACTTCATTTTGATTTTGCGATGCAATCTCAGGTGATGCTAAAACTCATAGTGTTGGCTAGTAAAAAATTGCCAACTACCAAATCTCCCTCACTATTTTTTATTGAATCAAACTATCTATTCTGTTAGCTCTAGGTGACTAGGTAAACCCTAGCCCCAAGCTTGTCCTATCCCACTAAGTACACAGAATTTCTTAGTCATGTTGAACCAAAAGCTCCCTAGGAGTCACTAAATGCCATACGACAGTGATATTTGACGAGGCATATCTAAAAAATCATGCAAGTTATGGATGCAATTCTAGGTGCTATAGGACAATGTTATAGAGATATACAATAATCTCTCTCTCTTTTTGGAGATCTTAATCCATTTTGATTTTGCAATGCAATCTTGGGTGATGTTGATACTTGTAGTGTTGGCTAGTTCAAAGTTGCCAACTATGAAATCTCCCTCACCATTCATCATGGGATAGAACTGTCTATTCCACTAACATAAAATCCAACATATATGGCCACTAATGCCTATATATGTGTGTCTATGAACTGTATCTTCTCCTTCCCATGAGGGAAAGGAAACAAATCCCTAGAGGTCTTCAGTTGTCGCATGGAGGGAGATGATGGGGATGATGGGGTCTTCCTCACATGCTTGCTTGTCCTCTAATTTAGGCTCTTCTCTAACTTGAGTTGATATGAATAAAGTATATATGAATAAATAGTTATTATACATTGAAATCAAATATATGTACACAGAAAATTAATTATTTTCTTATCGCCATGAAATAGTCACTCTATAAGTCCATCTCAAAGGCTCTTGGATGATTGGGTGTAACAAGGCCCTACACCAATTCAATAAATATAATCACTTATAAATAAAATTATAAATTTTGATACTAAATATTATAAACAATAACTAAAACCAACAAAATTCTTTCATACCTCAGTCAATGGCTCTAAACTAGCCATTACAATAGAAACTCCAGGATTGATGGTCTAGTGAAGATGAGGAGTAGTCTCAGATGTCAAGAGTTGCATGTCAAACAATATAAGTTACATGTAACATAAAACATGAAACAAATATAATTAAATGAATTAAATTAACAGGAAACAAATGTACCTCTACGAAGCTCATATCATGCCTAGTCTCGGAGTCCCTAGTGAATGTCAATGGTCTAGTAGAGAATTGATGCACATGCATAAATTTTTTTTGTCAATCCTTCATATGATTACTTAATAAATATATGTATTAATTTAAATGATTAAATCAATGCATACCTCTAGACTCATCAACAGGAAAAAAAATGAGGTCAGAGGATCTCTAGTAGGGCTAGCAACACTCTTACCCTAAATTTTGAACAAGGTTAGTACATGCTAATTAATTAGTCATTCACTATACATACAGAATGTGATCAAATTATTTTATTATAATTGTAATTTACCTATGTGTCAATGCAAAATGTCTGACTTGGGAACTGATCAATGACTATCCCATCATCCATACTATCTCCAACATGACTACCAAATGTGTATAAGGATTCACATGATGTGCACATGTGAGCACAATGCACAGAAGGCTCCTCCTCAACCAATGGACCCGTGCAATGAATGAGGGTTTGCATCAAAAGCATTAATAATCCCTAGATTTTTGGTCTCTAAATTATCCTTCACAACTGAAGGAATAATCACATGCTCACCTTGTGGCTTGACAATAGGTGCCTTAACTACATTAGGGTCATGACATGCCCCCAGCCTATCAAACAATGACCTCCCACCTCTACCCTGAGATTCTAATATATCACAATAACTGGGGATCTCCCCAAGGATTATTTCATAGAGGAGCATCAAAGACCATCCACCATCTATCCCAAAAGTTATTTCTAATACCATCATGTATGCACCAATGGATGGGGAACCTTTTAGTTATTTTTGTAACAATATCTTGGTCACCGAGATTTTTAAACAACGCACAAATGCTACCTTTTTCTTTTTTCTTTTTTCTTTTTTTTACATCTTGATATGATTTTTTTTTGCATAATATCTTCTTTTTTCATCCCTCTTAACACACCAAATATCCAACTGACCACTAATAGAAGCTACATGGGTCATAATGGACTTGAAGGAGGATGCCAATTGTGCTCTCATCAAATTGGTTTGTCCACAAGCTTTCAACCTATCAATGGGTGCTTCTAATTCATTTTTCCCTCTTTTGATTTCATTATTGATGTTGTCTTGGGTGCCAAGAGGAGGTCTTCCAATTGGTGCAGGTTGTAGAATTTCTTGCTCTTGTTGTGGAGTGTTTTGATGTTCATCTTGTGGAGGGTTTTCATTTTGATTTTTTTGATCCGACTAGAGATTTGGTGGTTGATTATTTATATTTCCTAATAAGAAACCAATTCCAATCTAAATAAATAAATAAAATTGAAAAAACCTAAAAAAACATTGTAATAACTTAAAAAACAATGCAAAAACATATAAAACAATGCAAAAACAAGAGTAGAAAACATACTGCATTATCCCAATCCTAAACTTTGGTGAAAAGGAGGCATTTTGAGGAGGCGGGTGACAAAATTCTTTGACTTCTTCAATTTGTGTTCATGTTATTTGGGAGAAATGGAAAACCAATTGCAATGGTAAAATGGGTCAAGAGTTTGCAACACATTCATAAAAAAAAAATCTTTTTCAAAGCGTGTGCGTGCTATAGCTCATACACACTTTGCAAAGTTTAAAAAAAAATTAGGTGCCATGTTTTTGGCACCATAACTTGGTGCACGTGCCCTTCTCTTATACAAATTTCTCTAGGTAGGGTTATTTCATTTGCAAATTGTTGGTGGGTTATATACTCCACACCTTCTGTAACTAGGAATCCTTTTATTTTCAATTTTCTTGTGCTTTCTTAATTGATCTTCCAAAGGCTTCTACCATGATGATAAATAAAAATGGAGAGATTGGGTCTCCTTAACTTATACCTCTTATTATATTGAAACAACCTTCCAAAGTTTCGTTGATCAGTACTAATATTTTAGTCAATGATATACAATTGAAAATAAGGTTGATCCACTGGTGGGCAAAGCCAAATGCTTCAAGATTTTATGTAAGAACCTCCAATCCACTTTATCATATACTTTTTGGATGTCCAGTTTCATTAACATAGTAGCCTCCTTCCTTTCCTAGACAAAATGAATGAGTTCTTGAATGGTAATAATATCATCTAAGATTGATCTATTAGGAACAAACCATGTTTTTTTTTTTTGAAATCAATCTTGGTAGGATTTTTTTAATCTTGGTTGCTAATACTTTTGTTAGGAATTTGCATATAGTATTGCAAAGGACAATTGGGAAAAAATATTGTGGATTTTCAAATTCCTTATTTTTAAGGATAAGTGAGATAAAGGTATTGTTAATTTCTGATAGAAGTGTGCCTAGGTTTCTAGTTGCTTCAATTTCCCTCCACAAGTGTTCTCCTATGATATTCCAACATTTTTGGAAGAAAAATGCTTAGAAATTGTCTGGGCTAGGTGATTTATCTGGATTGAGGCTAAAGAGGGTTTTTTTTTGTTTCCTCTTGGGTAAATGATTTGTTGAAATTTTTATTATCTTCGTTTGTTATCATCTGAGGGATAGAGGAGAGCATTTCCTTCTGGGCTAATAAATTTAAAAAGTCTTAAGAGTGTTTTGAAAGTATTGTGTAAATATTTCTGCTATCTATGAAGTTTTATCTGTTTCAATCCCTCCTTAATTTTTTTTTGTTATTTGATTAATGTTTCTATTATTTAATGTGCTATTATGGAAGAATTTTGTGTTTATGTCTCCTTCCTCTATCCATATTTCCCTTGATTTTTGTCTATAGAAGAATACTTCTTTTGCTAAATTATTTGCTTTCTTTTCTAGGAGTTTTTTTTCATTATAGTAGCTTGTGTTATAAATACCATGTTGGATTAGGTGTTGGCTAAGTTTAATTAGATCTTCTTCTATTTTTACTTTTTCTTTAAAGATATCTCCAAAAATGGACTTTGTTCCAATTTAGAAATTTTTCTTTGATTGTTTTTAATTTTGTCATAAAACAAAATATTCTTGACTCTTTGACCTCTATCTCTTTCCACCAATACTCAATCTTATTCCTGAAGTTTTTATCTAGGAACCACAATTTTTTTGAACTTAAAAGGTTTCCTTGTAGGTTTTTGTTGTTCTTGTATGTTTAGCCTTACTGGAAAGTGATTTAAGCTTGCTACTGGGAGGATTTCTGATTTGAAAGAGAAATTGAAGTTATTAAGGTCTCCTTTGAAGATGAATCTACCCAATCTTTCTGTTATTTCAAAAAAAATTTCCTTTTATTGTGGGTATATGTAGGATCATGGTCAACCAAACTATACCCTTAAGTGGCAATGAAATATCAACAAATCAGGGTTATGTCAACTTGATGTGCAATTTTAAATTTGTTATGAACTTTCAATCAAAAATTTGTGAGAAAAGAATCTATAGGAAATTGAATTTAGTTTCTGAACTACTAGGCCTTATCTAAAGAAATAAAAAATTGATTGCTCAATCTTTTGAATATTAATGCAATAGTACAAACATTTTAGGACAAAAATAAGAAGTATACATAGTTTGGTCACCTTAATCAAAATTAAATGATAATATTTTGTAATAAGATTCTAGATATAATAAATAGACTCATTCCTAGATGTGACACATATTTTTTGGGTATTTTTAATCTAAATAATTAATTATGAATTTTCTACTATAGTATTTTTAGAATAAAAAACCTCATGTGTCTGACCACCTTAACTAATTCAAAACTTTACATAATTCAATTTTTATTTTATTTTTATTATGGTAGAAGAAGTATATAATGTGATGCATCTTTTGGATTTCAAAAATGTTATATGATTTGAAAGTTATATTTATTTTTCAATTAGTGTGTCAATCAACACTTTATGCCTAACTTCATTAGAAAATAAATAATAATTACTTACTAAACTTGTAATTTGACACATATTACATTTATGGAAAGATAAGAATGTGCTTAAGAAACCCTTTTTATTTCATCAAATTTGGGTGAAAAAAGTCATCAGACACATGTTTGAAGTAAAAAATACACAAGAACATGCCAAAAACATGTTTTCAGTACATTTTTTAAGTTGATCATGTAGGGTTGGTATCCAAAGCAATACTAGGCCTTATAAAGGTATTAATATTTTGGTTTTGTATTAGTATGGGTGAGAAAAAGGTCACAATAGATTTTGAAATGCTTTGAGGCATTTCAAAACTACATATTTTTTAGATCACCATTTTTTTGTACACCATAATCCTACACATACCCTTGTACTAGGTGAACTTTTTGTTTGTGTTTGGAGAATCTATCATATTCTCTTGTATGGACCATTCTTTAAAATCTTTCATTGTTAGTGTTTGATGTTGAATGCCTCCCTTTTTTCTGATAACTCTAAGATAGCATTAAAATATCTGCCAATCCATATGTTTTTTTATTTGTTGGTATGCATAAATAAGCATATTTCTTTCCAGACTTCTCTTTTTTCCATTGTTTGACAAGGTCCATATACATTTATTAGAATAAAATTCATATCAAATATATAAATTTTGACCTTGCCTCCCATCAAATTATTATTTGCAGCTATTAAAAGATATCCTACCTTCCTTGGATCCTTGAGTATACTGAGACCCCCTAAAGCTCAATCTAATTGAATCCAGACTAATTTCCAAAGTCCATATTTTATCATTTTTCCTTGCTCTATGTTTAAGTTTGTTTCTTGTATCATTATTAATTTAGATTCAAAACTTGATAGGTTATGCTTTAATAAGCACTAATTGTTAGGGGTATTTAAACTCCTAACATTCTAGGTCATGGTCTTCATTGCTTAACAGGGAGGCTCTTCCCCTTCCCATTTTTAAGGATTTCACTAATTTTCCATTGGTCTATTTTTTTACTAGATTCTATTCTACACTCTACTAAGGATTTTCTACCAATTTTCTTTGCTATATTTCCATATCTTGAGTTTGGAATTCTCTCTAGAGACTGATCTATTCCCAATTTATCAAAATTATCTTTTGCATTACTGATGATTTTCTATAATGTGTCATCTAATTCATCCATTTTTTCATTTTCTATTTCCTTTACTATTAGGTCACTTAATACTTCTTCTTGTGTTGCTTCTCTTTTTGGAATGTCTATCTTTTGAAAAATTCTTCCTCAAGTGGTTCGAGATTATCTAGGATTCCAAATTCTTCCCATTTGAGAGATTTCTCCTGGAGACATTTTGTTGTGACATTTGGAATGGTAATTCCCTTTATTTCTAATTTTTTTAGAAGGAATGATTCAATTTCTAAGGGAATTTGGAGACGACTAATCTTGATTCTAATCTCATGTTTTGTTGATCAGATCAAAAGGGATCAATCCCATTATCTAGGGTCTATCAAAACTTGTAAGACACTCTCTATTTTTTTTTTGTTTTCTAACTATTATATGTTGCCAATGTTCTAAATAAGCTACTACTATTTCTTTACCTTCTTCAATTGTATTAGATTTAGATTCTTGATTTTTTTGGGGGTCGGAAGGTTCCTACTAATTGTTGGAACATTCCTTTGTGTGTAATTTTGTTCATAGATGTTTTCATTCAAAGCTTGATTTGAAGAGTGTTCTCTATGTTCCTGAGGTTTGACCCCCCCAATGCTTTGATTGTTTCTCCCTTTGTTGGATGATTATGGTTGTGATATGAGGGATCAACCTTTCTTTCTATAATTTCTTCTAAGTATTCTTGAGGATTTTCCAATGGATAATCTGTCTTAGATATATTCTTTCTTTCTTGAAGATAATTTACCCCTCCACCTCTAGTCGAGTTGCTTTGATTATTTTCATGTTTTTCTATTGTTAGAAAACCAAGTCCTCTAAATCACTTTCAATCAATTGTTTTTCATTTTTTATTTTTCTATATATCCTTATATTCTCCTTGACTTCCTCTTACAATTGACTGCTCAAATTGCTTTCTTCACATGTTTGCAAATGTAGAGAGATTTTAGCCATAGTTTTAGAGATTTGATCCCCTAACTCTATCCTTTGAATGAAGTCTTTCACTTAAGTGTTTTGAGATTTTTTGATCTCTATTCTGTCTCCTTCCTCTAGCTCTAATGATGTTGGTAACTTGGCATTTTTGGTGCACTCAATTTCTTATTTTAAGGAAGGGATCCTTAATGCTAGTTCCTTCATTTCTCTCCATACCATTAATCCTAGAAATACTTCTTTGTCTAAGAATGGACTTGTCAGTCTTTAGGTTTTCATTTTTTGTTAATACAAATATTTCTTGGATACTCTTTAATAAATTGAGTATTTTAGACTGTAAACAAGTATGTTTTTTTAAATCTTAATTTGGTTATTTCTACTTTGTTCTAAAATTAGATTTATTAGTAGTTTCACCCCATTGGAGTTTTTGTAATTGACATCTATTCATATAAACTTTCCTAATGTAGATCCTATTTGTTTTAAAGTATAAAAAATCAAAAGCTCAACCAAAATTTCATTAATTTTGATCTAGGTAGGTTTTGAAATTCTATATATGCTTCCGAGTGAGATAGTGGTGAGTTCCATTTATTCTCATGAGAGATGGATTCATGTTGAATCACTACTCATAAAACATGGGTCAATGAGTTTGATTGAAAATCACTCAATTAAATCCTGATAGCAATATCACAATTTGACTTGTTCTAGAAATTATCTCCTAATTATCAATTGATGAGCTTAAGGGGATTTCTAATGAATGGTTCATAAGGCACAACACTTGGTGAAGGTTTTGCAAATGGGGTTGCAAGCTTTGGGTTGAACCATGAAGGAAACTTCGTAGTTAAGTGCACTTAAGATGGAATAGTATTAGGATGGGCGACCTCTCAAAAAGTCTTAGTGCTTCCCCCTTGTGAGCATCACCTAGATCTAATGAGTGTTAAGTGTTCCATTTATTCTCATGAGAGATGGATTCATGTTGAAGCACTACTAATGAAAAATGGTTCAATGAGTTTGACTAAAAATCACACAGTTAAATCCTGATAGCAATATCACATTTTGAAATGCTATCAAAATATTTTTTGGTTAGATTTGGACTCCATATAATTATTTTTTAGAATATAACCTTTATAAAAGAAGAGATCACCAGATAGTAGATAGTTATTAACATAACTTGATTTACAGTGTAAATAGATCAAATTATTGGAGATGGTGGCGGTACTTACCCATTCCCCATAAAACTCTTTAATCCATTTTTGTAGATTAATATTTTTGGTTTTTGGCCCATTCCAGAGTGCAAAACCGCACATTTTCATATTCCACTAATTGATTCTCCGAGTGTGTTTTGTTGATCTTATAATGATTTTATGTTGAAGTTGTTTTTGGCTGATGGATTTTAGATTTTGGGCATATTCATGGTTTTGTGTTGTCAGAGGTAGGCTAGGGCTTGGGTGGGATGAAGGTGATATGGTGACTAGAGCATTCATTATCGCACCCATTGTGGCATTTGGTGCTACTAGGATGGAGTTCGCAACAAAGATATTGTGGGGTTTACTAATCTACTGATGATTCCAGTATCTAGCTTCAAATTTTGGATGATTATAAGTCTTTTTGTGAGAAGGGATTTTGAGATCCACTTTCTCCAATCATTTTTCTTCATTACTTTTCATAGTAATACATTGTCCTGCATTATGGAGATCAACTTCCTTTCTATAGACAAGATTATTCAATGGTTCACTTTTTCTTTTTGCCTATTCTCTATTGGAATTTGTGCATACCTTGTAAGGGCATGATGGTGATTATGGTTCTACGTCGGGTGAGTTTTTGAATGCACATTTTTTAATTTGCCTTGGGAATTTCTCTCTAAGACCTAAATCTATTGCACTTGCAAGGATTGAAAAGTTGTTTTTGATTGTTAGGGTTGTTCCATATTTGGTTTTTGCAAAGTAGCTCTCTTTGTTCTTCCTTGAGGGCATCAAATCTGAATTCACAGTCTGCTTTTTTGGCAAAAAGTTCACATGCTATACCATTTAAATTTTTTACCAATCTCATAATTATAATTCTTTATTTTATTATAGTCGTAATAATATTTTTTTAATTTTTTAATCATCATTATTCAAATGTTTATAATTAATTTTAATGTCTATTTTAATTTTCTTAATCTTATTTTATCAATAATTATTTTTAACTGTGTATGATCAATAAAATTCATATGTAAAAAATAATCTAAAATGTATCAATAAAAAAATGTGATTCTCAAAATATTTTTATAATATTTTTAATTACATTTAAAAAAAAAAAAAAATTTAAACAAAAATTAGTTCATGTAATTTTTTTGATATATATTTTATATATTTATATAATATAAAAGTAAAAACTTCATTAAATTGTTAATTAGTTATGCATTCAACAATTTTGTCAAAATGAGTAGTAAATCTCTAAACAAAAGACATCAAACAATTTAACCAGTGAAATAACCAATAAATAATTTCTCAATTTCATGAAATTAAATTTTTTAATTTATTTTTTAGATAAAATGGTAGTGCCATTATAATTTATTAATAAAAAATTGCTTCAAAAATGCATTGGGGGAAAGAAGTACAAAGAAAACCCCCTATCCTTGCTTAAACAAAATTCAAACATTGATGTCCATAGGTAGACAGAATATAAAGCCACCCTTAGTGAAAACATCTCCCTAACTCAAAAAGATATATGACACTTAATTTTTCCACGAAGGTAATTCCATGCCAAAAAAATCCACCATTTTATGATAATGGAGCAAAGACATAATGTCCTTATGATCCCACTCTACTAACCCATGATCCATAAGCACTCTTCTATTTGCAAGCCAATTAGCAAGGTGATTTGCCTCCCTAAATTAATGAGAAATTTTATAATCATCAAAATTGGACATTAACTTGTATATTTTGCCAAGAATGTACTTGATCTCCCTGTTGCAAGTATTTCTCATGGAAAGGGCTCAAGTGATCAGCTGAAAGTCCCCTTTGATATGAATTTCCTTAATACCAAGACAAATAGACCTCTAAATACCAAGTAGATGAGCCCTTACCTCAACTAAATTATTTGATCCCAATGGCAACCTACTACCTGTCACTTTAATAATATTTCCATGGCAATCCGTGATAACCCAACTAGCCCCTAAAATTCTTGGATTCCATTTGGAGGATACATTAAAGTTTATCTTACTAAAGTATGGGTCTGGGGGTTCCCATTTAATATCCTCTCTAGCATCCTTATTTTCCCTCTTTCCTAGTAGAACTCCCACAAATGGAATATGAATCATAGACCAATTATTTAAAATTTTGAATTCTTGGGTTGAAAAGGTTGAGGACAGGGATTTGGAGTGATTGACATGAGCATTGACCATCTTCAAAATAAACAATTCTGCAATCTCAATAACTTGTGAAGTTGAATTGATCTCCTTCCTAAATATCCTATTGTTTATTTCCCACCATTTGCACCAAGCAATTGTAGATGGAATAACTCTCTAAACACAAGAGATAAGAGGAATCACAATTAACTAGCAGGTAATTTGTATCTTCAAGGACTTCCCCACCTAGAACACATAGGAATCTATCTAAGATGCCTAACCTCTTTAATGTTGCACTTGAGAGATTCCTATCATGTAGAGCTAGCCAAAGGAAAGAGCTCACTTTGGGGAGAACTACACTATGCCAACAATATCAAAACAAATTATTGTTGACCGAAATATCTGTACTGGTAAGTGACATATAACCCTCCTTAACTGAATATCATCCACTTGTTACCTTATTCTATATCAATGAGTCATCTTCTCCATTATAAATCAAAGGCCATTGATCAATAATTTTAGTAAGGAAATCATTTTCCATCTGTGGAAAAGGGAAGTGATTAAAGTTCCTCAATTCTAACATTACAACACCTTCAAACCTATCAATGACCAAATAGTTCTTGACAACAATACCCCAACATTGTTCTAGATAATTCCTAGCTTGAATGAGGTTTGGATAAGAAGAAAATGGTGAGTGGTCATTCAAGGAATCAAACCAGAATAAAGTTGTGTTACCCAAGTTCATAACCCAAGAGAGCAGAGGTAAAATGATTTTCCTACATTTAATCAAAACGTTCCACATTGTAGAACCCAATAGAAGATTTCTAGCTATGAAGATTCTAGAGGGATCACTAGAATCAAGATACTTGCAACTCAAAATTCTAGCCCATAAAGCTTGAGGGTTTTCATAATACTTCCAAGGTAATTTAGTTACCAAACTAATATTCCTCACATATAAACTATGAAGACCCACACCCCTGTGATCTTTTGGAGTACAAATAGTGTTCCATGAAATGAGGGGAATCTTGGATTATCATCAATGTTTTCTTTCCATATGAAGTCTTTAATTTTTTTTCTTATAGCCTCCATAATACCTTTAGGGGCTAGAAGTATAAACATCACATAATTTGGAATTGAGCTAAGGACTAATATAGCTAGAAGAATCTACTTACCTAAGATAACCATCAAGCCTTCTAGGAAGCAATCTACTTCCTCATGGTTTGAATAATATTATCCCAAAAGACTACTTTTCCCATCCCTTGAAAGAATGGTACTCCCAAGTATTTACAAGGGACTTCGTCAATCACAAAACCAAGTAATCTATGGATGAGTTGTTGGGCATTCATAGGCGTATTAAAGAAAAAAAATTGGATTTTGAAGCATTGAGTTTCTACCCAGAAGCATTGCAATATTCCTGCAATGTCTCTTTAATTACCAAAGCCTCTAAAAGAACTACCTTCCAAAATAAGAGGGAATCATCTGCAAACAAGGTGTCAGTGATGGATAATTGAGATCTAATAGAAATGTAAATCCAAACTTACTGAGAATGCTTGAAAGAAATTAGTCTACTAAGACCTTCAACCATAATGATGAAGAGAAACAAGGATAGAGAATCTCCCTATCTAACTCCCTAAGAGGAAGAGAAAAATCCATAGGGTGAACCATTAATGAGAACCAAGAACTTTTCTACTTTGACACATGATAAGATCTAGTTAATCCATTTCCTACTGAAACCCATCTTTTCCATAACCTATGATAAGAATGCCTAGTTTATCCTACATATTCCTTCATCATATCTAGTTTAAGAATCATGGCTTGAACATCTTTTGATTTGATAGAATCTAAAGCTTTGCGAGCAATGAGAGCCTCTTAAATTGTGTCCTTCCTTGGAACGAAACAACCTTTCTTTTCTTAGATAATATTTGGGATGATTTTACCCAATCTTAATGCAATGGATTTCATGAAGATCTTATAGACGGTGTTGTACAAGGAGATAGGCCTAAAATTAGAAAAAATTGTCAAATGATCACATTTTAGAATGAGGGTGATGAAAGTATTATTAAACTAATGAAACATGTTGTTGAGATATCATTTTTCATGATGCTTAACAACATGAATCCTTTCGACATCCTCTCTTGAAAAGCTAATATGGGATCAACTCCAAGATTTTGGGCAATCTTGCGACCTACTAGAATCCGCTCAATTTAAGATAAATATTTTTGTTCACAAAGAGGCCTTTGCTGGTTTGAACCAATTTCAGATAACAAGATCAATTTTCTTGTTGTTTAAAAATTAACTACAAAAGAGATATACTTTTTGTTATTTTTGTCTTAAATAAATGCAATTTAACAATAAAACTATATGAATTCCTAATTAAACGAAGGGTTAAAAAAGAAAATAACGAAGATAAGGTAACAAGAGATGAAAGAAAATAGCATAAAAGGGAAATTCCTAATGGACATAAACCATGGTGACAACGCATCTATGAGTTAAATTTTTGAAAAGATCGGGTAGGAAACTAATGAAAGTAGGAGCAGCAGTTCGCCAAATCCACTAATGCAATTGTCAATGGAAACATAGTAAAACCAAAAGATGTTTCACTTCTTATTAAATTACAAGGCCACAGAAGATGCACTTATGTGACACAAGAAGCTATGTAGGAACAAAAGGTTGATCTCTTCTCTAACTTCGTATGTTAGTGGAATTTGTCAATACGTGGCAAACATCAAAACTAAAATATTGATCAATAAAAGTAACACAATAAAACCATTGGGTCCATTACACTCCATAAACATAAATTCAAAAAATATAACACACTTTAACAAAAATAACTACACTCAGAATGAGAGCACCGATAACATATATTATTGCATACAAATAATGGCCTAGAATACATGTTACATTCCTAAATTTATAAGAAATCATCTCCTCAATTTCTGTTGAGAGTGAGAGATTTCTTCTTGCAAAAAAGGGTCTTAAAACTAATAAAACAAATCTAATTATGTACAAACTAACTCTCTATATGGTGCTAAGTTGGACTCTACCCTTTTTTATATCAATTATGGGTGCATGAGCCTTAACATGTCTAAAAACAAAGAAAGAAGCAATAGATAAGAAGAAGGAAGCTATAAGAGAATCTAGGAGTCACTAGAAGCTCTAAAAGTGGAACCTTGGCTTTCTTTTAATGTTTCTAGAAGTTAAACTACTGTCAAAATGCATTTATGGTGCATGGAAAGCTATAAATTTAGAACTAGTAGTTAACTGTCAATGCACCTCTAACTTCTTCAAAATTTCTAGTGCACCTTAGGAGTAGTGCACTAATGCATCTACATGAAATTTGTGCAAGGTGTTCAATTCACCAAAAAATCTAAGTTCTTATTTTTAAAAATAGTTTCTAAGTTTTGCTCAGATGAGGTTTGGGAGCACTCTAGTGTACTTATTTTGCCCTTTTTTGATGATTTATACCATCTTTATAGCCAAACACTTTCATAGATTTGAACTCCTTTTGCTTCTTCTATCTGAAATTGTAAGGCACCTATGTTGAATCTTGTCATTAATAGTTGTATAAGATGAGGAACCTATTCTGGTTCATGTATCCAACCTCTATATCTTTGATCTTCAGTACAAATTCATGAATCCAAACTTGCATGTGACTCTGTTGAATGTGAAGGTTACCAGCTTAGGTGAGATCTCTTATTATTGTTCAAAATGTTGATGCTATGATAATCTATGCACATGAGCATTATGTGCCACACCTTCATGTTATGCACATCTTTGTGCACTGTGAAGTCCATTCCTTGATTTTTCTTCTGTCTAATTGTCTGATCCTTCCTGATCAGAGACTAGGTGATTGAGATTATCCAAAATGATTAAATGTTTGAAATTTTTTCATATTTTTTTAACAAGATTTTCTAGGAATTTTTAACTGGCTTTTTCGAAGGTCTTCTAATCAAAATTTCAAGTTGAAACTTTCATCAGTCCCAAAAATTGGATAGCTAAAGGCTCGCTATTTAAGGGATTGAAATTAGATTTTTAGTTCTTTTTTGTAACAGTGTCAATAGTTTTGAATTCCAAGCTCTAATTCAAAATTTATGACCCTAACGAGTTAAGGATGCCTTTTTATCTACATAAGGAAGTAAACATTAGTCAGGAGAGTTGAAAACCTAACCCAAAATAAACCCTAACTAATAAAAAAACCTATCCCAAATGCTTCAAAATGATGAAAAAACAAGTTAATCCCCTTTTTACCCCTAATATGAAAAATAGCACCACTTTCACACCTTCAGAGGTGTGTTAGGCGCACTAAAAAGGCATATCAAGGGTCTTTTGGTGCAGTTGCGCAGCTGCACACCTAGGTGACGTGTACACATGCGCATGTACACATCTGCACACATGTGCTTAGTGCAAGTGTTATGTGGGAAGTAGGACTTAGCTTTTAAATTTGCAAAAAAGAGTGTTCACTTGTGCACCTTTATGTTGGTTTTAAGTCTCCTTTGAAAGGTGCACATGTGTGCAACTTGTGGAGGTGCCCACATGCACACCTTTCCTTAGGTGTTTCTTAGCTTTTAGACCCAGTGCACACCCTTTGGAGGTGCATAGGTGTGCATCTCCAAAGGGAGATAAGTGTGCCCTCTCACATTCAGTGCACCTACGCTCCTTTGATAGGTGTGCATGTGCGCTAGTGCACATTTATGCACTATAAAACTTAAAATCTTCCATTTTTTCATACTTTTGACACCTCATACTAGTCCAATCAGAGACTAGGACATGATCTAAAATCAAGAAGACTTCGTCAACAAGAATTCATCTAACATGTGTTTAATAACTACTAAATTCCAAACACTACAAATAGTTTTCAAGTTCCTTGATAGTCAAAACTTTAGAATCTCGAATCTTAAAGCCCAATGTGTACTTAGTGTATTGATTTTCTTTGATTTTTCAAGATGCAATCTATCATGAGTTTATGGCAACTTGGAGACAATCCTCTACTCAACTAGTGTATTCATGAGGAATCCTTGTAGATCATGTGTATTAATCACTATTTAACTAGATGAGAAAAACCATTTAAAGGGCTCTTGATCAATTATCATATTTTTCATTTCAAGTCTTGAGTAATCTTTTGAATCTTGCTTCACAAAGCTCACATGTTTCCATTTGATTCTTCCATGAAGCAATTTGTATAAGTACTAGATAGCCATTTTGGAGGGCATATCCCTATTGTCAGATTATCTTTCTTAGACATTTTGGAATATTTCATTCTTAACACCATCATTCCTTTTTTTGTTTTCATTTTGTACCTTGACCTCACTTAGACTGTGTGGCCAAGGTATTAGTGTCATTTCTCATATTCATTCTTTATTTTGATAACCTATGTATTCCTCTTCAAATAACTTTTGGAAACTCTCAAACCAAACAGTGACGTTAGCAATTCCTTGAAAAGACCTTTTGTCTAAACGGGCAAGTTTCAGAGCATCCCTTGTTGCCATCAACCTTAATTTGAAAACACCAAGATAGTCAAATATTTAAATTTTCAAAGTGTTAAGAACTATTGATCTGTGATTCTAAACTGAAGACTATAAGTCCTTTACGAGTGAAAGTAATTTCCATTCTCAAAATGGTATAAGAAAAAAATTATCTAAATGCTTTGACAAAGAAATACCTCTTCCTAAAAGTCACAACCACAAGGAGTGGCTTATGAAATGCATCAAGAAAGAGTCTTGATTGCACCTAACCCTTGGACTAACATGACTAAAAAGGAAAAAGAAGAAAATATAAATGAAACCCAAAAAAAAAAAAAACTCAACTCAAAGAAAATGAACACCTAATTAGAAATACTAAAAAAAATAAAACAAATAAAATAAAAAACTTATATATAGAAAACCTTGAATAATAAAAATGTTGGGTGGTTGTTAGTAGATTTCTCATTATGTGTAGTAGTAATGAACCACCCCATATAGTCCTAAAAAATGTTGACTTATCTTTGTATGCAGAAAAATAAAATTTGGACAATCTTGGTTCAAATTCCAAGTATAAATCACACAAAATAAGAAGTTGTGGTAAGTCTCCATGACCATGATTAATCCACAAACAAGTTATCTTACCTTTACTAGTATATTCAAATTGAAAATCATCAAACTAAGAGGGATAATGGGAATATATCACCTGATCTAGCGAGTCCCCCACCATAGGGGTACACTCAGACAATGTAATTTCTCATTCTAGTGGTCTTATCTCATGGTACACAAATCCACATACACATGGAAAAACTAGCATCGATGATGTAATAGAGCTATCAAAACATGACCCAAAAGATAGAACAATATTTTTATGGTCTTTATTATCACAATCATTAGCCTTAAACCATGAATTGTCACTTTTAGGCTCCTTAGGACTAGAAAACTCAATCATAAGCCTTCCTTTCGAATTATAAGATTCATTAATATCATTAATCAAGGTTTCCTCCCTCATGTCCCCAAGAAGCATGTTAAAAATCATACTTACCATCCATTGCAATCTCCCAAGCTAATAAGAAATTAGGGCAACTTACTTCTAAAAGGAACCCAAATGGATGGATTCTACATGATTTGGATATTAAATGGTCTAATATATGTGTAGAATACCCACAAATAGGCATTTCCTCATTGAATTTTGAGACCAAATTAAGCACTCTATCTACCCATCTCTTCTAATGACATATCTTGTTTTGAGGGAGGTATCTTATCATTATCCAATGGGGAATCAATATCATAGTAGAAAGAATTGGTATCTTCATCTTGATGACTTTATGATTCAAAAATCTTAGTAACCTTACAATCTTTTGTATTTCCATCATTTTTTACAACTTTGAGAATTTTTGCAACTCCATGAAGTTTTGGAACTTCAAAATGTTATGCATCGTCAAAATTTCTTGGGATATCCATATTTATTGTAACATCAAAACTTAGAAGAATTTCTTCATTGAATGGGAATGAAAACTCCTCTTGATCATCTTCATCATTTTGTTCTCCTAAAAATTTATCACATGATTCAAACACCATTGCACTAAATTGCAGAGGTTGTTCCTCCATGATTTGTGGAGGCTGATCCAAAACATCATTGTGCCCATATCCATTTTCACTTGGACTCATACATTTACTACCATTATTCTCATTGTTTATGTTACTGTAAAGGCCAAAATTTCTACTCTGATTTTGAGAATAATTGTTCTAGGTAGCAAGTTGTCTTGGATGGTCATCTTGGTTTCTTGATGAATTCAACTTTATTTTGATGAGTTCATTGGATAAAAGGGACATCATATTCTTCATGGCCTTAACCTCTATAGCCATATTGTTGTCAAGTTTGGCAAGTTGAGAAGTCTTTTTCTCAAAGAATATAGTCTTTTGGGGCTCGTACCCTAAATATGTAATTGTTGGCATTAGAGCTCCCATAACCTACTTTGTGAATGTAACAACCTCTTTGAAGACCTTTTCAATGGCATCAATATCTTTGGGTGGGAGCCTTCTTAGAAAAATAGAAGTTAATGAATCCATTGTTCCAAAATAAATCTAGATGGTAGCCTCTTGTAGTATAGTGTATGGAAACTCCATTCTTTGATACATCCTATAGAAGTGATGATTAAATTGTGAAATAGTCTCATGGGGATTGCTCTTAATTGAGATGACTTGATGATATAGGACAACTGAATAATATATGGATCTTGAATTGTTCTAGAAACTTGCTCTCAAAATAGTTCTAAAACCTTATTAATGTTGGTGGCAAATTGAGGTACCAATTGAATGTTGTTTCCCTCAAAGTGTAAAGAAAATGGTGGTATACCACATCCATATGCTGAATCTAGTTTTGATTACAGATTTTCTTGAAAATTTTAATATGATCTTCTATTGTTCATGATTATCCATAGATGAACCATGGGGAAAACTTTATAGGATTTTTGGGCAAGTCATTTAATGGACCAGTTAGATTCAAAGGTGAAATTTGGGCATTGAGGAAAGACATGGTGTATAATGATGGGAATGTGTGAAGTAGAATGTAGAGTGGATGATCATGATGGAATTCATAATGTGAATGGGTGGAGTTATTGGTATCCCTTTATCACTATGATGCTTTTGAAAGTGACTAAGTTCTAAGAACTTGTGTTTATTCTAGAAAAGTGCACCTATGAAGAGGTACACTTTTTCAAAACAACATACCTATGTACCTTGCACTCCTAGCACACCATTGAACAATGATAGTTCAAAATTGTTTCTAAACTTGTAAAAAAAATGCAAAATTTTGAAATTGCAAGTTGTTTTTTTTTAATATTCCAAATGGTAAGAGGTCCTCCTTCTAGCACCACTTTTGTTGAGTTGTCATTTTGCATGATGCTTAATGGTAGGAATCCTTTGAAAATCCTCTCTTGAAAAGCTGATCTAGGATCAACTCCAAGGTTCAAGGTAATCTTGTAACCTACTGGAATCCACTTAGTTGAAGATAAATGTTTTTGTTCACAAAAAGGTCTTTGTTGGTTCACACCAATTTTGATAAGAAGATCAATCTACTTGCTATTTCAAAATTAACTACAAAAGAGATATTTTTTGGCATTTTTTGTTTTAAATAAATGTAATCTAACAATGAAATTATATGACTTCCTAATTTAATTTAGGGTTAACAAAGAAAATAAAAAAGATAAGGTAATGAGAGATGAAAGTAAATAGCATGAAAGGGAAATTCCTAATGGACATAAATCATGGTAACAACATGTCTGCGAGTTAAATCATTGAAAAGATTGGGTAGGAAACCAATGAAAGTAAGAGTAGTGCTTCCCCAAATCCAGTGTTGCAATCATGAATGGAAACTTAGTAAAACCAAAATATGTTTCACTTCTTATCAAATTATAAGGCCATAGAAAGTGATCTCATGTGAGACAAGAAGTTATGTATAAACAAAATGGTGATCTCTTCTCCAACTCTGTATGTTAGCAAAATTTGTCAACACACAAAAAAAAACATCACTCAATCAAACTAGCATAACAAAACCATTGTCTCCATTACACTCCATGAACATACATTCATAAAATATAACACTCTCTAGTAAGAAAAACTACACCCATAATGAGAGCACCAATAGCATATATTATTGCACCAGAATAAGGGCTTGGAATACATGTTACATTCTTGAATTTATAAGAAATCATCTCCTCAACTTGTGTTGAGAGTGAGAGATCTCGTCATGCAAAAAATAGGCTTAAAACTAATAAAACAAATATAATTATGTACAAATCGACTCTCTAAATGGTGCTAACTAGAACTCCACCCTTGTTTATATCAATTAATGTGTGCATGAGCCTTAGCATGTCTTTAAAAAAAAAAGAGTAGTAGATAAGAAGAAGGAAGTTGTAAGAGGATCTAAGAGTCACTAAAAGCTCTAAAAATGGAAGATTAAACTTTTCTAAATGTTTCTAGGAGTTAAACTACCATCAAAATGCATTTTCAGTGCATGGGAAGATGTAAATTTGGAACTGTCAATTAACTGTTAGTGCACCTCTAACTTCTTCAAAATTTATGGTGCACCTCTGGAGTGGTGCACCTTGCACACCAGTGAACCCGCATGAAATTTGTTCAAGGTGCTCAATTCACCAAAAAATAAAGTTCTTAGTTTTGAAAATGGTTTCTAGTTTTATCTTAGACAAGTTTTGGGAGCACTCTAGTGTACTTATTTTGCCCTTTTTTGATGATTTATACCATCTTTATATCCAAACACTTTCATAGATTTGAACTCCTTTTGCTTCTTCTATCTAAAATCCCAAGACATCTATGTTGAAAGCACCCTTGCCTTGAAATCCTAAATGGGGAGCTCATGATCAACTTCATCGCCCCAGCATTCCTTTTCTCAATCCTTCTTAGATCCCTTCTTGCAATCTCTCGCCAAGATTTATTCAATAGTACTTAGACTATTGGCAAGTACTAATAATATGTATTATAATAATAATAAGTACACATTCATAATAGCTAGACAAGTATCATTTTTGATGAATTAAATATAATAATAACTATAGATATGATTGGTGATGTTTTCAATTAAGTAAAATAGGTTTTAATGGGTGCCTAAAACCCAACAATAAACAAAAGAAATTGACATTAAGTCTAGAGCATAAAGCAATTCAACAAGAAAAAATAGGCAATAGAAGGCCACGAGAACTTGACAAAATAAAACACAGCCTCTAAAAGAGCAGGCAAGCCTAGCAAATGAAAAAACAAAAGAAAAATAAAAAAGCTATGGGAACCAATTAGTGCACCGTATTTTTGACCAACTCTACAGCCTTGAGCTCCAACATTTCCATTGTCTCTTCCACTTCACTCATCAATTGTATGTCATTGGAAGAGCCATCCTTATCCCTCTTCTTCTTATTCAATCTCATTTTATTTCTTAGGCTCTCAACAAGGGGGTTGACATTATCTTTTGTTACCTTGTTGTCCTCATTTTCCATGTCATCTTTCACCCCTGTGCTAAGATCCATCATAGTATGTAGTTGTTTGATATTATCATTTAAGGCTTTGATAATATTGAAGCTCTAGTTACTAGTATTATGGAGAGAGCTCTCCATTATTTTCATTCTTTTTTCCACTTCAATCACCCTATTATCTAGTTTGTTGATTCTGTCAATCCTATCTTCCCCTTACTTTCTTTCTAGACCCTACAACTTGTTCTTTATTTCCTCAGTTTCATGAAAAAACCACTTGATAGACTGGAAGTTGTACACCATGCTATTCTAGACATTGTTGAGGAGATTCTGTTGGAAATATAATAGGGATGTAAACTCTGAGAAGGGGGGTGAATCAACACTTAAAACTTTCAACCTCTAAAACTATTCGCCATACATCCATCTCACAATCTATGCATATAAGCTGAAATAACAAATTAAGCATATGCATCCATAGCATGAAAGTAAAATGTTCAATACATGTATGACATAAGATATTTGGTTACCTAGAAACCATCCAATGAGAAGGTAAAACTGGGGTGGGGATGTCACCCACAAATCTTCACTACTAGAGTAATAAAGTGTATCCAATAAAGGTTACAATGTTTGACCATGAAACATGATCTACCCTATGAAAGGTATATCCTATTAAAGGCTTACAAAATTTTTAGATCTTTCCCTGTTAAAGGATTTAAACATTATATTAAAATTGTTCTTAGTAAAAGGACTTTAACTTACAATGAAGTAAGCACCCTATTAAAGGATTTACAATAGCCTGTTAAGACTACTTTGTTAAGAGATGTAACTGATTCACCTCTTAGTATGTCTTAGCAATATCCTCAATTAGTACTCTATTTCTTGATGTTAGATCACCTCTATATTGATGTGTATTTGATCCTTTTTGATCAGATGTATCTTTGTTGTGCTATGATTCCTTTCCTATGTTCTCCTTTAACTGATTATGCAATGTAACTCAATTCATAACACCTTAATCAGAATGAATTATTTGTTTGTACATGCAAACTCTCTCCAATTCTCCTTTGCATTTATTACAAAGTTTAGGGTTTATCTTCCTTAAGAAGACCTAGGTGACTTAGGGTTGGGTATGAATCAACGGTAGTGATTTACCCATATTATCACTTAAACCTTCCCTTTTTCTTATTGGATGCATGTAATGCATAGAGATTCATAATTAAGATTCATCCTTATTAATAAAGATAGTAAATCAATCCTAAAGTTGGCCCAAAAATGGTTTATATAGGAGTTTGTGCCATTACAAACAACTATGTCAAAATTGTGTAACTTGGCACCTGAAGTCCCTAATTTTCGGCATCAACTAGAACTTCAATGAAGGAACTCAGCCTTTGAATGACTTGACATCCACTAATCACTCGGCATATGAATATCTCTCGGCACTTGACTGACTTGGCACTTCGTAGTTACTTGGCTCACACTAAACATATGTCACTCGACATATACTATCTGACAACTTATGCTCAGCATGTATCACTTGTTTAGCATTAACTAATTAAATAACTTAAGTATATTGTCACTCATATGTCAAAAATAATATGAGATTAACAATATCCACCTTTGACATGAGTGGAAAAATACATGATCATGTATGAATAACCTTTCGCCTTTCAAGCATAACTGAGGATATACATACAAATTTTCAAAACATCAAAATTTTGCAAAAAGATTATGACTCATCAATCATACCTCAAAATTAATAACTCCCCCTAAGTTGATTGTGTTTTTTTGTGTCTAAACTCAAAATTATTCCTCCTATTGAGTTGATTTGTGTATCACCCTCAAAAATATTATCTCCCACATATCTCTTATTTCTCCCATACCTTATTTCTCCCCTATTTTGAAATTTATGTCAAAGGGTTATACACTTAGAGTGTGTTTGTCCAAAAATTATTTGTGGACCTCAAGCATGATTTTCAATGTTGCATCCCAATTATCACAAGCTACCTTCAATTATTTGATCTAGATGGCCAACTCGGCAGCAAGATGAACTAAGCCTTCATGAGTAGAAATATGTAGATCTTTCTTCCTAAGTGTTTCAGCAAAGGCTAGTTCCTTGTGCAACATATCCATATGTGGAGTCTTGGCCTTGATGTTTTCTTCATTTGTGTGTAATATTGATAATTGACTTTGGGAGTTGATGATATTTCTAAAAAATTTCTCATTCTGAGCTGGAGACTTTGCCAGAGTTATACTAGATGATTGTATATGACTCTCCAAACTTAGAATATGACTCCTTATTTCTTGAGTAAAGAGTGTGGGATAATACAATTTGGTATACAAAGAGAAGATGTTCTCCAATACCTTCTTCACACTATCTTTTTTGTTTGCTAACTCAAGTTGTGATAGTGTAATAACACTTGATATATTTTCATCAACCTTATGTTGGAACTTTCTCTCAGACCATTTGTGTAATTTTATATTTGAATCTAGGTCTATGTCATCTAGCTTGTCCAGTAATTTGGTTAATTATTTTATTATTGGCTTGTTTTCCTTTGGAGTCGGCAGACTAAATGCATTAATGAAAATGTCCTTCATAGCTTTCAAGGCTTGCTTCTTCTTATGCTCCCATTTGAGAAATTATTGATTCTTCTTCTTTGTTAGAGCTTCTTTCAGTATTCCTAGGTGTAGGAGTATCTACCTGACATGTTTGAACTTGTGTTCCTTTAGTCTTCTCTATTTCATTTATCTAATTTCCATCTATCTCACCCTTATCGTGTTCCCTTTCCTTTGTAGTGACTAAGACTGAACTACTTTGTGCCAATGTACTAATGGTAGAAGTACTTGGCTCCTTCCTTTGATATACCACAAGGGGTAATGTAGGTTGTATCATGAAAAATTGAGGAGGGATTGTAGGTGTAACTTGTTTCTATACTTCCTCCCCTACATATACCTTGTTTTCCTTCTCAATCTCATCAACACTCACCAGTACAAGATTCTCACAAACTTTGGCCTGGGTAGTGGATTCCACCAATATCTTCTTCAAGTCATCCTTCATGAGGGGATTCATGTTCTGAGTGATAGTATCATAAACATCCTTTATCTATACAACATCATTTTTTGTGCTCACTTCATGTGGAGGAATGGCACTCAGCACTAGTGTATCTGGTACACTCTATTTTGTTTTCTACTCATCCTCACCTAATGCCTATGTATCTACATTTGTTTCAATGTCTTCCTCTTGTGTAACTAGCTTAGCACCAACTATGATTACTATTGTCATAAAATTTTGCACCCTTGTCCAAAGTTTTTACCTAAGGACAACCTTGTGAAACATGGAAACAACCTCCAAGCTATGGGACTTGAACTATGAGGTTCAAGCTTTGAAGAAGATAGGTCTAACTACTCTTGGAGAGGAAAAGGGAGAAACAATGCATAGAAGTAAACTACCAAATATATCCTAATGAGGTGATGCACCAAAATAGAGTGTTTGATCTTATCTCTACCCATAAATGCATAGTTAACCAGTTGTAACCTCAAAGAATATAGATTCAGACCTTTCTTTTTCTAACAAACAAGTGTAGATCAAACAACAAAAGAATGCTATAGGAAGAAACTTCGCTCAATATCATTCAAATGCTAGAACTAGATACAATCATACAAATTGTAGAATATAGGTAAGAACATTAACCAGAGGAAAAGAAGTCTTGCATAGTGTGTTAATGACTAAAAGAGATACAATAGAGCATTACAATGGCATAGATGTACAAGAAATTATAGTAGTATGCATGGAAAGAAGTACAAGAGAATCAAAGAAAGATCTACCCTTTGAAAGGGTACAAAACTTTCTTTTATTGTTGAAGCATAACTAAGAAACTTCTACTAGGAAGAAAAGCACAACTACCACCATTAAGAATATAGAGAATAATCATAAGATTAAGAAAATATGATCTTGGAACAAACCTAGATGCTAGAAAATCTAATATTTTGCTAAAAGAACAACCTTGAGAGGACAAAAATGACAGTATTAATGCACAACTAGGTAGATAGATAATTGAGAAATGAGTGAGCGCTACTTTTTCATTTAACAATCATTGCCCAGGGGTAGTTGAAACAATTAGTTAATCAATAAACCAAGTTGAATTTTCCATTACACTACTATTATTTTTCTATATCAACATGCCAAGTCAAATAGAACATAGGTTAGCGATTCAACATTCCTCATGTACTCTTCATGTGATTTTATTAGCTTAAGGCCCCTTCATTTTCTAGCTTGGACAACTAAAAATATCTTTATGGTCAACTTAAAGTCCTATGATCCTATGATCATCAAACAAGGTCAAAAAACCCTCATATCATCTTTAGCTCAAAAGCTAACCTCTATGATCTTACAATTATCAAGTCATCTTAACATTAGACCCTCCTTTTACCTTCTTTATGGTCCTTGAACATACCATACTTCATAACATCAAGCATCTACCTTGCCTTGTGATTCTTTGACTAGGTGACATCATGACAACACCATGGCATAGGGTCGTAAATCAATCAATTTTCCTTTACAATGCTACAATACCCGAATATTGTAACATTGGAAGGTTAATCCTTCCTTCTTGTGATATTATGACAAACTACGTATCTTAACATCAAAACCCAAACATGCACCACCTCCTCGCCTTGTCTCCATGGTTAACAAATGCACAACTCCACATAACAAGAAAGAAACATATGTTGGATCAACTAAGATCTATAGTCATTGAAAGTTGATATTTATTTTGCACCATCAACTCCTTTGGTCAATGAAATATTTCCACATCATCAAGTTTGCTTTAGTCCTCTTATTACTTCACCGCTTGAGCCTTTACACTAACCTTACTTGGACACACATTGCTCCTCGCTTTGTCTCCATAGATAAGGACCTTATAATTTCTATTGGTGACAAAGCAATAACTATAGATCTACTAGAGATCTATGGTGGACAACATCATTAAATCTTTCATGTGTCCCTTGAAATATTTGGCCAATAGGAATGTGTCCATATGCCAACCTATCCTAACTTCAAATTTTTAATAATGCGGTCCACCATCTAAAGTTGCCTGCCATAGATCCATGTGGCAAGTTCTTGCTATGTCACTTTGGATATTCTTCATGCAACTTCCATTGGCAAAAAAATGACAACCACATGATTATGACCCAACAATCCCAAAAAATGCACTAATTCATGTCAGAATGTGACCAATGAGAATGCTTCTTTTTTCCAAATGTCTAACATGGATCTACCTAGTCTAAGAAGTCTTTACTTTTGTAGCTTGCCAAGGAAATGATGTCATCAGGTCCACACATCACAATGTCACTTTGTCACCTTCCATAAAACCCTTGTAACTTCATAAGGTGACAAAGTGATGGCTATAGTTCTAGGAAGATTTTATGGTAGAGAAAGTTGTGGCCCTATAGAAATAAAATTAGATTCATATGGAAATACAGTAAGGTTATTGTCCAGTTATTTCATATTTCCATTAGCATTTAATATTCAAATGTGGAAGTGACCATTGGATGGGGCTTTGGCATTTAAATTCAATTTTTTGGTGAGAAGGCATTTTTGGTTTACAATTGTGGTGATTCAAAGGGGATGCAAACCTACTATGCATACGACTAGTGACCTAAAGAATCCATTGGGCTATAAAGTCAAAAAACATGAAAATCCACCCTGCCAGAAACCATAATACTAAAAACTATAACCCTTTGTAATCTCAAAATTCAAGAAAAATGCCTCTACAACAAAACCTGTGCTCAAAACTTCTTGGAAAAGAAGAACAAATGAGAAGCAAACTAGTCTAACTACATATAGGAAACATCATTTTTCCTCAAATATTGGGTTTGAGATATATTCCATTTCTGGAATAGGCAATATTTTACCATCAGGCTTGCTTAACTAGAAAGCATTGGCATGCTTGCAACTGATAACCACATAGGGACCACTCTATAATGTATCAAATTTTGAGTGCCTCCCTAGTTTTTCCCTATCTGCATCCCACTTTAATACAAGATCACCTTCTTTGAAGATTCTGACCTTAACCTTCCTATCAAAGGACTTCTTGACTTGTTGTTGATGTGCTTCTAGGGTCTCTTGTTGTTGATGTGCTTCTAGGTTCTTCCATTCTTATATACATAGCATCAATTTAGATGACTCAGCAATTCATTTCCTTGAGGATAGTAGTTTGAGGATGTGTTCAAGTAGATATTATGATCAACTGCCCATGCACAAGTCTAAGCTCTTATAAAATATTTTGCATCATCTAAAATAATGGTTGAAGGGACACTAAACCTAGTTATATTTCCATCAAGGAATTTAACAACTAAAGATTTTGTGGCATTCTTCAATGCAATTAACTCTATCCATTTGGTAAAGTAATTTTTAGTAGCTAGAATACATTTGTGACCCAAACTGGAAGGTGGATTGATAGGGCCTATGAAATCCAATCCCCATTGACAGAAAGGCTGCTCTACCTAAATGGGATGAAGAGAAAGAGCTGCAAGTCTTTGCTTACCAAAAAAGAGAGCACATTTTTCACATTTTCTTACATGTCTATGACAATCATGGAATAGGGATAGCTAGTAGTAACCAGCTCTCATAATCATCATTGAAGTTGTCCTTGTCAAAAAGTGGCCACCATTAGGACCATCATGAAGCTCCTTGATCACTCTATCAACTTGACTTGCATCAATACATTTTAGCAAAGCCCCATTGAAGTCTCTCCTAAACATGGTACCATCAACTATAGCATAGGGGATTGACTACAATCCAAACTATCTCTTTTTAGCCTTATCCAACCCTTGAGGATATCCATTCCCTACAAAGGTGGCCTTCATGTCATATATTCAACTCCTTGGATTATTACTTTTTGTTTCTTGTTGTTCTATCAATACCATAGCAACTTCCACATCTAATTCTTGAGATGAGATCATCTATTTGCACAATCTCTTTCCTCTTACCAACCTTGTAATCTAAATGTCCACATCATATTCCATCACCTTAGTGATCTATCCAACTCTCTTCTTACTAATATCTTTCCTCAAAAGAAAGTCCTTCACACTAGCATGGGGTACGAGAAAATGGATATTGTTGAGGCAGAAGGTGTCTGAAATTCTTTAAAGCTCTTACGATTGCAAGGACTTTCCTTTCTATATAATTGTACTTGTCTTTATATTCCTAAAGCCCTTCGCTAAAGAAGGCAATAGCTTGTTCTTCATTCTTATCATTTGTTTGAGTCAAGACAATAGAAATGCTTGACTCACCACCTAAGGTATAAAGAATGAAATCCTTCTCAAAATTTGGATTGATGAGAGTAGGGGTTGAGGCTATGGCTACTTTCATCTCTTCAAAACTTACCTTCCCTTCCTTGGTTCATGAAAAGACCATTTTCTTCTTAAGCATAGTTGTAAGAGGTTTTACCATGGTAGCTAAATTAGGGATAAATCTCCTCACAAAATTTATCCTACCAAGAAAACTTTGTTGCCCTTTATTGTGGCTAAGAAGGGAGAGAACAAGTATCACCTTTGTTCTTTCTAGGTCAATGGTTAAACCATCCTTATATACAATGCACGTCCTAACAATTTCCCTTTTTTAGTAGCAAAGACACACTTTCTTGGGTTTAGCAACACTCCATGCTCTCTATATTTTATAAACACTTGTCTAAGATGACCAAATTGATCTACTATATGCTTTCAATACACTATGATATCATTAAGGTAGACTACCACAAACCTTTCAATCATGGTTTTGAATGTCATCTCTATCACCTTTTGAAATGTGTCACCTACATTTGTTAGTCCAAAAGGCATTTTACTATAAGCATAGGTGCCCCACTTTGTTGTGAATGCAATCTTATATCTGTTAGACTCTTTGACCAGCACTTGGTTATAACCCAAGAATCCATCCAAGAAAGAGAATCTCTCTAAAACACTAACCTTAGATAGTATCTATTCCATGGAAGGGAGAGGATGATGGTCTTCAAGAGAGGCCTGATTAAGGTCCCTAAATTCTACACATAATTTGATTTCTCCATTCTTCTTCCTAACAGGGACAAGGCTTTCTACCCATGATGAGTGCTTGACAGGGAAAATTATATTAGCCTCAATCAACTTGGATAGCTCCATTCTCATTAATGGATAAATCTTGGGATTCACTGGCCTCTATTTTTGCCTTACAAGTTTGACATTATCAACCTAATATTTGGTATGTTGAAACAAACTAGGGTCAAAACCCTTTAAATCATCATATGTCCAAGCAAATACATAATTAAATTCTTGAGATAGATGAATGAAATTCTCTTACTTAGTTCTAGAGCATACCTTTACCATATTTAAGGATTTTTCATCAACAACCATGCCTAGTATATGATCATATTTGTTAGTATCTAGGTTCATGCCTCTGTTTCTTGCTTGGTCATCAAGATTGAAGACACCTTCTAAAATAATGAGACCCTTAGGAAACTTATTGGAAAATAAATTGATGATTTGATCCCCATATTGTTCATGCAACCTCTTCTAATTTCTTTTTGAGAATTCTACCTCATTCTGCAAGAAACTCAATTTGTGCATTGAATTCAAACACTTGCCAATTGGTGTTGTTGTTAGGAATAGCAGGCCTAACCAGAACTTTAATCTATTGCCTCCTTTTATCCTCAAGGATCTTTGGCACATCATAAGATCCACCCACTAGTGCAAGTCTATCAGTATGTCTATTCTCTATTCTAGGGATGCTTTGAGTATTAAATGCATTGAAACTTTCAAGAAAATCCCATACTCTATGTTTATAAGACTTGAGAAAACTATTCTTAGTAACATTCTGATTCTTCACTTGATTAACAACCAACTCACTATCTCCATATGAACTTAATGCTTGGATTCCTCTTTTTTGATCAAGTAGGAGACCTTTAATCAAGGATTCATACTCAGCCACATTATTAGTACAATTGAATTAGAGCTTGAAGGAGAAGTAGTACCTTATTGGTGTAGGAGAAATCAACATCACACCAGCCCCTAATCCATTCTTATTTCTTAATCCATCAAAGTACATACTCCATATCCCACTCAAATCTTCTTTGGTCTTCATAAGGTTAGGGAAAAGAGCATCCTTTTCTGATATAGAGTATGTACGAAGGCCTATCTCAAGGGTTTCTAATATAGGATGAAATTGATATACATTAGCCCATTCATCTAAGAGGAAATCAGGTATCTCTACTAGAGAAGTGACAAGCTCATTTTTTGTTTCATTCTCATCTATCCTTAAGATGGTGTAGTTCATATTGATAAGATTAGGGGTGTAGGGCTCAATATGATGAAGGGCTAGAGGCCCTACTCTAATTGAAGCCTTGGTCCCATATCTTGTTCTAAAATACATATATGACCAATCAAAGGATATGCATTTCAACATTCCTAAGGACACCTAAAATTTTGATAGTACTACAATCCAACTATAATTCATCCCTAAGAATGGGCTCATATTTCATTTCTAAAGCATTAGCAACACACGTAGGCATCACTAAACTACTAGCCCCTAAATCAATCATACAATTGTGGACTAGTTTATCCTATATAATAAAAGAGACATAAAATGAAGGGGGTCTAACCTTTTTACTTATTTCTACCTCCCTTGGTGGTTGTACTATTCTTGTGGCATTTTCCATGCTAGTTGGTTGATCCTTTGGTTCAATGCTCTCAACTTCTTATTGTAGCAATCTCTTCTGCATAGACATAGTACCAATAACATCCCACATGGAAATGTTCACATTTTTCTTCTTAATCTAGTCTACTACACTAAATGAGGCATTAGGTGCTCTGGTAGAAGCCTTGGGAGTTGTATGTGTAGGAGGTTGAGATGGAATATCTTGGGGGCCATTCACATCTCCTTTGCTATTATTCTATCTTTGTTGTTGAGGGACATTCAATTGATCTTTTGTTACTTGTATATAAGGTACTGCATTTGATGTTGAAGCTTGATTAGGAGTAGGAGGGGTAGCATATTCAACACCTCTTCTTTTTCTCCTAGTATTGTGAGCAATGGAGTCATGGTTTACATTATAGTGTTCCTCCACCTGATGATTCATGAAGGAGAAATCACCTTGTCTTTGCATATGTGAGGAATCTTTGGGTTGTCTCTCATTATATGACTATCCTATTGCAAGCTCTTGAGTGGTTAGAGCCAAACAAGATTCAACCTTCTGCCACATACAATAGGCATAGGAGTAACTATAGGAGGGGCAAAAATCTTGGTCTTGAACCATATTGTTTTGAGAGACTATGGCCCTATTGTGATTTGCACTTGAAGTAGAGGCATGATTGTTATACCTACTCTAATCAAAAGAAGTATTCCCATGATTATGATTTGGAGGCATACCATTATTTGGAGTTTGATACTGTAGTTGAGGAGCCTTATTACCCTGATCTTGTTGTCTCTCCAAAGTCACCACTTTTTTTGCTCACTTTCTTCATCATAGAGAAGCTATCTTCCAACTTCTTCTCTTGACCTTGCAATATTTTATATATGTTCAACATCATAGACTACATCATCTCCTTGATTTCATCCATTCCATTTGAAGATGTGGAAGCTTGAGGGGCTAGAGAAAGGGGTTGTGAAATGGAAGTTGTGGGAATAGCAACCATTGTTGGTTGGTGATTTGGGGTATTAGGGAAGAAAGGAATAGAAGGCGTTGAAGCTAACTTTCCTCCTTGTATCAATATGTTTTCTACCTTTATTTCTATTTCATAAGCATCAGGTAAGGTATCTCCTCCCATGGTTTGCATTGTAGTGGCAATATCACTATTAAAAGCTCTGAGGTAATGTAAGAAGGCATTACCAGGGGTAGGCTTCATTGAAGTAGGTATTCTATCCCATGTCTTTTGAAATCTATAGTTGAAATCAGTCATACATTCATGGGTGACTCTTTTTTATAGTAGTTAGCTATTCTAAAAGTGAAAAATAGTTACTTTTGTCCTCAAAATGTTTACATAGTCCTACTCTTAACCTATCCCAATCTGTTATAAAACCATGTGATAGACACCTATACCACTGTAGGACTTTCCCTTCTAAAGCTAAAGCTAGGATTCTAGTGGCCACATCATCTCTAATAATACCATGGATATTGTAGACATTTGCAACCTCGTGGATATGTTCTAAGGGAGAGATGGAAGTTTGACCACTGAATTCAGATACAATTTTAAGTGTAGCTACTGGTATTTCATGTCCCTAGGTTAAGAAAAGAAGACTTCCACCATTACAGGTGGCAAAAGTATGAGCTCTAGCCATATAAGCAAGTGGTCTATTGGTATGAGTAGAGGGTATTCTAGGTTGAGATCTCACAATAGGAGGAGTGGAAATAGATCTCATAGGGCTATGTATTTCTCCTATATTCCTAACTGGTAATAAGGATACTCCAATCTTTCTCCTTCTATGATTTGAAAATGAAAGCTCTTGGTACTGAAATTTACCTCTAGAAGATGCCCTTGTTTCAGCTTTGGGCATGAATCACAACAACTATGGTTTGAAACTAGATATGAAGGGTGTAGAGTCACCAAGTGCTTTGTGGAAATGATCCTCTTAAATGCCTAGAATACTAAGAGCACACTATCTTTTTAGCATCTTCTTGAAGTTCTTCTCTTTTGACACTAGTAGACTTTAAAATCTTCTAAATATTAGTCCTAGCGGGCATACCAAAAACTGTTGTCACAAAATTTTTCACCCTTGTCCAATTTTTTTACCTAATGATAACCTTTTCAAACATGGAAACAACCTCCACGCTGTGGGACTTGAACTATGAGGTTGAGTCTTTGGAGAAGGTTGGGTTCCTATACTATCAGGATAGACCTAGCTACTTTTGGAGAGGAAAAGGGACAAAGAATGCATAGAAACAAATTACCTAATCTATTCTAAGGAGGTGATGCACCAAAATAGAGTGCTTGATCTTATGTTTGCCCATAAATGCACAGTTAACCAGTTGTAACCTCAAAGAATATAGATTTAGACCTTGCTTATTCTGAAAAACATGTGTAGACCAAACAAAAAAAGAATGCTATAAAAAGAAAATGCACTCAATATCATTCAAATGCCAAAAGTAGATAGAATCATGCAAATTGTAGAATATAGGAAAGAACATTAACTAGAGGCAAAGAAGTTTTGCATAGTGTATTAATGGTTAAAAGAGATACAATAGAGCATTACAATGGCTCAGAGGCATAAGAAATTATAGTAGTACACATGGAAAGAAATACTAGAGAATCAGAGAAAGATCAACCCTTTTAAAGGGTACAAAACTTTTTTTTATAATTGAGGCATAACTAAGAAACTTGTACTGGGAATCAAAGCACAACCCTCACCATTAAGATTATAGAGAATAGTCATAAGCTCAAGAAAATATGATCTTGGAACAAACCCAGAAGCAAGAAAATCTAATATTTTTCTGAAAGAACAACCCTGAGAGGATAGAAATGACAACCATTAGTGCACAGCTAGGTGGATAGATAACTGAGCAATCATTGAGTGCCACTTTTGTATTTAAAAGGCATGGTGGGTAGTTGAAATAATTAGTTAATTGATCGACTAGGTCAAATTTTCTTTTACACCATTGTTATTTTTCTATATCAGCATGAAAAGTCAGACAAAACATGGGTCAACCATTCAACGTTCCTCTTGTACCCTTCATGTGATTTTATTGGTTGAAGACCCCATCATTTTCTAGCCTGGACAAGTGAAAATATCCTTATAATCAACTTAAAGTCCTATGATCCTACGATCATCAAACAAGGTCAAAAAACCTTCATATCATCTTTAGCTCGGAAGCTAACCTCTACGATCTTATGATTGTCAACTCATCTTAACATTGGACCCTCCTTTTATATTTTTTATGATGCATTGACACACCATACTTCATAACATCAGGCATCTACCTTGCGTTGTGATTCCCTGACTAGATGACCTCATGACAACACCATAGCATAAGGTCGTAGATCAATCAATTTTCCTTTATGATGTTACAATAGCTAGATATCATAATATTGGCAGCTTAATCCTTCCTTTCTATGATCTTATGAAAAACCATGTATCATAACATCGAAACCCAGACATGTGTCACCTCCTCACCTTGTCACCATGGTTAACAAACACGCAACTCCACATAGTGATAAAGTGACATTTGTTGGATCAACTAAGATCTAAGGTCATCAAAAGTTGAGATTTTCTTGCACTATCGAATCCTTTGGTCAGTTAGATATTGCCATGTCATGAAGTTTTCTTTAATCCTCTTATTACTACACCACCTAAGCCTTTACACTAACCTTATCTAGATATGCATCACTTCCTCACTTTTTCACCATAGATAAGGAACTTGCAATTTCCATTGGTGACAAAGTGATAACTGTAGATCTTCTAGTGATCTATGATGGACAACATTGTTGAATCTTCCCTATGCCCTTTGAAATCTCCGACCAGAAGGAATGCATTTGTATGCCAACTTGTCCTGACTACACCTTTGTCATAATGTGGCCCACCATCTAAAGTTTCCCCCTATATATCTACATGGCAAGCACTCACTATGTCACTTTGGATATCCTTCATGCAACTTCCATTGGTGACAAAATGACAACCACATGATTATGATCCATCTAACAATCCTAAAAAATGCATTAATTTGTGTCAGAACCTTACTAGTGAGAACGTTGTTTTTTGCCAATTTTCTAACATAGGCCCACCTAGTCTGACAAGTCTTTACTTTTGCAGCCTACCAAGGAAATGACATCAGTAGATCCGCACATCACAATGTCTCTTTGTCACCTTCCATAAAACTCTTGTAACTTCATAAGTCAACAAAGCAACATGCATAGATCTAGGAAGATCTGATGATAGTGAAATTTGTAACCCCAAAGAAATAAGCTTAGATTCATATGTAAATACAATAAGTTTTTTGTTTAGTTATTTCATATTTCCATCGGCATTTAATATTCAAATGTAGAAGTGACCGTTGGGTGGGGCTTTGGCATTCAAATTTAATGTTTTTGGTGGGAAGGCATTTTTGGTTAACAATTACCTTAGTTACCTATTGCTTCTCTTCTTTGTCCTCACCTACCTCAATAGGTGCCTGCATTATTACCTTGGGTGTTGTCAAACCATATAGTGATTTCCAAATCAAAGTGATCTTTTGTACAAAATTCTCAACCTTATTCTGCAATATGTTGAATGCCCTATATTTTGGTGCAAATTTTCCAGTATGCTTCTTCAATGCTTTGGCCATTGTCTCTCTATCCAGTTCGAGAATCACTTTGGCAAGTGTAGTCTCTTTGATTTGTCTTTCTATGTTTAGACTATATTGCCACTTTTGCTCAACTCTATCAGATAATTGCATTGGTAGAGAGTTGGCAATCTTTATTGGATCTTGCTTAAATGCTTCCCTCGTGGCATAAATTGACTCCTCTACTTGGTTCATCTCAAATTTTCCAAGTGTATCAAATTTAATATGTATCAGACCAGATAAATCAACATTTTTCTTTATATTCTCAAATATATTGTCTATATCTAAAGAAGTACTATGACTTACCACTTGAAACTAGTTTTAATCATCAAATTTTGTCTTCTCTTCATCGGATTCAACTAGAGCAACATATTTCCTCCTCAGTCTCTTGTCAGGATCTTCTTCATTGCTAACTAGTCTAGCCCTCTTCTCTTTGGTCTTGACTACTTCTTGAGCCTTCTTTGTAGTAGCCATTGTTCATGGTCTTGTAGGGGGAACTATAGGATTAGGTTTTGCAACCTTGATTGGTTTTCTAGTAGCTATTGTCTTAGCTTTCCTCTTCTTTTGCTTAGTTGCTTCATTGGCTTCTTCTCCCTCAACACCCTCTTCAGTTTCCACTTCTTCTACTTGATCTTCTCCTTGACCTCAACTTAAGTCCAATAATGCTTGAATTGGTATATCCTCTTCTTCTTCATCATCTTCCTCCTCTTATTCTTCTTCATCTACTTCATCAAATTTATCTTTTAACTTCTTCACAATTTTGTTCTTCTTCCTAATGATTGAGGCAGTCTTCAAATCCATTGTTATCTTAGATTTAGCCACATCATAGTTTGCGAAGGGAGTAGCCTTAGCATCTACACCTTTTGCAAGTAATGGTGTTATTGCTACAGTGTATTCATCAACATTTATTTCATAACCTAGTAGACTTAGCCACCTTACCCTTGGAACAACAACTAGAACATATGTAAAATTAGTGTCAACTAGAAAGCAAACATCATTGAAATGTTTCTCAACTAGTAAAACTGGTATCCTCGGTCTCTTTTTCATTGATTGTTTGAAGTCCTCAAAATAGCTTTTCGTAACTTACTCAAAATTATTCCCAAGTTGCTTAATAAACTCACCTATTTGCACTACAATAGATCTATTTTGTTTATAGGCAACTTTACCAAATGTGGGGAAAGTGTTCTATACATAAAAGAACATACATACAAGAATTGAGCCAAATTTACATTGTACACTTTTGGTCTTCCTTAGTGCTCCCAAATTTTCTCACAATTGTTGCATCCACAACTCAGAAAGGTCATAGGTATGATCCTTCATGACTATCTTATAGCCCATGTAAACAACAATACATGGTACACTATTGAGCATGCTTGATTGATTGAATTTATGTGCTATTATCCAAACTACAAATGCAATTAGGGGATCTAGAATAGTATCAATTGTCATCCCTCATTTGTTCCACACTACCCCTATATTCTTCTCAATGACCTCTTTAGATTCACTTCTCATTGTTTTAGGTCAGTCAAGTGTTGGGTATCATGTTACTCTATGTACAATTTTCTTGCTGATCTTCACTAGTCCATTATCCAAAAATATAGAATTATCATGAATTCTACTCACAACTATCTTAATCCATTTAGTCTTGAAAACATTAGGAAAATCTAGGGCACAGGTTAACCCTTTCCTCTCTAGGATTTTGAATTCATCCTTCAATGTTCCATTATCACATAATTTTCCTTAGGTTTCAATAATTTCCATCTCTCCTATGCTTCCAACCTTACATGTATAGAAGTATCTTACATCTTGAATCATCAATACTCACGGTGGTATCATCGACAATGCACCAAATGGATCTTACTTGTAAGTGATATCAAGTATGGCTCTAAAGTTTGGTTGTCTGATCTCATTACTTATCAATTGCACATTCAAAACTTATTTACCTTCTTTAACCTTAGTAGCTAAAGAACTAGATGCCATAATGTAAATTAGGGTTTGCAAAAATTAAAATTGCATAGCTTGGCACATGATAAATACCTTTGTGAATCTATTGTGATGGTGTGGAGTGACTATTGAATTTGAATTGTAAACAACAGTATGATCTCTTTTAATTTCTCCTTTTTCTCTTTATGCTCTTCTTCAAATTCAAATGATGTCAAATGAGTATAAATTGATCATATAGACCTCAAAACCTTGCATTTGATGCTTAGTGCTCACACAATTGTAAGCTTGACTTCAATAAAGATTTTGACTCACTCGGCTTCCATTTAGTTTCCTTTCCACTTGGAAACCATTACGAGCTTAGTCAACACTAACATCTTTGATATCTTGGAATCAACTAACATTTCACTCAACAATCATAGTGAAACTTTTCATGCTCAGTAGTAACACAAAAACTAGAAAAACTTAAATATTTCTTCTAGATTCTTAACAACACCTTGCATCTTTATTCATGCATATGTAATATTTCCACAACTAAATCATTGGAAGTATGTATAGTATATATTTTAGATATTAGTCCCACATACTTCTTGATTGCTTAATTTGAGGAAGTGTGATCACTTGACCCATTGGGTGAAGTGATCCCTTCTAAACTTGATGCGCTAAAATCTTCTTTTCTCTTCCATGTCTTGTTCATCTCATCTTTGACATTCTTAAAAAATGCCTTTCCTTTTCCTTTGTTGTACTTGCCTCTTGGTGCCTTTGACCTTGTTGGAAAATTTTTGCTTATGTGACCAGTTTTCAAATAGCTAAAACATTTGGTTTAACTCAACCATCTACTGTGGTCACTTTTGAAATGTGTTCTTATACAATTTCCAACAACATGTCCATGCTCTTGACAATAGTGACAACTATACCTTGTATTATAATCCCAATTATAAGAGTTACCATTGTGCTTTACCTTTGTTTGATTGTTCTATGACCATTTAGGCTTGAATCTACACTCATATGCTCTATGTCCATACATCTAATAGTTATAATGGTATCCTTCAAATCTTTGTGTGCTTGTGGTCTTGGTTCTATATTCATGTGCTTGATGTCCTTATTTTTTCATTTATGGAAATGACCCATGAAATTCTACTTAGGATTTTGATTTGTAGTGTTGCCCCTAAAAACATAAGCATTATGACCTATCTTACCACAATTATGACAAGTAGGTTTAAAGTTCTTACCTTTCTTACTTCTTTCTTCACTGCTTTTGGATGATTCTCCTTCAGTACTAGTGTATCCCAATCTAGAAGTACCACTATTGGATCTAGGGGATCTCATCAATTGTTCAAAGTACTTGATGGCTTCAATAGGTTTGTTGAAACTATCAGCAAACTCTTTTTCTCTTTTTAGATCATTGCTCAATTGTTCATTCTGCAACTTCAGTGTTGTGATCTCAATATCCTTTTCATTCTGTTCATGATTTGCAATCATCATTTGACCCAAATTTTCTAATTGCATGTTAGTAATCCTAGTTACCTATTATGTTTTATCTTCTAGTCTCTTGGTCAAGATCCTTTTGCCATCTTCAATCATGACTTTTTCCTCTTCAGCCTTTTTTTCTTCTTGGTCACCTCACACAACAATATTGATTAGACTTCTTGTTCTCTCTTTAGATTTCTAGCTTCTTTAGTTAGGATTCCATTATTTTCCATCAGAGCTACAACTGTTGCATCAAATTCATTTGTGTTTCTATTAGGAAACAATTCAGTAGTGTCAATCTCTTCATTAGCAATTTCCTTCCTTCCCTTCAGTGATATATTCAAATCATTTCTTGCTTCATTCATATGATGTAAAGCAAGTTGTATTCCAATTTTCTAATTCTCAATAGTCTTTCCCAATATCTAGACTTCTATCTCAAAGATCTTTCCTCAAAGCTACAAAGCTTTACTTTCATAGAACTTAGCTCTAATACCAATTGTTGGAAATACAACAGGGAAGTAAACTTTGAGGGAGGGGGTTGAATCAGCACTTAAAACTTTCAACCTCTAAAACTATTCACCACACATCCATCTCACAATCTATCCATATATATCCATAGCATGAAAGTAAAATGTTCAACACATGTATGACACAAGATATTTGGTTACCCAGAAACCCTCCAATTAGAAGGTAAAACTGGGGTGGGGAATGACACCCACAAATCTTCACTACTATAGTAATAAAGTGTATCCAATGAAGGTTACAATGTTTGACCATGAAACATGATCTACCCTATTAAAGGTCTACCTTTTTAAAGGCTTACAAGATTTTTAGATCTTGCCCTATTAAAGGATTTAAACACCCAACTAAAAATGTGCCTGGTAAAAGGACTTTAACTTATAATTAAGTGAGCACCCTGTTAAAGGATTTACAACAACCTATTAAGACTATTCTATTAAGAGATTTAACTGATTGACCTGCTAGAATGTCTAAGAAATTATCATTTGGTTAGCACTCCATTGCTTGATGTCAGATAACCTCTGTACTAATGTGTATCCTTTCTAATCACATGTATCTTTGTTGTCCTTTGATTCCTTTTTTCTATTCTTGTTTAACTAATTCTACAATATAACTCAATTCATAACACCTTAATCAGTATGAATGCTCTTTTTGCGCATGGATACTCTCTTCAATTCTCCTTAGCATTCATTACAAATTTTAGGGTTTTTTCTTCCTTAAGAAGACCTAGGTGACTTAGGGTTATGTATGAATCAATGGTAGTGATTCACCCAAATTGCTACTTAAACCTCCCCTTTTTCTAATTGGATACATGTAATGCATAGGGATTCATAACTAAGATTCATCCTTATCAACAAAGATAGTAGATCAATCTTTAAGGTAGCCTGAAAATGGTTTACATAGGATTTTGTGTCATTACAAACAACTATGTCAAAACTGTGTAACTCGACACTTGAAGTCCTTGATGCTTAGCATCAACCACAACTTCAATGTTGTAACCTGGCCTCTAAATGACTTGGCATCCACTAATTACTCTATATCTAAAGAGGTCGGTGCATACCATTTCCTTGACACTTGAGTGACTTAGCACTTACTAGTTACTCAGCTCACACTAAATATATGTCACTCAACATATACTATTTGAAAATGTATGCTCGACATGTATTACTTGTTCAACATTAAATAAGTAAATAAATTAAGTTTATTGTCACTCATATGTCAAAACCATTCTGAGATTAATAAATTCATCTCCACCTCCTTGGCATGGTTGGCAATGTTGTTTAACACTTCTATTTCTCAAATCTTTGAGGCTAATGTTCTAATGAAAGCACTAGGTGCAAGCAAAATGACATAATAGAGATTTGAATTTTGGTAGTCGCTTAACCAATGAAGTATTTTAATTATGAAATTATAATACAAATGCTATAAAATAAGAATTATTTATTATTTAATTATATTTAATTTATCTACAAAAAGTTTATTATTATATGTATTTACTTTTATAAAATAATAGCAAATGAAATATTAAAAATCACAGACTTATTTTATTATCTATGAATAAGGCAATTTGATCAAACAAAAAATTAAGAAATAAAATCAAAATTATAAAATATTTTTATTTAGAAATAGAATCTTAATATTATTTAAATATTATCACTTTTTAACACAATGTTATATTCACAATCCTTCATAATATCTTTAGTATTTTGCTAGTTAATGAGTTTCAACAATAAGATAAAATAAAACATTCAAACCATGAACGTGAAACACATAACACACTAATTTTGGTATTGTAGAAAACCCTTGGTCAGAGGACAAAACTATGGTGAGGATGATACTCATAACTCATCACTGAAGTAACAAGGTGCTAGATTAAGAGATTTACAATAATGCCATCTTCTGATTGACTACACGTTGTTAAAAGTGTCTAATACCATGCTAAGAGTATCAAGAGTCTTGTTAAATACCACTTCGTTAAGATATTTTATCCCACTCTTACAGTGTTCACCTAATTAAAGGATTTACACAATAAGTTCAAAATGGAACTATAAAGTCCTATTAGAGACCACCATGTAAAAGGATTTAATAATCTTGTTAATTAATTGATTAAGAAATAAATAATAAGAAATTGACCTATACAATCCTTTCTTCTACTTGATAGGTCCATTACTTCATTTATTCTTCTTCTAATAGCACAATGTTCTCCTTCTCACTGGAAACTTCTTCTTTATCCCTTCACTGATAGTTGATCACAAAAAGACTACTTTCGATAACTTGTGTTGCACAAAATTTGTCACATGCATCAATGAGCTATCTTTTCCTTTTTTCTTTTACTTCTTTACCGTTTCCACTTGATAACCTAATTAGGGTTTTGAGAATCTTCCACAAGCTTCCCTTGATCTCTTGACTCTTCTCACACAAATAGATCTTTATCTTTTCTACTATGTCGCCAATAAAATATGTTACTTTGATAGTTCTTATAAATTAAAATGTCATACAACATAATATAAAGTTTTGAACAACAATGACAACATATAGAAATCATACCAACAAGAGTGTGTAGAATTTTGTCCTTAGCGACAAAAGTATATTGTGATTCTTTTATGAAAATATAGAAATTATATTACATTATTATATATTCTATGAGTACATATGTTATTTCTTATATAATATTATATTAAAAAAAATTACCTTATCATTATCTAAATTACTAGCAAATTGAAGCTATACATTCAACCTCTTTAAACATTTGATAAATTTCAAATTGTATATAATTTTTAAATTCTTACCATAAAAATAAGCGGCTTTATCACTCCTTACAATATCAAAAGAAATAGTTTAGAAGTAGTCACTATTATGTGATACTGAAAGTAATCTAGATGTGTGCTTTGAATTTTTAAAATAAAGTATCTGAAGTTAGAATTAAAAAAACTTCATGTACAATGATATTTAATCACTAAAATTGAATTAAACAATATCTATTATAATAATAAGGACACAATCATAATAGTTATACAAGTATCATTGTTGATAGATTAAATATAATAATAATTATAAATAGTTCACAATCATACATGTAATAATAGATCTATAGAATAATAATGGGTGTGTGCACTATAAGATGGTGGACAAAAAAGTGGGCACCTCCCAAAAAAACATAAAATTTCAATAACTCGTCGAGTTATGTAAAATTTTAGAAAGTAGCCAAGCTTGGAAATAATGCCTAGCCAAAATTAATATAAAAAGAAAATTGAATCAGGTTTGGAAGTTCTCCAAAACATGATAAGGTTTTTAAGAACTAAAAATTTATCCAAAACCTGACTAGGTTTTAAAGAACAAAAAAATTATTAAAAATTGAATCAAGTTTTGAAGAACTAATTTATTTTCCTTGCCCATAGTTTTGGCCATTTCCAATGCCAATACTACAAATTAGTAGCAAGGAGGTTGAAAAAGAGTCATAAGCAAATCTTGTTTTTCCCAAATAGACAATTTTCTAGTAGCTTCATCCATGTGCAACAAGAGAAAAACCCTCAAGTCACTATGGGATAGCCACAAAACCCTCGATTCAGGGGTGTACAACTGTAAGAGGCCCAAAATGTTGCCACTCAACAACCATCACCACCTATAAACCCTTTGTGTCTCCCATTAGATCATGTTAATACTACTTAATAGGACCTCATCAACCACCATACACAAAATAGTTCACGCATTTCACAACTGGTGAATAGGTTTAGGTCCTTCAGTCTTGATCACCACTCAATCCTCACCAATACACTAGAACAAAATACCAATAATGAAAATGACATTTCTTGAGAGGTTACAAAATTGGGTTCATGGAGGGATACATTGTTGGAATACACAAGTGGTAAGAATACTTATGAGGGGGGGGGGGGGAGGGGGGGGGGGGAGGGCGCGACTGAATCAGAACTACAAAACTTTAACCTCTAAAACCTTTTCAAATGAAATCAATACATGCATCTAACACTTCTAATTAACATGAAAGTAAAGGCATGCATAAAAATAGATAACACAAGATTTGATCACCTAGAAACCCTCCAAAATGAGAAGGTAAAACTGGGGTGGGGATGACACCCATAACTTATCACTGAAACAATATAACTTGTCAAGGTTACAAAGTTTGACCATCATCAATGATCTACCCTGTGAAAGGCCTACCCTATTAAAGGCTCAACACTCTGTTAAAAGTGACCTATCTAAAGGATTTACAAACATTCACTTGGAATGTCACCTTGTTAAAGGATTTACAATATGGCTATTAAACCAAACTATCTTCATAGGATTTTCATTCTCCTAATACAATGGCTAGAAAGTATAGTAGAATGTGATGACTTGATAACTTACAATCCTTAATTACTAATTTTACATCCTTATTCTGTCCAATCTGATCTAATCCTTCTTGATCTGATATAATTCTTTCGTAGTGCTGATACTTTATTCTAACCAACTAATTTTGCAATGTTGTCCTTTTTCTAAGTATTTACACCTCTTTAAACTTTACTAGCATTCTCTCCTTGCATTTTCATACCATCAATTCATTACTAAATTATGGGGTTTCAATCTCCTTAAAAAGGTTTAGAGACTTGGGGTTAGGTATGAATCTACAATTAAGATTCATCCATCTTTCCCACTCAAATCTTTCCATTTTTTTTTGATTGGTTGTATGTTGATTTCATAGGGAATGTAATAGATTCGATCCTATCTTTTAGATCATTCAAGATTCAACTTGAATCAGGTCAAAAATGGGTTACATTTGAGTTTGTGAGGGTGCAAACTCTTATGTTGATTTTGTGTTCCTCAACACTTATTGATAGTTGATGCTTGGCACATATAGGAATTCTATCTTGCTCAGCTCCTATAGTAATTCAGTCTTGCTTGGCACCTCTACTTTACTTGGCACATATACTAACTCAAAATCAATTGTCACTTGGTACTTGAGACTTGCTTTGCACTGTCTATCTTCTCGACATCTATTGTGACTTGGCATTTATTGCATTTCTAGCTTGGTACACACTGTAACTTGGCATCTGTATTATACTCAGCATCAACTTAGAAATTTTTTAAGTGTGTTGACACTCAATTGTCAAAACCAATTTGAGACCAACAATCTCCCCCTTTGACATGATTGTCAAAAACACTTAACTAATCATTATGAATCTAATATTTATGAGTATAATATACATCTTGTTCGACATATGTACAAAATTTCAAAAGCTTTTTCAAAATTTTGTAGAAGACTATATACCTCAAAACTTGTAACTCCCCCTGAGCTAATGTGCCATTTTTGTATCCAAAACTCCTTATGCTAGATTTTTCTCATGCTGATTATTCTGATACTCTTTATCTCTACCTTGTCATTCCTTCCCTTGTCTGCCCTATTTCTATCTGCTCTATTTTTGCTCCCACTTTCACACATCCTTCGTTGCAGTTATTGTATCCTTTTGGCTTTATTAATTCTCAAAATTTTATTTATCTCCCCCAAAATGTTATCTCCTCAAAGTTTTATCTCCCCCTTTTTTTTATAATCTCCCCCATTTGGATACTTATGTCAAAGGGTGCTAAACATTAACATAATACTTTGCCAAAAAGGATTTATCTACCTCCATGACTATCCTAAGAGTAGCATCCCAATTGTCTAGTGCAATTTCTAGTGATTTAAGTTGGATGGTTGTCTCTGCTACAAGGTGAACTAGGTCTTCTAATGTAGAAATATTAGGGTCTTTCTTTATAACATTTTCAACATAGGCTAGTTCTTTCTGCAAAATTTCCATGTGAGGGGTGATGGTAGATTGAATTTGTATTAGCTTAGCCTTGGTGTTTGCCTCATCTACTATAACTACAGCTAGTTCCTTCTGAGTGTGAACTATAGTGTGAAAATGCTTCTTATTGTCCTTTGGCTGGTCTCTTGTGTGAAAATTGATGGATCATACAATTTGCAGTACAATGAGAATATCTTCAAGAGCTGCTAGGGAGATCTGACAACCCACAGTGAACCACACCCGTGGAGATTTCTTCCACAAGGACATTTATATAGCGGTTGTCACTACCATGGCAAAAATGGCTATTACCGCTTGAGGTTCCGTCATCATAGTTTTCCCTGTAGAGGGATTTTCTGCTACGGTTAACCCTCTCTAAAGGTGATCGACTCACAATAGTATAGCACAAGGGGACTTAGCTTCCAGATTCAAGGTTCTGACACCTTTTCACCTTTAGCTCAATCAAAGCAAATAGATTAATCCGACACGCTAGACTAAGATTATCCCTTAAAGATCTATGATATCATCTTCCTGTGATCTATCAACCTCTCCGGAGAAAGGATGCCTTAATCAACAAGTCAAAGATTCATCTATCTACGAGATGCTCAAAGTATCCTCCCCACCCATAAGGAATCCGTCTTAGAGAGGAGTTTCACTAGGAACTCACTCCCTCAAGATCCACGAATAGTGTTCATGGGGGCTTAATTACTATGTGTGTACATATGTTAATTCCTGAAAGCAAATCTATCTAAAAGTAATCAAAAAGCCCAAGGTGGTACACTTAATGCTTTAACTAATGTGAGGTGAGTCCAAAGATGTGGAACATTTAACCCCTCACACAAGCCAAAATGAGTCCACAACTCAGAAATTAGTGAGTTCTAAAAAGCACAAAAGGGTTACCTTGTGGAGCCTTCAACGCTTATGTCCTGTAGACCCCTCCCCTATTTAACGTGGTGCTGAGCTTGCAACCACAGGGTGGAACGAGGGGCTGGCAGATTAGCGAGTCCAATAACCCAAGATAGTTAATCAGATCTATCACTAAAGACTAAGCCTGCTAAATGAATACTAATAGAGATTACACCCTAGTATGAGTTTATGCATGTGTTGTAAAACGGAAGTACAGAAGGAAACACACAAGCTCGACAGGAAAGATGTTTGTTTTAGATCCAAATGAAATGTTATCAGCTGATGAAGATTACCTGGTGATCCTCGCAATGCGCTTAGTAGATTCTTACCTGTTCTTGACAACTTTAGCACGCTTTTCCCATTGTTCCTGAAACCGCTACTATGCTATTCAAAAAAAATCAAGACAAAACACAGAAACACTAAAAATTGCTAACAGTCAACAGAAAAATTAGAAAAGCATGCAAATCAATGCAAAAAAAAATTGCCTTTGTCAGCAGAGTTTCACGTGAAATTCCTGACAGTCCGCGCGAAGACGTTTTACAGCCCACGCAAAATCAAATCCGGCTCGCGCGAGATTAAATTTAGCTCACGCAAAAAAATAAAGTCTCGCGCGAAGATTCACGCGCCGAAGAACTTTCTCGCGCGATGCAGAAAGAATCTTCGCGCGAAGATTCTATATCCTCGCACAAAAATGAATAGTTTCGCGTGAAGATTCGAACCTGTACGAAATAGTGCAGACAGAGAACAAAAAAAAAGATTTAAAAAATACAAAAAGAGGCCAAAAAAATTGATTTTTCTGCCCCACGATGGGTGCCAGAAATGTATGTGTGAAAATGCGGCCTATACTAACACACACACTTCAACACAGTCCTTATTTGCAGATTCATCGCGGAATGAACATTGAATTGTACATCCGAAATTTGCCTTGCAAAGCGACCTGTTGCCTTCTATCTAAAGGGATTTTGCCTGTTAATATCCTCAGAATTGAGGTGTAGGCAACTAGACCCTCTAAGAATGAAGGATTTGACAATAGAATTAAGCTAAGAATGAGTATACGGATTAATCTAAGAAAATGAAAGATGCAATGTAATCTAAGAACAAATGAAGCAAACTAGATTAAGCATATGCATGATTAAACTAAAAATGAGAATGTGTGCAAGAAATGGAAGTAAATATGAGCATGAATTTCAACAGTAATTCGACAGCAAATCAATTCATCCTCCCCCAAATGAAGAGATGAGGGTCTCTTAAATAGAGTTTCCTGGAATCCATCAACAGTTGAGATCGATTCAGATCAACGATCAAGATTGAAGATGAGTTTCAGTCATAAAGGGAGATCCCTAAGTTAAAGGGAGTTAACAGACTTAATTTGAGATAAATAAGGAGTTAACTGTTTTAATTTGAGTAGAAAAAGGAGTTAACTGTGTTAACTCATTTTTTATTAATAGTGAACTGGAAATTCCCCTTTTTTGAACTGAAGAGAGATTTTGTTGAGATATTTAATTTAATAAAATGAAATATGCTCTCATAATTACTTTTTCTATTTAATTAAATAATCTTTAATTAATTAGAGACACTTTTGTTTAATTAAATAACTTTATTTAATTAATTAGGAATGTCTTCCCATTTAATTAAATAACTTTGTTTAATTATTTAGAAGTAAGTACTCTATTTAATTAAATAATTTCTTTTAATTAATTAGAAATACCTTTCTCATTTAATTAAATAATTACATTTAATTAATTAAGATAGGCGTATTTATTAAATTAAATAAATTTAATTCCATAGTATATTAGCCTTAGGATATAATTTAATTTAATTAAAGTATAAATACTTAATAATTAAATTAAATATTAATCAAGTAGGTTTAATGCAACTAATATGAGTACGTACTATAGGAATTAAATAAGAAATATGATGAATGCAGATTAGGGTTTTTTTGCATCTGACAATTAAGTCAAGTATCGAATAGCAGAATGAGAATTGCCTATTAGAATAGGACTTTGGAATTATCAAAAATAGACTAGAATTGGTATAACGGCAATGAGCCAATTTTGGGGTATTACAGGTGGTGGCAATTGTGTGTCTTGCACACTCTATTCCTTTTGTTGTTGTTCAGTAGTTGCCTTTTCATTCTCTTGTGTGTCTTTCTCTACTATAACATCTTCCTTATCCTTTTATCCTTCTTCTTCCTTATCATTTTCCTCTTCTTCTTCATCATTATTTCTTTCCTCAAAGGGGGCCCACTTCTCCTTCTTTCATTGTTGTTAGCCCATAAATTAATTTCCACATTTGTGTGGACTGTTTCACAACATCCTCAATTTTATTCTATAATATACTAAGGGTACTATACTTGGGTGCAAATTTTCTCCCATGCTTCTTATTGGCCTTACTTATTTTCCCTTTTGTAAGTTCAAGCATAACATGAGCCAATGTTGACTCTCTTATTTCCTTCTCTATATTGAGGCAATAATGCCATTTATTTTTCTATAATTGAATATAGCTCCTTAAGAATTGCATTATCAAGTTCAAGTGGAGTATTCTTGAACTTGGCCATCAGAGTGCACACTGACTCTTCCACTATGCTCTTCTCTTCTCTACATAGCTTATTGAAGTCAATGCCTTTTAAGCCTAATAAATCTACATTATCCCTAATGTTATAAAAAAAAATTTTGAAATCAAATTAGTGGTGTGATTTACCACTCTAAATTGACTAATTTCATTAGATTCTATTCTTTCTTCATCTGAATCATGAGGTGCCACATATTTCTTCTTTGCTTCTTCTAGGTTGGACCTTCCTAGTTAGTGGCCTTCTTCTTTTCTTACTCCTTGGCTATCTTTGATGTGGCTCTTATACTAGCCCTTGTGGTAGACTTTTTTGGGCTAGGCTTTTCAACTTTCTTAGGCTTGGTAGCAAGTTTGGTGGTGGCTTTTCTTTTCTTTACCTTAGGCTTGGTAGGTGCTTCCTTGGTTTCCTCTTCCTCCTCGACACCTTCTTTCTCTTCTACATCTTCTCTCATGCCTTGGGTCAATGAAAGTGGCCCTTGATCCTACTCTTCTTCATCATCATCTGCCTCTTCATCATCATCCTACCTTTTTTTATGCCTTCACCAAATTTAGCCTTGAGCTTCTTCACTAGTTTATCTTTCTTTTTCAAAACTAAAGTTGTTTTCACTTCCATGTCCACCTTTGATCTAACAAAATCATAAGTTCCAAAGGGTTGAGTACTTTTATTAATATCTTATGCTAGAAATGCTATGATTGTTGCTGATGCCTCATCAATATTGATTTCATATCCAAGTGGCCTCAGCCATCTCACCCTTAGTATTGCTGCTTGGATATATGTGAAATCAATGTCTACTAAGAAACATATGTCATTGATATGTTGTTCAACAAGAGAGATAGGTATCCTTAGTCTCTATTTCATTGACTTCTTAAAGTTTTCAAAGTAGCTAATCATTAAGGTTTCAAAATTTTCCCCCATCTTCTCCATGTATTCATTGACTTGTGCTACTACTGACCAATTTGTTTTCCAAATCACCTTTCCAAAAGAAGGGAATTCATTCTATACATAGAAAAATAAACATATCAAAATTGCTCCAAATTTACATTGAGCTCCCTTGGACCTTCTTATGGTCCCCAAATTCTCCATAATCTATTGTAATTGCAATTTAGCTAGATCATAAGTATGATCCTTCTTAACAATTTTGTATCCCACATCTACTGCAATATAAGGTACATTGTTGAGTCAGCTTGACTAGTAAAATTTATGAGATATGGCTCTAATAGAAAATTCTACAAGAGGATCCTTGATGGTGTCAATTGTCATACCTCTCTTGTTCCATTTTTCCCTAGTGTTCTTCTCTATTGCTTCTTTAGAATCACTCCTTAGGGTTTTTGGCCAATCTAGGGTTGGGAACCCGGTTACCCTATGTATAATTCTCTTTGACAATTTGACTAGTCCATTATCCAACCATAGGCTTCCATCATGTATTCCACTCAGCACAATTCTTACCCATTCCATTTTGAATATTATAGGGAAATCTAGGGCATGGGTTAAGCCCTTCCTTTCAACAATTTGAAATTCTTCTTTAAATACCCCATTTTCACACAGTTTATTGTATGCTTCTCTAATTTTCATATCACCAATAGCTCCAATTTTGCAATTATAACATTTCCTAACATCTTGTACCATCACAACTTTGGGTGGAATAATAGAAAAAGCTCTGATAGGGTTGTTCTTGTAAGAAACTTTTGCAATTGGTCTAAAATCAGGTTATTTTACTTTATTATTGACCAATTAAAATCTAAGTGATTCATTGTCATGGGGTTTCCTAGAGCTAGATGCCATTTCTTCAAAACTAGGGTTTCAAAATGTAAGAATGGCTTAACTGCATAGCTTAGCACTAGTATAAATACCTTGAATCGATGAAAAGATTCTAATACTTGGCTTGAATCTACACAAAAGCTTCAATCTCTTCTTGGAAACCATTTTTGCACTCTTCTTTCTCTTGCTTTGTGTTCATGATGATGAAAAAAGATTGAAAACATGACCTTATACCCTTTATTTCATAGCATTTCATGCTTAGTGCATATACAACTATCCACTAAAATTTCTTCTTATGTCATTTTCTACAATGTGTCCATACTCTTGATATTAGTGACAACCATGCCTAGTATTGTAGTTCCAATTGTAGTGATGTCCATGACTATTTTTCTTTGCTAGTTGATTTGGTGTCCACATAGGCTTTGATCTGCATTCAAAGGTTCTATGTCCATACTTCTTGCAATTGTTCAAATCTTGGTGTCCTAATAGTTCTAGTCCTACACTCATGTGCCTGATACCCTTTCTTATTGTACTTGTGATAGTGACCTATGTTTTTAGGTTTGTCATGCTGATTGGTGTTCTTGCTCCTGCACACATTAGAGGTATGTCCCTTTTTACCACAAAAATGACAAGTGGGTTTTGTTGGAAATTCTTGCAAGCTTAGTTGACTTTTGCTCTAGTCTATTGGCAAGGTTTCTCTTGTCATCTTCCATCATAGCTTTATCCTCAATAGCTCTCTTCTTCTATTTAGTCACTTCACAAAGCACCATGGCTTGTGATTCTTGTTCAATCTTGAAAATTCTGATCTTTTCCACTTGAGCTCTATTTTTCTCCATCAAGCCTAAAATTGCTGTATAAAATTCCTTAGAATCTCCATTGGCAAATACTTTTGTGGTGTCAATCTCCTTTTATTGTGTATCATTTTCAGCTATGGCAATTTATGTTCTTCTCTTTAGGGATTTCCTCAATTCTTCCCTAGCTACTTCTAGAGAATGTAGAATGAGATGTATCTCGATCTCCTAATTCTCTATAATCTTCCCAAGCTTGTAAACCTTCATTGCTAGCTCTTTTCTTCAAGTTTTAAGGCTTCACCTTGTAAGAACTATGCCCTGATACCAATTGTTGGAATTCACAAGTGGGAAGAATACTTCGGGGGGGGTTTAACTAGATGTACCAAACTGTAACCTCTAAAACCTTTTTAACAGAAATCAATACATGCATCTAACACTTCTAATTAACATGAAAGTAAAGGCATGCATAAAAATAGATAACACAAGATTTGATCACCTAGAAACCCTTCAAAATGAGAAGGTAAAACTGGGGTGGGGATGACATACACAACTTATCACTATAGTAATATGTAACTTGTAAAGGTTACAAAGTTTGACCATCATTAATGATCTGTCCTATGAAAGGCCTACCTTTTTAAAGGCTCAACACTTTGTTAAAAATGACCTATCTAAAGGATTTACAAACATTCACTTGGAATGTCACCCTGTTAAAGGATTTACAATATGGTTGTTAATCCAACCTATCTTCATAAGATTTTCATTCTCCTAATAAAATGGTTAGAAAGTATAGTAGAATGTGATGACTTGATAACTTACAATCCTTAATTGTTGATTTTGGATCCTTGTTCTATCTAATATGATTTGATCCTTCTTGATCTAATATAATTATGTTCATAGTGTTGATACTCTATTCTAAACAACTAATTCTACAATGCTATCCTTCTTCTAAGTCTTTACACCTCTTTAAACTTTGCTAGCATTCTCTCCTTGCATTCTTGTACCATCCATTCATTACTGAATTGTGGGGTTTCAACCTCCTTAAAAAGGTTTTGAGACTTAGGTTTAGGTATGAATCTATGATTGAGATTCTTCCATCTTTCCTACTCAAATCTTTCCATTTTTTTTTATTGGTTGAATGTTGATTTCATAGGGAATGTAATAGATTCGATCTTATCTTTTAGATCATTCGAGATTAATGTTGAGTTGGCTCAAAAATGGCTTATATTTGAGTTTGTGAGGGCATAGACTCTTATATTGATTTTTTGTTACTCGGCACTTAGTGATTGCTGATGTTCAGCACATATAGGAATTTTGTCTTGCTCAACTCCTATAGTAATTCAGTCTTTCTTAGAACCTTTACTTTACTCAACACATATACTAACTCATCATAAATTGTCACTCAGTACTTGAAACTTGCTCGACATCTATTGTTACTTGGCATTTGTTGCATTTCTGGCTTGTCACATACTATAACTCGACATTTGTATTATAATCAGCATCAACTTAGAAATTTCTTAACTGTGTTGACACTCAGTTGTCAAAACCAATCTGAGATCAACATACATGTCATGCATTTTATGTAGATGAGTTATCATATCACCAAGTAAAAGCTAGGGGCATACTTAAAATTGATATGTGCGCTCTTTCTAATGATCCTACTACTAATAACTCTATAGAGGAAACTAAAAAAACATTCCTATGCATTGGTGTGTTTAAAATAGGATGAAATCATCTCTTTGTAATAGGTGGTATGGGTAAAAGCACAAACCTGTGTCACCTTTTATAAAGAAAAAGGACCCCAAAATACAAACTATTTGACTTTAATGACATAAAAAAATGGTATTTGTGTTTAGAATTTGAAGATGATGTAAATTGATGAAATGTGTAAAATTGGATAAATTTTATGCATAATAATTTTTTTAAAAAATTTGAGTAAGAATTTATTCATTGTTTTTTAAAATTTTGAAGTCTTTTTTTAACTTAAAAAAATTTAGGGTGTAGTTCTCGTTAAAAAAAGTATATGCTAATCATCATTTTTTGCTCCGATTTGAAAATATGTTATATATGACATGTTTAGCTAGGGAAAAAATAAATAAATATTTATTTTTGATGGGGTAATTTATCAAAATCCAATAATTTATTCCTCCTATCAAAACTTCCCTATTAAATCTACATTTTTTTGAAAAAAAAAATTACATATTCTTGAAGAGGATTCTCTCCTCTATGGATAAATTTATTTATTTTATATGATTTACTTTTTTTTCCCCTTTTTTGAGGGACCATCTTCTCAAATGTTAAAATACTTACTTATAATAATTTGGAGTTATAACATATTATAACTAATAAAAATACTATGAAATTTATATAATGGTGACATTGACTCTAAGATCTATAAAAGCATGTTTCTAGTTTTTGAAAAAAGTTAAGTTTTGATAGAGAAATGATATTTCACCAAACAAGGTTTAGAGGTTTTGAAAGGTGACATAGATTTGTGCCCTTATTTGTATATGGTATTTGACCTACCACTATGTAACAATTATGAGTGCCTTTATATATTTTTAAAAATCTATACTATGAGTTAATCCTTGTCGAGAAGCCAAATTACTTTAACATTTATCAGTTCTAAGGTTGAGGGAGAGGCTCTTCACAAGATAGACATGGGCCTCATAGGGTGGTACTTGACCACAAGATAGGAGGCATAGAAAAAGAAAAACCATGGCTTATATTGTGGTATGAACAATCATAAAGGTTTATGGATTTATAAACTCTTTATGTAGTTGCATCGTTGACTGATGTTATTATTCAACATGACATACATGTAGCCAAAGGAATAGATGGATTATCACCTGTAACACCTCTGTTATTATTAGATTTTCAATTAGGTTCATCACAACCTACACAACTCAATCACAATCAGGTCCATCCCTATCTTTGCCACTTGCATCACCATCACATGCATCATTAAACCCATCCCAACCTATTGAGCATATTTGTCCCAACTTCTAGGGCATATGTGATGGCATATATACTAAGGAGAATGAGGATGGATTGAGATCCCATACATGTATAAATTATAGGATAAGATCTTGTGTACCCATTTTTTAGGATGTGGGTCTTGCAGATGAATTGATGATGATGGTCCTTTCTGGAGAGGAGACACTAGTTTATTTAATTGAGTTTTGACATGTTATTAATTAACAAGAAAACTACCATGAAATTAAATAAATTTTTATTAATATAATAATCTAGATTGATACATGAATAATATGCAATGTAGGGTGCAACTGATGGTAGGAGAACACCACATAGTATTCGTTCCACTAGACATGCAGGTGGAGCTTGAAAACCTAATGTAAAGTTTTATAAATATTCCTAAAAACAAAATAATACATTGGTTTATAAATATGATTTATAGGTTTTGGTATCCCACTAAGTCTCTCTAATTGATTTGTTAAATGAGCCAAAATCCTTATGTTCCTAGATGTACCCAAATGCAATAATATTCCTTCAGAAGCTCCAAACCGAACTTTCTTAGTTCCTCAAGTTTTTGGTTGGAAAATATATGAGCCTTGCTCTCTCAATGCTAGGAAATCCAACACAATTAGGCCAATGACTAGGGTTTGTACTAAGAAACAAAAATCCTCTTCACTTTAGGATCTGCTAACCTAGGTGGATAAGCCTTGTGGAATTATTTGTAACAACTTATGCAGATTATATTGGCTGATGCTCCTAGGATAGAAAGTAATTTTGAAGGAGAAATTAGTGATGAAAGGCTATATTCTTTCCTAATTATTAAGATACTTATTTTAAATGTGAAAATAAAAAAAAATAGAAACAATGACTTAATGTGATATTGATAATCTGATAAAGAACCTTACTAGCTACAACTACTAATCAACTTATCAATAGATAGACCAATCCTTTTTTATTAAGTACATATGTCTAACTCTAATTCAAAATATCATCAAACCCTTCAAGACAACATGCACACCATTAGTTATTGGATAGAGAACTTTGTGAAATATAGATCCTAGTCTAAGTGAATTTAACCCTAGTGATGGAGACCACATAGATAAAGATTATATTACATACAAAATTTGATTGCCAAAGGCATATATAAAATTCAATATATCAACAATAAATTAGATTCAAGAGGACAATACTAAAAAAATGAGTTATTGAAGATCCAAATATTTGAATAGAGTATCAAAAGAAAGCATCTTATATTTCTATATGAAATAAGGACCATCAATAAAGTAGTGAAGATTGTATAGATGTTGAAATAATTCAAATTGATTTATAATATTGTATAAATATGAAAATATATCAAAAAATTTGAACTCTAAATATATATCTTACATGTATATTTTACCTTCTTATATCTTGTCTCAAAATAAGATCTTAGTACCCTTTCTTATACAAAATGAAAGGGTGTAACATAGCTTCAAATCTTTTCATCTTGTAATTATTCATTCATAACTAAATACTAATGCATATAAACTATAAATTAACTTAATAAGGGTCATTTGTGGTTCATTTTGTAGTAAAGACCTCTTCATCTTCATTGGTTGTTATCTCCACCTATACTAGTCCAGGTACTACTATGTACTTGTTGATCCACTTAGAAATATGTGCATGGGAAGGCCATGTGAATCTAAAGACCATAGGGATTAATTTATATATGTCTTGCTATTTCTTCACTAAAATAACTCAAACATTAGTTTGGAATTAAGTAAACTTATTCTCAAGAATGATGATCTTATCCAATAGAGTGTGGAAGTCATTCAGTTGGAAGCTTTCCTTCTCCTTGAACTGGTTCATGGCCCTTTTTAGAATTGTTATCATAAAACCTTTCTAGACCTTCAATAATTTTATCTATCCATCATCATCAAGAAGAGAAGGTATTGATGTAATAGGATCAATAAAAGAAATGAATTGACCCTCTATTTAGTTTTTTGTTGCTCGTGTTTGGTATAGAAAAAGTTCCTTTGTATAGCCTCTAACATATCTACTATTTATTTGATTAATTGAGGATCATTTGGATCCCACTTTTTTACCTCATATATTCTATCCAATTTAAACCTATAAGGCTTCCATTTTCTCTCTAACACCAGCAATGCATCTTTGTTGTTTTGAATGAATTGATTATATTATTCAGGCATTAAAAACCTACATGCACCTCATTACATCTTCCAGTAATTAGCTTGACCTTGAATGTCAAGATATCCACAAGATTTTTATAAGTGCACTCCTTGTGTATGTCTTCATCTCCAATCTCACTTATTTTCGTTTCTTTGACTTCAATGGTGGATACCATGGGTTGGTGAACAACTATATATCTAGGTGCTTGAAGTGATTTCATACTATTTAGATGACCTTGCAACCTCCTTATTTTTGTTTGAATTTTGTTAATCATGGCATTCATGTCTATCTCTCTTATTTATAACTATGCAAGTCTATCCTTCATGTGTTTCATTTATTACCTATTGAACATGACTTTGTGCATCAATTCATTCGCAGACACTAAAGGATTAGTGTTATCAATAGCTTGGACAACTTCCATTCCTTGTGTTCCTCTAGAGATATCAATTATCTTTGATTTATCACCCTTAAAGGTAACCTAAGTAGCCAAGGTTTCAATTTTTGGATCACTTTGTAACCCTTTTATCTTCTCCAAAAACTCAATTTTATTGAAAAATATATTATCATCTTGCTTCCTTACTTGGTCCAACATGAATAATTCCTTAACTGTAATACTAGGTACAATGAGGATGTCACTCTTGTGTACAATCTCTCTAGCCTCTTCTTTAGTGTAGTTTATATCATCAAGATGTAATTCATCTTTTATTTGTTGTATCATAGTAGAATGTTGGGATTCATCAAAGCCTTCCAACCTCATCTTCTTCTTCTCATCAAAGTTCTTCATTCTAAATTTGATCAAGAAGTCTTTAAACTCTCATATCTTAGTGAAGTCCTCTTATTCAATGAACCATTGAGAAATTTCCTCCCTCTCATCCTCATTATAAATTGGTGTGTCATTCTCCACCATTAATGCATGATACCCATGTATTTCTTCTTTGAATACTAGGACATGCTCTGGTTCTTTAACTGTGACACTCTCTTTTTAAAAATTAGTATGTGGGCAACCTTCTCTGACCCCCCTTCTTCATTTGAGTGGTCATATGAAATCGATGGAGTACTAATCTCCTTAGATATACTATCCATAGGTTCTGAGGTTGGACCTCCTACTAACAATTTCCTCTTCTTCTGAGCAGGCGGAAGTTGAGTAGGTGGAAGTTGAGGTTACTCAACTTCCTTTAATCTCTTACTCAATATATTTCATTAAAGTTATAGATACATCTATCAACTCTAAAGGCCTCTAATTCAATCTCATCATAGAAATGGGGAAGTCCTTCATTTAACCTTTATTTCACAATGTTCAACAAAATACTCCACTTCTTGATCCCATACATAATTTTAGGAATATGATCACAATTCCTTATAGTATCTTCCTCAAAATTGAATTGACAATTTTGTCTTGTAACAAAAAAATTGATGTGTCCCTCCAGATCATGTTCTCTTGCCTTAGCACTTTGAAAACCAAAAGTATTGATAATATATTCTTAAACCGCATTAATGTTTGAGTAGCCTATGATGAAACCATCAAATTTCATATAGTGGGGCATGTGATTCCCCATATTCCTATTCTATAATATGCCATTTTCAATCCACATCAGCTGCTAGATAGACTCAAGGAAACCAACCCTTTCAGAAATAAATTGATGTAGTATGTGGGGTTATTTCCTACATCTATACAACCTAATCAATGTGAAATTAGGTTCCCATATCTAGCCCCCAAAATTAAACTCATATTTTTCATTAGGAAAGTATTTATTTGGCTTAAACATTACCTTCATTTTTTTAGGGATGATGGTGATGGAACCTCAGAACAATCTAGTAATCCATACTAAATATACATCCCTAAATGTCTTTAAATACCCATCCCTACCATGTTTATTCCATGACTTGCACGACACCTAAATGGACAATGGATTATCTTGTTCATTATTGATAGTAAGCTTTAGAGAACTCATAAACTGGTTTGCATCTTGGAATAGCTAGAGATAACACAACATATAATAATTCTTGAATGACTTGATGGTTTTCCATCTAGCTAACTTTGTGTGAAGGGTCCTCTCAATCTCACTAGAAAAATCAAACTCAAAATAGGAGTGGTAGCTCTGAATCCTCATAGACATGTACATGTAATCAAAGAGAATTTTATCTTTAAATTCATCTCCAAACAAATGATCTAACTCATAATAAGTGTTCTTAAAAAATCTCATGAAACTATCATCAGAATGAGGACCCATGTTTTCAATTGACATCAACCTATTGTCTTGCCCACTATTCATAAAGTGTACTATCTCTATTAGGGCTTCTATTCTCAACCTATAATCAAGCCTTGTCTATCTTAGTTAGGGCTTGAGTTCTCAACTTGAAATATTCTTCAATGCAAGACCTAGTTATAACTAGTAAGGGCATCCCATCTAGTTTTCTGACTATTCTTGTAGAAGGATCATAACATTCAACCATAATATTAATGAACTCTATGTCCACATATAAAGTCAGAACAATGATTTTTCTATAACAATTTGGTATAGCTCTAATACCATGTAAGAATTTGCCTTAGGGAAAAATTCACTTTGGAACTAAGAACTCAAACACAAGCACAACTGTAGACCAAAAATGGATATGATCAATTAATCAGAGTATGTCCTAATACATTGCTATGTTCAGTATGTGATATAAAAACACACTAGGAGTGCCTATATATAAAGGCCTCTTAGGAAGCACCTAGAGTGTCTCTAGAAAGAACCAAGAGATAAGATAAGCATCATGATGACTAAGAACATGCCTTATCCATCATTCTAGATGAGTGGATAATAATGACAAGGTTGTAGACACCATGTGCTTAATTAGTGTGCTAACTCCTATGTTGTAGACACCATGTGCATAAAAGAGGTACGAACTCCTATGTGGTCAACATGACAACTCACAAAAGTACACATACTCCTAGGTGGCTAATAAATAAATAATAATAAATGTATTAACCTAAGTAAACTTAAGTAAGTTTAAATAGTAAATATGTATTTACACCAACACCCCCCCCCCCCCCCCTCCCTTAAGTGCAACTTAGGGGAATGCAGTTAAGTTGAGAAGAACTAGGATGAAATGCATAATGGGTCCCAGCTATGAGGCCATGTTAGGTACCCATGTACATAATGAAATGCAATGTAATCTCTCATAAAGCGAAGAAAAGGGAAAAACATCATGGGAAAAACCCTCCCCCAAAAAGAGAGATGAAAAGGGATGCATGGATGGAAGGAATAATCAAGACCTAGCCCCCCCTCCCCCATTACAAAATACATCAAATATATACAAGTAAGAAAAGGAGAAGGAAAAACCCCCTAAGAGGAAAAAGTCCCCCCCAAATAGGAGAAGAAGGAGATGAGGTAGTTCCCCCCCCCAACACTAAAGGTAGTGTGTTGATCAGTGATAAATGCTCCAATGCAGAAGCTAATCCATGACCTCTTAATGATGTACCTCCCCTTTGGAAGAAACAAATGTAAGCATACAAAGGAGATGTGTCCCATGTATGGATAAGGAATCTCTATGATGAATGGTCTCTCTGAAACTTGTTCAAGTGACCCTGTGTCGATACTGATAATGGCTTCCTCTAGAACTACAAAGAAGAACTGAAGATCAAACAAGGAGCGATGTAGAACCTATTTCAAAAAACAAACAGTCTTCTCAAATGAGAAAGAGACCTCATGTAGATGTACATAAGTATCCATAGTCCCGCCAGCCTGTGAAGATTCATCATGTAGAGAATGGACATGAGGGTCAAAGTGGGCCCTTGTAACAACTGTAGAAGGATCATCCTCAACAAAGAGAAGCAATAAATTGTCAAAGAAGTCTTCCAGATCTACTGTGTGTGAGTCCACAAAAAAACCTGAAATGTGAATCAAGAAGTCATCACCTGGAAGACCATGTGTACCCTATTGTGCTGAAGTACATGAATCTATCACTACAGTAATGAATGAAGAATTCACCTAAAAAAGAAGACGAATATCATCAATAGTGTCTCCCACATCTTCAACGTGAGACTCCATGAACAAGCCTACAAGGGTGGGAAGGAAGTCATGGCATGAAGATAGAGTAGAAAGGCATAAAGGGTTCTACTACACTGAATCCAAAGCATCTACGGATGGAACAAGACCAGTATGAGCAACAAGAGTTGGAGATGAAATCTCATCTAAAGAGGAGTCAGCTACAACTGGAGGTATGAGATCTTCTGGGAATGGAGGAACATGTTGATCTCCATGCTGCTCCCAATGATAGATCTAAAGATCATATGGATACCATAACTTGGAAACCACGTTATAATAACTAGAAGAAGAGAGGTTGGAACAAATGATAACCAACAGTTTGGTAACAGGAATTTTTTCTTCAGTGTCAAAGATCAATTCATTGGAACATAAATAAGGAAATACTTCCTTATGCTCTCTTCTTAGATGATCAAGGAGTTTATCACTCCATTTGTGATAGTTTCTTTTTGTCAACCTGGGTCCAACTCCATGCTGACATGTGAAACAAAACTCCTCCATGAGATCAATCAATGAACCCCCAAAATGGAAAAAAGAATGAAAGAAACCTCCAAAGAATCAAAGAACCCCCACAAAAAAGACGATTTGCCACTTGGTAGCCACTTGCCAATTTAGTGCCTATTTCTAAAACTAGTATTTCTATCCAAAAAACCTATAATATGATTATAGATCTAGAAAGTAGACCAAAAAAAGTGCACTTTCAAAAAAAAATGGAACTTGATTTGGAGTCTAGATGAGCCCGTACTAAACATTTTAAGTAGCAAAAATTAGGATTAGCGAGTTGTAGAAAAATTTAAGAACAAAGATCTCAAACCACCTGCACCAATGTGTAGATCAAAAATTTCATCCACAAAACAAAAGAAATTGCTCACAAAAGGAGTCCATATGAGGGCGATATTGCTATTTGAAAATTGCTATTGCTGTTATTTTTTCTGAATCACCACCATGCCTCCAAAAATCAAATGGCTCTAGGTTTTGCCTTAGATGTCTAATTTCGATGAAATAAAATCCAATGTGGGGTTTTTTTGACCTTCTGAATGTGATGCAAATATCTGATTTACACTAGCAAGCACCAATCTTCACCTGCAAAAAATCTCTCCTATGGCCCTATGGCCAAAAAAATTTTGGAAAATAATGTAGATCCAAAAAAAAGATAGTAGAGATGCAGATGAAAAAAATGTTGATCTGAAAATTAAATGTATAGATCTAAAATGATCATACCAATGCTGCAAATTAGTCCTTCGGGTGTCTGTTTGCAAAAAAATTTGCCTCACAATTGACTTTGGCCCAGCATAGTCAAGTTTATAGTCAATCTTCACCAAATTGGTGTTCTAGATGCAATGACGAGGTCAAATCTAGCTCTAGATGCTCCCAATTTTTGTAGTACTCTAGATTTAGGCTGAGGTGCTAAAGCAACAATGGTCTCGAATGGCTATGTGATAAGAAAATCTCCAAGCTCTGATACCATGTAAGAGTTTGGTATAGGTTTGATACCATGTAAGAATTTTCCTTAGGGAAAAATTCACCTAGGAACTAAGAACTCAAACACAAGCACAACTATAGACCAAAAATGGATACGATCAATTAATCAAAGTATGTCCTAATACATTTCTTTGTTCAATATGTGATCTAAAAACACACTAAGAGTGCCTATATATAAAGGCCTCTCAAGAAGCACCTAGAATGTCTCTAGAAAGAACTAGGAGATAAGATAAGCATCATGACAACTAAGCACATGGCTTATCCATCATTCTAGATGAGTGGATAAGAATTACAAGGTTGTAGACACCATGTGCTTAATTAGTGTGCTAACTCCTATGTTGTAGACACCATATACATAAAAGAGATGTGGACTCCTGTGTTGTCAACATGACAACTCACAAGAGTATGTATACTCCTAGGTGGCTAATAAATAAATAATAAAAAATATGCATAAACCTAAATAAACTTAAGTGTAAATAGTGAATACATATTTACGCATACTCCTACGTGGCTAATAAATTTTTTTAAAAAAAAATGCATTAACCTAAGTAAACTTAAGTAATTGTAAATAGTGAATAGGTCAAGTCAAATATAAGAGATTTTGTTTTAATCTTCAATTGGTATTAGAGAAGGTTGTAGAATTTGTTCTCTTGTAGGTAGTGAAATGGTCCTCTCTAAGATCTTTCAAAATGGGAAATGGTCACAACTTTCCTTTCCAACTTCCTCTATTTTCTAGAGACAACTATGAATATTGAAGTATCAAGATGAAGATCCTATTATTATCTCAAGATCTTTTGGAATTAGTAGGAGGATACATAGATCCTCTAGACCTAAATGTTTTATGTGTCTTACCATAGGCTCAACACAATAAGATAAAAGAAGGAAAGAACAATTATAATCAGATTCTTTTCATCATTCAAACTATATTGGATATGTCTATTTTCCCCCATATAGCTAGTATGGAAAAGTAAAACAGATGTATGGGAAGCCCTTCAAATTGCATACCAATGATCTAACCTTGATAAGAATGGTGATACTTCAAACCTTTCGAAGAGATTTTGAAAATGTAAGGATGAGAGAAGATGAGTCCACTCATGAATTTATTATGAGGGCCAAAACTATTATTAATTATCTCAAAACTCAAGGGGAAACTATCACAAAGAAAAAAGTTGTAGAGAAGATTCTAAGATCTCTTCCTCCAAAGTTTGATATAGTGGCCATAGCCATTGAAATGAGTAAAGATACATCTACCTTGAAAATTGAAGAGTTGATACATTCTTTGCAATCACATGAGGAACACATGCAATGTTTAATAGAGAATCTAGTGCAAGCCTTCCAATCTACAGTCAAAATTGAAACAAATCTTGTAGCCCCTTTCAAATAAAACAAAACCCAAGGGGAGTCTTCTACATTAAGAGGATGTGGTGGAGGACAAGGAAGAAGAAGGATTTGTAAGGATCAAAGGAGCATCTAGTGTAGATATTGTGAATTTTATGGACATTATGAATCTGAATGTAGAAAGAAATAGTCTAATTTGAATAAATCAAGATCCAACTATACTAAAGAATCTCTTGAGGATGCAAAGCACTCCACATTCTTCACATGTAATTTGTTAAAAGAACCTCAAAAGGACACATGGTTTCTTGATAGAAGGTGATCGAATCATATGATAGGTAAATATGATCTCTTATTCAAATTAGATGAATCTATGAGAAGTCAATTAAACTTTTGTGACAATAAAGAGGTCAATGTTATGGGAAAAAGTACCCTTGTAGTAACAAATGAGAAAGGAGAAATTACTTATATTCATGACACCTTGCATATGCCCAAGTTACAACATAATCTTTTAAGTATTGGGCAGCTTGAAGCAAAAAATTGTAAGGTAGTTTTTGATAAATCAGCTAACCACCATCTTACATAGTAAAGGATTTTATGAGAAAGAATAGATTTTTTTCCTCTCACATTGGTTTCCACTAATATTTATGTTGTTAAGGAAACCATAGATAATTCATGGTTATGACATCAAAGATATGGTCATTTACATTTCCAAGGCTTAAGTTGGCTTCATAACAAAGACATGGTGAGAGGACTTCCTGCCATTCAAAGAAAAGAAGAAGTTTGTTCTGGGTGTGCTCATTATAAGAAACATCGAGAAATTTTTATAGTGAACAAATCATGGAGGGAAAAATCTCCTCTAGAGCTTATACATGCTGAAATTTGTGGTACTATGCAGAAGGAATTCTTGGTTAAGAATATCTATTTTCCTACCCTTATTTATGATTTATCATACCAAAAATGGGTTTACTTTCTTAAGTAGAAATTTGAAGTTCACTTAGATGCTTCAAGTCTAGGATCATTTTTTTCATTCTCATCTTGGACAAAGATAGGTGCATCAAAAAATCATGCCATAGGCTCAAAGGAGGTATTACTTGCTTTATTTCTAAAGAGGTATTTGCATCAAAAAGATGAAGATAATTTATGTCTTGGATTAGAACATGTAGACGTTATATAATATGACTCACATGTATGTAAAGGTATTAAGGAATATTCATGTGATGATGTGATTCTTTCGTTTAACCCTTTTTCAAGTTTAGACTCCATTTCTATTGTGTACCTAGTGAGAAAAAGGTAAGCAATATCATTTATCTTTTCTAGTTCTTTTTATCCAGCGTATAGGTCTTGAAACTCTTTAACAATATGGAGAAGCTCATGATAATCTAGACTTATATGAGGTTTGGAAGAAGAAGAATCAAAACCCATTGTTGTAGAAAGAATATCAAGCATGAAGGACACCATAAAAAGATAATAAGGTGATACAAGATAATTTGATGTCCAAACTAGAGATGTAAAGTGTTCACTTTCAAAGATAGTAGAGATGGATCCAAGTGATTTGTCAAGAAAAGTGTCCAATTAGTTTATGAAACTTGTGACTCGAGTAAAGAGCTAGGCAAGAAGCCAAATAGTTGAGTAGATAGAGAAACAAAGATGACAAGTGAACAACTTTTCTAGTCAAAGAGTGCAGTCAAGAGATCAAGGTAACTAATTCAACAAAAAGAAGGCCCTACTATGTTGATATAGAACAAGAGGATGGAAAATACCAAGAGTGCTAAGACCAAGGAGTCATTTTCAGAAAGTTCAAGCACTAGAGACATAGGAAAACAAAGTAAAATGATTAGAATCTCCCTAGAAAGCAACGCAAGAAACACATTTAGACTTGGTATTTTTTACTTATTCAAAAGTATTCTTAGATTTTTATTTTATTTTTTGTGATTTTGAAGTTTTATGATTTTTTTTTTAATTTTGAAAGTTCTTTAATTTCTTGGGATTTTTTTGAATAAAAACATAGAATGAAAGCTTGTGAAAATGAAAATTTTCTAAGGCAAAATTTGATGGATGTGCCCCCATTTATTCTAAGTGGAAAGGTTTTAAATATTCAAGCACATGAAACACACTAAAAACCTATTCAAATTTCTATAATGATGCACAAGTTCAACTAGGAGATGTCCTTAATATATGCAAGGTACATGAGGCCCAAATCTACCGATTAAAGAGATTAACTTCTTCAAACAAATAGGAGGAAACAATAACACAATATATAACTTCACTTCTCAAAGGTATAAATTCTTTGGAGCTTAGCCAAGATTCATAATATTCTACTTCCAAGAGGCATGTCTTCAGACTCAAGCCAAGCTATTTATACTCTGTAAGGGCACAAGAGTTGGGTTCGTCCCTTAGAGTAATGACTTCTCTAGGAAGGCCCTCTAAAAATAAAAATCAAGACCCCTTATTTATGTTCCTATCAAACTCCTTAGCAAGGTTCCAAGAAGAATACATCAATAAGAAAACCTTGTGAATTATAAGAAAAAGGGGTTCATTTTTAAGCCCAAATCCAATTGTGAATGATTCATTTAAAGCGCTTTTTTCAATGTTGGAAAGACGCACCAAAAAAGTTTTAAAAAAGAAATAAATTATCTAATAATGAAAAAAATTCAATGATCACTTTTTATAATTCAAATAAGAAGGTTTGGAATGTGCACCTTCATTTCACACTTTCCAATTTGTTCCCTTTTTTGCTCCTTTAACCTCCAAGTTGCCTTCATAATCTTCAATCAACTACATGAAATCATGGAGAAATGTGAAATTTCAACTAAAATACATTGAACTAGTTGATTCCGTACAAAATTACAACTCATTTTATAAATTGAACCATGTGCAAATAAAGTCCAAGCTAATCATTAAATGCTCTTTTTTGTTTTATGACCTAGACAACAAGATTGGATCTTTATGCAATGATTTTGGCTCCAAAAATTAAATTAAAAAGAAGATACCTATAGTTAACATTAGAGAGATTTCAAAAAATGCAATAATTTTGAGATATTCTCTTAATTTATGCCTTACAGACCTATTTTATTAAACCAACCCAATTTTTTAAAATCAAGTTATTAAGCCATTTTACGACATCTAAATTCAAAACACAAAGAACTAATCCCCTGTAGAGTTTAGAGTCCTTTAAAAAATGTACTTATTTTTTTTTTTAAATTATGATTTGCAACTAGAAATATTTTTTATGAAAAATAAAGAAAAAGTTATAACTCACACAAATCAACTCAAAAAAATCTAAATTTTGGCCTAAGACCACTCATATCCATCACCAAGCTGCAAATAGAAATTCAACTCTAAACACCAAGACATGTGGAGCAAGGTATTTTTTAGTGGCTAATATTCGTAAATTGGCAAATTTTAGATTTTTTTGGCTAGTAATGTAGCTAATAATTTAAGATTTGATAAAACCTAAATTACCATAATTTTATAAAATTTAGTTCTAGAATATTTAAAATCGCTCCATAATTTATTTTATTGAAATTTTTTAACTCAAATATTTCTTACATGATAAGATTTGATTCACCTAAATATAATATATTAGTGGAGAAATTAAATTGAACTCACCAATAATTATCATAATTATTAGTTACTTTTGGGATATATCACCAATACTTAGTCTTCACTATTGATTTAATGTATATATAAAGATCCTCATAATATTCCATGAGGTAAAAAAATGTTCAATTTTGATTTGTAATATTCCATGGTGATTAATGAACTTCCTATTATTATTGAGATTTGTCAATATTTTATACAAAAAAATTATGATTTTAAAATAATCACCAATATTAATCATATTTAGAATATAAAATTTAAAGAATCGCCAATAGAAATAAATAAAATTTTCCAAAATAATGAAAGATTCGCTAATATTTTATATCTTTTTTTGGAGGCATCTTTCTTAAAGTTTACCCTGATGTGGAAGATATAATCAATCTTTCAAAACCTAGTGTAGTTACCTTAAAACCAATCTACAAAAGGGTTGGCCTTAAAAGACAAGGTGAAAAACATACAAAACCACTTGATTAGATGAAATAAGTGGCTATGATAAACCAAAGATGAAAAATGAAACTAAAACACAAGAAAAATAAACTACCAAACTTGAAAAGTAATCCAAGAAAGTGGAGTTAGAAACTTCATTCTAACCCCATAGTAGGTGCTAAAAAAGTATACCAAAAAGTAGGCACACTTTTATAAACTCTTATTCCCAAATAATCTCATGAAGATACAAAGGTTCAACTAGTACTATGGTAGCTCTCAAATGAACCAAGTTATGCAACTCTTGCAAGTTACACTATAAAATGAGAGCAAAGAGTGCTAGCATCAAAGAATCAATATGCAAATGCAATGTAAGCTAAATGAGAGATGCAAATATAAGCTAAACTAACAAAATGATAGTATTACAAAGCCTTCCTACTTAATTTATGTGAGCTAATGTAAAGAATGAAAGAAAGATCAACTAACCATGCCATGAAGCTATGATGCAAGTAAAATAAAAGCTATACTAGAAGGAAAGAATGTTGCAAGTCTTCAAAGTTCTAAAGTCACCTAGAAAGCATGTAGCATAACATTAGTTCAAAAGCATAAGATTGGATAATGAGGAGATAGATTTACCTTCTAAAGATAAATGGATGGTTGAGATTAAGAGGAAAAATAGACTTAATCAAGGATGGATAATGCATCTTAAGTGATCCATGTGCCCAAGAATATCATCTAATAATGATCAATGATTGACTTCACGAGGAAAAAGATGCATAGAGGAGAGTTAAAGTTATTTTGAAAATAAAGATTCTTCTCACATAGAAAAGTGTGCCCCTCATGTGAGACAAAAAACCTTTTTCTTTTATTTTGAAAATAGGAATAATACTTTTCATGTAAACACTTAGGATTAGGGGGACTTTTGGGACTTTTTTTGATTAAAAGAGAAAAATTTCTTCAATTAAATGAAAGAATTAGGATAAGGTGGTCAAACCATAGGTTATAATGAAATAAATATCAAAATGATGTCAAGAATAAACAATAGATAAATTAGGAAATTATGTTAGAAAGTGGGTTCATAGTCTAGATGGCCATTTTTGGATGATTAACTGAGGCAACTCCAAATCATTCTTTTTAGACTATTATTATTAGCTCTTCAACTTTTACCAACCCAACATCTTTAACCGACTTTGATACCAAAATAATCATAACCAAAACCAAGGACTTGGATAACATATATAAATGGTAAGAAAGAAAAGAAAAAATTTGCAAGAATTATATATTTCCTATAATGATATTAGAGTATGTTGATATATTTTTTGTAAATAATTTCTTCCTCCATTTTGAGGATAAAATATTTCCTCCCTTTTATCCATATAAATATGATAATAAAAGCTTATAGAAAATTGATTAGAAAAATTAACTTATTTAAGAAAGATCAAATAATGATCCATAATATTCTTCAAACTCCCTATACAATTTGAAAAATAATTGGATTTGGAATATTGTAAACAATTTACAACCTATACGTTATTAATCTGCCATATTACATGAGTATAATAGAAAGGAATAGAATGTGGCTACAACAATCATAAAGGGTATGATCTACAGATTTTAAGTTTTATAGAAAACTAAATTTTGTTAACAATGATTACTTTTTAGAGGTAGCCATGTGCACTACTAATTTAGTATTTGGAATGGTTTGTTCACTAGCATATAGATAGTTTATAAGAAGATATTTAAGTGATGTTACTATTGGATTCTTTCATAATATAAATATTAGAATATAAATTATTTTGTTAATTTTTGTAGTTTTATTTTAATGAATGGTTAATTGATTCAAACAAATTATTTATTCTAATATATGTATTAATTTTATATATATACTCATATATGATGGTGTGTTGTTGTGCATTTGTCTCCTTTTAATTTATTGTAACTCAACTTATATCTATAAAAAGAGGGAAAATGACTGAAATACATAGAATGTAATCATTGAGAACATTATTGGTGAGATTAAAATATTAACAAAAAAGAGATTCCCACACACCAAAAAATGGTGTAGCTAAAATTAATTTGATTTAAACTGATAATAGTATATATATATATATATAACTTAATGTTTGAGCCAAAATTATAATAGATTTGAATGAACTTCTAAACAAGTATTTTTCCTCTTAAGAAGTATTAAATATGTCCTTCCATATGTCAATGTTGTCTTGCAATTAAATGGAGGAAAAAGAAATCCAACTTTTACTCAAAAAAATATAACTAGCTATATAGATTAATAAAATCTTAAATATAGGATTGGGACATTATATTACAAAATATTAGTGTTTTAGTACTTGAAAATATGGAGATGTGGAACTTCTTAAAAAAAGATACTTCTGCACAAATAAATTAGTAGACTTTGTTCTTTTATCCTCACTTTTAAGGATAGATGTTCTCTCTCCATATATATATATATGGATGTTTATATATTTTAAATGTATTCATTTGAAGAATTCTTCTTTCACCTTACTTCTTGTTCTAATTTTTTTCTTTATCTATTGTACAATTTCTTTTTTCGTAGATCTAATATTTGCAAGTTAATTAAAAATATATATAAAAATTAACAAACATAATTATAGAAGACCATATCCTTGACATAGATTATTATGCTAGAAAAAGTTAATTAAAAATATATATATAAATTAAGAAACATAATTATAGAAGACCATATCCTTGACATAGATTATTATGCTAGAAAATCTTCATAGCAAGTTGACTTTAATATTTAAATTATTCTCTTTATCAAAGAGGTTGCAAACATCTTATATCACCACCATGATAGATATTTGAATAATTTTTTTAAACAAATTTACAATTATTGAATAATTAAAATAAGTAAACAATTCGATATCTTTAAATTGTTCTATCAATTAAAAATAATATAAGAATTTCTTAATCAAATAATAAAAAATAAAACTAATGACAAATACAGTACAATCATTTATTATATTACTATTTTAACTAAAAATAAAATCTATTAAAAACTTATATAAGTAACTTGTAGTAGTATAATAAAATAAAGCAAAATAAAAGAATCACTAAATATTTCAATAGAAAGTTCATAAATTAATGGGCTTTTGCCTCCGTCTCAGAAAGCAATGAATACAAGCTACAAAACAAATTCGTCTTCTGCCGCACACTATGAGAGATGTTGCTCTACATACGTAAATATGTTGCCCATTTTGCATAATCTTATGAAGTGTATATAGATAGACAGTATACTAAACCTCAAACTAGCATAATGCGTACTCATGACTCTGACCAGATTATAAGCTGAAACAGCTCTAATTTAGCCTCAGATAATTTCACATGAAAGAAGACGAATCTGTTACGGACCAAAATACTTTAGACTTGCAAAGACAAAAACTTTTTAATGGAACTTACAAGCATCTAAAATGTAGAACTTTGACTGTAAGGGGCCAATGGTTTTCCGACATTCGTACTGCGTAGGAGTTCTGAAATGGTTGGTGTTAAATTGGAAGCAGCTGCATCTCCTATCAATGATGTCTTGAGGTTCTCCAATACCTTTGCCACATCTCTCATTGAAGGCCGGTCTCTTGGTGATTCACTGCTACAAAGCAAACCGCAATTAACTAGTGAAAGAAGACATCTATTGTCTTCCATGTTTTCATTCACAGCTCTCAATAGCCCAGCATCAACAATATCTGCCACTCTGTCTGGAAAAGCTGACCTCACCCACTTCGGCAAGTTCATATCTCCGACAAACACCTCATCGCTTGGCCTCTTCCTTGTAACCATCTCTAATATCAGGATTCCAAAACTGTAAACATCCCCTTTTATAGAAACATTCGCGCCCAAACCATACTCTGCAATCAATTAAATTTATTCATGAGAATCTATTCAGGAAAATGAGAATAACAATATAAAAGATACTAAAAACAATTACCTGGAGCAATATATCCTATAGATCCTCTGAGTGCAAATGTTGTTGTACTCATTGAATCTTTGGGGTTTGCAGCAATTAAACGGGATATACCAAAATCAGTCACAAGGGCTGTCATGTCGGCATCCAGGAGCACATTGCTCGGTTTCAAATCACAGTGAACAAATTGCAGAGGACAATCATGGTGTAGATATTCCATGCCATGGGCTACATCTATGGAAATGCTCAAACATTCGCTCAATCCAAATTGACAAGTGTTTTGATCATCTGTTTCAGGGTACAAATGCCTTTCCAAGCTTCCATTAGATGCGTATTGAAGAACCAAACCTTTTAAGTCAGGGAAGTAAAATGCACTGATGACTTTGATGAGGTTACGGTGCCGAATTCTCCCCAACACTTTGCATTCTCTGGTAAAGCTCTTATCCGCTTCTTCATTCAACAAATTAAGTGTCTTGATGGCAACCATCTGACCATCCCTTAAAATGCCTTTGTATACAGATCCAAAGTTACCCACTCCTACCAAGTTTGACTCATCAAATTCACCTGTTGCAATGACAAGATCCTCATAAGAAAATCTTGGATAGCCGAGCCTTTGGAGAATGATGTTTGAAGGACAGAATGATTGTTTTGAAAGTTTTCGTCTCCATAGCATTCCTATAATGATGGAGCATATAACAAATGCAATTACTCCACCAACCGATAAGACTGTTCTCTTGAGCGGTGAATGTTTTCTATGGGTTTGGGTTGGGCATGGAGGCAGAGAATAATTTATGGGGCCACAGAGACCAAGGTTGCCCTCAAACAATGTTATAACACTTCTATTAGGAAACAAACCTCCCTCTGGAATCTGTCCAGACAAATTATTGAAAGAAACATTCATGTAGCTAAGTACTTTTAGTCTTTCAAGGGACATTGGTATTGAACCTGATAAAAAATTGGCAGAAAGATCCATTTCTTGGAGATTTTGTAATTTGGAGAGTGAGTTTGGTATTGGACCTTCAAATCTGTTGTGGGACAGATTTAGATGCTGTAAATTTGTGCAGTCTCCAAGAGAATATGGAATCACCCCAGTAAGTCGGTTTCCTGAGATGTCAATGGCTTCACCCATTATGATTTTACTAATCTCCTCTGGCAACGATCCTTCCAGAGAATTCCATGAAAGATTGAGGTAGAATTGCAGGTTTTTTAGGCTTGCAATTACTTCACGGGGTATCCTTCCCTCCAGTTTGTTGTAAGACAAGTCAAAGAGCTCCAACTTACGACATCGCTCCAGACTAACAGGTATCTCCCGTGATAATTTGTTGTGGTGAAGAGAAAGACGTCTCAGCTCTTGGAGGCTACCAAGAGAAGCAGGTATTTTCCCAGATAACTGGTTGTGACTAAGATTCAAGAGTCCGAGATTTTGCATTTGACCCATCTCACTTGGAATCCTTCCCTCTAATTTGTTCCCACTCAAAGACAATCTTTCCAACTTACCAAATCTTCTCATTTCAGACGGAATATTGCCACTGAAAAGATTATTGCGTAAATTTAAGTACGTTAAGTTTGTCAGATTGGTAATCTGTTGTGCTATGCTTCCTCTTATCATGTTTTCCGATAAATCCAAGTAATTGAGTTTGGAAGACATTTGGCCTATTGATGGAGGCAAATTACCTGTCAGATGGTTATTTGACACATCTAATTTTTGCAAGGAGGAGCAGTTAGTGAGAGCAGTGAGAAAGGCCAATGTGTTACTGCTGTCACCAACAAGTTTATTGGTGTTCAGGGAAAGCGTGTTGAGGAGGTTCAACATCCCCAGCTCTATTGGAACTGTTCCACTGAGTTGATTTTGCTCTAAAATAAGTGCTGTTAGATTGGAACAATTTCCCAGGGAACTCGGAATGTTTCCACTGAGCTCATTTCCCCATAGACTGAGATATTGCAAATTAGAGAGCTTGGTACCAATTTCCCATGGAATATGTCCACTAAGTTGGTTTCCCCAAAGGTGAAGAACCTCCAGCTGAGGGAGCGTGCCCAGTTCAGGGGGAATGGGGCCATGAAGGTTGTTGCTTTGCAATTTTAAATCAGTCAAGGCAGACAGATTCCCTAAAGAACTGGGAATGGTACCAGATAAGTTGTTTTCCCAAAGGTGAAGAACCTCCAGCTGAGGGAGCGTGCCCAGTTCAGGGGGAATGGGGCCATGAAGGTTGTTGCTTTGCAATTTTAAATCAGTCAAGGCAGACAGATTCCCTAAAGAACTGGGAATGGTACCAGATAAGTTGTTTTCCCAAAGGTGAAGAACCTCCAGCTGAGGGAGCGTGCCCAGTTCAGGGGGAATGGGGCCATGAAGGTTGTTGCTTCCCAATCTTAAATCAGTCAAGGCAGACAGATTCCCTAAAGAATTGGAAATGGTACCAGATAAGTTGTTTCCCCAAAGGTAAAGAACCTGCAGCTGAGGGAGCTTGCCCAGTTCAGGGGGAATGGTGCCATGAAGGTTGTTGCTTCCCAATCCTAAATCAGTCAAGGCAGACAGATTCCCTAAAGAACTGGGAATGGTACCAGATAAGTTGTTTTCCCAAAGGTAAAGAACCTGCAGCTGAGGGAGTGTGCCCAGTTCAGGGGGAATGGGGCCATGAAGGCTGTTGCTTGCCAATCCTAAATCAATCAAAGCAGACAGATTCCCTAAAGAACTGGGAATGGTACCAGATAAGTTGTTTCCCCAAAGATAAAGAACCTGCAGCTGAGGGAGTGTGCCCAGTTCAGGGGGAATGGGGCCATGAAGGTTGTTGCTTGCCAATTCTAAATCAGTCAAGGCAGACAGATTCCCTAAAGAACTGGGAATGGTACCAGATAAGTTGTTTCCCCAAAGGTAAAGAACCTGCAGCTGAGGGAGCGTGCCCAGTTCAGGGGAAACGGTACCTGTGAGATCATTTTCTTCCAAATCCAATTCAACTAGAGAGGACAGATTTCCCAGAGAGGTGGGAATGGTACTGGTGAGATTGTTTGCTCCCAAATAAAGGAAGTTCAAGCCCGATAGGAGACTGAGCTCGGGCGGAATATTCCCATGGAGTTGGTTGAAGGAGAGTGCCAGGTAATACAAGCTGCGGCAAGCAGAAAGAGAAGGGGGAATTCTTCCTTGTAATTGATTGTGGCTGAGCCAAAGTTTCTGCAGACGAAATAGGTGACCGAGTTGAGGTGGAATGATACCAGTGAGGGCATTGCTGGAGAGATCGATGGATCGAAGAAAGGAGAGGTTGGCGAGGAGGGGAGAGATGGTGCCGTACAAGTTCATGGAGGACAGATTGAGGGCTATGATAGAGCGGGAGGACGGATTGCAAGCGATGCCGGTCCAATTGCAGAGGGGCCTGTGAAGGGGATTCCAGTCGGGTAGCAGAGTGTCGTTGTTGTTAGTAATGGCCGCTTTGAATTGCAAGAGGAGTTGTTGTTGATTACTGAGAGAATGGGTGAGAACGGGGATTGAAAGCATGGAAAGCATGAAACGGAAGAGCAGAAGAGGAGCCATGGTGGAGGTAATCGGTTTGAAGAGAAGCACAGAAGGCAAAAGTGTTGTATGCAGAATCGAAGAAGGATCGATAAATAGATAATGAATAAATGGATGGTGGGAATGAAGGCAGATGTATCTACCGTGTATGCCTATAATTGATATTATGGGGGATGTTGTTGGAACTTTATATTTGATTTAAAGGTTTTTAGTCATCGAATGATAAATAAAATTGTAATCATTTTTTAATAAGATCATATTCACTTATGATGAAATAGAATTAAAAATAAATCTCAATTTAAAAATAAAAAAATTAAAACAAAATATTAAAGATCATGTAAATTCACTTGTAAAAATTAAAAATACTATACAATTAGTTGTTCACACAAAATAATGGTTTATGCATGTAAGAAAAATAGGATATGCATGGATTTGAAAAAAATAAAATATTTAAAATTAGATTTAAAGTTTATTATATAATGATACTTGAAAAAACAATAATATGTTTATTTTTAACTATGATATTTTTTTTATAAATATAATAGAAATAATAACTTTTTTTATAATTAACAAATAGTAATGAAGAATCATATTTCATAATATTAAAATTCTAAGTGTGAGAATCTAATTATAATTTTAAACGGTATTATATGTTCTAACCATAAGTAATATTTTAATTAATCAATCAATTATGCAATTATAATTTTATTTTATTTTTATTGGTAAAAGGCCGAAGCTCTATATATTATATTTATTAAAATTAAAAACAATACAAAAGTTTAGGTTCTCTATTCAAACAGGCATCAGTAGAAAAGAACGGAGAAGAAAACCTCGAGTCTTGCCTAGGACTAAGTCTCATATTATTACATATGATAAAAGGGGCATACCCCAGTTTACAAAATTATAAGACGAGTATACTTTTTTACATTTTCAAGTTTGATTTTAGCAAGAAACTCCTTTATCTAATTGTAAGCTCTCTTCCATTTCCTTCCAGCATTTTTTCTTTCGAACTTTTGTGAAATTTCCTTTACAATGATTTGAGGCGTATATTAAATGGCAATTCCTTCCTATTCTTTGTAGCTTTAAATAGTTCCATCCTCACCAATATTGTTAGTATGTTAGTGCAACATAAACAATAAACTATCAACCTTGTTTTGGATTAAATTACTTTGAGTTTGATTTGAATTAAATCATTCTACTGGTTGTCTATCTCTGCATATAGTCACTTACATATAGCTTTTGGCCATACTCGAAATATCTATAGGACAAAATAACTAAAGCAGAAGTAAAAAGGATCATGCTCAAAATTTCTTTACAAGGATTTAGAATTTCTTTCTATTTTTAACTCTACACATGCTAACAAGTATCAGATTTGTACTATACGCAAAATACTAAGGTCTTAGGAGAATGCACAAAGAACTATCTATAGAAGAAATTAAGATTAGATTACAGAAACAAGGAAAAAGTGTTTCATACAATTTTACAAAAATCCTAGGAAGATCTAAAGCAAATGCTAAAAGACCATCACTAAGCCTTTTGCCTCATCCTTTGTCATATCTAACTCACCCGAGGGAAAAATAGTAGAATTTCATTACTTGCTCGACTTGTTTAAATTTTGGAGGCACAAATTCCAGATTTGGTAGGTTCAAAAGATCAATTTCAGATTCAATGTGATTACCAAAGGCACCCAGATACTAAAAAAGTCATACTCGATTAGGGGTTTGAAATTGTCTAGGGTTGTGCTAGGTGTAATTATGCATAGTATTGCATAAGCTTTTTGAAAGAGAGATGAAGTTATGAGGAGACAAATCTAGTTTGAAAAGAAGATTTAAACTAGCTAAGAGGAGCCCAAGGAAAACAAATGATGAGGAGATAATAATTTCGTAGCTAAAGGAGAGGAAAATCTAATCTAACATAGGATAATTAGAAAGAAGCTAAGTGAAGTAAAGGTTAAGGGGAATCATGGTTGGGGAGAGAGAAAAGAATTAAAAATTTGATTGAAAGGTGACAACTAGCAAAAGAAGAGGAAGGGGGGAACAAAAAATAAAGGGTAGAATATAAGAAATCCTATTTACCAAGGTTTCTTGGACACAAGAAAGATAATGCGACAATCATTTTCAAGATTTTTCCAATGGTAGACTGTCCATCCGCACCTAGATTGGCCAAGTTGTCAGGTTCTTTATTGCCCTCTCTGAAGATATGACATAATCTCTATTCTTCTAGATTGTTAAAAAGGGTCAATGTGTCCTCCAATTTGGAATTAAGTTTCCAATTAGGAGTTGATCCCTTTCTAAGAGCTTTGATAATAATCTAAGAGTCTCCTTCTACTGGTACTTTTTGAAAGCCCATCTCTTTGCAAAGTCTTAATCCTTCGAAAATAACTTCAAGCTCTGTGACGTTTTTAGTAGCAAGATCTAAGGATTTGGAAATTTTAGCAAGGCATTCATTGGTGGCCGATCTTATGATTACACCTATGCCTACAATTCCTAGATTTCCTCGAGATGCCCTATCAAAGTTGAGTTTGACCTAGATCCTTGAGGAGGAGGTTTCCATTCATAGTCCTCCCTAGACTATTTTGTTAGCTTTTGGGTAAAACATGATGGGGTTGATCATATTTACCCATTTTTTCTTCATTTCAACGTCCCAATCACTGAAAGTTCCTGCTTCTTTGTATGAATTTCTATGGTCATTATTCGAGGTTTCAACAATGTTAGATTATATTTTGAGATGGAGGGACTCAGAAGACATTTCTTCATCCTTTAAGATCCTTCTATTTCACTCCTTCCATATTTCCCATACTAGAATGGAGGGGCTATTGGGTGAAATTACCTTTTAGAAGTTTTGGAAGGGTCATTTTCTAGTTTAGTTTGTTGATTAACCACATCCAACATTCTTTTGCATACTTGCATTGGTATAGCAAATGGTCGACTATTTCTAAATTTTCTTTGCATAGTGTACATCTTGAGGGTCATTGAAAGCCTATTTTCATAAACCTATCAGCTGAAAGTATTCAATTTTGAGATGAAAACCACAATAAAATTCATTCCTTACAGAGACAAGCTCGATCCCAACATTAGTGAATGGGAATATTTATTTCTTCCCAATTTTGAGATTTCATTATTAGTTCATAACCTTTCTTTACACTATATGTCCCATTATTTGTTGGTGCCCAAATTAGTCTATCTTGTCTTTCTTTTGTGCTAACAGGTCTCTCCTTGATGAATTTATTAAAGATTTATTTTTCTTGTTCTAATAAATTTGTTTCTGTTATTGCTTTCCATATCTAGGTTTCTGAATTTTCCTTTTTTATATTAGTTTTGTAATCTTTAATATAAGACCCCATATTTTCCCTTAAGGGTTGTTTTAATATTGGGGGGCAAATTTTAAGTATCTGAGGGTGGAAGGCCATCCCACGAATCTTTCCAAAAGACGGGATCTTCCCCTTCCCAACATCCCAGGTGATGTTATTTCTTATTAGGTGCCTACATTTTAACATAAAATTCCAAGTGCTTGATCCCTTAGGTTGAGATTTAGTTCTGAAAATTGAAATGGGCTCTGAATAATCAAGATATTTATGATATAAGATTTGAGCCCATTTTCTTTTTGTTTTTGGTATACATCCTCCATATTAGTTTTTTGCCTAGAGCTTCATTTTGTCATTCTAGATTTTTTATCCCTAAACCACCAAATTCTTTTGGTTTACATATATTTTCCCATTTGATTAGGGCTACTTTTTTCTTATCCTTAGTTCATTTCCAAATAAAGTTCCTTAATTTGTTGTTGATTTTATTTAGAACACCTTTTGGAAGAGGAAGACATGACAATTGATATGTTGATATTGTTGATAGTACTAAGTTGATCTTAGTAACCCATCCATCTTTCAATAGCCATTTTTCTTTCCAATCTTCCATTTTGTTACTTATTTTTCCTAAGGTTGGATCCCAAGCTTTATTAGATCTATTGTCATTTTCCAAATGTACTCCTAAATACTTGCAGGTAAAGGTTCCTTTTTTATATCCCATTATTTGGCAAATTCTTTCTTCATCTTCTAGTTTGGAATTTAGGAAGAAAATTTCTGACTTATCACTATTGACTTTTTTTCCTGAAGCCTTCATATAATTTCTTATTATCGGTTTGAATTTTTTGGCTTCTCTTATACTACTTTCTCTGGGTAGGATTGTATCATCTGCAAATTGTTGGTGTGTTATATTCTCCACACCTTCTGTAACTAGAAATCCTTTTATTTTCGATTTTGCTTGTTCTTTCTTAATTGATCTTCTATAGGCTTCTACCATGATGATAAAGAGAAATGGAGAGATTGGGTCTCCTTAACTTATTCCTCTTGTTATATTGAAATAACCTTCCAGAGTTTTTTTGATCAGTACTAATATTTTAGTCATTGATATACATTTGAAAATGAAGTCAATCCATTGGTGGGAAAAGTCAAATGCTTCAAGACTTTTACACAAGAACCTCCAATCCACTTTATCATATGATTTTTGGATGTCCAGTTTCATTAACATACAAGCCTACTTCCTTTCTTGGATAGAATGAATGAGATCTTGAATGGTAATAATACCATCCAAGATTGATCTATTAGGAACAAACCATGTTTGTTCTTTTGTAATCAATCTTGGTAGGACTGTTTTAATCCTGGTTGCCAATGCTTTTGTTAGGACTTTGTATATATAGTATTGCAAACGGCAATTAGGAAAGAATATGGGTTTTCAGATTCCTTCTTTTTAGGGATGAGTGAAATAAAGGTGTTGTTAATTTCTAATAGAAGCATGCCTGAGTTTCTAGTTGCTTCAATTGCCCTCCACAAGTCTTCTCCTATGATATTCCAACATTTTTGGAAGAAAAATTCTTGGAAATTGTCTAGGCTAGGTGATTTCTCTGGACTGAGGCTAAAGAGGGTTGTTTTTATTTCCTCTTGGGTAAATGCTTTGTTTAAGTTTTTATTATCTTCGTTTGTTATCATCCGAGGGATAGAGGAGAGCATCTCCTTCTAGGCTAATAAATCTAAGAAGTCATAATTCTTAGGAGTGTTTTGAAAATATTGTGTAAATATTTCTGTTATCTGTGAAAATTTATCCGTTTCAATCGCTTCTTCATTTTTTTTTGGTTATTCTATTAATGTTTCTATTATTTAATGTGCTATTATGGAAGAATTGTTTGTTTCTGTCTCGTTCCTCTATCCATATTTCTCTTGATTTTTGTCTATAGGAGAATTCTTCTTTTGCTAAATTATTCGCTTGCTTTGCTAGGAATTTTTTTCAATATAGTAGCTTGTGTTATCCTTACCATGTTTTATTATGTGTTGGCTAAGTTTGATTAGATCTTCCATCTCTACTTTTTCTTTAAAGATATCTCCAAAATGGACTTTGTTCCAATTTAGAAATTTTTCTTTGATTGTTTTTAATTTTGTCATAAAACAAAACATTCTTGACTCTTCGACCTCTATCTCTTTTCACCAATCCTCAATCTTATTCATGAAGTCTTTATCTAGGAACCACATTTTTTCATAATTAAAAAGGTTCCTTGTAGGTTTTTGTTGTTCTTGTATGTTCAGCCTTACTGGAAAGTGATATGAGCCTACTATTGGGAGGGTTTTTTATTTGAAAGAAAAATTAAAGTTATTAAGGTCTCCTTTGAAATTGAATCTACCCAATCTTTCTGTTATTTGACAAAAATCTTTCCTTCTATTGTAGGTATGTGTAGGATCATGGTCAACCAAACTATGCCCTTAAGTGGTAATGAAATATCAACAAATCAAGGTTATGTCAACTTGATGTGCAATTTTAAACTTGTTATGAACTTTCAATCAAAAATTTGTGAGAGCAGAATATGTAGGAAATTAAATTTAGTTTATGAACTACTAGGCGTTATCCAAAGAAAGAAATTTTTGATTGGTCAAACTTTTGAATTTTAATGCAATGGTACAAAAAAATTCAGGACAAAAATAAGAAGTAGGCATATGTCTGGCCACCTTAATCAAAATCAAATGATAATATTTTTTAATAAGATTCTAGATATAAGAAATAGACTCATGCCCAGATGTGACACACATTTTTTGGATATTTTTAATCTAAATAAATAATTAATTATAAATTTTCTACTATAGTATTTTCAGAATAAAAAACCTTATGTGTTTGACCACCTTAACTAATTCAAAACTTTAGATAATTTAATGTTTATTTTATTTTTCTTATAGTAGAAGAAGTATATAATGTGATGCATCTTTTGGATTTCAAAAATCTTATACCATTTGAAAGTTATATTTGTGTTTCAATCAGTGTGTCAATCAACACTTTATGTGTAACTCCATTAGAAAATTAATAATAATCACTTACTAAACTTGTAATTTGACACACATTACATTTATGGAAAGATAAGAACATGCTTAAGAAACCCTTTTCATTTTATCAAATTTGGGTGAAAAAAAAGTCATCAGATACAAGAACATGCCAAAAACATGTTTTTGGGACATTTTTTAAGTTAATCGTGTAGGGTTGGTATCCAAAGCAATACTAGGCCTTATAAAGGTATTAATATTTTGGTTTGGCATCAGGATGTGTGAGAAAAAAGTCACAATAGATTTTGAAATGCTTTGAGGCATTTCAAAACTACATATTTTTTAGATAGCCATTTTTTGGCACACTATGATCCTACACATATCCTTGTACCAAGTGAACTTTCTATTTTTGTTTGGGGAATCTATCATATTCTCTTGTATGAACTATTCTTTAAAATATTTAATTGTTAGTGTATGATGTTGAATGCCTCCCTTTTTTTTTAATAATTTTAAGATAGCATGGAATCCATATGTTTTCTAATTTGTTGGTATCCATAAATAAGCATATTTCTTTCTAGACTTATCTTTTTTCCATTATTTGAGAAGGTCCATATATATTTATTAGAATAAAATTCATATCAGATCTATAATTTTTTACCTTACCTCCCATCCAATTCTTATTTTCTGCTATTAAAAGATATTCTACCTTCCTTGGATCTGAGAGTATAACGAGACCCCTCAAAGCTCCATCTAATTCAATCCAAACTAATTTCCAAAGTCCATATTTTATCATTTTTCCTTGCTCTATGTTTAACTTTGTTTCTTGTATCATTATTAATTCAAATTCAAAACTTGATAGGTTGCACTTTAATAAGCACTTTTTGATAGGGACATTTAAACCCCTAACATTCTAGCTTGTGGTCTTCATTGTTTAATGGGAAGGCTCTTCCCCTTCCCATTTTTTAGGATTTCACTAATTTTCCTTTGGTCTATTTTTTTGATGTAATTCTATTCTCAACTCTGCTAAGGATTTTTTGCCCCTTTTCCTTACTATATTTCCACATCTTGAGTTTGGGATTCCCTCTAGAGACTGATCTATTCCCAATTTATTGAGATGATCTTTTGCATTGTTGATGATTTTCTATAATGTGCTATCTGATTTATCCATTTTTTCATTTTCTATTTCCTTTTCTATTAGGTCGCTTAATACTTCTTCTTGTGTTGCTTCTCTTTTTGGAATGTCTATCTTTTGAAAATTTTCTTCCTCGAGGGGTTCTAGATTATCTAGGATTCCAAATGCTTCCCATTTGAGAGATTTCTCCTAGAGACATTATGTTGTGACATTTGGAACATTAATTCCCTCTATTTTTTATTTGTCTAGAAGGAAGGATTCAACTTCTAGGGGAATTTGAAGAGGACTAATATTGATTCTAATCTCATGTTTTATTGATCGGATCAAAAGGGATCAATGCCACTATCTAGGGTCTGCCAAAACTTGTAAGATACTCTCTACTTTTTTTGTTTTCTAATGGTTATATGTTGCCAATGTTCTGAAGAAGCTGGTTTTATTTCTTTACCTTCTTCGATTGGATTCGATTTGGATTCTTGATTTTTCTTGGGAGTCGTAAGGTGCCTACTAATTGTTGGAATATTCCTTTGTGTGTAATTTTGTTCACAGATGTTTTCATTCAAAGCTTGATTTGAAGAGTGCTCTCTCTATTCCTGAGTTTTGACCCCCCCTAATGATTTGATTTTTTCTACCTTTGTTGGATGATTATGGTTGTGATATGAGGGATCAACCTCTCTTTCTATGATTTCTTCTAAGTATTCTTGAGGATTTTCCAGCAGATAATTTGTCTTAGATATATTCTTTCTTTCCTAAAGATAATTTACATCTCCAGCTCTATTAGAGTTTCTTTGATTATTTTCATGTTTTTCTATTGTTATAAAAAACAAATCCTCTAAATCACTTTCAATCAATGCTTTTTCATGTTTTATTTTTCTATAAATCCTTATATTCTCCTTGACTTCCTCTTGCAATTGACTGTCCAAATTGTATTCTTCACATGTTTGCAAATGTAGAGATATTTTAGCCACATTTTAGGAGATGTGATCCCCTAACTCTCTCCTTTGAATGAAGTTTTTCATTTCAATGTTTTGAGATTTGTTGATCTCTATTATCTCTCCTTCCTTTGGCTCTAACAATGTTAGTAACTTGGCATTTTTGGGGCACTCAATTTCTTATTTTAAGGAGGGGGTCCTTAATGTTGGTTCCTTCATTTCTCTCCATTCTATTAATCTTGAAACATTTCTTTGTCTGAGGAAGGGTCTGTTGGTCTTTAGGTTTTCATTTTGTGTTAGTACAACTATGTCTTGGATACTCTTTAATATATTGAGTATTTTAGATTGTAAACAGGTATGTTTGTCATAATCTTAATTTGGTTATTTCCACTTTGTTCTAGAATTAGATTTATTATTAGTTTCACCCCATTGGAGTTTTTGTAATAGACATCTGTACTTACAAACTCTCCTAATGCAGATTTGACTTGTTTTAAAGTGTAAAAAGTCAAAAGATCAACCGAAATTTCATTAATTTTGATCCATGTAGGGTTTGAAATTTTATTTATGCTTCTGGGTGAGATTGTGTGTGAGTTTAGGTTTTGAAATGCTATCAAAATATTTTTTGGTTACATTTGGACTCCATCTAATTGTTTTTTCCAATATAACCTTTGTAAAAGAAAAGATCACTAGATAGTAGATAGTTATTAACACAACTTGATTTGCACTGTAAATAGATTAAATTATTGGAGATGGTGGTGGTACTTACATGTTCCCCATAAAACTCTTTAATCCATTTTTGTATATTAATATTTTTTGTTTTTGGCCCATTCCAAAGTGCAAAAACCCTAAGATTTTCACATTCTACTCATTGATTCTCTAAGTGTGTGTTGTTGATTATAATGGTTTTATGCTAAAGTTGTTTTTGGCTAATGGATTTTGGATTTTGGGCATGTTTGTGGTTTTGTGTTGGTAGAAGTAGGCTAGGGCTTGGGTGGGATGAAGGTGATATGGTGACCAAAGCATTCATTATCGCACCCATTCTGGCATTTGGTGCTACCGGGATGGAGTTCACAATAGAGATCTTGTGGGGTTTATTGATCTACTGACGATTCTAGCCTCTAGCTTCAAATTTTGGATGATTGTAAGTCTTTTTGTAAGAACGGTTTTTGAGATCCACTTTTTTCAATCATTTTTCTTTCTTACTATTCATAGTAATACATTGTCCTACATTATGGAGATCAACTTCCTTTGTATAGATGAGATTATTCAACAGTTCATCTTTTTCATTCTATGTATTTTCTGGCGAAGGTTGTGCATACCTTGTAAGGTCGTGATGGTGATTCTGGTTGTATGTCAGCTGAGTTTTTGAATGCACATTTTTTATTTGCCTTAGGAATTTCTCTCTAAGACCTGAATTTGTTGCACTTGCAAGGATCGAAAAGTTGGTTTTGGTTGTTAGGATTGTTGCATATTTGGTTTTTGCAAAGTAACTCTTTTTGTTCTTCCTTGAGGGCATTGAATTTGAATTCGCATTCTACATTTTCAAAAAAAAGTTTACATGCAGTGCCATTTTAATTTTTTAACCAATCTCATACTTATAATTCTTTATTTTATTATAGTTGTAAATATTTTTATTTTATTTTTTAATTATAACTATTCAAACATTTATAATTAATTTTAATGTCTATTTTAATTTTTTTAATATCATTTTATCATCTTCATTTATTTTATCAATAATTGGTTTTAATTATGTATGATCAATAAAATTCTATTTAAAAAATTAAATAAAATGTATAAATAAAATAATCTCATTCTCAAAATATTTTTGTAATATTTTTAATTACATTATTTTTAAAAAATATTTTAAAGTAAAATTAGTTCATGTATTTTTTGATTTATAGTTTATATACTTAAGTAATATAAAAGTAAAAAACTTCATTAAACTGTTAATTATTTATGCATTCAACATTTTTTTCAAAATGAGTAGTAAATCTCTAAACAAAAGACCTCAAACAATTTAACCAATCAAATAACCAATAAATAATTTCTCAATTTTATGAAATTAATTTTTAAAATTTTATTTATTTATTTTTAGATTAAAATGGTTGTGCTATTATAATTTATTAATAAAAAATTGCTCGAAAATGCTCTAGGAGAAAGAAGCAGGAAGAAAACCCCCCATCCTTGCCTAAACAAAATTCAAACATTGATGTCCAAAGGTAGACAAAATATAAAGCCAGCCTTAGTGAAGATATCTCCCTCACTCAAAAAGTTATATGGCTCTTAATTCTGCCATGAAGGCAATTTTGTGCCAAAAAAACCCACCATTTCATGAGAATGGAACAAAGACATAATTTCCCTATGATCCCACTCGACTAACCCATGATCCATAAGCACTCCTCTATTTGCAAGCCAATCAGCAAGGCGATTTGCCTCCCTAAAATAATAAGAAATTTTATAATCATAAAAATTGGACATTAACTTGTATAATTTGCCAAGAATGTACTTGATCTCCTAGTTGCAAGCATTTCTTGTGGAAAGAGCTCGAGTAAGCAGCTGAGAGTCCCCTTTGATATGAATTTTCTTAATACCAAGACAAAAAAACCTCTAACTGAGTAGAAGAGCCCTTACCTCAACCAGATTATTTGATCCCAATGGCAACCTACTACCTGTCTCTTTAACAATATTTCCATGAAAATCTCTGATAACCCAACCAGCCCCTAATATTCCCAAATTCCCTTTGGAGGATCCATCAAAGTTTATCTTAATGAAGTCTAGGTCTAGGGGTTCTCATTTAATGTCCTTTCTAGCATCCTACGTTTTCCTCTTTCCCACCAGAATTCCCACAAATGGAATATGAATCATAGACTGGTTATTTAAAATTTTGGATTCTTGGGCTAAAAAGGTTGAGGAAAGGGATTTGGAGTGACTGACATGAGCATTAACCATCTTTGAAATAGACAATTCTGCAATCTCAATAACTTATGAAGTCAAGCTGATCTCCTTCCTAAATATCCTATTGTTTCTCTCCCACCATATGCACCAAGTAATTGCAGCTAGAATAACTCTCCAAATATAAGAGAAAAAGGATTCCTTGCAGAGAAAAGGCCATTGGAAAAGAAACTGGTGGAGTTGATTATGTAAGGGACCTTGCCAACCCAATTTTTGAAGAGCCCAATACCACACCTCCCTAGAGAAATCACAATTAACTAGCAAGTGATTTGTATCTTCAAGGACTTCCCCACATAGAAAACATAGGAATCTATCTAAGATGCAAAACCTCTTTAATCTTGCACTTGAGAGATTCCTGTCATGTAGAGATAGCCAAAGGAAAGAGCCCACCTTGGGGAGAATTGCACTATGCCAACAATATCAAAATAAATTGTTGTTAACTGAACTATCTATACTAGTAGGTGACATATAACCCTCCTTATCTGAGTATCATCCATTTGCTGCCTTAGTCCAGATCAATGAGTCATCCTCTCCATTATAAATCAAATCTTTTTGATCAATAATTTTAGTAAGAAAATCATTTTCTGCCTATGGAAAGGGGAAGTGATTAAAGTTCCTGAACTCTACCCTTACAACACCTTAAAACCTATCAATGATCAAATAGTTCTTGATAAGAATACCCCAAATTTATTCTAGACAATTCCTAGCTTGAATGAGGTTTACATAAGAAGAAAATGGGGAGTGCTCATTCTAGGGATTAGACCAGAATAGAGCCTTATTACCCAAGTTGATAACCCAAGAGAGTTGAGGTAAAATGACCTACCTACATTTAATCAAAAAGTTCCACATTGTAGAACCCAATGGAGGATTTATATTCATGAAGATTCTGGAGGGATCACTAGAATCAAGATACTTGCACCTCAAAATTCCAGCCCATAAAGCTTGAGGGTTCTCATAATACTTCCAAGGCAATTTAGCTCCCAAACTAATATTCATCTCATATAAACTATGAAGACCAGCACCCCTATGATCTTTTGGCTTATAAATAGTGTTCCATGAAATGAGGGGAATCTAGGATTTTTCATCAAGGTTTCCTTTCCAAATGAAATCTTTAATTTATTTTTTGATAGCTTGCATAACACCTTTAGAGGCTAGAAGTACAAACATCACATAATTTGGAATTGAGCTAAGGACTGATTTAGCAAAAAAAATCCTACCTGCCAAAGATTACCATCAAGCCTTCCAGGAAGCAATCTGGTTCATCATGGTTTGAAGAATATTATCCCAAAAGGTTGTTTTTCCCATCCTTTGAAAGAATGGTACTCCCAAGTATTTACAAGGGACTTCATCAATCACAAAACCAAGCAATCTGTGGATGACTTGTTGGACATTCATAGGCGTATTAAAGAAAAAAAAATTGAATTTTGAAGCATTGAGTTTTTGCCCAAAAGCATTGCAATATTCCTCCAATGTCTTTTTAATGACCAAAGCCTCTAAAAGAACTACCTTCCCAAATAAGAGGGAATCATCTGCAAACAAGGTGTGAGTGATGGATAATTGAGATCTAATAGAAATACACATCCAAACTTACTAAGAATGATTGAAAGAAATTAGTCTACTAAGACTTTTAGCCATAATGATGAAGAGAAATGGGGATAGAGAATCTCCCTATCTAACTCCCCGAGAGGAAAAGAAAAATCCATAGGGTGAACCATTAATGAGAACCAAGAACTTTTCCCCTTTGACACATGATAATATCCAGTTAATCTATTTCCTACTGAAACCCATCTTTCCCATAACCCGTGATAAGAATGCCTAGTTCACCCTATCATATACCTTCATCATATCTAGTTTAAGAATCCTAGCTTGAATAGCTTCTGATTGGATACAATGTAAAGCTTCATGAGCAAAGAGATCCCCTTCAACTGTATCCTTCCTTGGAACAAAATGCCCTCTTTTTTCTGAGATAATTTTTGGGATGATTTTACCCAATCTTAATGCAATGGATTTCATGAAGATCTTATAGATGGTGTTGCACAAGGAGATAGGCCTAAAATCAAAAAAACTTTTCGAGTGATCACATTTTGGAATGAGGGTGATGAAAGTATTATTGAATTGACAGAACATGTTGTTGAGCTATCATTTTGCACGATGCTTAACGACAAGAATCCTTTCAAACTCCTCTCTTGAAAAGCTGATATGGGATCATCTCCAATATTTTGGGCGATCTTGTGACCTAATGGAATCTGCTCATTTGAAGATAAATGTTTTTGCTCATAAAGAGGCCTTTACTTGTTCGAACCAATTTTAGATAAGAAGATCAATCTTCTTGTTGCTTCAAAATTAAGTACAAAAGAGATATATTTTATGGTATTTTTTGTTTGAAATGAATGCAATCTAATAATGAAACTATATGAAATCCTAATTTAACCAAGGGTTAGGAAAGAAAATATCAAAGATAAGGTAACGAGAGATGAAAGTAAATAGCATGAAAGGGAAATTCCTAATAGACATAAACCATAGTAACAACAGGTCTGTGAGTTAAATCATTGAAACAATCAGGTAGGAAACCAATGAAAGTAGGAGCAATGCTTCCTCAAATCCACTGATGCAATCATTGATGGAAACTTAGTAAAACTGAAAGATGTTTCACTTCTTATCAAATACCAAGGCCACAAAAAGTGCGCTCATGTGAGACAAGAAGCTATGTAGGAAGAAAAGGTGATCTCTTCTCCAACTCTATACATTAGTGGAATTTGTCAATATGCAACAAGCACTAGAACTAAAATATCACTCAATCAAAATAACACAATAAAACCATTGGCTCCATTACACTCCATGAACATGCATTCACAAAGTATAACATACTCTGGCAAGAATAACTACGCTCAAAATGAGACCACCAATAGCATATATTATTGCAACAAAATAATAGCCTGGAATACATGTTACATTCTGAAATTTATAATAAATCATTTCCTCAATTTGTGCTAAGAGTGGGAGATCTCTTCATGCAAAAAAATAGGCTTAAAGCTAATAAAGCAAATCTAATTATGTACAAACTAACTCTCTAAATGGTGCTAAGTAGGACTCCACCCTTGTTTATAACAATTAATGGGTGCATGAGCCTTTACATGTCTTAAAACAAAGAAAGAAGCAGTAGATAAGAAGAAGGAAGTTGTAAGAGAATCTGGGAGTCACTGGAAGTTCTAAAAATGGAAGCTTGGCCTTCTTAGAATGTTTCTAGGAGTTAAACTATTGTCAAAATGTGTTTCCAGTGCATGGAAAGCTATAAACTAGGAACTAGCACTTACCTATCGGTGCACCTTTGACTTCTCCAAAAAATTTGGTGCACCTTTGGAGTAGCATACCTTGCACACCTATGCACCAGTGCACCTACATGAAATTTGTGCAAGGTGTTCAATTCACCAAAATATCAAAGTTCTTAGTTTTGAAAATGGTTTTTGGGTTTTTCTCACACGAGGTCTGGGAGCACTCTAGTGTACTTATTTTGCCCCTTTTTGGTGATTTATACCCTTTTTATAGCCAAACATCTTCATAGATTTGAACTCCTTCTACTTCTTCTATTTAAAATCCCAAGGCACCTGTGTTGGATCTTGTCATTAATAGTTGCATAAGATGAGGAACCTATTCTAGTTCATGTTTCCAACCTCTATATCTTTGATCTTCAGTGCAAATTCATGAATCCAAACTTACATGTGGCTTCATTGAAGGTGACAGTTACCAGCTTAGGTCTGATCTCTTATTGTTTCTGACAATGAAGATACTATGATAATCTGTGCACATGTGCATTATGCGCCACACCTTTGTGTTATGCACATCTTCATGCACTATGAACTCCATTCCTTGATTTTCCTTCTCTCTAATTGTTTGATCCTTCTCGATCAAAGACCAGGTGATCCAAATTATCCAAAATGATCAAATTTTTGAAACTTTTTCATATTTATTTAAGAAGATTTTTTAGGCATTTTTAACTAGCCTTTTTGGAGGACTTCTGCTCAAAATTTCAAGTTGAAACATTCATCAATCCCTAAAATTGGGTAGCCAAAGGCCCATTGTTTTAGGGAAATGGTGTGCACCTTTATGGGGTGTGCATGTACTCACCCTTATGTTGGTTTTAAGTCTCCTTTGAAAGGTGCACATGTGCGCACCTTGGGGAGGTGCACACATGCAGACCTTTCCTTAGGTTTTTCTTAGCTTTTAGACCTAGTGCACACCCTTTGGAGGTGCACACCTACACATGTGCATAGGTGCTCATCTCCAATGGGAGATAAGTGTGCACTTGCACCTTTAGCGCACCTGCACACCTTGGATAGGTGCCCATGTGTGCTAGTGGGCAAGTGCATATCTATGCACTAAAACACATAAATATTCCATTTTTTCACAGTTCTGACACCTTGTACTTGTCTAATTAGAGACTAGGACTTAATCTAGACTTAAGAAGAGTTCTAAAAATGACCCAAGCCCCGAACTAGGGGTTTGGGAAACAAAAATTTTACTAGGGGGTCCCCATTTCTAGGAGAAATGGGGCAAGCATTATGAGATCATAACAAATAGCCCCAAAAAAAAGAATGAAATAACAAAGGCATTTCTTCATCAACAAGCATTCATCTAACATGTGTCAATTAACAACTAAATTCTAAACACTTCAAACAGTTTTCAAGTTACTTTATAGTCAAAACTTTAGAATCTTGAATCTTCAAGCCCAATGTGTGCTTAGTGTATCACCTAGTTTAGTAGTGTAACATGAATACTAGCTATTAAGGAAAGCATTAACAATACTAAAATGAGTAAACACTTAAGATAGGACTGATTTGTTATCACCACAAATGGAGGCAAACCAAGAATGGTAAGGTCCAAATGGTATAACACAATGATGCAATGGATTTGTCCCCGATTTAAGGTATATATGCTAACAAGTATAGCTCAAGCTTAGATGGATGGATGGAGTGAATGAGGAAAGGTTTCAATAATGGAGTCATGGAGTGATTTTTCCATTATAATGGTATTTTGGTAGTTTATGAGCTCTCAAAATAGCATTATAACTTTGCATGGAGGATGGATGATTTTAGTGAAGGGAGAGGGTTCAATTTATAGGCTAAGGGCTTGAGGGATGGAGGGGTAAGATGCAAGGATGGCAAGATGGTGAGGGAGGGCTAGGATGTACTTAAAGGGGAGCACATGGATTGTGCTTGTTTAGCACCAATAGGGAGTGGACACTTGTCACAAGGAGGATGGGTGTGAGAGGATAGGATAAGGGTTGGTCAAAGGCTTGATGAGGGTGGTTGGGTATGTAAGAGTCATGAATGAGGATGTAAGAGCCATTTATTGCTTTGTAAGAGCTTTCATGGCTTGGTGGTTGGGATATTTTGAGGGGAGACTTTAGCTTGGTTTAGGAAAGTCTTAATCTCAATTAGGATTGTGCAAATGATAAGAAGATGGGTTAGGCTTGGGTTAGGATTAGATTAGGGATGTTAGAGATGTGCAAGTGGATGGTATTGATGAGGGTGGGTGAGTTAGTGGCTAAGCTTGGTTAGTATGGGTGGATGGGGTGGATTAGGCTAGATAGAGGATTAAGGATAGGCTTTAGCAGTTATTGGATTTGAGGGATAGATTTATTGAATGGATTTATTTTTAAAATGAGGGTTTTTAGATAAGAGAATAGGATTTAATTGATAAATGATGGGTTATTTGATTTATCAATTAGGACTATATATGATTAATAAGATTAATCAGCTAGAGGATGGCAAAGGATTAATTAAATAGGAATTTAATTAATGATGCCTTTAGAGATAGCTAAATACGATTACCAAAGCGATGTAATCAGATTTAGGTGTCTACACTTAGTGTATTCATTTTCTTTGATGTTTCAAGATGAAGTCTATCATGATTTTGTGGCAACTTGGAAACAATCCTCCACTCCACCATTCCATTCATCAGGAATCCTCATAGATCATGTGCAGTAATCACATTTTAACTAGATGAGAGAATCCATTCAGAGGGCTCTTGATGGGTTATCATATTTTGCATTTGAGGTCCTAAGTAATCTTTTGAATCCTTCTTCATAGAGCTTGCATGTTTCCATTTAATTCTTCCATGAAGCAATTTCCATAAGTATTGGATAGCCATTTTGGAGGGCATATCCCTATTGTCAGATTATCTTTCTTAAACCTTTTGGAATATTTCATTCATAACACCGTCATTCCTTCTTATTTTTTCATTTTGTGCCTTGACTACACTTAGACTGCGTGGCCAAGGTATTGGTGTCATATCTCAAATTCTTTCTTTAGTTTCATAACCTCTGTGTTCCTCTTTAAAGAACTTTTGGAAACTCTCACACCAAATAGTGACCATAACAATTCCTTGAAAAGACCTTTTGTATAAACTGGCATGTTTTGGACCATCCCTTGCTATCATCAACCTTAATTTGAAAATACCAAGATAGTCAAATAGTTAAACTTGAAAAGTTTTGAGAATTATTGATCTGCAATTCTAAACTCAAGACTATAAGTCCTTTATGACTAAAAGTAATATCCATTCTCTAGTCGATATAAGAAACAAAATTATCTGAATGCTTTGACAAGGAAATACCTCTTCCTAAAAGTTGAAACCACAAGGAGTGGTTTATGAAATGCGTTAAGAAAGAGTCTTGATTGCACCTAACCCCCAAACTGACACAACTAAAAAAGAAAAAGAAGAAAACATAAAAGAAACCGAAACAAAAAGACTCGACTCAAAGAAAACTAACACCTAATTAGAAAGACTAAAAAGACTAAAAAAAAACAAAAACAAAAACTTATAAATAGAAAACCTTGAATAATAAGAATGTGGGGTGGTTGTTAGTAGATTTCTCATTATGCATAGTAGTAATGAATCACCCCATATAGTTCTAAAAAATGCTGACTTATCTTTGTACTTAGAAAAATAAAATTTGGACAATCTTGGTTCAAATTCCAAGCACAAATCACACAAAATTAGAAGTTATGGTAACTCTCCATGGCCATGATTAATCCAAAAAAAAGTTCTCTTACCTTTAGTGGCATATTCAAATTGAAAATCATCAAATTGAGAGGGATAATGGGAAGATATCACCTGATCTAGTGAGTCCCCTACCATAGGGGTACACTTACACATTGGAATTTCTCATTCTAGTGGTCTTATCTCATGGTACACAACTCCACACACACATGGAAAAACTAGCGTCAATGATGTAATAGAGCTATCAGAACATGACCCAAAAGATAGAACATTGTTTTTATGTTCCCTATTATCACAATCATTAGCCTTAAACCATGAATTGTCACCTTTAGGTTCCTTGGGACTAGAAAACTCAATTATAAACCTTCCTTTCGAATTACAAGATTCATTAATGTCATTAATCAAGGTGTCTCCTCCCTCATGTCCCAAAGAAGCATGTTCAAAATCATACTTACCCTCCAGTGCAATCTCCCAAGATAACAAGAAATTAGGGCAAGTTACTTCTGAGTGGAACCCAAATGGATGGATTCTACATGATTTGGTTATTACATGGTTTGATATATGTGTAAAATACCCACAAATAGACATTTCCTCATTCAAGCTTGAGACCAAATTAAGCACTCTGTCCATCTCTTCTAATGACATATCTTGTTTTGAGGAAGATATCTTATCATTATCCAATGGGAATCAATATCATAGTAGAAATAATTGGTATCTTCATCTTGATGACTTTCTAATTCAAAAATCTTAGTAACCTCAGGATCTTCTACTTTTCCATCATTTTTTGCAACTTTGAGAATTTTTGCAACTCCATGGAGTTTTGGAACTTCAAAATTTTATGCATCCTCAAAATTTCTTGGGATATCCATCCTTAAAATTTCTTGGGATATCCATCCTTATTGCAACATCAAAAATTGGAAGAATTTCTTCATTGAATGGGAACACAAACTCCTCTTGATCATCTTCAACATTTTTTCTCCTGCAGATTTATCACATGATTCAAACACCACTGCACTAAACTACAAAGGTTGTTCCTCCATGATTTGGGGAGGTTGATCTTAAACATCATTGTTCCCATATCCATTTTCACTTGGACTCATACCTGTAATACCATTATTCTCATTGTTGATGTTACTATAAAGGCCAAAATTTCTACTCTGATTTTGAGAATAATTGTTCTGGGCAGCAAGTTGTCTTGGATGATTGCCTTGGTTTCTTGAGAAATTCAACTTTATTTTGACAAGTTCATTGGATAAAAGAGACATTGTCTACTTCATGGCCTTAACCTCTCTAGCCATATTGTTCTCGAGTTTAGCGGGTGGAGAAGTCTTTTGCACATAGAATACAGTCTTTTGGGGCTCGTACCCTGAATATCTAATTGTTGGCATTAGAGCAACTGTAACCTACTTCATGAATGTAACAACCTCTTTGAAGACCTTTTCAATGGTGTCAATATCTCTGGGTGGGAGCCTTCTTAGAAAAATAGAAGTTAATGAATCCATTGTTCCAAAATAGATTTGGATGGTAGCCTCTTGTGGTACAGTGTATCAAAACTCCATTCTTTCATACATCCTATAGAAGCGATGATTAAATTGTGAAATAGTCTCATGGGGATTCCTCTTAATTGAGATGAACTGATGATGTAGGACAATTGGATCAATATGCATCTTGAATTGTTCCAAAAAATTTCTCTCAAAAGAGTTCCATTCCCTTATTAATGTTGGTGGCAGATTGAGGTACCAATTGAATATCATTTCCCCTAAAGTGTAAGGGAAAAGGTGGCATACCACGTCCATATGCTGAATTTGGTTTTGATTATAGATTTCAATGAAAATTTTAATATGATCCTCTGTTGTTCGTGATTCTCCATAGATGAACCATGGGCACAACTTTTTAGGATTTTTGGGCAATTTGAGTAATGGACCAGTTAGATTCAAAGGTGAAATTTGGGCATTGAAGAAAGACATGCTGCATAATGATGGGCATATGTGAAGTAGAATGTAGAGCGAATGATGATGATGGAATTTGTAATATGAATGGGTAGAGTTCTTGGTATCCTTTTATCACTGTGATGCTTGTGAAAGTGATTGAGTTCTAGAAACTTGTGTTTATTCTAGAAAAGTGCACCTCTAAAGAAGTACACTTTCTCAAAACAATGCACTTGCACACCTTGCACACCTAGTGCACCTTTGAACAATGACAATTTAGAAAAAAAATTGAACTTGTAAAAAAAAAGAAAAATTTTAAAATTGCAAATTTTTTAATTTTTTTTTGCTATTCCAAATGGTAAGAGGCCCTCCTTCTAGCACCACTTTTTTTGAGTTATCATTTTGCATGATGCTTAACGACAAGAATTCTTTCAAACTCCTCTCTTGAAAAGCTAATCTAGGATCAACTACAAGGTTCTGGGTGATCTTGCAACCTACTGGAATCCGCTCAGTTGAAGATAAATGTTTTTTCTCATAAAGAGGCCTTTACTGGTTCAAACCAATTTTAGATAAAAAGATCAATCTACTTTTTGTTTCAAAATTAGATACAAAAGAGATATAATTTTTGGTATTTTTTGTTTTAAATGAATGCAATCTAACAATGAAACTATATGACTTCCTAATTTGACCAGGGGTTAGCAAAGAAAATAACAAACATAAGGTAATGGGAGATGAAAGTAAATAGCATGAAAGGGAAATTCCTAACAGACATAAACCAGGGTAACAACACATCTGCATGTTAAATCATTGAAAAGATTGGGTAGGAAACCAATGAAAGTAGGACCAGTGCTTCCCCAAATCCATTGATGCAATTATCGATGGCAGCTTAGTAAAACCAAAAGATGTTTCACTTCTTATCAAATCGCAAGGCCATGGAAAGTGTGCTCATATGAGACAAGAAGCTATGTAGGAACAAAAGGGTGATCTCTTCTCCAACTTTGTACATCAACAGAATTCATCAACATGCGACAAACACCAAAACTAAAATATCGCTCAATCAAAATAACACAACAAAACCATTGGCTCTATTACACTCCATGAACATACAAATTATAATACACTCCGACAAGAATAACTACACTCAGAATGAGAGCACCAATAGCATATATTATTGCATCAAAATAACAGCCTAGATTACATATTACATTCCTAAATTTATAAGAATTCATCTCCTCAATTTGTGTTGAGATTGAAAGATCTCTTCATGCAAAAAATAGGCTTAAAACTAATAAAACAAATCTAATTATGTACAAACTAACTCTCTAAATGGTGCTAAGTAGGACTCTGCCCTTGTTTATATCAATTAATGGGTGCATTAGCCTTTACATGTCATAAAATAAAGAAAGTAGTAGATAAGAAGAAGGAAGTTGTCAGAGGATCTGGGAGTCATTGGAAGCTCTAAAAATGGAAGCTTGGCCTTCTTTGAATGTTTCTAGGAGTTAAACTACCATTAGAATGCATTTTTGGTGCATAGAAACCTGTAAATTTTGAACTGGCAGTTAACTATCAATGCACCTCTGACTTCTTCAAAAAATTTGGTGCACCCTTGGAATAGCGCACCTTGCACACTAGTGCACCTGCGCACCTACATGAAATTTTTGCTAGATGCTCAATTCACCAAAAAATCAAAGTTCTCAGTTTTAAAAATAGTTTTTGGGTTTTACTCAGACGAGGTCTAGGAGCACTCTAGTTTACTTATTTTTCCCATTTTTGGTGATTTATACCCTCTTTATATCCAAAAAATTTCATAGATTTGAACTCCTACTTCTTCTATCTAAAATCCCAAGGCATTTGTGTTGAATCTTGTCATTAATAGTTGCATAAGATGAGGAACCTGTCCTAGTTCATGTGTCCAACCTCCTTATCTTTGATCTTTAGTGCAAATTCATGAATCCAAACTTACGTGTGACTACTTTGAAGGTGAAGGTTACCAGCTTAGCTGAGATCTCTTATTATTTCTGACAATGAAGATGCTATGATAAGCTCTGCACATGTGCATTATGTGCCACACCTTCGTGTTATGCACACTTGCGCACCTTCGTGTTATGCACATCTTTGTGCACTATGAAGTCCATTCCTTGTTTTTTCTTCTCTTTGACTCCCCAATCCTTCTTGGTTAGAGACTAGGTGAACCAAATTATCCAGAACAATCAAATGTTTGAAAATTTTTCATATTTTTTTAACAAGATTTTCTAAACGTTTTTAAATGGATTTTTCAGAGGTCTTCTACTCAAAATTTCAAGTTGAAACTTTCGTCGGTCCATAAATTTGGGTAGCTAAAGACTTGCTATTTTAGGGACTGAAAATAGATTTTTAGTTCTTCTTTCCAACAATGTAAACAATTTTGAATTCTGAGCTCTAGGTCAAAAGTTATGACCCCGACAAGTTAAGGATGTCTTTTTATCTACATGAAGAAGCAAACATTAGTCCAAAGAGTTGAAAACTTAACCCAAAGAAAACCCTAAAGAACAAAAAACCTATCCCAAATGCTTCAAAATAATGAAAACACAAGTTAATCCCCCTTTTACCCCTGATATGCAAAATAGCGCACCTTTCGCACCTTCAAAGGTGCGCTAGGTGTGCTAAAAAGGCATATTGAGGGTTTTTTGTTGCAATTGTGCACCCAAGTGAGGTGTGCACATGTGCTTAGTGCAAGTTCTATGTGGGGGGGGGTGAGGAGGACTTTTCTTTTAAATGTGCAAAAAAGGGTGCGTACTTGCACACCTTTATGGGGTACGCATGTGCACACCCTTATGTTGGTTTTAAGTCTCTTTTGAAAGGTGTGCATGTGTGCACCTTGGGGAGGTGCGCACATGCACACCTTTCCTTAGGTATTTCTTTGCTTTTAGACCTAGTGTACACCCTTTGGAGGTACACACCTACACATGTGCATAGGTGCACTTCTCCAAAGCGAGATAAGTGTGCACTCGTGCATTTAGCACACTTATGAACCTTGGATAGGTGTACATGTGGACTAGTGCACAAGTGCACATTTATGCACAAAAACACTTAAAATCCTCCATTTTTTCACAGTTTTGACACCCTGTACTTGTCCAATCAGAGACTAGGATTTGATCCAGACTTAGGAAGAGTTCCAAAAATGAACCAGGCCCCGGACTAGGGGTCTAGGAAAATTATTTTTACTAGGGTTCCCCATTTCTAGGAGAAATGGGGCATGCATTGTGAAATCCCAACACATGCAAGAATGGATATGAGACTCCTCAACCACCTTATGTACATCCTCACCCATGAAAACCCATCATTTTTGAAAGAAGATAGGAATCAAACCATCTAGACCCAAGGCCTGATCAGGGCCAATGGAAAAAATAGCTCCTGTGACTTCCTCTAAAGTAAAAGGTTGCATAAGCGACTTATTGTCCTCATCTAACACCAACTTAGGAATAAAATCAAGAGCCCTGGAATTCAGAGGAGGCATAGTCTCATTTAGGAGATTATGTAAAATGCCAACTAATTCCATTTGAATATCTCTCTCATTTGTTAGACTTTCTCCATAAGAATTGTTAATCTAAAAGAATGCATTCTTCTAGTGCCTTAACTTGGCTAATGAATGAAAGAAACTTTTATTCCTATCTCCCTCTCAAAGCCATAGTTCTCTAGACCATTATGTCCAATATGTTTCCTCCCTCAAAAGGACCTCTTCAAACTATTGTGTTATCTCCTTTTGAGTTTCATAAATAGTTAGGGTGAGACCATTCTAAATAATATAATTGTTCCAAAACTCAATCTAACCTTGCAACTTGAGCTTCTCTTGGAAAATATTCCAAAAGAACTTTGAATTCCACTCTTTAATCTTGTGCTTTAGTATAGACAATTTCCTAGATAACTAGAACATCATTGATCCTGAAACAAAAGGGTTGTTCAACCACCAATTTTTCAAAGAGCGAAGGAACCGAGGATCTCTAAACCACATCTTTTCCACCTTAAAATAGGACTTTGACCTAAACCTATTATTTTGAAAGTTGATTTCAAGAGCCATAGCTAAATGATATGATCCAGTTAAGGGAAGGATGCAGGAGGGACACACCCCATGATCTAGAATTCATTGAGAGTTTAATAGAAATCTGTCTTACCTGACACCTACAAACTACTTCCCCTTTCTTCTGTTAGACCAAGAAATCTTCCCATTGGTTGGAATACAATCATGAAGGATATTTCCTTCCAAAAAATCCTTAAAATCCTAAGTAACCCTCCAAGAGGGTTCTACCTCCCCCCCACAATCTTGTCCATACTCCCTAGGGTGGCATTGAAGCCGCCGCCTAGAATGACCTTGTGAAAAGGAAAATTACCCAATAACTGTGAAAGCTGACCCCACACTATCTATTTTTAAGAAATTGAGATGGGCCTACAAATATTAATCAAAAGAAAGGAGAGATCAAATACTTTTTCTTTAGCCACCATCCAATTGGCCTCTGAACTATGTAAAGAAAGCTACCATTTGTGGTTTTTCCATAGGATAGAAAAACCCCCAAATACTCCAATAGATGGAATTTGGAAAAAGGCCCAATTCTTCCAAGAAAAAAAATCTTAGTACCATTTTCTAATGACAACTTTGTTTCCTGAAGTAGTGCTATATCTACTCCGGTCACCAGAAGTTGGTCCTAGATGAGGTGGAATTTGTTAGATGCATTAATGCCTATAACTTTCCAAGTTATTATCCTCATGGGAATCTCAGAGAGCTCACTACTCTCCTTCCTATTTTTGATAGATTGGCAATACAAATTACAGATTCCATCTTACACTTCTTTGGTGTCCTTTCAAAATTAAGAGTCTTCTGAACTCCTACAATTTCTTTCTATGTCTTAGCTCCCTTTGTTGGTCTTCCTCTTGGCCTCTTAGGGATCAAATCTTTATGAAGAAGGGGTTGGCCTAAATTAGTCTATGTAATGGAACATGGAATAGGAGTAGAAACCCCATCCTTTTTTAATTTTGGAGAAGGAGCAAACACTTTATCAACCTTGTGCTCATCTATGCCCATAATTAATTTGTAATATGGCTCCTCTTATCTTTCCAACTCATTGAATATTTGATCTGCCACCCCCAACACCAATTAATTTGCAAAATGCTCCATCTCAGCCTCTATCAGAACCCCATTACCAAGTAGGGAAACATTATCATTATCAAACCTGATAGAGCTACAAGCATGCAAAATAGGTTGTTCCCCTATACTATGTGTACTTTGTGGCATGTCATGTGGAGATGCCCAGATACACTCTTGATGAGAAGCTTCAAGATTAATGCATCTGGTTGATAATCTAGATGATGTGGTTCATCCTGAGTGGACCTGGTCAGGTGTACCAAAACTGGTGTAAGTTGATTCTCAATGGGAAAATCATTTCCAAGTTCATACTAGAGTTTTCCAATAACCTTATTATCTTCGTGTCCCAAATGACCTTGGTCATCATTATTAGAAATAAGAATTACTGAGAGGGGGGGAAGGGTGAATCAGTAATTTACAAACTTTAGTCACCAACTAAATATTATTTATTACTTTGAACCATACATAAGAAAGTAATAAAGTAATGTTGAACAGTAATAGTAACCATGCACAAAGATAACTCATAACACCATTTTTCTTAACTAAGGAAACCTTGGCCAAGGGAAAACCCTGGTGGGGATGATATCCACTAGATAATATACTAATATATAGGTTACTTGTTAGAGGATGGACCTTGTTAGGAGTCAATGAAAAAATTTAGTATAGAAAGTCCCTGCTAGGAGACTTTGAATCCATGTTAGGAGATTCCAACCTTGTTAGGAGTTGTAGTACAATAGATGCAAGATTGCCCAAACTAGTAATTATTCCTCTGGTAGATAGGTGTTGTAACTTCTTTCTTGACTGATCTTTGACCTTAGCTAGATCTTGGATCACAAAATCAAGTTCTCAAAACTTCGCATATATCGCTTCACAGAAAGTTTTCATATCATAATAGCACACAACATTACTACACTTTTCTTTGCAGGTTGTCCTTTGCATTAATACCATGCCTTTTCACAAATTTTTTCTAGGTCAGCTAAGACCATAATATAATTTTTCCAACTTAGAGTAAACATCTAGGATGTTGACCCTAATTGGTCAAGTAATTATTTTGTAAACAAAATAATTCTTTTGCTTCAATTCTGCTGTGTTGTGTTACTGGTAAAACATGAATATCTCTTTTTCATATAGTTTGTACTGATGTATGAGATTATATAAATCATCATCAACATGTATACTATCTCTAACTTACCTTTCTAGACATAATACAATGTCAGTAACAAGTTACATACAAAACAATATACTGTTGTAAACCAAATTCATACTTAGACAATTTTCTTGGTGCCAAAAGCTAAGTATCTTTATTAGCCATAAAGATTACTTATCTTTATTAGCCAATTGTTAAAAATCTCCCCCTTTGGCATTGATGGCAACAAAATAGGGAAAATTGGTTAAGTATCAAAACTTGTCAAAACATTACAGTAACAATACATTAATCATCTATTACAACTTATCCATCTTACATATGCTCCCCCTTACAAAATGATTTCATACCTTACAATTTTATCTTCTCCCGTTTACCTAATTTACAATTTTCTTATGCATCTTCTCCCCCTTTGACATCAATGACAAAGGTCAGTATGTCATAAACTATCAAAACTATTGTCAAAAACTCTGTAAACACCTGCCTTAAACTAATCGTATCTTCATACAGTTGTTAAAACTTTCCTTAGGATTATTCATACATTTTTTCCATGTATCCTTGGTTGATTTAGTAGAGATTAGAATTGCACATAAGGCATATCATGCAATCCCAACTACATTAAGGTTGGAGTATAAAAAGTTTGAGTAGGTGTCCTTGGCTTTGACACACTCCTCCAACTATCTCTCAACAATAGATATTTTCAAAGCAATAAACTCTTTGAAATCTGGAAATATTTTCAAAATTTGTTCTTTTCAAAGTTCTAGTTTCCTAATATCATTATGAATACTATCCACTTGTCCTTCAAAGTCATCAACTTTGCTAGAAGGTTGTTGTATCGTGTTTGATAGAGCCTCTAGTTCACTTAGCTTACCTTCAATCTTACTATCTAGATCCTTGGTCAAATTATGAGATAAGGTACACTTAATTTACAATACCTTTTCATCTTGTTGACATTTATGAAGTTCCTTGAGACAAGTATCAAGACTTAACAAATCGTTTATGATATTCTAACAAATGGTGCTAAATAGATTAGCATCATGTAAAATCTAGGCCTTAGATTCTGTAACATTTAGCAAATTTATAAATTCTTCAATAAAATATTTTAATACTTCTTATGCCCTCTATTCAAGATATGCCTCTGTATACTAGATTGCCAAACTACTTTGTAATTTGTCAATAACCTCCATTAAGGTTCTCTGTAGGCTATTTACTTTCCTATTCTTTTCAATCAATTTTGTTAGAGATGAGATCAAGTCTATTTGATCATCATCATCACTTGTCAAGCTAGCAAGAGAAAGTGGAGTATATGAACTAGATGGTTTAGATTCATCTTCCCTTTACTTCTTCTCAACTACCTCTCTCTCTCTCTCTCTCTCTCTCTCTCTCTCTTCTTGTTTCTTTCCGTTTCTCTCTTTTCTTCCTCAACTCTACTTTTCATTTCATCTCCAAGAAATTTCTACTTGGCTTCTTCTATTTTCCTCTTTTCTTCTTCTAATAGTATTTTCTCCTCTTCAATTTGTTTTAGTTGATCTTGTATATCCTCGACCTAAGATTTAGGTTGTTCGAAACTCTCAAAAGGGTTAGTATCATCAATGCTAATAGTAACATTGGTCTGATCAATTTGCATTGTGATGCAAAGGATTCCTTGAATGTGGAATCAAAGGTTCCAACATTTTATAGGTTTCTAAATACCATCCCAAGGAATGCTCAACACCATGAAAACAACACCCAATCATGCAAACTACAACCTATGCTATTTTCTTTCTATCTCAAGACAATTTTATGAGATTGATTTATTTGACATTCAAGATTATTAGATGAATTTTTATGTAAAGAAAGAAAGTTTTTGGTAACATAAAAAACTATAACCTAAAAAAATCTTAGAATTATTAAGCTTCAATTAATACCCCAAGTTGTCTAACCATACAATCTCAGAGAAATAAAATAATTTTGATAGACATCTACTCTGTATCCAATAACTTTTGAACAAAACCTTATATCAAAGATAGCTCTAGTGAGAAGGGGCATAACTTGGTTTTACAAAACATATTTCAATTATAGAGAAATCCAACAATGTATTAGAACATTATGGTCTCTACACTGAGACCATTTTAACTGTCAAAACATGGAAAATGCAGAAATAACAACTTCATTGATCTCCAAACTTGTTACATCAACTTCTTTCACCAAAATCCCAACCACACCACTTTTTTTTGGAATTAAAATATATAAATAGACAAGGAACCATTTTTTCCAACTAGCCAACCAATTAACTACCGAAAACTACCTCTTGGCATTGATCTTCTCTAAGCTATACTTATTACATTTTGGTAATTTTAATGGCTTTTTATGACTTTTATCCAACTTGAAACATGATAACCCTTTTTACAACATTGAAATCGTCTCTTAAAGACTTTATAACCATAAATAATAACCCAAGATACTATTAATATTATTAAGTTACTATACCCCCATTACATAGCCTTATTAGGCCTTAGTTGCATAACATGGCAACATCTTGACAACTTAATAAAAATGACTCAAGATGAGTTACAAAACTCTTTAATAGCCCAATTATATTAATAAATAGCCTTATAAGAATAATTTGATCATATAACCTTCATGGATCCTCCATGTGATACCGATGGTGTTCCTTGGCTCTTAGGTGCTCCTGCACCAAACTCCTCAATTTTAAAAACTTTCCTAGTCCCCTTGGAAACCTACAAACAAAACAATGTCAGCAAATAAAACATATTTATCTTCACCCTTGGCTTGAAAATATCATCATTGATGACCCATGGAATCCTCTCTTGATATTGCTCCATCAAGAACTCATTCATCATCACTTTAGTCTTTCCTCCCATGGGAAAAATGTAGACCACCAACTGCTCACAAATCTACACTTCATCCTTAGTCTCATGCATTGCGAGTATTGTTGCCACCTATAACCCTCCATTGTTTTCAAACTTAGAGTCTCTTCTCATCAAGACCTTTGCATCTTCGATCACATGACTCACCTCTAGGCATTCTATATCTTCTCCAGCATTCATGAATATCTCATTAGGCTCACCAATGACCCCACAGTTTGGTTCTTCCTCACCTACTGCCATCTCTTGTTGATCTCCACCATGCCCTTCACATAGGCCTACCAACACCTCACAAGTCATCTTGGCTGCCCCTATAACCATCCTATCTTGTTTCTCACCATCTTCTTCTATCATCAAATGACACAACACTACCCGAACCTATAAAAAAAATTCACATTCAAGCCTCTCAAGACTTGATTCCATGTTTCATTCATCAGCAACTTCATCTTGTACTTCTAATTCAATTTTAGGAACCTTCTTACCACAAGATTCATCCACAACCTTAAGTGCTATCTACTACACTTCTTCATCTTCATCATCTACTGCTTGTTCAAGGAGTAGTTCTATCTTTCCCCACTTCTCAATGCTCTTATCAAATGCTTCTTCAAGGTTCTTCAACCTTTCTTCTTATTCTCTTTTCTTGGAATCTTCCATTTTCTTCTTTTCTTGATCTCTCTTCTTCTCCTCAGCCAAATACTCTTTGAAAGCATAGTACATCTCCTTCTCTAACCTTGTTAGGAACATCTTCTACATCCTAGGATTCTTCTAGTTTTTAGCCACCACTTTGGAAAACATAAGGAGGATAATTCAACTCCAAGGCTTCAACAAAGGACCTTCAACCTTCCAAATCTTATATATTCTTCACCCCAAACCTAGACTTTTTGCTAGGCTCTAATACCACTTGAAAAACCTTTTTACTGAATTGAAATGGTCTCTTAAAGACTCTATAACCATAAATAATAACCCAAGATACTACTAATATTATTAAGTTACTATACCCCTATTACATAGCCTTATTAGGCCTTAGTTGCATACCATGGCAACATCTTGACAACTTAATCAAAATGACTCAAGATGAGTTCCAAAACTCTTTAATAGCCCAATTACATTAATAAATGGACTTATAGGAATAATTTGATCATATAACCTTCATGAATCCTCCATGTGACCCTGATGGTGTTCCTTGGCTCTTAGGTGCTCATCCTCCGCATTGTGTCACCACTGACTAACATTTCTGAGGTTCTAGGTGTTGGTAAAGGTTTTTCCTTAGATTCTTTCATCATCTGACTGATGGTCACAACTGTTTCACTCCTTATTTTGTCCTTCTCACCCACCATAAAAAGAAATGGTCGCACCTTGTTTCTCAAGTAAGGTTCCAAATAGTTCAACAATCTCTTGACTTCTTCTTCATCACCAGTCTTGCATATTGTCCTTATCATAGACTTATGAAGTTCTATGTCTTCTTCTTGAGCTGGTGCCTACTTCTCAATAAGTCTGTCATAGACTTTTTGATTTACCATGCCTTCAATATCCTTAAGTTTTAGATTGTTAGCAATTAGATATCTCATAGTAGAGATATCAATATGATCTTTCTAAATATTATTATACAAATCATAAATTTTTTTCATCTAAACAAAGTTCCCTTCATTAGAAATGGCTGAATTAATCTTCTCAATCTTTGGCTTCCAGGGTTGTCGAGCTTTACCTATTGACTGTTTAGAAGTAATTACTTTCTCTGCCTATTTAGCTTCTTCTTCTTCTTCACTAGATTCTACAATTGTCAACAATGTATTTTATCTCTTTCTTGGTCCATTGGCTTGTTGTTTGACTCTCTTTTTCTTTGTAGTCACAAGTTCCACTAATCTTTCTAATTTCCTCTTCATCTCACTTGGCTATACATCTAACACTACTGCATAAGGAATGCTCTGTTCCAAAGATGTCTCTGCAATAGATATTGACAAAGGTTGCACATACATTATACCCATTTTCATGGTCTATCTAACTCCCTATGACTCACTCTCTATCATACTAGGTTCAGTTAGAGCTTTCTTCATTATTATCTCAATCTTCTTGTGAGATGCCTTCTCTAAGGATGCATGATGAGCTGATTGGGTAATCTCTTCATAAGTCCCAAATCTATACTCAACTTGGTCCTTCTTAGAATTTAACAATAAATCAATATATTCAATTGCTATATCATCGCTTATCTCATAACCTAAGGGATCAAGGAATCTTTGTTGAGGTTCTACAACTTGAATATGAGTAAAATCAATATCAACCATAACACATATGTCATCTTCAAATCTTTCTACAATTGCAGATGTAATTTTGTATCTTTGTCTCATCTCATTATGAAATGTTTTCATTATCAAATTCCCACTATCCAATATTTTATCTATTGGATTGCTTCTACATACATCTGTGATCTTCTCCATTATACATCTATCACTACTCATAATCTCTGTGACTGAAAAATATGGAAATCTCTTAAGTACATGAAAGAATATATGATTGATTAGTGATTGAAATTTAAATACACCATTCTTCATCCTCTTGATTTTCTCTAGGTTCTCAAGAAGTTGCATTCTTAGAATTTCACTAAGGTTAACGTGTTCCTTCTCAACGCATATCTTATAGGTTGCATAGATGAATCCCAGTGACAATTCATCAATCTTAGAACTTACACATATAGAGTAGGCAATGATTTTGCTTAGGAATCTTACATCATCTTGTTTAATGGTGTTGATCACCATGGCCTTCCCATTATAAACTAATTTGGTGTAGCTCTCAACCTTCTTCTTAACAAGTTTCTTGCCTAGAGGTACACTTCCTTGTTTGCTAAGACCAGTTACCTCATGAATAAGGTTGGCTGAAATATCAACTACATTGTCTTCCATCCATAGTTTTCCATATGTATTCTACTTAGTATGATTTGAGTCCATTCAAGGGTGTCCAATTCTCAGAACAAATGATATTTGAAAAGATCTAGTTCTCTCAAATGTTCAAATCTAGGCTTTATAGTTATATCATTATTAAAGACTATTTCCATATCTTTATTAATATACTCACTCCCAATAGACTCAAACTTTTTGTTAAGATAATTTCCTACATCTTCCAAATGCACTACATTGTTCCACGTAATGCATAATATAGAATTAGGGTTCCCTTCTACAAGTTTCATAGAAAAAACCTTCAATTTAGGTCTCTCCTCATTCTCAACATTATGAACTACTGACATATCCATGATTCTATCAAATATAAATTCTATCGAAGAAATTATGCGAATAAACAATAAATTACCTATTTCCAAAAAAAGGGTTTACTTCAAAATCACCTTATCAAGTCACTTCTAAGTACTCTATGCTTCTAATGTAATCACAATGAAGTGGTAATCAATTATGTACTCCATTTTATTCATCCAATTTGAACTTACATTAATTACATACTTTCCAAACACAAAAAAGATATCAATTACATTCTGAAATAAAATATCTTAGCATCCTTCCATCATGACAATGCTCCACAAAACTTCACTCCAATTTTTTTTTTGTAAAAATATATTTTTCATCTTTTGCTATAGAATTAACTTTCTCTGTAATAATAGTAACTCTCAATTCCTTCGTAAGAAGTTTCAATAAACTCCAAATTTAAGCAAGCTTAGATATCATCTAAACTTATCTTGATACACTTTTTCCCAACTTCAATACCCATAATTTGATCTCTAAATGAAGTTTCAAATTCCAATGCCATGAACAAGCTTAATTCAACTTAGTTTAATCAAACTTGATTGCTAACTTCAATCTTCCTGTCTCACCATCTTCTAACTTTTATTCGAAGATGTCTAATCCTTTTATGAATGCTTCATTGAGTTCTTCTCAAAGTTCACTAACTACATTTATTTGTTCCCCGTTGTCTTTCTTACTTCCAGAGTTCCTTTCATGGTTCCTTCTATCATTTCTAACATTTCTTTCATCATTCCTTATGTTTCTAAAGTTTCTTCCATTATTCCTTTTATCTCTTAAGTTTTTATCCATTCTACATTACTTTGTTGTATGTCCAAAGTTTTTGCACAACTGACATACTAGAGTTCTACATCTAGGATTCTATTGATCAATAGGTGCTTGAAAATTCTAAGCTATGTGTCCAAAGTTGTTACACTTATAACACACAATCTGTCTTATTTCTTTATAAGGTCTTCCTTCACTCAATGTCCTTTCATTAGATCTTCTTCTATCTACAGGGTAAGTATTTCTAGACATTCTACTATTCCTTCTATCATTATCATATTTTGGTTTCCTACAATCAATTGCTTTATGACCCATACCATGACAATTATGACAATAAAAATCCTTAACATGATTAAATGACTTGTTTGCACAATCTCTTTTTATATGACCTATTTCATTACATAAAAAAACACCTACCTCTAAATTCATACCGAGTTTCTTTAGGAGATTCCACTTACTTCGGTTCATCCAAAATCTCAACTTCCTTGTCTTTTCCAACTTGTTTAGGTTTATCAGAAGATTGAGTAGATTCAATCTTGTTATCAAATTTATCTTTTTCTTTTGGATATGATCTATTTTTAGGTTTCTTTGTAGACATGTTGAAAAGATAACCAAGACTAGTCTTATCATAGGTAGGTCTCTGTATTGACATTGAATCATCAAGCTTTTCTTTGCTAGAATAAAGCTTCTCAAGTTGTTGTGTGCACTGAGTTAGTTCACCTTTCACAATAGTGTTGTACTTATGAAGTTTTTCATGATCTTCTTTTAATGTTTCAAATTCAAATGTCATATTTGCCAGACTTGCTCTAAGATCTGTATTCTCAATCTTCAATTCAGATTCAACTTTGCTAGGATCATTCTTCAAAGTCAACTTGAGATTGGTAATTTTTAATTTTATGCTTCAAGATCTTGTACTCTATCTTTAGCTTTGAATAATCATCATCACTAGTTTCAGATTCAGCAGATTCAGGCTTGGATTTGAGATATTCAATCTTGTCCTTCAATTGTCCAATATATACTTTGGAGTCTTCATATATATCCTTCAGCTTATCTCTTTCTTCCGTAATAAGGATATCAATTTGTTCAAGTGCCTCTTCAAGGTTCTTCATCAATTTTTCCATATCCATAGGGATCTTACTTAAGCTATTAAGCCTCTTCTGAGTAACTATGCTCTAATACCAATTGTTAGAAATAGGAATTACTGAGAGGGGGGGGGGATGTGTGAATCAGTAGTTTACAAACTTTAGTCACCAACTGAATATTATTTATTACTTTGAACCATACATAAGAAAATAATAAAGTAATGCTAAGTAGTAATAGTACCCATGCACAAAGATAACTCATAACACCATATTTTGTTAACTAGGGAAACCCTGGCCAAGGGAAAACCCTGGTGGGGATGATACCCACTAGATAATTTACTAATATATATGTTCCTTGTTAGAGGATGGACCATGTTAGGAGTCAATGAGAAAATTTAGTATAGAGAGTCCATGTTAGGAGACTTTTGAACCCCTATTAGGAGATTCCAACCTTGTTAGGAGTTGTAGTACAGTAGATGTAAGATGAGCCCATCGCCCAAACATGCACTTCCAATTACAAGAAGAGCTCACTACCCAAACTAGTAATTAGGCCTCTGGTAGATAAGTGTTGTAACTTCTTTCTTGACTGATCTTCAACCTCAGCTAGATCTCGGATCACAACATCAAGTTCTCAAAACTTTGTATATATCGCTTCACATAAAGTTTGCATATCATAATAGCACACAACATTACTACACTTTTCTACACAAGTTGGCCTTTACATAAATACCATGCCTTTTGAAAAAAATTTGCTAGGTTGGCTAAGATCATAATATACTTTTCCCAACTTAGAGTAAACATCTAAGATGTTGGCCCTAATTGGTCGAGTAATTATTTTGTAAACAAAATAATTCCTTTTGTAAAACATGAATATCTCTTTTTTGTATAGTTCATACTAATGTCTAAGGTTATATACATCATCATCAACTTGTGTACTATCTCTAACTAACCTTGCTAGACATAATACGCCGTCAGTAACAAGTTACATACAAAACAATATACTGTTGTAAACCAAATTCATACTTAGATAATTTTTTTGGTGTCAAAAGCTAACTATCTTTATTTCTGAGGTTTCCTATAAGCATGTACATTATGTATTCCCATAAGTGACAACAATTACATATCTTCATTAGCCAATTGTCAACAATCCTTATCAAACATGATAGAGCTGCAAGCCTACCAAACAAGTTGTTCCCCTGCACTATGTGTACTTTTTGGAATGTCATGTGGAGATGCCCAGATACATTCTCGATGAGAAGATTTAGGATCAATGCATCTAGTTCATAATCTAGATGTTGTGGTTCATCCTGAGTGGAACCAGTCAAGTGTACCAAAATTGGTGTAAGTTGATTCTCAATGGGAAAATCATTTCTAGGTTCATAATGTAATTGTCTAATAACCTTATTATCTTCGTGTCCTAAATGACCTTGGTCATCATTTCCATGCAATGAAAACACTTGTATATTTTCCCTCGAAACCTCTTGAGCTAACTCCAAAAAAAGTTGTTTCTTTGCTGGAATATAGTCCTAGCTCACAACTACTTTAGTAACTACATGAGGAGGAGATGACACAGAGGTTTCATTTAGAACCAAATGAGGAGAAGAATCAAAAAGCTACTCATCCAAGTTATACCTCACATGAATAGAATGTTCAATGAGAACACAATCATTATGAAAAATCTCATGCGGGGTAAGATTGGTATCAAAGAAGACCACCTAAGATTGGAAGATTGCACCATTTATCAACATACCAAGAGGGCATGTGTGTTTTTCTAGACTCTACTTTTGTTTAGTCAAATCCCAATGTGAGTAAGAAACTAGGATCCCCTCCTTATGGATATCATTGTGGGTATTTGGAGGACTCGAGCATGGGGAAAGCTGACACAATGTCAAGTTGGAAGAAAGATCAAAGAAAACCTTAACCAAGGAGGCCTCTAGGGGATTGCGATTACATTGGGAATTCAAGTGGCCCAAAATATCCTGATGCTCCATGATTTGAGTAGGGGAATCCATTAAAATCCTCTATTGAAGACATCCAAATTTAGATTCCAACCAAATCAAATTAGTCCATCTTTTTTTGATGTCAAAGAGGATACATATCCAAAGGGGAAAACTTCTAGTTATCTAAGAAAACCCAATCTTGTCTAAAAACAATTCCCAAATGGTTTCCCATCATTTCAAGAATTCCAAGATCACAGTACTCAAGGGGCAAAGTGGGAAGGGAAATCCAAAAAGGAAAGAATCAAATTTCTCCTGAGGAAGGATTCAAATTTGGGCACCACATTTGAGTAAAAACTCCTTTTACCTCCATGAACCAAGCTTTATATCTAAGAACCTTGTCCCTACATAATTTATCTTTAAAAATTGCTATGAAAAAACCTTTACCATTTACAATCAAAAAGACTTGGCTCACCCCTCTCCAATTTTTAGAGGCCCAAGTAGATAACTTTTCATCATGAGGGGAGAGATTCCATATCTTACCAATTTAATATCATTTTGACAAAACACAAATAGAATGACCTAATAGTTCCTGTGGAATAAAAACCCGATCCAACTGTACAAATGAGGAGATCCACTTAAAAGGCTCCATGTTCCAATTTGGATTGGAGGGATCTCCAAACTAGTTCCCAACCTCATGTAAAGGAGGAATGATTTGGGGAGCCTCTAATTGATTTAGATTAATTTTAGGGGGCATAGATGTTGAAACATCCCTCGTTGGAGAATCTTCCCCACAAATATCAAAAACATCTCTCTTCTTAGATCTTTTTTTTGTCTCCAATGACACTTGCTACGGAATGGAAAACCCTACAGTCAAGGCAAAAGGCCTTTATTTTGGCCTTAATATTTACTTCACCAAGGCAGAGACCTTCTATCCAAATGATTATTCGTATTTAGTCTTCTACCCAAACTAGCCATGCATGATTGGACCATATAAACCTAGGAGCCAACATGAAAAACCCCTTGGGGATGGTGGTCAGGAACCCTATTAACATCCACCCATTTCCCATCATGAAACACCCACTAAGGAATATGGGTCTTCTCATATTGCTTTCATGAAGGCACCCTTGCTCTAAGATCCTAAATGGGGAGCTTGCAATCAACTTCATCGCCCCACCATTCCTTCTATCGATCCTTTTCAAACCCTTGCTCGTGATCTCTTGCTATGGGCTATTCAATAGTACTTAGACTACCGACAAGTACTAATAATATTTATTAGAATAACAATAAGTACCCAGTCATAATATCTATACAAGTATCATTTTTTATGAATTAAATATAATAATTATTATAAATATGATTAGTGATGTTTTTTATTAAGTAAAATAGGTTTTAACGGGTGTTTGAAACCCAACAATAAACAAAAGAAACTGACATTAAGTCTGGAGCATGAAGTAATTCAACAAGAAACAACAGGCCATAGAAGGCCATGAGAACTTGAAAAAAATAAAACATAGCCTCTGAAAGAGCAGGCAATGCTAGCAAACAAAAAGCCAAAGGAAAAATAGAAAAGCCAAGGGAACCAATCAAGGCCCCGTATTTTTTACCAACTCTACAGCCTTGAGCTCCATCATTTCCATTGTCTCTTCTGCTTCACTCATCAATTGTATGTCATCAGGAGAGTCATCATTAGCCCTCTTCTTCTTATTTGATATCATTTTATTGCTCGGGCTCTCAACAAGGGGGTAAACATCATCTTTTTTTACCCTAGTGTCCTCATTTTCCATGTCATCTTTCACCCATGCACACTAACCTCCATCATAATATGCATTTGTTTGATATTATCATTTAAGGATTTGATAATATTGAACCCTTGGTTAACAGTGCTATGGAGAGAGCTCTCAATTCATTCCATTATTTTTTCCACCTCAATCACCCTATTATCTAGTTTGTTGATTATGTCAGTCTCGTCTTGCCCTTCCTTCCTTTCAAAACCCTGCAACCTATTCTTTATCTCCTTAGTTTCATGAAAAAACCACTTGATAGACTAGAAGTCGTCCATCTTACTGTTTCAAACATTATTGAGGAGATTCTGTTGGAAATACAATAGGGAAGTAAGCTTTGAGAGTGGGGGGGGGGGGGGGTTGTGAATCAGCACTTAAAACTTTCAACCTGTAAAACTATTCACCACACATCCATCTCACAATCTATGCATATAAACTAAAATACCAAATTAAACATACACATCCATAGCATGAAAGTAAAATTTTCAACACATGTATGACACAAAATATTTGGTTACCTAGAAACCCTCCAATGAGAAGGTAAAACTGGGGTGGGGATGACACCCACTCACTACTACAGTAATAAAGTGTATCCAATGAAGGTTACAATGTTTGACCATGAAACATGATCTACCCTATTAATGGCTTACAAAATTGTTATATCTTACCCTGTTAAAGGGTTTAAACACCCTAATAAAAGTGTGCCTGGTAAAAGGACTTTAACTTACAATGAAGTAAGCACCTTGTTAAAGGATTTACAACAACCTATTAAGACTACTCTATTAAGACATTTAACTAATACACCTATTAGAATGTCTTAGCATTGATCCTTCAATTAGCACATTGTTGCTTGATGTTAGATCACCTCTATACTAATGTGTACTTGATCCTTTCTGATTAGATGTATCTATGTTGTCCTCTGATTCCTTTTCTTTGTTCTTCTTTAACTGATTTTGTAATGTAACTCAATTCATAACACCTTAATCACCATGAATGCTATGTTTGCACATGCAAACTCTCTTCAATTATCCTTAGCATTCATTAGAAATTTTTGGGTTTGTCTTCCTTAAGAAGACCTAGGTGACTTAGGGTTAGGTATGAATCAATGGTAGTGATTCGCCCATATTGCCACTTAAACCTTCCCCTTTTTTGATTGGATGCATGTAATGCATAGGAATTCATAATTAAGATCTGTCCTTATCAACAAAGATAGTAAATCAATCCTTAAGTCAGCCAAAAAATAGTTTACATAGGAGTTTGTGCCATTACAAACAACTATGTCAAAATTGTGTAACTCAGCACTTGAACTCCCTGATGCTCGACATCAACTACAACTTTAATGTTGTAACTCAGCCTCTTAATGACTTGGCATCCACTAGTCACTTGGCATCTAAATAGCTCGGCACATACCATCTTCTTAGCACTTGAGTGACTTGGCACTTACTAGTTACTTGGCTCACTCTAAATATCTATCGCTCAGCTTATACTATCTGACAACTTATGCTCGACATGTATTACTTGTTTGGCATGAACTAAGTAAATAACTTAAATATATTCTCACTCATATGTCAAAACCAATCTGAGATTAACAATCTCCACCTTTGACATGAGCGGAAAAATACTTGATCATGTATGAATAACCTTTAGCCTTTCAAGCATAACTCATATAATATCCATATACATACAAAATTTCAAAACTTCAAAATTTTGCAAAAACCTTATGCGCATATGCATCGAGTTGTGGTGCCAAAAAGGTGCCAACTTTTTTTTTTTTCCCTCTATTTTCAATAGCACTTATGCACTATTAGTAAAATAAAAATTTTATAGATGATGGGTTGCACACCCACAACCCATCATTTCCATCAGTGTTTTTGCCCTTTTCCTGTAGAGCAGTGCGTATGCGGGTTGGAGTTTTAACATTTTTGCACCATCCATTGCCAATATGCCTCCTCGCCAACAAAATCTGAGATCACAAGCGCACCTACGCTGATGTTATATGTGATCTAAACTTAATTTTGCATTGTTTGATATGTTTTTCATATTGTTTTGTAGGGTTTTTACAATTTTCATTTAGATTTGTTTATTTATTTGGATTTCAATTGATTTTTTATTAGGAAATGTCCATAATCAACTACAAAATCCATAAGAACCTCAACAACCTCAAAACCAAAACCCTCCTCAAGAAGAACAACAAATTCCACAACCTGAACCAATTGCAAGACCTCCACTGGGCACACAAGAAAATATAATAAATGAAATAGAGAGAGGCAAAACAAAATTAGAAGGTTTCATTGCTCGATTGAAAGAATTTGGACAAACCAATCCAATGAGGGCTCAATTGGCATCATCCCTCAAATCCATTAAGACCCAAATAGCCTCAGTTAGTGGTCAGTTAGATATTTGGAGGGTTAAGAGGGATGAACAAAAAAGATTTTATGCAAATAAATTGTCATATGAAGATGTTAAAAAAAAAGAAATACCAAAAGGTAGTATATGTGCATTATTTAGAAAAATCGGTGAGCAAAATACTATTAGGGAGGGTATTAAACGATTTCCCATCCATTGGTGCATACACTATGCTATTAGAAATAATTTTTGGGATAGATGGTGGATGGATTTTGATGCCCCTCCATGCAACAATCACGAGGTCCCCATGTATTTTTTGAAGAAATTATATTGTGAGTTTGTCCTTAGGGAGATCCCCAATTATTTTGATATATTAGACTTCCAGGGTAGAGGTGGGGTGTCATCATTTGAGAGGTTGGGAGCACGTCATGACCCTAATGTAGTTAGGGCACCTGTGGTCAAGCCACAGCATGAGCATGTTACTATTCCTTCAGTTGTGAAGGAACATGTAGAGCCCAGTACTCTAGGGACCATTAATGCTTTGACATAGACCCTCATCCATTCCACGAGCCCATTAGTCAAGGGGGAGCCTTCTGTGTGTCATGGTCACATGTGCACTTCATGCGGATCCCTATGCACATTTGGCACTCATTTTAGAGATGGTGAGGATGATGAGCTTGTCACTAATCAGTTCCTGAACGACACATTTGGCATTGACACATAGGTAAATTACAATTATAATTTACTAATTTGATGACATTTCGTATGTATAGTGAATGATTAATTAATTAGCATCTATTGACATTGTTCAAAATTTAGGGTCAAAATGTTGTTGGGCCTAGCAGCGATCCTCCAGGCCCATTTTTTGTCCCTTCCACGAGTCCAGAGGTATGTATCAATTTAATTATTTGAATTAATACATATATATATACTATGCAATCATATTAAGGATTGACAAAAAAAATTATGCATGTGTATCAATTCTCCACAAGACCCTCAACCTTTACTACAAACTCGGAGCATAGACATTGTACAAGCTTCGTACAGGTACAGTTGTTTCATGTTAATTAAATACATTTGATTATATTTATTCCATGTTTCATGTTACATGTAACATTTATTGTATGACATGCAACTCATGACGTCGGACACACCACCTCATCTATGACAGTCTATTGATAGTGGAGTGGCCGCAGTTGTGGCTAGCTCAAAGACATTAATGAAGGTATGAAAGAATTTTCTTCATTTTAGTTGTTGTTTATAATAGTTAGTCTCAAAATTTCTAATGTTATTTATAAGTGATTATATTTATTGACTTGTTGTAGGGTCTCATCACTCCTGATCGTCCACAAGCCTTTGAGGTGGACTTACAGAGTGACTATTTGATGGCAATAAGAAAATAATTGATTTTGTGTGTACATATATTTGATTTCAATGTATAATAAATATTGATTCATATCTACTTTCTTTGTATTAGATGGAGTTGGATAAGAGCCTCAACAAGAGGACGAGTGAGCATGTTAGGAGGACCCTGTCATCTCCATCGTCTCCCTCCACACAATGAAAGAAGATGTCAAGAGACTTGTTTCCTTCACCTCGTGGGAAGGAAAAGATATAGTTAATCTAGACATGTATATATAGGCATCAGTGGACATATTTGATACACATTTGATGTATATGAAATTCTATATTTGATGTATGACATTATTTGACTTATTACATTATTGGTTAATATATGATATGTTTGTTCATATATGACATTATTGGTTATCATAATATATTATGTGTTTGTTAATGTACATGACATTATTGGTTATCATTTTATATTATATGTTTGTTCATGTATGACATTAAATTAGATATGTTCGTGTATGACATTAAATTAGATAGGTGCATGTATGACATTAAATTAGATATGTTTATGTATGACATTAAATTCAATACCAAATCTATTCAAAACTTTGATAGAATATATTGATTAACAATAAACTTTATCATTGTTTAAGTATAAGTTAATCATTTGCAATATGTCATCGTCATATGATTTTAGATCTTGTTCATATTTAAAGTTTTCCTTCTCTATCATTTGTTTATCAAATTTAATTCAATACCTAATTAGTTTGAATTTTTTATTCAATATTGATTGTCGATAAACTTTATCAATCAAGATCGATTAGGGCCTCCTGGCAATAAACTTTATTTGGAAATAAACTTTATTAGGCAATATTCATGGACCTCCTAGCAATTGGTCACCTAAATGAGAACCTTGAGATTTATTAAGAACTCCAAGAAAGAAATCAGTAGTTTGAAATTACTCTATCCAACAAAATTAGATCAAAAGTTCTCTAAACATTTATCTTAAAAATAAGATAAAAATTTGATCACAAGTGGTCACAAAGTTTGTGTAGAAGAAAAAATCATTGTTACAAAAAGAATGTAGACAAGAAGAACAAACACAATTAGCTTGTTGAGCTTCAATACATAACCACCATTCTTTATCATCAATTAAAAAATGTCAGAGATAGTAGAGAAAAGATGGATTATTTGCAAAAAAAGGTCATTTTAAAAATCATAAATGTAACATAATCACTGATAGTTTTATGTGTTTTCACACATTAATGATTGTAACATAATCACAAGTTGATTGGAATGTGTTGTTATTATTCTATAGTAACTAGATTAAGGTAAAAATAAAAGTTTAATAAATAGTTGCGATGTATAAGAAAGAGAGATATCTCACATGAGAGGGGGACGAATCTAAGATGACACATAAGATACTTGTAAGAGGGAGCTATACTTGTTAACAAATTTGCAATGCATGTTATTTAAAATCATAGAGCATCTTTAAAAGGAAATAAAAGAGTATGGCAAGTGGAAGGAACATGTTGTTTTGTAGACTTGTATTCAAATTTGGGTGTCAATTTTCTAATGAAGGATTCAAGCACTACAATTTGGTAGTTTTGGCTCATGTTATCCTTGTATCTCACTCTATCTTGTATCTCACTCTCTCTTATTCCCCCCCCCCCCCTCCCCCTCTTTATATTTCTATTTTTTCCATATCTATGTAGCCATCTATCCTCTACATCTCCCCCTCACTAATGCAGAGCTGTTGAGCAAGAAGTGAGGCTTAAGCACTTTCTTCTTCCTAATCTACCAAACTAAACTTGTGGCCTTCCTAATATCTTACTCCTTTAGGATATCACTTTTGTGGCCTATCCAAAGTGATAGGGTCATTTGTGAACTCCTCCAAGGTGAGTACTTCTCCAATCAAGATCTTGCACCTTTTTGTTTTAGGGATATTAGCCCTATTCCAAGCCGATAACTATAACTCTTCACCAATGGCTTCACCAACCCCAAGTTTCTATTGGGACACCTTCCTTATGTTGAACTGATTGAGAATCAACTCTTGGTTTAACCCTCCAATTTTCATACAATACAAAATTTTGACTATCATAGAATTCCTTGTAGGTCTCCTACTCTAATTTTCTGGACTTAAATTCCTCTTAGGTTGAAATCTAACTATTCTATGGGTAGATTCAAACACCCTTTTGAAATTTATTTAAGAATCCAAATCCTAGACTCCCAATTCCATGCCTGTAGCACCTAACCCAGGTAAAGTACATAGACCTAATAAGGTCACACTAGGTTTGGTTTTCAAAGTAATTACTAGATAATTGGTGCATGGCCTCAAACCTCCTCTACTCACCAATATTTATCATCTTCAAATTATGATGAAACACAATAATGTTTCCAATTTTTTCTATTATATATTCCCCCTTATGAAAATACTCATAGAACTAATAAACCCTTCATCTCCTCCTTGCAACACTTCTCTACTTCATGTCTCTGCTTGACTCATATCTTAACTATAACACTTCCCTCCCTGAGTAGCATTCACTAATAGTTCATTTCTCCCCCTTTGACTCATATCTTCTATTTTTACATCACTACCTTTGATATAAGTCCATTCAATATTTTATCTTCATTAACAATCTATTAATGTTTTTAACTAAATTTCCCCTTTTCCTTAACATCTTTAAAGTTAGTCAATATTGATTATCCATTGTCACATAGGAATATATTTATATTTTGTAGAAAATATTTTATATCTACTCATACTCTTATCATCCCTAGTCATGACAAACAACATAGAACAATGAGTTGCCTCTAGCAATTAGATGTTTTTAGTGTAGGATAGTGAGTTACAGAGTTGGTGATAATTTGGATGTGTAATGAATATAAAAAAAATGAGTAAACAAGAAGCCATTGGACACATGACCTACAATGTGGTATTTTCATGCATTCATTGGGTTTCAATATTATGGCTTTTGTGAGAGCAATGTTATAATTACAAGGAGATTCACACCTTGAAGGTGAGTGCAATGTACCCTTCTCAAACATAATCAATTTGAGAATGATTAGGCTTTTTTGAGTTTTTTGTAGACTAATTTGGTAGGCAAGGGAGAACTCCAAATTGGAGAGGAAAAGGTTGATTGAGAAATGATTTTTTCATGGACAATGTCAACCTTGAATTTGTATAAGGTTACTATTTAAATTAAGTTTACATTTCAACACAAATTATTCCTAGACCTTTCTCAAAACGTTGGATGGGGCTAAATAAGAATGTTAATAACTTTTTGTTGAAAGACAATGCCCAGATTTAATGTAATAAAATTTCTTGTTTTTGAAGTTGGCATAAAAAGTTACAAGTCAATTTTGAAGGTCTTAAAGACTCCTAAACAACTCAAAAGTGTTTGTAGTTAGTGTAGTGAGGTATAGCTTGATAAAGGGCATCATGAGCTTTCGAATGCCTCTAACAATTCCTCAATAAAACTCTTGGCTCAAAAGCTCTTTCAGCATCACCCAAGATGGCGTCGTAAAATAAAAATAGAGTGTGATCTCCAAAAAGTGAGAGAGCTTATTGTAGGTCTTTGCAACACTGTCCTGTAAGAAATTGCATTACATCCATACCTTGCACAAGCTCTGATATATGACCCATCAAAGATCATAGCCCTATGGCATTTAGTGACCCTTAGAGGCATTTCGGTTTAGTGTGCCCGAGAATGTTCCATCACTGAAGGGGATAGAATGAGGTTAGGGATAGGGTTTACCCAGCCACCCAGAGCTAACAGAGTAGATAGTTTGATCCCACGATGAAAGGTGGGAGAGATTTGGCAGTTGGCAACTTCGTACTAGCCAATACTACAAGTTTTAGCATCACCTGAGATGGCATTGTAAAATAAAAATGGAGTGTGATCTCCAAAAAGTGAGAGAGGTTATTGTAGGTCTCTACAACATGGTCCAGTAGGAACTATAATTGCATCTATACCTCACACAAGTTTCGAGATATGCCCTGTCAAAGATTGCAGCCCTATGGCATTTAGTGACCCTTAGGGACATTCTAGTTTTGCGTGCCCAAGAATGTTTGAGCACTAAAGGGGATAGGAAAAGGTTGAGGATAGAGTTTACCTGGCCACTCAGAGCTAATGGAGTAGACAGTTCAATCCCACGATGAAAGGTGAGAGAGATTTAGCAGTTGGTAACTTTGTACTGGCCAATACTGCAAGTTTTAGCATCACCCAAGATGGCATCATAAAATGAAAATAGAGTGTGATCTCCAAAATGTAAGAGAGGTTATTGTAGGTCTCTGCAACATGGTCCTATAGGAATTGGAATCACATCCATACCTTGCACGAGCTATGAGATATGCCCCATCAAAGATCGCAGCCCTATGGCATTTAGTGACCCTTAGGGACATTCTGATTTGGCATGCTCGAGAATGTTCAAGCATTGAAGGGGACAAGACAAGGTTGGTGATAGATTTTAATCGACCACTTAGAGCTAACGAAGAAAACAATTTGATCTGATGACAAAAGGTGAGAGAGATTTGGCAGTTGGCAACTTTGTACTAGCCAACACTGAAATTTTCAGTATCACTCGAGATGGCATTGTAGAATGAAAATAGAGTGTGATCTCCAAAAAGTGAGAGAATTTATTGTAGGTCTCCACAACACTATCTTGTAGGAACTAGAATTGCATCCATACCTCACACGAGCTTTGAGATACGCCCTATCAAAGATCACAACCCTATGGAATTTAGTGACCCTTAGGATCATTCCAGTTTGGCATGCCCGAGAACATTCTAGCACTGAAGGGGATAGAAAAAGGTCAAGGATAGGGTTTACCCAGCCACTCAGAGCTAATGGAATAGACAGTTTGATCTCATGATGAAAGGTGAGAGAGATTTGGTAGTTGGCAACTTTGTACTGGCCAATACTACAAGTTTCAGCATCACCCGAGATGGCATTGTAAAATAAAAATAGAGTGTGATCTCTAAAAAGTGAGGGATGGTGTTGTAGGTCTCTGCAACATGGTCCTGTAGGAATTGGAATCACATCTATACCTCGCACAAGGTCTGAGATATTCCCCATTAAAGATCACAACTCTATGGCATTTAGTGACCCTTAGGGACATTCTGGTTCGGCGTGCCCGAGAACATTCGAGTGTTGAAGGGGATAGGACGAGGTTGAGGATAGAGTTTACCCAGCCACCCAAAGCTAATGGAATAGACAGTTTGATCCCACGATGAAAGGTGAGAGAGATTTGGTAGTTGGCAACCTTGTACTGGCCAATACTGCAAGTTTCAACATCACTCGAGATGGCGTCGTAAAATGAAAATAGAGTGTGATCTTCAAAAAGTGAGAGAGGTTATTGCAGGAATCCACAACATGGTCCTGTAGGAACTAGAATCACATCCATACCTTGCACAAGCTCTGAGATATGCCTCGTCAAAGATCACAGTCCTATGGCATTTAGTGACCCTTAGGGACATTCTAGTTCGACATGTCTGAGAATGTTCAAGCATTGAAGGGGATAGGATAAGGTTGGTGATAGGGTTTACCCGACCACTCAAAGCTAACAGAACAGATAGTTTGATCCCACAAAAGAAGGTGAGAGAGATTTTCCAATTGGCAACTTTGTACTAGCCAACACTACAAGTTTCAACATCACCTGAGATGGCAATGTAAAATAAAAATGGAATGTGATCTCCAAAAAGTGAGAGAGGTTATTGTAGGTCTCTGCAACATGGTCCTATAGGAACTAGAATTGCATACATACCTTGCACAAGCTCTGAGATATGCCCCATCAAAAATCGCAGCCCTATGGCATTTAGTGACCCTTAGGGACATATCCGTTCGGCATGCCCAAGAATGTTTGAGTGCTAAAGGGGATAGGATGAGGTTGAGGATAAGGTTTACCCAACCACTCAAAGCTAATGGAGCATGCAATTCAATCCCACAACCCTTCTTCCACTAAGTTGAAAATTTGAGTAACTTTTACAACTTTCAACAATGCAACTTTGCACAAAAAGTGCAATTTTTACATTTTTCACTTGATTCCAATTCTATGACTTAGAAAAGTTTTGGCAACAGTAAAACCTCAAAGGAATATAGGAGTATAGATAGTTTTATGGTTATTTCCTAAAAGTTGCTAAATTGTTGCAAAAGTTGCATTTTTGCACTTTTTGGAATTTCAACTAACCACCAACCTAAATGAATCCTTATCATTCCAAATGATTATTATAGACTCAAAACCACTAAACCAACCTTAAAAAATGCAAAAAATTGTAAAATGTAAAAAGTTGCTAAAGAGCAATTTTTGCAAATAATAGTTGTCAAACTAAACATGAGGTTGTATGGTGTTCCAACCATCCAAATGGAAGTTATAACTACTCAAAGGCATGTACTTAAGATCCCCACACATGGAAAAGGTCATTATACAGATGGTGGACAGCATTGGTCAATAAGAAACACAAATTTTAAGCCTTTTTTACTTTTTTTGTCAATTATGTACAGCTTGTATGGATTGGTGGTGGTACAAGTCTTATATGGTTGGATATAAGGTTAAGTCAGGATTCCATTTCTATTGGTTTGAGGTCTTTATCTTGTATACAAAAAAAGTTATATCAGTTTTAGTGTAGGTAGATCAGATTTACTGCAAATTTGAGAGTTTCAGCAAGATGGAATCCTAACTTGCAAACCCATTGTGGGATTTCAATGTCACTTTGTGGAATACAATTTAGGAGAGGGTTGTTTAATATGGAAGATATTTAGGGATGTAGGAGCATGGCATCTATTTTTACTAGCAAGCCCTAGACTGAACATGGAGAATCTCCTAGAGTCAAATGGGCAATCCTTCAACCAATCATGGCATTTGAAAGCATAAAAAAGTCATAATGTTGTATGATGTCTTGATGGATTTCAATGTTGGAAAAGTTGTAATTGAGCCATTGAATAGGATCTAGGGATTTCATAGGGTAGGAGAGTCCTTTGATAGGATCCCACAGGTTATCATAACATTAGCATGTCATTTGATAAGTTAAAAGATTCAAAAAGGTCTTTAAAAACATAGTTTATTAGTTAAAAAATTTAAATCTTGAATGTAATGGCTACATGGACATTTTAAAGGGAAACTCCATAGTTTAAATTTTATGAAGGAATAGGAAGTGAAACCAGTTGGATTTGGTTAAGGGGGTTAGTTTCTATCTCCCAAGTCTATAAATATTTGTTTTGTACGAATTGTAAACACATATTGTACAGACTGTCTTAGAAAAATAGAAGGAAAGTGCTTGGTTTCAAGAGTAATTTCAAGATCTCTTTGCTTTGTGAGTGCTTCCACGTATTGGAATGATTGGTAACATCTTAGCAGACATGTTTTGAGATTCTTTACTCAGTTTAGCATTCAAATTTGAAGTTTTGTTCATCAAATGTATATACTATTGGTTGAGGCAATCTTATTTCTAAGCATTTTGATAGTTTTTTGCATCTAATCATGGTCGTTCCATGAAATTCTCATTGTTTCTTCATGGAATTCCATTTATCTAACTTCTAAAAATATTTCTAACCATGAAATGAAGATCTAATTTGAGATTGGTGGCCACCAAATCAAATAAAGTTGTGAAAACAAGGGTTATTTGGAGGGGACAGTCCATTAGGAAGAGATTTTGCTTAAGGAGGGTAGTTTTTGTGAGTTGATTCATGTTTATAGTGATAAAACATAGATGTCTAAATTTTGAATTAGTCCAAGAAGGCTTGGCACATGTGACATTGGTGATGCCCTAGGAACAAGGGTTTTGAGAAAGTGAATTGGGGCTTTTGGGGTGAGGGAACCCATAGACTGAAACTGAGAGTGGATTTTTCTAATCAAAGTCATTTTAGGAGCCTATGCAAAGTTTAAATTCGATACATTGAGTATTTCTATATGTTGCTTTGTAAATGCACTAATGCTTCATTAATGAAAACAAGGGCAATGTGTAGAATCTCAGATATTTTCTAAAAGAGTTGCATCTAAGTCTTACATATGTTTTAGAAAAGGATAAAGGGTGTCTAGAAATGTCATTTATTCAAAGAGTCATTTGAAAAAATGATAAGCTATCCATCATTTTGTCTTGCTGCTGTCATAGACTTGTGAAAATGCATTGACAACATTTGGGTGAATTATGCATTTTGGCTTGCACGGTATGGAAACTGAAAGGTTTTGATGGGAACATGCTAGATAGGCTAGAGCAAACCTATTAAAGCCTAAAAAATTCCTAGAGTTGATTGTTTGTGGGATTTTCCCATCAGGACCTAGAAGGGTCACTTGGCACATTGTTACAAATTTGCTCATTCCGGGTTGTTACTTGGGTCCATCACCCTATCCTCTACATTAGGTTGGAAGACTTTTTTTCTATGAAATGACTACTCTTGGTAATAACCTACCAAATATTGAAACTACACTCAAATCCAATATTTATAAGGATAAGGAAGAACTTTTGAAAGATAGTAGCTATGCTAAGTGTATGAATTTTCTCAACGCAAAAAATAAAAATGACAAGATCTGGTAGCTCAATCGATAACACAAATTTTCAATTGTTGGCCAACACTGGTGCAGGAGCACCAAGGTCACAAGTAGGAGGCAAGATGAGCAATCCTTAGGTGGATTGGAAGACAATTGGCCTTCTAAGGTCATTAAAACTTGTAATGAGTTTAATAATGGACATGTGATCTTTTTTTTATCATAGATTGATCATATTATAATCAAAGCATTAATGTAAGCCTTAATGGCATTATTGAGCCTACAAGGTACCTAGGGGTCACTAGGAATGGATTTGGATTGATCCTAGGTTAGGGGTGGATAGAAAAGACCTATGAAGGCATTGAATAATGTAATAAGGCTATCAAAGCCTCTAAAAGATGTAAAAGGCACTAAAAGTGCAATATTTTGTAAAATTGCCAACATTAGCAATATAAGCCAAAATGGGCTTGATCGAGTCATGTAAGGGGTCCAAGGGGAGGTTCCATTTGGTTTTGAGAGTCTAAATTAGTTTAAACCCTCATTCCCATGTGTGGGGGACAAGTTTGGATGGTCAAAATTGATTGATAATGTAAGAGTTTTTAAGTTTGAGCAATGAATGTATAGTTTTCCCTAAAATTTGAGTGCATAAAAAGGGGTCTGTGATTGCTCCAAAGGTGGATTTAGTGTTTTCTCCAAAAAAGAGTTGCATTCTATGTTGTAATTCATCTAATATAACCAAAGTGAAGGTGTTTGAACCATTTTGGGGTTCTAGAGACGTTGCAAAGTAAGATTTCTAGAAAGTCCTACATAAAGGGGCTAGAAAGGAGGGTTTTGTAAAAACCATTATAAAGTTGATCATGAGACCAAAAAAAATAGAAGAATACTTTCATTTGAGTCATCTCTTAAGACTATTTTGGGTCATGGGAGTTCCAAAAGTCAAGGGATTGTGAGTTGCTTTGTAAAGGGCCTTAAACTAGGCCTAGTTGGCTGACTGAAATAGCCAATTTTGAGTGATATTTTACAAAAAAAGTGATATTTTAGAGTGAGTAAAAGGGTATTTTAATCACCCAATAGTTTAGGAAGTTTTTTGGGAAATTTTGGGGAAAACAACAAATCAGTGTCTAGCAAGGGCTAGTTGGAACAAGCCTAGAAGAGGCAAAATTGACAAAGTGTAAGAGATGAGTTGTTGACAGTGTGCAAGGAGTTGGAACATGTTAGATAATAACCCTTTCCAAGCATTAACCCTTTCAAACATTCCAACTTTATGATATTAATGAGTCAAAGTCCAACAAATTGGAATGCAATGATTGCAAGTATTCTTGGGTATCTATTACAAGCAACCATGGTTTGGAAGAAAATTAAGAGTAAATTAGTCTTGTAGCCAAGAAAATGAGCTCAATAAACACTTTTGAGATGGTCATCTCATGATGATCATGGATAAATCATTCAAAGCATATGCTCAACCTACCCAATATATACCTGCATCACTTAAATCACATTAAATGCTAGAACAAAATCAATAAATACAGTAAAAGTTGTTAATATAAGAACCATTTTATGGAAGACTAAATTGATTGTCTGTATACTTTTAATTCTTGTCAAATCCATCAATATACATTTTTTTGAATCCTTAGAGAGAACTATATCTGTCACTGCCCCATTATCATCAAATCGAGACCTATTTTCCTTCTTACTTTTTGATGATTGTGATCCTCTGCAATTCCAAGCATAAGATGATTAACATACAATGGTACATGAAAAAAGAACACTAATAAATATTGAGGATGTGAATTGATAATACCATTTTGTAGATGATTTTGGCATCTCACCCTTTATCACTTGTGTGTCAACTTTATTTGCCCTCTTCTTTGGTGACCTACAAATGAAGAATTAGCAAGGTAAAAAATCTAAGATAAAATTAATCCACTAAAATTAGAGAATGAAAAAAATTGAATTTGGCTTGTCATTAAGAATTATACATTTGTAGAAATCCTTGCTTTCTGAGTTATATGATAACCCTTGCTTGATGAGTATTGAAAACTTCTCCCATTGTATCCTTGCTTTCGCCAATTTGAAGTTTCTGGTTACATGCACACAATCATGACTTTACATCACAAAGCATTCATATTCTAACAATATTCATGTTCTTTCATTACATTTTGATCTAAAAAAAAAATTGTAAACTTTCACTTATTCAAACGACTAATCTAAAAATGGGTCCTATTAAAGAATCTAATATAAATCCAAATAATGTATCTAGATTCTAAACAAATCAAAACTAAATCTCATCACTTACACATCATAACAATACGGTCCACCTTGGACATGTGGATAGTCTTGGGGAAGAGGTTGTAACATTGTATTTAGATCCAATTAATCACTCTTTCTCTCTCTCCCTCTCTCCCTATTCAATCTAATGAGCCAACTAGATCTGCTTGACATTTTAATGTCTCAAGTATTGCCTCATGGTCTAACTTGTGAACTTTCCAAAGAATCTTATTATGTAATTTTCCACCATATTTTATCAAGTGGACATTTGATGCAACAATAAGGTTTTAATAATGAAGAATCTTCTTCTCTGTTTGGCAATCCTCAAATAACCACAAGTTAGGGTTCTTCATATAATATCATCTAAGCCATGTGCCTATTACAACCATCACACTGACATGGTACTCTAAACCTTCACCATCTATAACCGAGTGATCCAAAAAAAATTTGGCTTCAACACAATGACACAAATAATAATCTATCCCTTCTTCATTTTCTTCAGGTGCAATAACAACAAAAACATGGCCTACAGTGACAAATGTACAAAATGTGGTAATTAATTCAAAAAATACTTGGGTAAAAGTTATAAAGTTACATATTGAAATTACAAAGATATATAAATATATATATTACCAGGTTGCACTAGATCTAACAAGCAGTCAAAGTCAATAGATGAATCCATCTTTACCATTTCGAGTGCTTGTGGGGGACAATAGGTGTCAATTGGGTCCAAAACCCATATATCCCATTTTTCCACCCATTCAGTTGACTCATAGTCATCCCAATTTTCCTCTACACATGATGGACAATAGCATGCCATTTTTCATCTGTGGATACTCCATGAACCTACATCAGAGCTTCTAAAAGAGTGTAACTCACTAGATCCTATTAGTGTACAAAAATCTTGATATGGTGCAATGTTAGTATTATCTATCAACCAAAAAAATCTATGAACCATAGATTCACCTTCCTTACCTAGACCCATTGTAACATTACACCATTGGATGATAGATTTTGCATCTGTCAATATTGCTCCATCTTTGTACTTTAGTTCTTCATGAGCTAATGCTCTTTTAATGCATGTGTCTGCACCATCGTGCTCTCCCTTACCATGACCAGCCTCTATGAAATTCCACATATATTAAATTCTCAACAACCTGTGCATCCTACTCAACCAATAGAATATCTATGCATTCTTGAATTGAGATGTACAATTTTCTGGCCAAATAATGTGTTGATGATGTGTTATGCCCCTGTTAGCCAAATCTCCATAAAATAGTTGAAAACAACCATGTACGAACTCCATAGAATGTGATCAATCATTGCTGATGTAAAAATGGTACTCCCTCAAAATCTTCATGTCATCCTCTGTACTTGTAGGTGAATGTATGAATGTTATGTGAACAAATATGGAAACCTATTGAGAAATATAATACTTTTCTTGCACCTTATTTTGTGGTTGTAGTGTGTAGTTCTTTGTGAAATCTACAATTGAAACAATGGTATCCAGTGGAAACGTATCCTTGCACAACTTGAATTGAAAATCTAGCCATTAAGCTCTATGAGTATGCCTTGCATACTCGTAAATAATCTTTTCATGAAAAATTTTCATGAACTCAGACACTAGAATCTTTTAAATAACTAAATCACATCTTTTACGATGTTTCCCATCTTTTAGAGCATATGTCACTATCTTAAATTTTTTGTAATCTACTATTTCATTTCCAATTGCATGTGTACTATCTATATGTTGACAAGTTGATAAAAGTTGCAAAGAACCACAAAATAAGCACATACCATCCAAGAATGATGTCTTGTAAAAAAAAATTCCATCCCCTATTTCACATAAAATGTTGGATATGAATTCTCTTGAAGATCTTGGTGGCTCATTTATGTCACAATCCTGCAAAACAAACTGTGAATGCAAAACTATGCATATATGCCTATAAATATCAAAATGGTTAGAAAATTCAAATATGTATCCTACAACGACAAGTTGTGCATGTGTGATTTATCTTCACATAAAAAGGTTTACCCATCTCAAAAAAAAATTTACTTATTCGAATTTGAGGATACATACCAATAATTTTGCAAAAAATTGTGTCTGAGTTGAGTCCAAAAAATGTTTCGCATGTGGCTCGTGATTTTGGCTACCAATCCTCCTTACAACATCTTTTTGATTAGGGGAAACATATGTGTTATTTTTCCAAAAATCTTCAATCAATGATTTCAAGGCTTCACTAATTTTTTTATCCTTTCGCGGTAGTCTACTGCTAAATGTCCATAACTCATTTTTTGTTGGATCTTTCAATCTCTCATGCCTTAGCATGGCTCTCCTTAGACTACCTCTACCAATTTTAAATGTTTTGCTTGTCTTTCTCATGAGTCAAGCTTTCTTCATTTGGCTACTTACTATTGTCGATGTGAGTACTCGTCTTGTGATATTACTATCTTTGGTGCATGATTTAGAACCCACTTTGTCATAAGCACTTATTAGATTCTTTATAATATTTTTTTCATTTGAATCATCCATCATTCTTAGCCCAAGAATCTTCATGATAGGCCTAAATTTCAAATTTCTCACCATTTCAACAAGTAATTGGCATTGACTTGTAATATTTAATTCTTCAAAAAATAATCTCCACATTGATTAACTTTTCTTTGACAAGTACACTTGCTAATCTTGTTAGGCATTGATTTCAAAATGTTAGTCTCAATATCAATCAAATATTTTGGTCTTCTAAAATGAATTCTAGAAGGTGTTATAATCTTTTTCAGTCCTTCAATATTTTGAACATCAACATAAGGTTGAGTGTATTGCGTACCTTGAACCAAAGATGATGTGCCTTGACAATAAGATGCAAAAGATGGAATATCACCTACTTGATGTGTTGATGTTGTGTCTTCAACATGACATGATGGAGCGTATATATCATCGGATCTACAAATTAGTTTCTCTTCAACATGGGAGGATGATATGACTTCAAAATTGGAAGATGGTGTAGCAGACAATATGACTCTAACATTGGAAGATGGTGTAGCAGATGATATGACTCTAGTATTGGAAGATGGTGTAGCAGACAATATGACTCCAACATTGGAAGATGGTGTAGCGGATAATATGACTCCAACATTGGACGATGGTGTAGCTTCACAATTCAATTGTCTTCTTGAGCGTAATAGTCTCATTCGCTCTCTTTGTCTTTCCAATTCTTCCTCTTTGTTTTTTTGTACTAGTGGTTCTTGATCCTCTTCGAAAGTTAATTCTTCATTATTTCTTTGCAATTTTCTTTGCTCATGTAGTAATTTTATTTTATCTCTTTTAATTGCCAAATCTCTCTCCCTATCTTCATTTGTTTGAGTTTTTGGTTTCTTCCTTGGCATGATGATGATTTCTACATGTCAAATTATTCAAACATAAATTACTTAAAATGTGTAAATTACAAATTATTCAAATACATATAAAAATTATAATTATTTGAATGAATACACAACATATATCAAATGACTTGTCAAATTTCTAAACATTTCAAAATAACATTTCATTCAAACATACAAATTTCAATGAATTCGCTATATATTAAACAACATGTCAAATTACAATCAAATTTGTATCTATATATTAACAAAAAATATTTAAAATAGATTGCACTAACCTTTTTTATACAAGGAATATTCAAAAAGTCTTCAAATCACATATCCAATGATTGAATTTGGTGTTTGCTAGCTTCCAAAAGTGTTGAAATAGTGTTTTCTATGTTGAAACCCGTGATTTCTATTAGAATAATAGAGTGCATAACAAACCAAAAGTAGAAAATGGATGAAATGGGCCCCAAAGTTTCTTTTTGACCATTTTTAGGTGATTTCACATAGTGCATATGCACTATAAAGTGTGTACGCACTATGTGAAAACACATCACTCTCCATCCTCCCTACTCTCTCCCATCCTCTACCCTCTCTCTCTCTTCCTACTCTCTCTCCCCTCTCCCATCCCTAACACACTCTCTCTCCCCTCTCCTATCGTTTACTCTCTCTCTCTCCCTCTCCCTCTCCCACCACCTACTCTCTCTACCTCTTTCACCCTCTCTCCTCTCCCATCCCCTACTCTTTAGATCTCTCACACACACCCTTATCCCCCCACTCTCTTCTCTCCCATCCCCTACTCTCTACATCTGTCACACACACTCCCATCCCCCCTATCTCTCTCCCTCTCTTTCTCCCTCTCCCTCTCCTACTGCCCACTATCTCTCTCTCTCTCAAATTCTCTCTCTCCCTCTCTACTCTCTCTCTCTCTCTCCCATCCTGTATGAGCTCTCTCTACCACCACTTACTCTCACACTCTCTCCATCCCCTACTCTGTCTCTCTTACACACACACTCCCATCCCCCCTCTCTCTCACCCTCTCCCACTCCCTCTACCACTACCTACTTTCTCTCCCCCATCCCCTACTCTCTCTCTCCTCTCCCATCTCCTACTCTCTCACACTCTCACACTCTCTCCCATCCCCTACTTTGTCTCTCTTACACACACACACACTCCCATCCCCACTCTCTTCTCTCCCATCCCCTACTCTCTACATCTGTCACACACACTCCCATCCCCCCTACCTCTCTCCCTCTCCCTATCCTACTGCCTGCTATCTCTCTCTCAAGTTCTCTCTCCCTCTCTACTCTCTCTCTCTCCCATCATGTACGACCTCTCTCTGCCACCACCTACTCACTCTCACACTCTTTCCCATCCCCTAGTCTGTCTCTCTTACACACACCCTCCCATCCCCCCTCTCTCTCTCCCTCTCCCACTACCTACTTTCTCTCCCCCATCCCCTACTCTCTCTCTCCTCTCCCATCCCCTACTCTCTCACACTCTCACACTCTCTCCCATCCCCTACTCTGTCTCTCTTACACACACACTCCCATCCCCCCCCTCTCTCTCTCTCTCTCCCACTCCCACTCCTACTCCCACTACCTACTTTCTCTCCCCAATCTTGTACTCTCTCTCTCCTCTCCCATCCCCAACTCTCTCACACTCTCACACTCTCTCCCATCCCCTACTATGTCTCTCTTACACACACACTCCCATCCCCCCTCTCTCTCCCCCTCTCCCACTCCCTCTCCCACTACCTACTTTTTCTCCCCCATCCCCTACTCTCTCTCTCCTCTCCCATCCCCTACTCTATCTCTCTTGCACACACACTCCCATCCCCCCTCTCTCTTTCCCTCTCCCACCACCTACTTTCTCTCCCTCATTTTTGTACTCTCTCTCTACCACCCCCTACTCTCACACTCTCTCCTACCACCTACTATCTCTCTCCCTCTCTACTCTCTCTCTCCCCATCCCTTACTCTCACTCTCTCTCTCCCATCCCCTACTCTCTCTCACACTCTCCCATCCCCTAATCTCACTCTCTCTCCCACTCGTACGAGCTCTCTTTGCCACCACCTACTCATTGTCACACTCTCTCCCATCCCCTACTATGTCTCTCTTACACACACACACACACTCCCATACCCCCTCTCTCTCTCCCTCTCCCACTCCCTCTCCCTCTTCCACCACCTACTTTATCTCCCCCATCCCCTGCTCTCTCTCCTCTCCCATCCCATACTTTGTCTCTCTTACACACATTCTCATTCCCCCTCTCTCTCTCCCTCTCCCACTGACTACTTTCTCTCCCCCATCACCATACTCTCTCTCTCTGCCACCCCCTACTCTCTCTCACACTCTCTCCCATCCCCTACTCTCTCTCTTTCATAGACACACACACTCTTATCCCCCACTCTCTTCTCTCCCATCCCCTACTCTCTACATCTCTCACACACACTCCCATCCCCCCTCTATCTCTCCCTCTCCCTCTCCCACTCCCTCTCCTACTGCCTACTATCTCTCTCTCTCAAATTCTCTCTCTCCCTCTCTACTCTCTCTCTCTCCCATCCTGTACGAGCTCTCTCTACCACCACCTACTCACTCTCACACTCTCTCCCATCCCCTACTCTGTCTCTTTTACACACACAAAATCCCATCCCCCCTCTTTGTCTCCCTCTCCCACTCCCTCTCCCACCACCTACTTTCTCTCCCCCATCCCCTACTCTCTCTCTCCTCTCCCATTCCCTACTCTCTCACACTCTCACACTCTCTCCAATCCCCTACTCTGTCTCTCTTACACACACACTCCCATCCCCCCTCTCTCTTTCACTCTCCCACCACCTACTTTCTCTCCCCCATCACCGTACTCTCTCTCTCTGCCACCCCTTACTCTCACACTCTCTCCCATCCCCTACTCTCTCTCTTTCATAGACACACTGTTATCCCCCTACTCTTCTTCTCTCCCATCCCTTACTCTCTACATATGTCACACACACTTCCATCCCCCCTATCTCTCTCCCTCTCCCTCTCCCTCTCCCACTCCCTCTCCCACTCCCTCTCCTACTGCCTACTATCTCTCTCTCAAGTTCTCTCTCTTCCTCTCTACTCTCTCTCTCTCTCTCCCATCCCTTACTCTCACTCTCTCTCTCCCATCCCCTACTCTCTCTCATGCTCTCCCATCTCATAATCTCTCTCTCTCTCTCTCTCTCTCTCTCTCTCTCTCTCTCTCCCCCATCCCATACATGCTCTCTCTGCCACCACCTACTCTCTCTCACACTCTCACACTCTCTCTCATCCCCTACTCTCTAGATTTGTCACACACACTCCCATCCCCCCTCTCTCTCCCTCTCCCACTCTCTCTTACACTACCTACTATCTCTCTCTGAAGTACTCTCTCTCCCTCTCTACTTTCTCTCTCCCATCCCCTACTCTCACTCTCTCTCTTCCATCCCCTACTCTCTTTCACACTCTCTCCCATCCCCTATCCTCTCTCTCTCTCTCCCCCATCCTATACGAGCTCTCTCTATCACCTCCTACTCTCTCTCAAACTCTCAAACTCTCACACTCTCTCCCATCCCCTACTCTATCTCTCTTATAAATAAATACACATTCCCATTGCCCCCTCTCTCTCTCTCGCAGTCCCTCTCCCTCTACCTACTCTCTCCCATCCCCTACTCTATCTCTCTTACACACTTCCATTCCACCTCTCTCTCCCTCCCATTGCATCTCCCACTTCCTACTCTCTCTCTCTCACACACACACACACACACTTTCTCTCTCTCTCCCTCTCTCTCCCATCCCTCTACCATTGCCTACTCTCTTTATCTCTCTCTCCTTCACACACACACACCCATCCCCCCTCTCTCCTCTCCCACTCCCTCTCTCACTCTCACTCTCTCTCTCTCCCTCTCTACTGTCTCTTTGCTACCCCCTACTCTCTCTTACATTTTCACACTCTCTCCTATCCCCTACTCTCTCTCTCTCTCTTTCTCTCTTACACACATTTCTATCCCCCCTCTCTCTCCCTCTCCCACTCCCTCTCCCATTGCCTACTCTCTCTTCCATCCCCTACTCTCTCTCGAGCTACTTTGTCTTCCCCCTCTCCCATTCCATACTCTTTCTCTTTCACACACATGCACTCCCATCCTCCTCTCTCTCACTCTTCCTCTCCCACTCCATCTCCCACTACCTAGTCTCTCTCTCCCCCATCCCCTACTCTCAATATCTCTCTCCCAACCTATACTCTCTCTCACACTTCCTCTCTCTCTCATCCCCTACTGTTAATCTCTCTCCCCCATCCTGCACTCTCTCTTTGCCACCCCTACTCTCTCTCACATTTCCTCTCTCTTGCATCCTATACTCTCTCTGCCACCCATACTCTCTCACACTTCCTCTCTCTCCTATCCTATACTCTCTTTTCCACCTCTACTCTTTCTCACTTTCTCTCTCCCATCTTGTACGCTCTCCCCTCTCCCATCCTCTACTTTCTCTCTATCTTTCTCTCACACACACATACATAGCCATTCCCTTGCCCCCCCCGGCCCCACCTAGTTCTCTTTTGTAATTTAGGTATCGATAGTGCGTGTGCATTATAGTGCGTATGCACTATAACATGCATGAGCTGCTGAGAATGCAAAGTTCAATAGTGCGTGCACACTATAGGGTGCACACGCTATTGAAAGCTTTGCATTAAACCCAAGCCTAAGGCTTGGTTTTTTCTTAGGGATCCAACCCAAAGGTTTGGAGTTTATAAACAAGTCTGAGACATGTTTTCCAGCAAACATACAAAAAATGGCTGCTTTTTCTTCTGTGCTCCCCTTCAAGATTCCTCGTGGTTGGGTATTGATAAGATCAGGTTACATAGCGTTATAGGTCTCTGTGTTAGCTATCTAACCATATGATTTATTTTTAAATTGAACTATTTCAAAACTTTCATCTATAATTTATTTTTAATGTATGTTCATTTTTTGTCAAAAACCACCATGTACTAATTGGGCTATAGATTTTAGCTCGTTCATCAAATTTTGTAACAACTTAGTTTTTTAGAAACTAGACTCCATTCTACACACTTTGAAAAAAAAAGTTTGATTTTAGATTAGTTTTCAATTATTTCTAGGGGGAGCACACAGATATTTCACATTTTTGAGATGTGTCTAGTTAAAAAATTCATTAAAAAAAAAAATACACATTATAAAATTACTTGAAAAATCTAGGATAAATTACATAGTGTTAAGTGACTTTTGACCAGAGCGATTAAAGAATTTCAAAAAAAAAGTTAAAATTTTAGGGGGGCCACACTTTGTACTGTGTTACGTTTTAAGGGAATAAACAGTACCACTTTTTGTGGCCCCCTTTTTTGAGGACCTAAAACTAAACCATTTTGGACAAAAATTAGTAGTTTAGAAACTAGATTCAAAGGACTATGACTTTTGTTCTTGTCATATCTTAAAATTTTGAGCGTAACTATCTTCAAATTCTTGTTGAAGTTCAAAATTTGTAGATTTCAAGAAAAAGGTGTCCACTTATACCCCCCTTTTGGCACTACAACTTGGTGCACTTACCCTTATGACTCATTAGTCATACCTCAAAATTAATAACTCCCCTTGAGTTGATTGTGTTGTTTTGTGTCTAAACTCAAAATTATTCCTCCTATTGAGTAGATTTTTATTGGTTGATCTGTGTATTGCCCTCAAAAATATTATCTCCCCCATACCTCTTATTTCTCCCATACCTGATTTCTCCCCCATTTTGACACTAATGTCAAAGGATTATACACTTAGAGTGTGTTTGTCCAAAAGGAATTTATGGACATCAAGCATGATTTTCAATGCTCACTACTACATTTGACCCCATTTTTTGACCAAAATTTTTGACCATCAATTAAAAAGGTTTAGGTTGGTTGGATTGTAGAAGGAAATTTTTCTCTTTTTTAAAAATCTAACCCGTGTTGGTCAAAATTTTGACCAACACGGGCTTTAACTTTAAAATGAAAATTTATTTGATCGAGCGTGTGAAGGAGTAGGAGGATGGTTAAGGGTTTAAGTTTTAATTCGTGAATGGATTCCCTACAGTGGGTGGGAGTTTAATCCTTATGTCTTTCAAGCATGCCTTTTTTGTGAGCTCTCTAAATTATCTGTTTGATGGGCTACTCATCAATCACACTACAATTGGATAGTTATTGTCTTCTCTTCTCGTCATCAACATATGGTTTCTTTAAATCTCACTAGTATTTCATTGCAAGGCCTGATTTCTCCTTGTCTCAGTAATCTCTCTTTTCTTAGAATTTTTTCTCTCAAGAATAACAACATTAGGTTTACATTCCTTCTTAATTGGGAAGGGCTTTTTCTACATGAGTGGAATAGTTCTTGTAAATATAAAAAATACCTTATGTGAAAATGAAAATGATGAAATTTCTAGGTAAACAAGAGGTTTTAAAGGATGATTAGGGATTCCTTATATTGGAACTATTTATTTTCACTCCAATAGTAGAGTCTTGTGGAAATTTGTTGTGTTTTTTATTGATTACTTGATAGAATCTGAGGTAGGCTAGTTGATTTTTCAGATTCTGTTTAAGATTTATGGCTATAGTATTGTTCACAGGTTTATAATCTTTGTGTAGAAGAAACTTATGATCCAAAATACTTCCATGGTCGAGTTGAAGTAATCCCCTTTAATGACAACCATGTTCCACCCCTTTCACTTATCAAATTATTCTATGAGAGTGTACATGCTTGGCTTTCTTCTAATTCTCGAAATGTTGTTGTGATTCAATGTATGGTGAGTTGAGGTTATTGTGAAATTGGACTGAGGTTGATCATTTTACTATAATGGATGTTAATCGAAAGTAATGGCTAGAGGATCTTTATTTGTTGATTACATCTTGAGAACATGTTCTTGAATTTTATAAACTAGTTTTGCATGCTTTTGTGAGATTTCATCTCTTAAAAGTTAATAGACTAACAAGAAATTCTTTGATTTTAAATTTTAAAATTACGTTTTATTTTACTTTGTAAATTTTGATTAACCAGGTCAGAATTTCTTGCAAGATGGTATTTAGTGAATACTTCTATGCATGTCAGCAAATTGAAATGCATAATGGGATATGTTAGGAAGTAGAATAGTGCTATTGATGTTTGAACTTTGAATCTTGCGAGTGACAAGAGGATAATTGTTTCAATGATAATACAAGTAAATTGTTGATTTTCAAAAATCTCATAATTCTATTGTTGTAGGGATTATATGAATCCATGCAGAGGGAAACTAATAGCTATGAAGACTCTTCAGGATTTGATGAATTTGTTTTGATTATGGATAACGTCTCCTTGAAATTTTTGGGAGTATGCTTGGCTGTATTTTAAGTTTTGTGAATGATTTTAGAATTATTTTTTGGCATTTATATACAAGTTGAGATTCAACATGAGGATCCAGTGCATTTGGACTGAAATGCTGGGAATTTGATGTATTTTACAATGTTTTCCTTTGATTTCTAACCCATTTTTTTGATCTAATTCTTCATGGCAACAAATATAGTTCTTTTGATAAAATAATCCATGGTCAAAGAGAATCAAACAATTAAATTTCTAAGAGAATTGAGAAATTTTAACTTTTGAAACTTCAAGCTTTTATTCTCCTAAGCTTTACTAAGGATTTGTATATCATTAACTGAAACATTTGAGTGTCAGTGCCACTTTGGGGCATTGTGTATGATAGAGTTATCTATTCTTTCAAAGGAAGGATGTAAATAGTCTATTGTTTTGACTTTCAACAAGTAGCCATTCATCAATCTTTGAAGGTTTCAACATCATCTTTAGCTTATTTACTGTGATTGGTCTACTCTGCATATACTCAACTAGGCTCTAGTTCGTAATTGTCAATGGATTATATTTGGTGGTTCTTTGGAGCCCAGTAGCTATAAGATTGAATCTTACCCTTGTTCAGTATCTACTATGTGTGGAGTGTGGTTTTGATTATTAGGTCAGTGATATTGTCATTAGGTACTTGTTATTGAAAAAGTCTAAGAGTAGCCAGTACTATCATCTTTCAATTTGGACTACCTAATATTGATGGTTTTATGAATGATATTCTTTTGAGGAAATCTTTGTAGCCTTTCTGGCTATTATAGAATTTTGTTCTTTTGATTATGGATTTCTATATGTGATGATCTCTGTTTGCATCATTTCATATATTTAGTCTTTTAACTTGTGAGCTTTTATCAATATGTGGATGAATGCACAAGTTGATTTGGAAATTGCAAATGCTATTAAAAAAAGAAAATGCAATGCAGGGATTGGGAAATGAAGCGATTCATGAGAGATTCCATCTTTATATAAAAGATAATTCTCACTTCTTTGTTTGCTTCTTTTGTCATTATTCTTTATTATAGAAAGTACTACATCTATTGTCAAGAAATATGCTGAAAAGTGGAAGGATTTTGTGACAAAACATAAGCATTTTTTCATCAATTATTAGACTTTAGTTATGGAAGTAATGCAAAACTATGGTATAAGAAGATAGAGTTAAGTGATGAAAAACTCCCTTTCTTTGATACGTTTAAAATTGAGTTCCAATCTTAATGCAACACTTGAAAAGTGGAGATGTCTTGAGCTAGACTTCAATGGAGGAAATAGGTGCTTGACAATATAATATGAATTTCCAGTTTGAAAAACTAGAATTAATGAACATGAAGGGTGCTGAGAAAATTGATTTTTTGAGAGCATAGCGGGGAAGATTGACTCTGTTGGAAGACTAACTCATGAAAATGATTTTATTTGGATATTTACAATAGCAATCCTCTATGATGAAAACATAATTTGTTTAACTCTACAACTCATTGGCTTGTTTGATGAATTTCAATTAAGATGGATTTATGGCAACAGTGGAACTTTTTAGGCTGAAAAGGATCTTTTAGATGGTGCCTATGATTGCTGGAATGTCATTTTAAACACCTTGAGATTGATTTGATTTTCTATTTTTCCTTACAGGTGGACTAACGATTTAGTAAAGCATAAGAGTTGGATAACATATTTGGTTTCGTCTCTCACCTGCTAACTTGAGAAATCCAAGTTTAGAGGATAATTTACTAAAACAAATAATTCTTTGTAATTAGTTAAGGATTCCTTCCCAAGAAGTGATCCTATGGAAGATGGCTCATGTATGTAGTAATAGTCAATATACACATTGCTAAAATTAGAATGGGGAAGTTTTTCAAAGCCATGGTGCTTGATATTGTTTATTAACAGTGTTACTTATTATGGGAGCTTTATTTATTTATTTTTGTAAATGCCTTCTGTTAAGGTATAGATTTGATACAAAAATTGTGTCAACCCTCCCTTGAAATGCCATTGCACTTATTAACTACTAAAACCTGCACTATGTTTATCAACAACACTATTTATTCTATGGGCTGTAGTTGTGTATTTTAATAAACACCTTGTTGTAAGGTACATGCTTGATCAAATGTTATGTCAAGCCTTATTTAAAATTGCACTCAGTAGTCCCTAACTTATCCTACACATTGTTTAATATTTATCATTCTTCTGTAACCTGCACCTAAAATATTAGACATAATTTGATAATTTCATTTGCCTACTTTTAGTTTTTGTTTTGTCACTAATGGTTGCATTGCTTATAAGTGTAGTGTGTTTCCTTTACTATGTCAATTCCATGTTGATACCTAGGGCTTATAGTTCTCAATAGTGCCAGTCGGTAGTATAACATATATTTTTAGGATTCCTTGCAACTTGGGTTTGCTAAATTATATCCATCCTTGCATATTGGACTATTGATATGTGACAGTGCACTACATTTTTATAATATCCAAATAGGAAGGTAAAGGTAGGACAGGTTTGATGGTGTGTGTGTATCTTGTATACATGGGTACTCCAGTTGAGGAGGCTTTGTAGTTGTATGCAAATTTTTGAAGCTATGTCAATGAAGGGGTATGCGACATTGATTTAAATTAGAAAATGTTGAGAAATTCCTATTGTGACTTCTCATTAGCTTAATAACTTTTTAATTTTGTCGTAGGTAACTATTGCAAGTCAATGACGCTATGTTGGCTACTAGAGTAAATCAGTTGTATTTCACAATGGGAACACAACTCCAATTTCTAACATAAAAACTGAACATTCCTTTTTAGCATATATTTAGGAGAATTATAATGCCATAAGATTTAGTAGATTGGGCAGAAAGGGATGAGCTAGACATTTCATCACAAATTTTGGCAAGAAGAGATTGTGCTATGATCTATGTAGTGTTTTTTCAAAAATTCTTGGGATGTGTGGATTAGATTTTGGGGATAGAAATTGATTCTCACTCGTAGATGGCTATAGGCTATATGTGTGTGGGTGTGCATGCACAGAAAACTATCCTTAATTAGCTCTTCCTTCGTAGAAAGGATTTGGATAGGTTCTTGTATCAACCTACAGTGGTACTCACATAAATAAACCATCTTGGTTCATATTTTCTTTTGAAAGTTTAAGCTTGAACTCTTTTAATTCCCATATTAGCTTACTCTAGTTATTGTGGATTATTAATTAATGTTTAACTATCGATTCTGCTACTACTTCATCTTGATGCCAGGGATTGCATTCATTGGTTTGGGTTTGTGTAATCATCCACAATCACTAGAAAGGTTGGTATTCCTAAAGAGTTTTCAAGGATATTTAACTCATATCTAGCTTTTTTGTATGGATCTACTAAGTGAGAATGAATATTTAGGTTTTTAGATAAAGCATGTGATGAAGGTGCAGAAAGGCAAAGATAGCCCTTAAGATTTTTTAAATGGTACAGCTTTGGAAATAAGGTTTTGACTTTAGTTTGAGTCTCTATTTAAAATGTATGATAAAAATGCCATGTAATAACAAGATCATTTCATAGGAGAAAGTGCGGGGAAAGGATACTATAATTGCCAGGGCTCAAGGAAGGAGAAGCCTGCACCAGAATAAAAGAAGTATCTAGAACAATCTCGCAAGCTTGCTGGACTTTCACTTGTTGATAATGTGTGCAAGTTTCTTTTCCTCTGTTTTAAGAAGATACATAGAAATAATGATTTCTTTTGTCTATTTGCCAATGTTATAATTTTGCTCATTTAAAATTAAGGTTTGATTATATTTTCATATTAGATCACAAAAATCACAGACAAAGAAATTGTGGAGATGATATTTTTTCCAGTAATTAATGAGGCATGTTGTGTTCTAAAATAAAAAGTATCTATGACTACCAAGCAAGTTTAAATTTTGAACTCTTGTTCAAGTTTTTCTCTCAAGCACCACACCACTATCTACACCTCTCGTAGGTTGTTCCATAATTATTTTTTCTGAAATGTGTTGTTATTCAGTTCAATATAGATATCTTGAATTTAGATGGATTAGCATGGATTGAAATAGCATTTTCATTAGTAACTCACAATGAAAATGCTAATTCAATCCATCTAAATATTTAAGGATTTGAATATTTAAAGTGTCTAGAATTTCTAATCTAAATTTGATATGGTCAATTTATATTAAGCATTTATAAGCTATATCTATAATACAAGTCTTCAGAATTTCTAGTCTAAATCTAATATGGCCAATTTATATTAAACATCTATAGACTACAATTTATATTAATCTATCTATAATACAATATCTAGAATTTCTAGTCTAAATATGGTATGACCAATTTATATTAAGATATCTATAGTACAAGTGTCTAGAATTTTTAATCCTAACTCTGATATGTAATTGTGGACTACAATTCATATAAGCTACAATCCATTAGAACTCAAACCTAGAACCTTTCATTAACTATTTATATATTATAGATCAAATAACATTCAAACCTTAAACCTCCTACTTAATATTAAAGTGTTTTATCAATTGAACTAGTGGCCCTTGTTAACTATGCTATGACTTATTTGCACCAAGCAAGAGATTGAACCATTGCAAAGATGGCTTGTTTCTAAAATCCAAACTTTTAACTCATACCATATCAGCAAAATAGATTCAGGGCGGCCATCTTCAAAAGCACATGTTTACAAAAAGGAATTCATAGAGTGCACAAACATCCAAATAACTTAAATTAGAGTGAAGTTGTGGAAGAAGGCCCAAAAGATCCTGCTTCCTTGTCTAAGTTTGTGAAGCTCGGCGAGTGATTACTATGAGAAAATTAGCTCTAGGCCTTCCACACAACCCAGGCAACCTTTGAATAAAATCCTTTGGTATAACATTACAAAAGAAGCAATAGGCTTTTATGTTTATAGTTATACCACCACCTAAATGTGAATCCTATTGGTGTTTGAAAATGTTACCGGGTTTTCAATTATCCCACTGAGAAACTGACATATTTAGGAGCAACTAACTCCCATTTTCAACATGTCATTTCTGACAACAAGCCAACTATAAGGCATGAACCTTCTTCTACTTCAGGCTCTGCAAAACCTAGGCGGGTGGACCTGAGATTCAATCAATATTGTACCAGTACAAAACATATTCCTGAATCTATTCAAAGCAGATAAAACCCTTATTCCTCCTAAAGACTCATGCAATAACATATATCTGTACTAGCTAAATGCAAATCCATGACATTCATAAGCTGAGTGAGGGCATTCTATTATAGCTCTTCAACATGAAAGGAAAAGCGTTTGATCAATAATGTTGATATCAGCAAGACCCAGGTTTGAGCAACAAAACCTAATGATCCTTTCTCTGATCAGTGCCTTATCTATTGGGCAATTAAATGAATTATAACCATACATCTTTTGGAAATCTCAAACATATCTCTACATCAAGATCCCTGATCTATCCTTCACCTTGTGAACATACATTTTCTTCAGATTTGAATCTCATACTCAAAATATCCCATCGTGAAATCTACAAACCTTGTGATAAACACCAAGCAATTACATGGCTCTTTGTTCCATCTGCAAGACATTTTAACCACATACATTCCAAAATGAAATGCAACCTAATTCATGCTCTTGGTTCACAAATTAGAAGAAATTACACATCCATGAATAGGAGACAAGATTCAGATTGAATTTAAAACCCTTTGCTACACTTTATTTGTTTTCTTTGAAACCAAATACATGAAAGGTGTACAGAAATACTTCACAAATCACCTAACAAATTTGAACTATCTATATTAACCTTCTACAGCTGTTCATACAAGAGAAATTACTGAAAAATATATGGTATCACAGTATGGGAACACATCAAAATTGGATCCAAAACCTAGTATCTCAGTAGTGACAGGTTTTTCTTCAAAGACTGGAACCCCTGTAATGAGAAAGAATGAGAAAGATATAGACAAAGGTGAATTCTCGGATCTAATTTCAGAGTGACATGTGCCCTCTTGGAATTTCATCCCTTGCAACTGGAAAACCTCTCTCCTCTTTCCACACATTGATCTAATTTTGTTTTTATCATTTCTTGTAACAAACTTTGAAATATCCTCTGTTCAATGATGAAAACTCTTTTTGCATCCAAAATATCTAATTTGCCTCTGGTGAAATTTTGAGTTTTTACTAATTTGGAAGTGGTTAAATTTGCCTCAAACTACATTTTTACTATCTTTTACTGACATTCAGGACATTACCCTATTTAAAATCAAAATTGATCATCAATACCTGAACTCGGTTGCACAATAGGAATCTGGAAGAAAACCTCCTATAACATGAACCAGCTTCTTCCTATGCAAAAACTGACCTCAGAATCGGAAAGTTCATCTTCTCATGATTCCAGCAATATCTAACATCGCTATATTCGCCTACCAAAAACCCCTCAAAAGTCGGTTTGAAAAAGACTCCTCAGGTATGAAACACTACATGGTTTGAAATTTTAAAACTTGAAAATTTTTAAATAATCTAAAGTTCAAACTTTAGATTAAATGCCTTTTCAATTTAAAATATGAACATGCATTTTTAACCCAAGAAAATGATTAAAAAATTTAATCATTTTAATTATTTCATTTTTTTCCTTTATTTCCAATCCGTGGTCAACCCTTTATTTGATCGGTGCCACATGGCGCTCCATGATTTGCCCGTATGACTGCCCCGTTACCACCCTGATCCCGAGTGCCATGTCACTATCTTTGGGACCCGCTACCACATGTCATCACTGCATCAATCCTCGCCATGTCGCTATGGTAATTTTCGTGCAACTTTCGCTTGGCGAGATAGCAAGGACCGCCAGATCGAGACACGTGTCAATATCTGGTGACCCCTGAGATTTTCTGCCGCCACATCATCTTGCTTCGACATTCATGCCACGTGGCACCTTGTGATTTGTCAGGGACTCCACATCATCACTGACTCACCCTATACACCCTGCAAGTTGCCACTTGTCACTACCTGATTTGCTGTCAAATCTGCAACATCACACTGACATGGGACCTACAGACTTATTCGACTGTCACCGAATTTGTGAGATTTTTTGACAACTCGCTACCTCGCTAGCCAAATTTTTGAAATTTCTCGGCTAGCAAAGTAGTGAGGTGCCGGATTTCTGAATTTCCTAGCAACCTCATATTTACTGATGTCACCGACTTTGACTGTGTGTTTGTTTAAAATTTTGCAACCTCATATTTACTGATGTCACTGACTTTGACTGTGTGTTTGTTTAAAATTTTGTTTTGACTACGTGCATCTGTCATATCCAAGTCAACTACGGGGCCCACACAATGCAGCTTAACCTTCACAAAAGGCTCTATTTTTAAACGTTGCTTGTGGCGGTATTTAAACATTTTTAACTCCTATTCCCTTCAAATGTGGGATAATTCATTTGCTTATTCCTCTCTGCCCTATTTTTGTGACGTCTCCGACTTCTAAATTCATGTTTGATAGCTGCTCTATTACTTGTAATGAAATGGCATTCAATTTCCTTTCAGCGCTGCCCCCGGTTGTGGCCATCCAGGTTTCCTGGTCCACTTGCTTTCTCTGCTATATAATGTTCTTAATTTAGTGTCTAGGCTTGTGGTGGTTTAGAGGATTCGCCTCTAGATGTAGAAGGGCATTTAACTTGAACACCCTCCATGCGGATCATACCTTGCACTAGCCTGCATTCACACACTGACTGCCGCTACATCCTGCGGTAGCCTCTCTGCAACGTCTTCAAACAAATCCTTGTTTGCTGATTGCGTGAGGCTTTCATTTTAAACATTAATGCCCATTGCGTCTACTCAACAATCTACACTAGCTCGTTTCATGCCAAGCATCTTCATCTTTCAGTCATTGGCGACTTCTTATCTGTTGTCCTCCATTCAAAGTGCGAGACTCCCTTTTAATTTGCTTTTCTTTTAACGTGGACAACTCCCAATAAAAACATGGCTCCCTACATGGAGTGCTTCCCTCTTTTTAAACATTTTCTCGCCCCTTCTTAACTATTGCCTTGCCTTGTCACGGGCTCTTTGGATATAGGCATGAGTTATCCTTTGTTTTGAACGGCTACCCATACTTTAACTACGGCTCTTTTCTATACTAGCGGCTTAGAGTTCTTATTCAGCTCACGTGGGCTGTTACCTGCGTTTTTTTTTATTACTCCCTTACCGCTGTGCGTGTTCTTCACTATTTACCCACAACTTCCTCTTTATTTAGCGCAGGCTTCCTTTGCAAGGTCAACGCCCTGCTCCCTGCCACTTCTCCTTGACGCTTAACAAATTTGGAGAGCTTTTCTGCTATAATGTCTGCTCATCATGGAGATTATTGGCAAAGAAATGAGTTTAAATTCCATCTGATGACTCCTCACTCCCACCAGACTCTAAGGCCGTCACTGGACTGAGAAAAGTGCAGGAGTTCGACTGGGTATGACAGCGAATCAAGGCATCTTCAAATTGGCAGCTTTCTTCCTCCCTGTCGCTGCCTAGAATGTCCATTTGCTCTCATGTGGGAGTGCTCTATCTTTTATAAGATGTCCTCCTCTTTTTGCATGCGACAACTTCTAAATTGGAACCTCCTAAGAGTTTCGAATAATCCCTATTCCTTTGGTGGAAATCAGCTCTATCATAACTCTGTGATGCCATGTACATCTTTCAGACCACTTAGTGTTATCCAAAAATGAGGTTGAAATAAAAATGATTCCTTGATCAATTGCTTATGAAAGGAAACCCTGACTATTTCTACATTGACCCAAACCCTTATTTCCTTTTCCCCAATGAAACTTTGGAAAATTCATTGAATGAATGAATGAATATCAAAATATATAAAAAAGAATTTTAATGTGTAGAAAGACAATTTAGGTAAAGCTATTGCTCTTGCCCTTCTTTCTTCTCATCCCATCCATTGTTCCTTGACATGGTCTATCTTTCAACTACCATTGCTCTGTGAATTCCTCCTTGCACATCTTCTCACGGCCTCCTTCCATAAACTTATATTGTTGTGCACCAGGTTTCTTACAATTCCATGTGACCTTTTAAAATGAATGCTTGGTATATAAAGATTTTAGACCTTTAGAGTGATTACAAATGCTCCTCCTCAACCTAAAAATCTTCTCTTCTTTATTAGCATGCCACTCTATCTTTTCTAGTTCTAAATGACCTCAACCTTCATTTAGTTTTCCTTAACTTTGTTATGAATGGCCTTCTCTTCATGAGTTAAAAGGTCATCCAACTGATAATAATTAGATACTAACATTCAATTAGTCACAATTATTTTGATCTTCCAAAATATGCACAATTTCACATATCTATTAGCCTAATGCAATTAGTCGGGCCACAAAGTGGGTCCGGCTAAAAAAAAATTCGTTTTCAAACAACTGATATTCAAAACTGATCCATTAAACAATTTGATACTGATTAAACTCGAAATCAAGCACTAATTGATCATCAAAACTCATTTTTCATTAATTTGCAACCTGTCAATTTTGTGCCAGGAGATCTGTTAACTGGCCTTAAAAATAGACCAAAACACCTGATCGAGCTCTGAAAACTAGCAAACTGACTCTTTGTTCAGCACACTCCTACCATGTCAAATCTTGTATCATGAAAAATTTGAGGTCAAAATATATTCGTTGTCAAAGTTGACCTTACAGAACATCTTGCAAGAAAACATGTCAAAAAATACTAAATTGGGTTCAAAATCAACTTCAAAAACTAGGTAAACTGACACTTGGGAAGATGAAAATTGGGGTGTTGGTTTTCTGTCATGAGAAGAGTATGGATCTGTAATTTGGGCTCATGAAAAATAATAGGACACAAATGGCGAGCGGTCAAATTGGACTACTTGGATTTTGCAAACTAGAAACAATGGCAAAAAGTAATTTTTTGCAAATGGAATTGACCTGAAAAAGTGTGCAAATGGACTCCTCATGACTTGCAAATTGACACACTTGGAGCATTTTTAGAGGTGAACACAGTGGTACAATCCATTTGATCTCACCTATCATGGATTAGGAATTATGATATCATAAACAGGGGTACTAATCAATCTACATTTGCTAACACCAGTAAAAAGATAGAAATTGCATTTAGAATCGCATTTGAAACTGATCAAACAGATTCGTCAAGAGCTGAAACTTGAAACATAATAAGTCTCTTACTTTTACAATGCAATTCAAAAGGAATTTTAGCATTTTGGTCAACTGCTCAAAATTTATAACTCATCAAATAAGGCTTCCTAGAATTATGTACAATGTGCATTAGCATGACAAATTTAAATGACCAACTTCGAGGGATTCAAAACCTAGTCAGACAGACTCGAAACGACTCAAAATCTAAAACATAGGCTCTTAAGTATGGACACTAAATACTTCGAAAGTGGCATGTCATGAAACATTTTTGGGTGCGAGATATTCAATCACAAACAAGGCCTTCGGTCACTTTTCGACACTAAGGGTAAAATGCAGATTTGCAACTAGCTCAAAACGAGACTTCATGAAATGGCTCGAAATCTCAATTTAACATCACAAAACACTTAAACGCACTAAATGGAGGGTGTTAGAAATATTGAACACCTCTTGGGCCTCAAAAGTACAACAAGGTACATGTGCATCAAAAAGCGTTTATAGGACTCAATTTTTCAATGGTGCTCAAAATCGAAACTACAATTTTGAGTGCCAACAAATCCTCCTGGGTTAAATCTACCACTGTGGGCAGCCCATTAACCCCACCCTCCACACAGACCCATCCTCTAATGTAAGTTATTTGGATGTATGCGCACTCTATGATCTAGAATCAAGATTATTTAAAGAGATGGTTGTGCTAAGTGCATGGCTTTTGTATCAAACCTGAACCATATTTTGTCTTGTGTTGATTAAGAGATGAATTGTCATTACTGGCAACTATTACCCATAAAACAAAATATGCGAAAGACATTGTCAAATATTATGGAAGTTAAAAGTCATTTTCTAGCTATGTTGTTTGAAATAGCACAATAAAATTAGTTTAAGAAATGAAAACTCAAATCCTTATACAAGAAAAAAATTGAAAAATATGGAGGATTGTATTTTCTTGGGCTTGTGAGTGACTACATCAAAAAATAGAATATAAAATTGCAAGCTAGTATCTAAATTCTATAGAAATGGCATGAACATTATTGCTGATAAACGAGGGCAAAGTTTGCTAGAAAATATTAAGTTTGTAGATGTTATTTTTATAGTCAAAGAGCATTCTAGATCTTGGGATAATAATTAAAAATCTGGATGTTTTTATCTACCCTCTATATTGAAAAGGTACCTTTATGATGATCTGATGGGATGATTCTATGTTTTAGCAGCATGCCAAGAGTTGAGCAACATTCTCTCTACTTTCGAGGATAGTCTACTTGTAATGTATATCCTCTATTTCATTAAAAGAATTTAAAAAATGGGTTGTCAGGTTTTGTTGCTTTGCAATTCCTTATTCTTATCTATGATGTTAAATACTGGGCCATTGAGGCACCATCTGAACAACTTGATATGAGAGCTCCTATTTGTTTTGAGACTAAACTTAAAATCTGCAAATGTGTAAAAGGGATTGTTAAGAATAACTGGTCTTATCATGTGCATATTAGTTGCCAAAGATCACCATGACCAAACCTTAATTTTTTTTTGGTAAACTATTCCCTTCTTAACCACTATTTTTTGGTATTGACATCTTCAAATATGTTAAGGTGTTGCACTTTGCTTTACCTTTTATCTATGCCAAATTCACATAAGGATGCAGAATATTAGATGATATTGTATGTTAATATATCATTTGGGGATCTGGACATGGTTCTTTCTCATGAAATCTCCATTGATTTATAGATAGATTTGAGTTATGACACCACAGATCTATTTTGTTAGGAGGGATTATTTACTATTACAAACTTGTTACCAAAGAACCCACTCTAATGATCACTTCAGATCAACTCACTATACATTAATGGCTATCCTTACACAATTAGAATTTGTAGCTTATTTGTTGTTCCATACGTCACATTATTATTCCATGGGCACATGATAGTTATCCTTAATGCCTTTGATTTTCCATACCAAAAGAGTGAAAAAGTATAACAAGGTTTGTACGAAGCAGCATTATTTCATTTCTCATTTTGCACTATAGTTTTTCCATTGCTAATGCATTTTCACACCTCCAACATAGATGGTGCATTAAGCAGATTTAAATATCGCTTGTATTTAGATATCCTAACATCTATATAGGTTATTATGCATATTGACCATGTGCACAAGTGATGTCTACCAATGTTGTAGGTAGTTTTTGCACTTTGTACCTTAGGTACTCATGTTCCTATACTTGGAAGCTTAGACTAAATATTCCTTGATGTTTTAAAACATTCAAACTCCAACTTTCTTCCATGTCCATAGTGTTGACAATCCTATGTCAAGGCCAATGATGATTCCATAACATGTGTGCTCTCCAGCATCTAGTGTGCAAATGTATGCTCTTAACTGAGAAATATAGTTCTGGAACATGCCATCAAAAATAATTCAAACCAATAGCTAAAATATATTTCCTTTTGGAAGATGACATTAGAAAAAGATGTCATATAATGTTTTGAATTATTGATATGCTATATTAAAACAAATTTGTTATGAGATTTATGAACTCTTATATGGTCTAGAACATAATCAATCACTTATTCATAATGTATCTATATATGAACATGGTTTAAGTTTGACATAACTTTTACTATTCTTGTAGAGAAAAAGTTCTTAAGTGGCTTGGCAATTGGTGTAGCAAGCATGCAAGTTGGTGAACGTGCATTGCTTCATGTGGGATGGCAACTGGGATATGGGGAAGAAGGCAAGTTTTCTTTTCCAAATGTTCCTCCTAAGATTGATCTCATATATGAGGTTGAGCTTATTGGTTTTCAGGAAGCAAAGTAGGTAAGTCTAATTCTTCTCTTCTCACACTAATTGGTCAAGCTATATATGTAGGAACTAAATGTGTAAGAGTAACAGAGGCTCAAATATTAAATGCTAAACATTGTGTGATCCAATTTCCTTTGGAATGGCTAGTATTAGGGACAAAAAGGGTGAACGATGTGGTTATATGTCAATGTTAATTTTATTTTGTATCATTCTTAAATCTTAATGTCTTTTGGTAAGATGACAGGCAGGTTCTATCTAGTGTTAATTTTGAGTGCTCGTTGCACAATAGACCTAAGTGATATGTCTTGCATGTATTGTTAGGGCATTTAACAAGTCATTCTACTGATCCCAACATCACATCTGACCAATTGACTTGTTTTTAAAATCATTGCCATAAGCACAATGTCACCTCCTATGTCATCATATTGATAGAGATTTTTGCATGGACCTATCTAACCATCCTTCAAATGAAAGGCTACATTGAGTATGCTAGGAGATGGAAATGGTGATGGCAATGATGATTACCAAAGGCTCACTAGGAGAAGTGTATTGGAAACTTTTGAGGCGAATTATGGTAGTTTTATGTATATTATCCATATGAATCACTAGCTCTTTGGTCTTGTTGCTGGTATTTAATTCTATTTTTCTTTAGTCCCCAACCCCCTTCTTATTAACAAGTTGTTATGTTGTAGAGCTTCATGTACTAGTTGTTGAAGGGAGTTTCTTACTGCCATGGTCATGGTGTAATGCACAAGTGCTTCTATTTGTTTCACATGCATTGTGTTATGGGTCAATTTTGATTTTCTTTTTTGACAAATTAGTGATGAAGAAACTTCATGATCACATGGAGTTTTAAACATGGCATCATTGGTTTTAGATTTTATCTAACAAGTTATTTCTATGGGTGAAATTATAGTGTCAGTGAAAGTCTGAATCTCTTTGTAGAATTCATTGATTCAACCATAGTCAAATTTTTAGCTCACTTTTAGTTTTCAATTATTGTCAATGCATTTTTGTCTTGACATCTGATCAATTGGACTACATTATGCAAATCCCAAATCTAATGGTAAAACTAGCCAGTGTCTTTTAGTGTTTTTATGATTCTATGGGGAATGTTGCTTTGAAATCAAGTAGGTTCATTGGTTTAAGATTCTACCTAACAAGTTGATCATGGCCATCTTAATCAGTATAGGTTATCACACAACTGAAACTCAATTCCATACCCATGTTGAAATTCTAGAAACATTTTAAAATTATGGAATTCCACACCTATGTGTTTATGCACCCAAACTTGAATCAATTACCGATCCCCCTTGCTCACTTCCTACTCGAAGTGGCCCACCCCTTCACAAGGGATGAAACTAGTTATGTCAAGTCATGTGGGAACTGTTGTAAGACCCTAAAACTATAGTTGGTCACCCTATAGTTAATGCTATTTTAGTATGACTCTTGACTAGGATTGTATCTGGAATCTTAAGAACTGACAAGTACTAGCACGTGGTTAGTGCACCTTGGCCAGGGATTCACTCTATATGTTATCATATCATCAAGTTCTCACCCTATCCAACTTGCACACTTAAGCACACAATAGGCTAATAGAAATCTCAAAGGGGAAGAAAAGTTTCCTTTCTTATGTCCTCTGTACATTTTGACACACTCATCTTGCATACAAATGTTCAAGACCATTCTATCTTGTTTCTTTATTTGATTTGTTATTGTTTAAACTAAACCAATTATAGATATGTGGCCCACTCAGCATGGATTTGCACAATGTACTCTCTCAAGCCGATGTACTCAATCATGATCCTTGATTCTAATGAGTACATGCACTTTAGCTCTTGCTCAAGTTGCACTCTGTCCATTCTAATGTGCTCATGGAGTAGTTCTCAAATCAATAAGTTTAGCCACTACAATAGTTTCTTGAATTGAAACTACTAAAAGGAAGTCTCTTATTTAAACTTTTCTAATACTGACAACAAATATTGGGTGGATATTTCCTATATCTTTATCTCAAGATAGAGCTTAAACCTTGTCTATAATAGAAGAACTATCCACTTGTTCTTTTAATTTTGAAAGAGGCAGTTCTTATGCCTACATAATTAAATCTTGAGAACATTCACTATACATTTCATCCTAAGTCCTTAAGGAGATTGTGAATCTTATTTAACATTTCACCTATGTCACTTTGCAGTGAATGATAGTCTATAGACATACTTGACCAGTTGTAAGGTTTGCTATATATTGTACTCAATACAAAATTAATTCCTTATGAGAATTCATCATAACTTTAGTAGCATGGTCTAGATAGCATCTTAAACAACTATTTTAAAGTCCAAAACTTTGCCTATGTTTCCAGAATTTTGAATTTCAACATGAATTTCAACATGTGTATGGAATTTCAACATGGGTCTGGAATTTCATACCTATGTTTCCAGAATTTTGTTTCTAGAATGGCATAGTTTTTTTTAGTGAAGGACTACCACTTAATGATTCACCAACTATTTTCACTTGTGTGAATAGAGAAACTTTGTTGTGGCTTTAAAAGTTCTATTCAAGAACCAGCTCTAGTAGTCACAAGTAGAGCACTAGTTGCGTAGGGAGATTGAAATTCAGAGTCATCTCCGCCATCCAAATATACTTCGATTGTTTGGATACTTTTAGGATCAGGTGCATATCCTACAATGTTCTAATCTTTTGGGTGACATTTACTTTTCATCAAAGCCTTCCCTAGTATTTCTTTAATTGATTCTTTGATTCATCAATTTATTCAGAGTAGGGTCTATCTTATTCTTGAATATGTTGTAAAAGGTGAGCTCTACAATGAGCTCCAATGTTGTAAATGCTTCAATGAAAGGCGGTCAACTACTGTAAGTACAATTGGAAATGGCTTATAATCTACTTTTCTTTTTTTAGTCTGGACACTATTGACTCTTTTTTTGTATAGTACATTGTGTCTCTTGCAAAAGCTTTGATATATTTCCATGAAAAACATGCCATACACTAGGATATCAAGCCAAAGAACTTGTTAATTGGCATATAGGTAAGTACCAAGGATGAATATATTTCTAATGATACTCAATTTAATCTTGCAAGGATATCTTTTTGATCATTACATTATTAACAAATTCACTTGTCAGGGTGAGCTAAAAATTGCCGATTTTTGTTGGTCTATGCACACTTTTGATAGAAGGCGAACAATGTGTGGAACATTGGATTACTTACCTCCTGAAATGTGTATGTTAGTGTGTAATATTTACTTTTCTCTTCATTGTTTCCTTCTAGATTATTTACATATTTGCAAATGTCTATTCCAATGGACAACAAGGAGCATGATTTTGGGGTAGACATATGGAGTTTGGGGATCTTATGTTGTGAATTTCTTTATGGGGTTCCTCCTTTTGAAGCAAAGGCACATTCAGACACTTACAAAAGGTCTGAGAAGCCATACTATGTTTCAGTTCTTAGTATTTTTTATTTTTTTTGTTTTAGGCCTTATACTTGAAGGGTTCTTATATTTGCTTATTTCAAGCATGGATTTGACCATGGCTAGCTTTTTTATGCAGGATCATGAAAGTGGATTTGAAATTTCCTTTAAAGCCACTTGTTTCTGCTGCAGCTAAAGATCTAATATCTCAAGTTAGTATATGGTGCCTTGATATTCTGAAGACAATTTTGTTAGATATGTCTGTCTCACTACTTATATAAATTTTTAATTATCATGGTTACGCAGCTACTGCAGAAAGATTCCTCAAAGAGTTTGCCTTTACACAAGCTTTTACAACATTCATGGATTGTTCAAAATGCTGATCTTGATGGTATCTATAGACCATTCAATTTAACTATGTATTTGTTGTAGCCTTCCTCTAGGAGGAGGATTCAATTGAACTATTCATCTAGGAATTCAATTGAACTATGTACTTGTAGCCTTCCTCTTGGAGAATTATTGTAAGTTAGTATTAATTTGTGATAATCATTTTTTGACCATTAATCATTTTTTGACCATCCCTAGATATGCATAGAGTGTTTCTTGCCAGTCTAAAAACATGTAACATGTATATAGATCTAGGTTTTTTCTTTGATTTCTGGTATCTCCTTCCTATATTGTTGCCATTCATGTAATTTATTAATTTGCCAAACCCTCTCTTTTTCTCCTCCTCTCTAAAATCTACTAATTGGGTAGAAAAAAACACAAGATCCAAATCCATTTCAACGTTTGTTTTCCTTTTAATCAAAACATCCAGAAGTTTTTAAACATGTGCACTAAATATGAGTTGACATTTGATGTGAACATAAATTTTAGAGATATAGGATATGTAGGTAGTTTGTAGTTATAAAGGATGTTCCCAGTAGTACCTGAGTACCTTGAATATAGCTAAGAGTGATAACATTATATTATTAATGAAAAAAATTATAACCAACAATGTCCAACATGCCTTGATACTTAGGAAGGTACTTGTACCTACCCAAAAAGCATGAAAGCTGAGGAGGGGCCCATGACTTAAATGTGACAATTGTCAAGATCTTAGATGAACACTCATGTCTTATCATGGAAGAAGTGTACAAACATAAATATCCTTATGATTGGAAGACAAAAAAGCCTATAATATTTGGAGCAACAGAATAGTCCCTTGTAAGTATTTCAATATTTTTAGCTTCTTTGAGGCATTCTATAAAACAATTCAAATGTCTTGCCTATGATTTGACATTTTGCATGCATCGTGCACTCTCTCATCCTGATGATGGATTATAGAGAGTGATCTAAAATGATGATGCTAAAAAACATGCACAATCAAATCCAAAACGAACTTGCATTACAAATGGATTGTGGAAATCTAATATTGTTAATTTTGCATGCATGTCTACCACGACAATCACAACATAAACATATAAATAATGAGATTATATATATGTTTAAGTTGTGATTGTCCTGGTAGACATGCATGCAAAATTAACAATATCAGATTTCCACAATCCATTTGTAATGCAAGTTCATTTTGGATTTGATTGTATGTGTTTTTTAGCATCATCATTTCATATCACTCTCTGTAATCCATCACCACAATGAGAGAGTGTAGGATGCATGCAAATTATCAAATCATAGGTGTGGTATGTGAATTGTTTTATAGAATGCCTCAAAAAAAAAATTGACCAAGCATTGGTCAAAATTTTGACCAATGCCTAGCGATTTTCTACCAATCATTGGTCAAAATTTTGACCAATGTCTGGTGGTTTTTTACCAAGCAATGGTCAAAATTTTGACCAATGCCTGGTAGAAATTGTGCCAAGACTTTTGAATGATTTTGACCAATAGATTGGTCAAAATTTTGACCAACCAGTGTGTTGGTAAAAATTTTGATGAGAAAAATTTTTGATGAAATTGTTGGTCGACATTTCGACCAACCTAGGTCAAAATTTTGACCAATAATGGTCAAAAAATGAGCCCAAATGTACTACTAGTTCCATCCCAGTTATCACAAGCTACCTCCAATGATTTGATCTAGATGGCCAGCTTGGTGACAAGGTGAACTAAGCCTTTGTGAGTAGAAACATGCAAATCTTTCTTCATGAGTGTTTTAGCAAAGGCTAGTTCCTTGTACAATATCTCCATATGTCGAGTCAAAATTGACTAGATGCTTATCAGTTTAGCCTTGATATTTGCTTCATCTATGAGTAACACTGTTAACTGACTTTTGGAGTTGAGGAGATTTCTGAAATGTTTCTCACTCTGAGCTGGAGATGTTGGCAGAGTTATACTAGATGATTGTATATGACTCTCCAAACTCAGAATATGACTCCTTATTTCTTGTGTGAAGAGCATGGGATTACACAATTTGTTGTACAAAGAGAAGATGTTCTCCAATACCTTCTTCATTCTATCTATTTTGGTTGCTAACTCAACCTATGATAGTGCAATAAAACTTGATATCTTTTCATCAACCTTATGTTGGCACTTTCTTTCAGACCATTCGAGTAATTTTATATTTGAATCTAGGTCTGTGTCATTTAGCTTCTCCACTAAGATGGTTAACTGTTCAATTATTGGCTTGTTTTCCTCTTGAGCTGGTAGACCAAATGCATTAATGAAAATGTCCTTGATATCTTTCAAGGATTTCTTCTTCATATGCTCTTGTCTGAGCAATTCTTGATTCTTCTTCTTTGTTAGAGCTTCCTAGAGTATGACCATTTGCTCAATAGTGATAGTTGCATAATTAAACTTGAGCAACTCATTCACTTCATCCAAGTTCAAATTAAAAAATGATGTGACTTCATGTACCTTAGATGTTCTTGGGCTTAGCCATGATGATTGTAGGGGTATAGCTTCTATACTCAAACTATGAATAGCTTGACTAGGACGAGTAGCAATTTCTAGTAAAGTTACCAGTTGTTGTATTGCTAATTTCTCCTTAGATTTTATAGTCATACCTAGCTCTTTAGTCTTATTTGTTTCCTTCTCTATATTCATAGATGCATCTTGCTCTTGTGTTGTAGGTGCAAGAGTATCTACCCGACCTTTTTGAAGTTGCATTCCTTTAGTCTTCTATGTTTCATCTTTCTACTCTCCAACTGTCTCACCCTTATCATGTTCACTTTCCTTTATAGTGACTGAGACTAGAGTACTTTGTGCCAATGTAATGATGGTAGAAGTAGCTAGCTCCTTCCTTTGATATACCACAAGGGGTAATGTGGGTTGTATCATGGAAAATTGAGGACCGGCTATAGGTGTAACTTGTTTCTATAGTTCCTCTCCTGCAGATACCTTGTCTGCCTTCTCAATCTCATCAACACTCACTAGTACAAGATTCTCACAAAGTTTGGCTTGGGTAGTGGATTCCACCAGTATCTTCTTCAATTCATCCTCTATCAGGGAATTGATGTTCTGATTGATAGCAACAAAAAAATCCTTTATCCTTACAACATCATTTTCTATGTTCACTTCATGTGGAGGACTGGCACTCAACACTAGTGTATCTAGTACACTCTATTCTATTTGTTGCTCATCCTTAGGTGGTGCTTATGTATCTACATCTATTTTAGTGTCTTCCTCTTGTGTAACTAGCTTAGTATCAACTATAATTACCTTTGTTACCTATTTTTTCTCTTCTTTGTCCTCACCTACCTCAATAGGTGCCTACATTATTGCCTAGGGTGTTGTTAAACCATATAGTGATTTCCAAACCAAAGTGGTTTTTTATACAACATCCTCAACCTTATTTTGCAATATGTTGAATGCCCTATAGTAAATTTTCTAATATGCTTCTTCAATGCCTTGGCCAGTGTCTCTCTATCCAATTCTGGCATCACTCTGGCAAGTGTAGTCTCTCTGATTTGTCTTTCTATGTTTAGACTATATTGCCACTTTTTCTCAACTCTATTAGATAATTCCTTTGTTAGAGAGCTGGCAATCTCAATTGGAGTTTGTTTAAATATTTCCATCATGGCATAAATTGACTCCTCTACTTGGTTCATCTCATCTTTTCCAAGTGTATCAAATTTAATATGTATGAGACTAGATCAATCAGCATTGTTCCTTATATTCTTACATATATTGTCTATATCTGAAGGACTATGACTTACCACTTGGAACTGGTTGTTGTCATCATATTTTATCTTCTCTTCATCAGATTCAACTAGAGCAACATATTTTCTCCTTGGTCTCCTCTCAGGATCCTCTTCATTGCTAACTGCTCTAGCCCTCTTCTCTTTTGGCTTGACTTCTTCTTGAGCCTTCTTTGTAATAGTCCTTGTGCTTGCTCTTGTAGAGGGAACTGTAGGCTTAGGTTTTGCATCCTTCCTTGGTTTGCTAGCAGCTAGTGTCTTAACTTTCCTCTTCTTTTTCTCAGGTACTTCATTGGCTTCTTCTCCCTTAGCACCTTCTTCAATTTCCACTTCTTCTACTTGATCTTCTCCTTGACCTTGAGTTAAGGCCAATGATGCTTGAGCTGGTATATCCTCTTCTTCTTCTCCATCTGCTCCATCAAATTTCTCTTTTAACTTCTTCACAATTTTGTTCTTCTTCGTAATGATTGAGGTAGTCTTCAAGTCCATTGTTATCTTGAATTTGACTACATCATAGTTTCCAAAGGTAGTAGCCTTAGCATCTACATCTTCTACAAGTAATGTTGTTATTACTGTAGAGATTTCATCAACATTGATTTCATAGCCTAGTGGCCTTAGCCACCTTACCCTTGGAACAATAGCTTAAGCATATGTAAAATCAGTGTCAACTAGAAAGAAAACATCATTGAAATGTTTCTCAACTAGTGAAACTAGTATCCTCAGTCTCTTCTTCATTGATTGTTTGAAGTCCTCAAAATAGCTTGTCATAATTAACTTAAAATTGTTCCCAAGTTGCTCAATAAACTCACCTATCTGCACTGCAACAGATCTATTTTTTTTCCAAGAAACTTTACCAAATGTGGGGAAAGTGTTCTATACATAAAAGAACATACATACAAGAATTGAGCCAAGTTTACATTTTTCACTTTCGGTCTTCCTTATAGCTCCCAAATTTTCTAACAATTGTTGAATCTACAACTCGGCAAGGTCATAGGTATGATCCTTCATGACTATCTTATAGCCCATGTCAACAACAATACATCGTACACTGTTGAGCCTGCTTGATTGATAAAATTTATGTGCTATTATCCTCATGATAAATGCAATTAGGGGATCTGAAATAGTATCAATTGTCACCCCTCGTTTGTTCTACACTGCCCCTGTATTCTTCTCAATGACCTCTTTAGATTCTCTTCTCATTATTTTAGGTCGGTCAAGTGTTGGATACCCTGATACTCTATGTACAATTTTCTTGGTGATCTTCACTAGTTCATTTTCCAACCATATAGAATTATCATGAATTCTTCTCAAGACTATCTTAATCCATTTAGTCTTGAAAACATTTAGAAAATCTAGGGCACGGTTCAACCGTTTCCTCTCTACAATTTTGAATTCATCCTTTAATGTTCCATTTTCACATAATTTTCCATAGGTTTCCCTAATTTCCATGTCTCCTATGCTTCCAACCTTACATGTATAGCAACATCTTATGTCTTGAATCATCAAGACTCTCGGTGGTATCATCAACAATGCACCAAATGGATCTTGCTTGTAAGTGATATCAAGTATGACTCTAAAGTTTGGTTGTTTGATCTCATTACTTATCAATCTCCCATTCAAAAATTCTTTACCCTCTTTAACCTTACCAGTTGAAGAACTCGAAACCATAATGTAAACTAGGTTTTGTGAAAATTCAAACTGTGTAGCCTGGTACACAATAAATGCCATTGTGAATCTGTTGTGATGGTGTTGAGCGACTGTTGAATTCAACTTGCAAGCACTGCTATGATCTCTTTTAATTTCACCTTTCACTTTTCATGCTCTTCTTCAAATTCAAATGATGTCAAATGAGTAGAAATCGATCATATAGACCTCAAAACCTTGCATTTAATGCTTAGTGCTTACACAGTTGTAAGCTCAACTTCAATAAAGATTTTGAGTCACTCAACTTCCATGAAGTTTCCTTTCCACTTAGCAACCACTACGAGCTCAATCAACACTAATAACTTTGCTATCTTAGCATCAACTAACATTTCACTCGACAACCATAGTGAAACTTTTCATGCTCAGAAGTAACATGAAAACTAGCAAAAATTAAAGATTTCTTCTAGATTCTTAACAACACCTTGAATCTTTATTCATGCATATGTAATCTTTTCATAACTAAATCCTTGGAACTGATGTATAGTATATCTTTTAGATATCAGTCCCACATACCTCTTGATTGCTTAATTTGAGGAAGTGTGATCACGTGACCCATTGGGTGAAGTGATCCCATCTGAACTTGATGTTTTGCAATCTTTCTTTCTCTTCCATGTCTTGTTCATCTCATCTCTAACATTCTCAACATTTTCCTTTCCTTTTCCTTCTTTGAATTCCCTGCTTGGTGCCTTTGACCTTGTGGGACAATTTTTGCTTATGTGACCAATTTTTAAATAGCTGAAACATGTGGTTTGACTCAACCATCTACTGTAGTCACTTTTAAAATGTGTTCTTATGTAGTTTTAAGAAACATGTCCATACTCTTAACAGTAGTGACAACTATACCTTGTATTATAATCCTAATTATAAGAGCTGTCATTGTGCTTTACCTTTGTTTGCTTGTTTGATGACCATTTAGGCTTTGATCTGCACTCATATGCTCTATGTCCATACTTCTGATAGTTATAATAGTATCCTTCTAATATTTTTGTGCTTGTGGTCTTGGTTTTGCATTCATGTGCTTGATGTCCTTGTTTGTTGCATTTATGGCAATGACCGATGAACTTCTACTTAGGATTCTGATTTGCAATCTTGCTCCTACAAACATTAGTAGTATGACCTATCTTACCACAACTATGACAAGTAGGTTTGGAGTTCTTACCTTTGTTACTTCTTTCTTCACCACTTTTGGATGATTTTCCTTCTTTAGTACTAGTGTATCCCAATCCAAAAATATCACTTTTGGATCTAGGGGATCTCATCAATTATTCAAAGTAGTTGATAGCTTCACTAGGTTTGTTGAAACTTTCAACAAACTCTTTTTCTCTTTTCAAATAATTGCTCAGTTGTTCATTCTACAACTTCAGTGTGGTGATCTCAATATCCTTTGCATTCAGTTCATGATTTGCAATCATCATTTGACCCAAAGCTTCCAATTGCATGTTAGCAATCCTAGTTACCTCTGATGTTTTCTCTTCTAGTCCATTGGTCAAAATCCTTTTGTCATCTTCAATCATGACATTGTCCTCTTCATCTTTCTTTTTCTTCTCGATCACCTCACATAGAAATACTGATTGGACTTCTTGTTCTCTCTTTAGATTTCTATCTTCTTTAGTTAGGATTCCATTCTTTTCCATTAGATCTGCAACTACAGCATCAAATTCATTTGTGTTTCCATTAGTAAACAATTTAGTAGTGTCAATCTCTTGGTATTTTGTGTCATTCTCTTCAATAGAAATTTCTTTCCTTCTCTTCAATGATATCTTCAAATCATTTCTTGCTTCATTTAGTTGATGTAAGGCAAGTTGTATTTCAGTCTTCTGAATCTCAATAGTCTTCCCAATATGTAGACTTCCATCTCCAAGATCTTTCCTCAAAGTTGCAAAGCTTTACTTTTAGAGAACTCGGCTCTAATACAAATTTCTAGAAATACAATAGTGAAGTAAATTTTGAGGGGGGGGGGGGGGATGCGGGGGTGAATCAACACTTAAAACTTTCAACCTCTAAAACTATTCATCACACATGCATCTCACAATCTATGCATATAAAATGAAATACCAAATTAAACATATACATCCATAGCACGAAAGTAAAATGTTCAAGACATGTATGACACAAGATATTTGGTTACCTAGAAACCCTCCAATGAGAAGGTAAAATTGGGGTGGGGATGACACCCACAAATCTTCACTACTACAATAATAAAGTGTATCCAATGAAGGTTACAATGTTTGACCATGAAACGTGATCTACCCTGTTAAAGGCCTATAAGATTCTTATATCTTACCCTATTAAAGGATTTAAACACCCTGCCAAAAGTGTGCTTGGTAAAAGGACTTTAACTTACAATGAAGTAAGCACCCTATTAAAGGATTTATAATAGCATGTTAAGACTACTCTATTAAGAGATTTAACTGATTCACCTATTATAATGTCTCAGCAATGATCCTTCGGTTAGCACTCTATTGCTTGATGTTAGATCACCTCTATACTGATGTGTACTTGATCCTTTCTAATCAAATGTATCTTTTATGTCCTCTAATTCTTTTTCTTTGTTCTCCTTTAACTGATTTTGTAATGTAACTCAATTCATAACACCTTAATCACCATTAATGCTTTGTTTGTGCATGTAAACTCTCTTCAATTCTCCTTAGCATTCATTAGAAATTTTAGGGTTTGTCTTTCTTAAGAAGACCTAGGTGACCTAGGGTTAGGTATGAATCAACAGTAGTGATTCACCCATATTGCCCCTTAAACCTTCCCTTTTTTTGATTGGATGCATGTAATGCATAGGGATTCACAATTAAGATTTTTCCTTGTCAAAAAATATGGTAAATCAATCCTTAAGGTGGCCAAAAAATGGTTTACATAGGAGTTTATGCCATTACAAACAACTATGTCAAAACTATGTAACTCGACACTTAAAGTCCTTGATGCTCAGCATCAACTACAACTTTAATGTTGTAACTCGGCCTCTAAATGACTTGGCATCCACTGATCACTCGACATCTGAGTAGCTTGGAACATACCATCTGCTCAGCACTTGAGTGACTTGGCACTTACTAGTTACTTGGCTCACACTAAATATCTGTCGCTTGGTATATACTATCTTACAACTTATGCTCAACATGTATTACTTGTTCAGTATGAACTAAGTAAATAACTTAAGTATATTGTCGCTCGTATGTCAAAACCAATTTGAGACTAATAGATTGATCTCCACCTCCCTGGCATGATTGGTGATGTTGTTTAACACTTCTATTTCTCAAATCTTTGAGGCTAATGTTCTAATGAACACACAAGGTGTAAGAAAAATGACCTAATAGAGATTTGAATTTTGGTAGTCACTTAACCAATGAAGTATTTTAACTATTTCATTATAATACAGATACTATAAAATAAGAAGAATTTATTATTTAATTATATTTAATTTATCTACAAAAAGTGTATTATTATATGTACTTACTTTTATAAAAATATAGCAAATAAATTATTGAAAAACATAGTTTTATTCTATTATCTATGAATAGGGCAATTTGATCAAACCAAAAATTATGAAATAAAATCAAAATTATAAAATATTTTTATTTACAAATAGAATCTTAATATTATTTAAATGTTATCACTTTTTAATAGAATATTATATTCACAAGCCTTCATAGTATCTTTAGTATTTTGATAGTTAATGAGTTTCAACAATAAGATAAAATAAAACATTCAAACCGTGAACGTGAAACACATAACACATTGATTTTGGTATCGTAGAAAACTCTTGGTCAAAGGACAAAACTGTGGTGGGGATGATACTCACAACTCATCACTGAAGTAACAAGTTGCCCAGTTAAGAGATTTATAATAATGTCATCTTCTAAATTACTACACTTTGTTAAAAGTGTCTAATACCCTGGCAAGAGTATCAAAAGTCTTATTAAAGACTACTCTGTTAAGATATTTTATCCCACTCTTACAGTGTTCACTTGATTAAAGGATTTACATAATAAGTTCAAAATAGAACTATAAAGTCCTATTAGAGACCACCTTGTAAAAGGATTTTATAATCTTGCTAATTAATTGATTAAGAAATAAATAATAATAAATTGACCTATAATTCGCTTTCCTCTACTTGATAGGCCCATTACTTCATTTATTCTTCTCCTGATAACATGATGTTCTCCCTCTCACTGATAGCTTCTTCTTTATCCCTTCACTGATAGTTGCTCACAACAATACTACTTTCAATAACTTGTGTTGTGCACCAAAAATTTGTCACACACCTTAGTGAGCTATTTTTTCCTTTTTCCTTTTACTTCTTTGCCATTTCCACTTGATAACCTAATTAGGGTTTTGAGAATCTTCCACAAGCTTCCCTTGATCTATTGACTCTTCTCACACCAATAGATCTTTATCTTCTCTAATATGCTAGGGCATGATATGTCATTGATAAAATACATTACCTTGATAGTACTTATAACTTAATATGTCATACACATAATATAAAGTTTTGACCAAAAATGACAACATATAGAAATCATACCAAAAAGGGTGTATAGGATTTTGTCCTTAGTAACAAAAGTATATTGTGATTATTTTATGAAAATATAGAAATTATATTACATTATTATATATTCTATGAGTACTTATGTTATTTCTTATATAATATTTTCTATAAAAAATTATTACCTTATCATTATCTAAATTACTAGTGAATTAAAGCTATACATTTAACCTCTTTAAATGTTTGATAAATTTCAAATTGTATATAATTTTTTAATGCTTATTATAAAAATAAGTGGCTTTATCACTCATTACAATATCAAAAGAAATAGTTCAGATGTAGTCACTATTATGTAATAGTGAAAGTAATCTAGATGTATGCTTTGAATTTTTAAAATAAAGTATATAAAGTTAGAATTAAAACTTCATGTACAATGATATTTAATCAGTAAAATTAAATTAAACAATATCTATTATAATAATAAGTACACAATCATAATTGTTATACAAGTATCATTTTTGATAGATTAAATATAATAATAATTATAAATAGTTCACAATCATACATGTAATAATAGATCTATAGAATAATAATGGGTGTGTGCATTAAGATGGTGGACAAAAAAGTGGGCACCTCCCAAAACAAACATAAAATTTCAAAAAGCAGCCAGATTTGGCAACAATGCCTAGCCAAAATTAATATAAAAAGAAAATTCAATCAGGTTTGGAAGTTCTCCAAAACTTGATCAGGTTTTAAACAACTAAAAAGTTCTCCAAAACCTAACTAGTTTTTAAAGAACAAAAAAATAATTCAAAATCCAATTGAGTTTTGAAGAACTAATTTATTTTTCTTGCCCACTGTTTTGGCTATTTTAGCTTCATCCATGTGCAACAATGATGCCTTGTAAATAAGGTAAGTTTTCAAAAAAAAAATCATTTTTGTTTTCATCTCTTATTAAAGTAAGGTTTGTAATTGAGTTATATATACCATATGCTTCAAAGAATCCTACAAAATTAAATAGAGATGAAAGAGAACCTATTGGACAAACAACACAATTAAACCATGAAGATTTTTTGCATAAACAAGAGAAAAACCCTCAAGTCACTATGGGATAGCTACAAAAACCTTGATTTGGTGGTGTACAACCACAAGAGCCCCAAAATGTTTCCCTTCAACAACCACCACCACCTATAAACCCATTGTGTCTCCTATTAGATCATGTTAATGGTACACAATAGGGCCTCATCAACCACCATACACAAAATAGTTCACACATTTCATAATTGGTCAATAGGCTAAGGTCCTCTAGTCTTGATCACCACCCAATCCTCGCTGATACACTAGAACAAAATGCAAATAATAAAATGAGGTTTCTTGGGAGGTTACAAAATTAGGTTCATGGAAGGTTACATGTCATGCATTTTATCTAGATGAGTTATCATATCACCAAGTAAAAGCTAAGGGCATACTTAAAATTGATATATGTGCTCTTTCTAATGATCCTACTACTAATAACTCCTTAGAAGAAAGTAAAAAAAACTTTCCTGTGCATTGGTGTATTTAAAATATGATGAAATCATCTTTTTGTGATAGGTGGTATGGGTAAAAGCACAAACCTGTGTCACCTTTGATAAAGAAAAAGGATCCCAGAATGCAAACTATTCGACTTTAATGACATAAAAATGGTATTTGTGTTTAGAATTTGAAGATGATGCAAGTTGATAAAATGTGTAAAATTGGATAAATTTTATGCCTATAATTTTATATTTTTCAATTGAGTAATAATTTATTCATTGTTTTTTAAAATTTTAAAGTCCTTTTTTTAACTTCGAAATATTTAGGGTGTAGGTCTCATTAAAAAAGTATATGCTAATCATCATTTTTTGCTCTAATTTGAAAATATGTTATATATGACATGTTTAGCTAGGGAACAAAAAAAGAAATATTGGTTTTTGAATTTTTTTTTATTATAAAAACTTGAATTTGACCTTATCAGAAACCAACAATTTATTCCTCCTATCAAAACTTCCCTATTAAATCTACATTTTTTTGAAAAAAAAATTACCTATTCTTGAAGAGGACTCTCTCCTCTAGGGATAATTTTTATTTATTTATATGATTTACTAATTTTTTCCTTTTTTGAGGGACCATCTTCTCAAATGTTAAAATACTTACTTATAATATTTTGAAGTCATAACATATTATAACTAATAAAAATGCTATGAAATTTATATAATGATGACATTGACTCTAAGATCTATAAAAGAGTATTTCTAGTTTTTTTTTAAAGTAAAGTTTTGATAGAGAAATGATATTTCACCAAACTAGGTTTAGAGGTTTTGAAAAGTGACATAGATCTATGCCCTTACTTGTATATAGTATTTGACCTACCACTATGTAACAATTATGAGGTGCCTTTATATTTTTTGAGAAATCTATTCTATGAGTTAATCCTTGTTGAGAAGCCAAATTACTTTAACATTTATCAGTTCTAAAGTAGAGGGAGAGGCTCTACACAAGATAGACATGGGGCTCATAGGGTGGCACTTGACCACAAGATAGGAGGCATAGAAATAGAAAAACCATGGTTCATCTTGTGGTATGTACAATCATAAAGGTTTATGGATTTATAGACTCTTTATGTGGCTGCATCATTAATTAATGTCATTATTCAACATGACACACATGTAGCCAAAGGACTAGGTGGATTATCACCTATAACACCTCCATTATCATTAGATGTTCCATTAGGGTCATCACAGCCTATGCAACTCCATCACCATCAGGTTCATCCCTATCTTTGCCACTTGCATCATCATCACATGCATCATTAAACCCATCCCAACATATTGAGCATATTTGTCCCAACTTCTAGGGTATATATGATGGCATATATACTAAGGAGAATGAGGATGGATTGAGATCACATCCATGTATACATTATAGGATTAGATACTATGTATCCATTTTTTGAGGATGTGGCTCTCATAGATGAATTGATGATGATGGTCTTTTCTGGAAAGGAGACATGGGTTTGTTTATTTGATTTTTCACATTTTATTAATTAATAAGAAAAATATCATGAAAGTAAATAAATTTTTATTTATATAATACTCTAGATTGATACATGAATAATATTCAATGTAGGGTGCAACTGATGGTAGGAGAACACCACACAGTATTCGTTGCACTAGATGCACAAGTGGAGCTTGAAAACTTGATGTAAAGTTTTATAAATATTCCTAAAAAAATAATAATATATTGGTTTATAAATATGTTGTATAGGTTTTGGTATCCCACTAAGTCTCTCTAATAGATTTGTTAAATGAGTCAAAATCCTTATGTTCCTAGATGTACCCAAATGCAGTAATATTCCTTCAAAAGCTCCAAACCCAACTTTGTTAGTTCCTCAAATTCTTGGTTGGAAAACCTATGAGCCTTGATTTCTCAATGCTAGGAAATCCAACACAATTAGGCCAATGACTAGGGTTTGAACTAAGAAACAAAAATCCTCTTCACTTCAGGATCTACTAACCTATTTGGATAAGCCTAGTGGAATTATTTGTAATAACTTATGTAGATTTTATTTGTTGATGCTCCTAGGATAGAAAGTAATTTCCAAGGATAAATCATTGATGAAAGGCTATATGCTTTCCTAATTGTTAAGATACTTATTTTAAATTTGAAAATATGAAAAAAATAGAAACAATGACTTAATGTGATATTGGTAATCAGATAAAGAACCCCACTAACTACAACTATTTATCAACTTATCAATAGCTAGACCAATCCTTTTTTATTGAGTACATAGAGTCTAACTCTAAAAAAAAATATCACCAAACCCTTGAAGACAATGTGCACACCATCAGTTATTGGATAGAGAACTTTTTGAAATATGGATCCTAGTCTAAGTGAATTTAACCCTAGTGATGGAGACCACATAGATAAAGATTATATTACATGCAACATTTGATTATCAAAGGCACATATGAAATTAAATCTATTAACAATAAATTAGATTCAAGAGGACAATACTAAAAAAATGAGTTATTGAACATCCAAATATCTAAATAGAGTATCAAAAGAAAGCATCTTATATTTCTATATGAAATAAGGACCATCAATGAAGTAGTGAATATTGCATAGATATTGAAATTGCACCAAACAATAAAGTTCAAATTGATTTATAATATTGCATAAATATGAAAATATATCCAAAATGTTCAACTCTAAATATATATCTTGCATGTATATTTTGTCTTCTTATATCTTGTCTCAAAATAAGATCTTAGTACCCTTTCTTATACAAAACGAAAGGGTGTAACATAGATTCAAATCTTTTCATCTTGTAACTATTCATTCATAACTAAATGCTAATGCATATAAACTAAAAATTAACTTAACAAGGGCCATTTGTTGTTCATTCTATAGTAGAGACCTCTTCATCTTCATTGGTTGCTATCTCCACCTGTACTAGTTCAAGTAATACCATGTACTTGTTGATCCACTTAGAAATATGTTCCTGGGAAGACCATGTGAATCTAAAGACCTCAGGGATAAATTTATGTATGTCTTGTTATTTCTTCCCTATAATAACTTGAACATCAGTTTGGAATTAAGTAAACTTGTTCTCAAGAATGATGATCTTATCCAATAGAATGTGGAAGTCATTCATTTGGAAGCTTTCCTTCTCCTTGAACTGATTCATGGCCCTTTTTAGAATTGTTATCATTAAACCTTTCCAAACCTCCAATAATTTTATCTATCCATCATCATCAAGAAGAGAAGATATGATGCAATAGGTTCAATAAAAGAGATGAATTGTACCCTCTATTCAGTTTTATGTTGCTCCTATTTGGTATAGGAAAAGTTACTTTATATAGCCTCTAACATATATACTATTTCTTTGATCAATCAGGGAGCATCTGGATCCCACTTTTTTACCTCATATAGTATGTCCAATTTAAACCTAGAAGGCTTCCATTTTCTCTCCAACTCCAGCAATACATTTGTGTTGTTTTGAATAAATTGATCATATTATTCAGGCATTAAAAACCTACATGCACCTCATTACATCTTCCAATAATCAGCCTGACCTTGAATGTCACGATATCCTCAAGATTTTTATAAGTGCACTCCTTGTGTATGTCTTCATCTCTAATCTCTCTCAATTTCTTTTCTTTGACTTCAATGGTTGATATTATGGGTTGGTGAACAACTATATCTCTAGGTGCTTGAAGGGATTTCATACTATTTAGATGACTCTCCAACCTTCTTGTTTTTGTGTGAATTTTATTAATGATGGCATTCATGTCCATCTCTCTTATTTATAATTACTCAAGTCTATCCTTCATGTGTTTCATTTGTTCCCTATTGAACATGGCTTTGTGCATCGATTCATTTGAAAACACTAAAGGATTAGTGCTATCAATAGTTTGAACAACTCCCATTCCCTGTGTTCCTCTAGAGATATCAATTATCTTGGTTTTATCACATTTAAAGGTGACCCAAGTAGCTATGGTTTCAATTTTTGGATCAAATTGTAACCCTTCTATCTTCTCCAAAATTTCAATTTCAGTGGAAAATATATTATCATCTTGTTTCCTTACTTGGTCCAACATGAATAATTCCTTAAGTGTAATAATGGGTACAATGAGGATATCACTCTTGTGTACAATCTCTCTGGCTTCTTCTTTAGTGTAGTTTATATCATCAAGATGTAATTCATCTATCATTTTTTGTATCATAGTAGAATGTTGGGATTCATCAAAGCCTTCCAACCTTGTCTTCTTCTTCTCATCAAAGTTATTCATTCTAAATTTGATCCAGAAGTCCTTAAAGTCTCATATCTTAGTGAAATCCTCTTACTCAATGAACCACTAAGAAATTTCCTCCCTCTCATCCTCATTGTAAATTGGTGTATCATTCTCCACTGTTAATGCATGATACCCATGTATTTATTCTTTGAATACTGGGACATGCTTTGGTTCTTTAACTATGACACTCTCTTTTAAAAAAATTAGTATGTGGGAAACCTTCTCTAACCCCCCTTCTTCATCTAAGTGGCCATATGAAATTGATGGAGTACTACTCTCCTCAGGTATAGTATCCTTAGGTTCTAAGGTTGGACCTCCTACTAACAATTTTCTCTTCTTTTGAGCAGGTGGAAGTTGAGGTTACTCAACATCCTTTCCCCTCTTACTCAATATATTTCAATAAAGTTACAGATACATCTATCAACTCTAAAGGCCTCTAACTCAATCTCATCATAGAAATGGGGAAGTCCTTCATTTAACCTTTGTTTCTTAATGTTCAAAAAAATACTCCACTTCTTCTTCCTGTACATAATTTTTGGAATATGATCACAATTCCTTATACCATCTTCCGCAAAATTGAATTGATGATTTTTTCTTGTAACAAAAGACTTGATGTGTCCCTCCAGATCATATTCTCTTGCCTTAGCATTTTGAAAACCAAAAGTATTGATAATATATTCGTAAACCTCATTAATGTTCAAGTAGCCTATGATGAAACCATCAAATTTCATATAGTGGGGCATATGATTCCCTTCTTCCTATTCTATAAAATGTTATTTTTAATCAACGTCAACTGCCAGATAGACTCAAGGAAACCAACCCTTTCAGACACAAATTAGGGAAGTATTTGGGGTTATTGCCTACATCTATACAACCTAATCAATGTGAAATTAGGTTTTCATATCTAGTCCCTAAAATTAAACTCATATTTTTCATTAGGAAAGTATTTCTTTGGCTTAAACATTACCTTCATTTGTTTAGGTATGATGGTGATGGAACCTTCGAGCAATCTAGTAATCCATACTACATATACATCCCTAAATGTCTTAAAATGCCCATCCCTGCCATGTTTATTCCATGCCTTGCATGGCATCTGAATGGACAATGGATTATCTTGTTCATTAGTGGTAGTAAGCTTCAAAGAACTCATAAATTGGTTTGCATCTTAGAATAGCTAGAGATAACACAACATATAATAATTCTTGAATGACTTGTCATTTTTCCATCTAGCTAACTTTGTGTGAAGGGTCCTCTCAATCTCACTAGAAAAATCAAACTCAAAATAGAAGTGATGGATCTGAATCCTCATAGACATGTACATGCAATCAAAGGGGATTTTATCTTTAAATTCATCTCCAAACAAGTGATCTGACCTATAATAAGTGTTCTTAAAAAATCTCATGTAACTGTCATCGAAATGAGGACCCATGTTTTCCACTAGCATCAACCTATTGTCTTGACCACTATTCATAAAGTGTACTATCTCTATTAGGGCTTGTGTTCTCAACCTTAAATCAAGCCTTGTCTATCTTAGTTAGGGCTTGAGTTCTCAACCCAAAATATTCTTTAATGTGAGACCTATTTATAACTAGTAAGGGCATCCCATCTAGTTTTCTGACTATTCTTTTAGAAGGTTCATAATATTCAGCCATAATATTAATGAACTCTATGTCCACATATAAAGTCAAAGCAAAGATTTTTCCTAAGTCAAGTCACATATAAGAGATTTTATTTTAATCTTCAATTGGTATCAGAGAAGGTTGTAGAATTTGTTCTCTTGCAGGAAGGGAAATGATTCTCTATAAGATCTTTCAAAATGGAAAGTGGTCACAACTTTCCATTCCAACTTCCACTATTTTCTAGAGACAACTATGAATATTGGAGTATCAAGATGAAGACCCTATTATTATCTCAAGATCTTTTGGAATTAATAGAAGGAGGATACATCGGTCCTTCAAACCTAAATGCTTTAAGTGCCTTAACATAGGCTCAACACAATAAGGTAAAAGAAGACAAGAACAAGGATAATCAAATTCTTTTCATCATTCAAACTATATTGGATATGTCTATTTTCCCCCATATAGCTGGTATGGCAAAGTCAAAAGATGCATGTGAAGCTCTTCAAATTGTATACTAAGGATCGAACAAGATAATATTGGTGATACTTCAAACCCTTCAAAGAGATTTTGAAAATGTAAGGATGAGAGAAGATGAGTCCACTCATGAGTTTATTATGAGGGATAGAACTACTATTAATTATCTCAAAAATCAAGGAGAAACTATCATAGAGAAAAAATTTGTAGAGAAGATTCTGAGATATCTTCCTCCAAAATTTGATCTAGTGGTCATAGCCATTGAAATGAGTAAAGATAAATATGCCTTAAAAATTGAAGAGTTGATAGGTTCTTTCCAATCACATGAAGGACACATGCAACATTTAATAGAGAATCTAGTGCAAGCCTTCCAATCTATAGTCAAAATTGAAACAAATCCTGTAGCCCCATTCCAATCAAATAAAACTCAAGGGGAGTCTTTTGCATCAAGAGGATGTGGTAGAGGATGATGAAGAGGAAATAACTAAGGAAGAGGAAGGATTTGTGAGGATCAAAGAAGAATCCAGTGTCAATGTTGTGAAAGCTATGGACATTATGAATGTGAATGTAGAAAGAAAAAGTATGATTTGAATAAATCAAGATCCAAATATACTGAAGAATCTCTTGAAGATGCAAAGCATTCCATGTTCTTCACATGAAATTTGGTAAAAGAACCTTAGAAGGACATGTGGTTTCTTGATAGAAGGTGATCAAATCATATGATAGGTGAATCTGATCTCTTTGTCAAATTAGATGAATCTATGAGAAGTCAAGTAAACTTTTGTGATGATAAAGAGGTCGATGTTATGGGAAAAAGTACCTTTGTAGTAAAAAATGAGCAAGAAGAAATTAGTTATATTCATGACACCTTGCATGTGCCCAAGTTACAACATAATCTTTTAAGTATTGGCCAGCTTGTAGCAAAAAATTATAAGGTAGTTTTTTAGGATAACTGCTGCAAAGTTTTTGATAAATTAGATAACCACCATCTTGTAGCAAAGGCTTTTATGACAAAGAATAGATTTTTTCCTCTCACATTGGTTTTTGCTAATATGTATGTTGTTAAGGAAACCATAGATGATTCATGGTTATGACATCAAAGGTATGGTCATTTACATTTCCAAGGCTTAAGTTGCCATCATAACAAAGACATGGTGAGAGGACTTCCTGCCATTCAGAGAAAAGAAGAAGTTTGTTCAGGGTGTGCTCATTGTAAGCAACATCGAGAAATTTTTCTGGTGAACAAATCATGGAGGGAAAAATCTCCTCTAGAGCTTGTGTATGATGACATTTGTGGTATTATGTAAGAGGAATTCTTGGGTAAGAATATATATTTTTTGACCCTTATTTATGATTATCATGCTACAAATGGGTTTACTTTCTTAAGTAGAAATCTCAAGTTCACTTTGGATGCTTCAAGAATTTTATTGCTGCGGTAGAAAAGAGAAGTCAGTATTCCATTAAAATAATCAGGACAAATAGAGGGGGAGAATTTATCTCCAAAGAGTATGCTGATTTTTGTGACATGCATGGCATTTAAAGATAGCTTAGGGTAGCCTTTACCCCTCGTGCCCCTACACCCCCCCCCCCCCCCCCCCCCACAAACTCTAAGAACCTCCCATTTCCTTTTGGGTTGTTGCAATAGAAATCACAATTTATAGTTTCAATCGAAGCCCAACAAAAGTGCTTCATAATATCACTTCAAAGGAATCTTGGAGTAGGAACAAGCCCTTAGTAGCTCACTTTCATGTATTTGGTTGCCCTACATATGTTCATGTTCCTATTCAGAAGAAAAAGAAGTTGGATGCCAAATCCCAACTTTGTATCTTTGTGGGTTATTTAGATTTCACCAAAGGATATAAATTTTATGAACCTGACACAAAGCAATGCATTATTAATCAAGATGTGGTTTTTGATTAAGGGGGAGTATGGAAATGGAAGGAAGAAGTTCAAAAATGTACACCATTCTTCATGAGTAATGAAAATTTTCAATTCCCTCATCTCTCCACAACATCAAGTTGAAGCTCAAGCCAAAGTCCACCAAGTTCACCAAATTCTTCTTCAAGTGAAAGTTCAAATTCACTATCTGTAGGACCAAAAAATGGGTTAAATGCATAACATACTATGAGAAAATCACAAAACTCAATCAACATATGTTAGCACCCACTAGTCTACCATGAAAGCCAAACTAATAAAGAAAGCAATAGAAACCCCCTTTTTCATTTGTAGCTTCCATGTCCTTCTCTCTTCTCCAAATGATTGTAGCTCCAATTTTCCTATAGTGCACACAAAATTGAAGCAAAAGTCTATGATGTGGATAATGTCATGAGAATACTTGAAGTTGTGATTTGAATGTGAGAGATGGAATGAGAAATCTAAAAGAAATTAGGACCTAAAGGCTTCCAAGACTTCAAGAGGGCTTCCAGAAGACCCCAAATGAGAGAAAGAGTGCCCATTTTATAATCAACACTCAAAGTGAGGGCATTGGATTTGTCACCCATAGATGTGTGATGTGGCAAGAGATTCCTTTGAGAATCCATGACGCATATGAAAAAATATGCCAATTGTAAGATTCTATGACACATGAAAGTCAAACTTGGCTAAATGTGGAAGAGAATCTATGACGCGTCATAAGACACCTCAACCCACTTAAAGCCAAGAATCTATGACGAATAAGCCAAATAGGGATGTGCGTAAGAGATAAGAATATTTGATTATGAGAAGTCTTAGCCAAGTGTCGAAGGAGAATCCACGAGGTGTCATATCCAAGTGTCATGATGATGCAATATTTTATGGAATATTTGAATTAAAAATCCTTTTATTCCACAAAATAAGAATTAGTAGATGTAAAAGAAAATTTCCTAAATGGTTATATTGATCAATAGGTTTATGTGGATCATCCTATTGGCTAGGAAATTTTAGGAAAATAACACTTAGTTTACAAGCTGAAAAAATCACTCTATGGGTTGAAGCAAGCACCATGTGCTTGGTATGCAAAAATTTATAGTTATTTCTTGAAGAAAGGAATCATTTGAAGTCCTTCAGATCCAACCCTCTATATCCAACATGTTTGTAACAATATTCTACTTGTTTTCCTTTATGTTGATGATCTCATTTTTGCAGGTAATAGCCCATCTCTCATGGAGAAATTCAAAGAAGAAATGAAACAAGCATTTGAGATGTCAGATCTAGGGCTTGTGCATTATTTTCTTAGGGCAAAGGTGAAGAAACAACCTAATGATATATCCATTTCTCAAACCAATTATGGTGTTGATTCAATGAAATAGTTTAGAATGAGATAATACTGTTGGAAATGATTGAAATAATTATAAGAAAAGTTGAGGGAGATTGTTGGAATAAAATATGGAACTAATAAAGAATGTCCTCAATCATTGTTTTGTCATTGATGTCAAACTTGCTACTTGTAGGGATGACAATTGCTTTAGTGATCCAAATACTATCAATTAGTTATTGTCAAGGTGGAGGCAATTAATAAGATGTAACTAAAATACCTAGAGAAAGGTTGAAGTTATGATGTTGGAATGAAGTACAAGGATCAGCTAAGCCATTGATGAAAGAATGTATTTGATGACATACTACAAAGAATGGGCACATTGAAACATATCAAAGATTTAAGGTTTTAACTAAGTCTTTTGTAAAGCTCAAACTAAGTTCATTAGAGAGAAGGAGCCGGGAAAGCTAGTAAGAGCCGAGCAAGTTCTAGTTAATGTCGAGTAAACTTTAGATGCCGAGTGGTGCCGAGTAGAATCAAGTGCCGAGTAAGTTCAAGTGCCGAATAAGTTCAAGTGCCGAGTAAGTTCAAGTGTCAAGTAAGTTCAAGTGCCGAACAATTTCAAGTGCCGAGCTGGTATAGGTGCTGAGTAACACAGAGGTGCCGAGCACCAGTAACTCAATAATGCTGAGTTTTTGCATTATTTAGGAAATCGAAGATTCACTAGATCTAAGCCGACAAGGTTGTTATCTAGAAATTTGTGAATTAAAAGGAAGATAAGAATGATGAGTTGGTGGCACAGAACACCATGTAGAACATTTTTAAGATATAACTGGTGAAGTTTCAAGAAGAAAACAAGATATGGGGTAGATACATTGTATCCTACCTAATCAATTTTGAAACCCAAAAATTGAAGAGGGAGAATTGAGCGGTAAAGGCAAATCAGACTTCTATATAAGAAGACATAAGTTAATAAGAGAAAGAAAGAGCAAGAGGGGATAGAAGGAAAGGAGACAGTGGTCAAGCATAAAAGCATGAAATGCTGAAGAATGTGCCTAGGAGAAGATAGCACAGAAATTCTATTTGTATAGACAACCACAAAGGAGATTGCATTGACAGAATGAGTTAGAAGATTCAAGGAGATGAAGCTTGAGAGGAAGACAAGCAGTCAGAGCTAAAGAGATTAAAGCCAAGCATAAGGATTGAACTAAAAGTGTGATTTGAAATCTGCAAAGCATGTTGTAAGTTATATCAGATCAAAAGACCATTATTGTTACTTTCTAGCAATTGTAACTGTAAGTCTAAATCCTATGGACTTAGGTTGGTTTAACAGCCATTAGAAAAATCCTTTAACAGGGTGACATTCCAAGTGAATGTTCTAAAGACCTTTAACCAGGCCCATTCCTAACAGTTTGGTGAAATCCTCTAACAAGGTCACATTTAATAGTGTGTTGTAAGCCTTTAACAGGGCAGGATTTTAACAGGGCATCACTTCAGAAGAGTGAGAATCAAGTAGCATGTTACTGGTGGTTTTTCCCAAATTGGGTTTCCATGTAAATCATTGTGTCATGTGTTGATCTTGAGTGTTTTATCTTTGCATGTTGATTTACTGTAACTTGCTTATATGATTGATTTAAGTTTGAACAGATAAAAAGGGTATGGATTCATTAAAAGTAGTAAAAAGGTATTAATAGGGCATTTGGACCTTGAATAACTAATTCACCCCCCCTCTCAGTTATTCTAAAGATTTCTAAAAATTGGTATCAGAGTCGAACTGCTGATTCAGTTTAAAGGGACTACTAGCAGAAAAGATCAAAATGCAAAAAAGAGAAGTTCCCAAGCTCAACAAAGACAACTTTGTTGCATGGAAAAGTTTGATGAAGCTACATCTTGGATCCATAGGAGATTATGCCCAAAATTCAATTGTCACTGAACATGTAGATCCAACAGGTGCTCCTACTACAAAAGACATGAAAAACAAACAAGAACACAATCAGACAATGTTGGAAATTGCATCTGCACTCAACTATGCCGAATTTGATGATATCAAAGGATGTGACACTGCATTCAAAATGTGGAAAGCACTATCAGACATCTATGGAGGAGACCAAAATGTACAAAGAGAAAAAAGAGAAAGTTTCAGAGGAAAGTTTGACAACATGAAAATGGAGGAAAATGAGAATGCTGCTCAGTATGGTGCAAGAATAAAGGAAGTGGTAAGTGCAATAAGATGCTTGAATGGTCAACTGGATGAGGATATTGTTAATAGTAAGTTCTTAAGAACCTTGCTCCCTATCTATGCTATTAGAGTATCAGCAATACAAGAACTAAGATGCATACCAGGAAATAATCTAAGCTTTGAAGGTATAATAGGTAGACTCACAGCATTTGAGTTATCTAACTTTGACAACTACAAACCTGAAAATGTTGAATTTGCTTTTAAGGAAAAGTTATCACTGAAAGATGCCGAACAGGTAAAATCAAAGAAAGGAAGAAAAATGAAGTATGTATCTAGTGATAGTAGCACTGATGAGGAAGATGTGGAACAATTGGAAGCATTGCTCGCTAGAAGATTTCACAAGGGCAAAGGAAAATTCAAAGGTAAGATGCCTATCATCTATTTCAATTGCAATGAAGTAGGTCATATTGCTTCAAGATGTCCACAGAAAAAGGATTCCAAGGAAAGCAATAAATACAAGAACAGAAGAGATGATGACAAAAGAGATTACAAAGAAAAAGGTAAGAAGTGTTATATTGTTGAAGAAAATTCTAATGACAATGATGATGAAGTTGTTTATGTAGCCATGAAGGACCAATATGATGAAGAAGAAGCCACAGCACTAGTGACATGTATAAACAAGAATGACAGATGGATCATAGACAGTGGATGCTCACATCACATGACAGGAGACAAAAGTAAGTTTGACAACTTTACTCAGTATGATGGAAATAGTGTTAGATTTGGTAATGATGCTCCATGTCAAATCAAAGGAAAACGTTCTATTAAGCTCACAGAACAGATTTCATGTGATAATAAATATTATGTTGAAGGATTAAACTACAATTTACTGAGTGTCTCACAGTTAGGCAATATAGGTTGCAAAGTGGAATTTGGAAACAAAACTGCAAAAATCTATGATACTGATGGTAAACTAATAGGAAAAGGAGATCAAACAAAGAGTAATTTGTTTTACCTTGATATGGATGATGCTTCTTGTCTATTTGCAAAATTTGATGATGAATGGTTATGGCATAGAAGATTATGTCATGTCAATTTTGATAATCTAGTCAACATCAGTAAAATGAAGAAAGTCAAAGGTCTACCAAAACTGAAAAAGCCTGATAATATCATGTGCAAACAATGTCAACTATGAAAGATGACAAAATCAAGTTTCAAAAGCAAGAAGTATACATCTAAAGAGATACTTGAGTTAGTTCACACTGACTTATGTGGCCTAATGGAAATACAAAGCTATAGAGGAGATAAATACATAATGCTATTTGTTGATGACTATTCTAGGATGATGATTGTTATGTTCTTAAAACAAAAATCTAATGCTTTTCAAATGTTTAAGTGGTATGTGGCCAGAGTTGAAAAGGAAACTGGAAAAAGCCTAAAATGTCTAAGATCATATAGAGGTGGTGAATTTACATCAAAAGAATTTGAGATATTCTGTAATGACAATGGAATCAAAAGACAAACGTCAGCTCCTAGAACTCCCCCACAGAATGGAATTGCTGAGAGAAGAAATAGATCTGTGATTGACTGTGCTAGAACATTAATGATGGAAAAGAATGTTGCTATAAAATACTAGAGAGAAGCTATAAGTGTAGCTGTTCATACACTAAACTGAGTACAAGTCAAGAAAGGTACAAACACAACACCTTTTGAATTATGGTATGGTTACTCACCCAATGTAAAACATTTCAAAGTGTTTGGCTGCAAATGTTTTATCCTGAAGGATACTAGAAATGGAAAATTTGATTCAAAAAGTGATGAAAGTATATTTCTTGGTTACTCCACTAGAAGTAAGGCATATAAGTGTTTGAATGTTAACACTAACAAAATTGTGGAAAGTGCAAATGTAAATTTTGATGAGCACACAGAAGTCCAAGCTGAAAAACCAAAGAAAATGGAAGAATACAGAACCTTTGTATATTCTTATGAAGGAATGACTACTAATGAGGATGATGACAATCAAATTGAAAATCAACAACAAGTGTCAATTTCAGCCGATTCACAACCAGTGAATGTCGAGTTGCATTCAGAAGCCGAGTTACAAAATGAAGAAAATGCACAATCTGATTCTGAAGACAGTACACATAATGAAGAACAACCTGACAATGAAGTGCATAGTGATCCTGAATCCGAAAGATCAAACATGGAAACAAGGACAGAGCCAAGATTATCCAAATATGTAAACAGACATCACCCTACTGAACAGATAATTGGTGACAAAGATGCAAGACTAATGACAAGGAATAGACTAAGACATGAATCATGTCTTATTAGCAAATTTGAACCCAAGACAGTATATGGTGCATTACAGGATGATGACTGGTATAAAGCTATAGAAGAAGAAATTGATCAAATAAGGAAAAACAAAACCTGGAGTTTGGTTCCCAAACCAACTGACAAGAATGTGATTGGTACCAAATGGGTATTCAGAAACAAACTAGATGAGAATGGTGAGGTTACCAGAAATAAAGCCAGATTGGTATGCAAGGGTTATGCTCAAGAAGAAGGAATAGATTATGGAGAGACATTCGCTCCTGTTGCTAGAATGGAAGGAGTAAGAACTTTACTTGCATATGCTGCCTACAAAGATTTCAAAGTCTATCAGATGGATGTAAAATCTGCCTTCTTAAATGGTATACTAGAAGAAGAAGTCTACATTGAACAACCAGAAGGATTTGTTGATGAGAACAACAGGGATATGGTGTGTAAGCTACATAAAGCACTCTATGGTTTGAAACAAGCAACTAGAGCATGGTATGAGAGACTTCACAAGTATCTAGTACAAATTGGATTTGAAAGAACTGATGATAACAGCAACATGTACATCAAAGCTGAAGAAGGTAAAGACATTATTGTATCTAAAATTTTTGTGGATGACATAGTATTTGGTGGTAAGGAAGTACTTTGCAAAGGATTTGCTGACAAAACGAAACATGAATTTGAAATGTCTATGTTTGGAGAAATCAAATTTTTTGTTGGATTGCAAGTACACCAACTTAAACATGGAATATTTGTTACACAATCAAAGTACATCAAAGAAATTCTTAAAGCGTTTGGATTGGAGGAATCCAAACCAGTAAGCACACCAACGGCCACAGGAAATAAGCTGTCCAAAAATGATAAGTTAACTGAAGTCAATCAAACAATGTACAGATCCATGATTGGAAAACTACAATATGTTGTGCATAGTAGACCAGACATAGCATTAGCAGTTGGAATAGTGGCTAGGTTTTCTGCTAATCCTAAAGAAAATCATTTCATAGCAGTAAAAAGAATAATGACATATCTCAAAGGGACTAATGATTTTGGTCTATACTACAAAAAGAATGGAAAATTTGAACTCAATGCATATATAGATGCAGACTGGGGAGGAAACATTGATGACAGAAAAAGCACAAGTGGAGGTGCATTATTTCTAGGCAAAAGGTTGGTTACCTGGACTAGCAAGAAACAAACATGTATATCCCAATCCACTGCAGAATCATAATATGTGGCAGTTGTAGTCAATTGTACAAACATTGTATGGCTCACACATCTATTGAATGGAATGAAAGAAGAAGTAACAAAATCGGTGATATTGTATTGTGATAATACAAGTGCTATAAACATATCCAAAAATCTAGTGATGCATGCAAAAACCAAGCATATCGCAATCAAGTATCATTATGTCAGAGAATTGGTAGAAGACAAACAAGTGAAGTTGGAATACATTCACACAAAGGAACAAACTGCAAATATCTTCACCAAACCATTGCCCAAGGATGCCTATGAATATCTTAGAGGCAAATTGGGGGTCATACCCCTAACCCAAGCAATTTAAGGCAACAAGGAAGCTACCTTGCATCAACAAGAATAAATCATTGAAATATTAATAGGTTGATGCAAAGGATGACAGCAACTACAAAAACTCCAAATCAGTCACAAGCATGGTGACAGAGGGAGAAAAACAACAAGAAGCCAAAGCTTATATTTTGCATGATAAAAATGCTACATCTTTGGCATTTATGTCAAAGAGGGAGAAATATGCAGGGAAACTGATCAAATGCAAAGAAAGAGGGAGATATATATATGAAAGAGGGAGATATATGAGATCAGTAGTGAAATACAACAAGACAACGTATACAATCTTGGTGGTAACTGAATTGATTACTTGATCAATTTGGTTTGCCATCAATGCCAAAGAGGGAGATTGTTGGAAATGATTGAAATAATTATAAGAAAAGTTGAGGGAGATTGTTGGAATAAAATATGAAACTAGTAAAGAATGTCCTCTATCATTGTTTTGTCATTGATGTCAAACTTGCTACTTGCAGGGATGACAATTGCTTTAATGATCCAAATACTATCAATTAGTTGATTGTCAAGGTGGAGGCAATTAATAAGATGTAACCAAAATACCTAGAGAAAGGTTGAAGTTATGATGTTGGAATGAAGTACAAGGATCAGCTAAGCCATTGATGAAAGAATGTATTTGATGACATACTACAAAGAATGGGCACATTGAAACATATCAAAGATTTAAGATTTTAACTAAGTCTTTTGTAAAGCTCAAACTAAGTTCATTAGAGAGGAGGAGTCGGGCAAGCTAGTAAGAGTCGAGCAAGTTTTAGTTAATGCCGAGTAAACTTCAGATGCCGAGTGGTGCCGAGTAGAATCAAGTGTCGAGTAAGTTCAAGTGCCGAGTAAGTTCAAGTACAAAGCTGGTATAGGTGCCGAGTAACACAGAGGTGTCGAGCACTAGTAACTCAATAATGCCGAGTTGCTGCATTATTTAGGAAATCGAAGATTCGCCAGATCTAAGCCGACAAGGTTGTTATCTAGAAATTTTTGAATTAAAAGGAAGATAAGAATGATGAGTTGGTGGCACAAAACACCATGTAGAACGTTTTTAAGATGCAACTGGCAAAGTTTCAAGAAGAAAACAAGATACGGGTAGATACATTGTATCCTACCTAATCAATTTTGAAACCCAAAAATTGAAGAGGGAGAATTGAGCGGTAAAGGCAAATCAGACTTCTATATAAGAAGACATAAGTTAATAAGAGAAAGAGATAGTGAGAGGGGATAGAAGGAAAGGAGATAGTGGTCAAGCATAAAAGCATGAAATGCTGAAGAATGTGCCTAAGAGAAGATAGTGCAAAAATTCTATTTGTATAGACGACCACAAAGGAGATTGCATTGACAGAATGAGTTAGAAGATTCAAGGAGACGAAGCTTGAGAGGAAGACAAGCAGTCAGAGCTAAAGAGATTAAAGCCAAGCATAAGGATTGAACTAAAAGTGTGATTTGAAATCTGCAAAGCATGTTGTAAGTTATATCAGATCAAAAGACCATTATTGTTACTTTCTAGCAATTGTAACTGTAAGTCTAAATACTATGGACTTAGGTTGGTTTAACAGCCATTCGAAAAATCCTTTAACAGGGTGACATTCCAAGTGAATGTTCTAAAGACCTTTAACCAGGCCCATTCCTAACAGTTTGGTGAAATCCTCTAACAAGGTCACATTTAATAGTGTGTTGTAAGCCTTTAATAGTGCAGGCTTTTAACAGGGCATCACTTCAGAAGAGTGAGAATCAAGTAGCATGTTACTGGTGGTTTTTCCCAAATTGGATTTCCACGTAAATCATTGTGTCATGTGTTGATCTTGAGTGTTTTATCTTTGCATGTTGATTTACTGTAACTTGCTTATATGATTGATTTAAGTTTGAACAAATAAAAAGGGTATGGATTCATTAAAAGTAGTAAAAAGGTATTAATAGCGCATTTGGACCTTCAATAACTGATTCACCCCCCCTCTCAGTTATTCTAAATAATTCTAACACATACATGGAATTTTCTACCTCTCTAGCCCTTGGTAAAAATTTAACTAAGAATGATATAAGTCCCCACATTGATCCTACATTATACAAAAGTTTATTTGGAAGCCTCATGTACCTTACTACAATGAGACTTGATATTATGTATTCTATGAGCCTTATCTCTCGGTTCATGCAAAAAATAATCCTAAGCTAAGTGAGTGGTACACACAATTTTGGCATTCATTATTCTCCCAGCAATAAGTTTGAGCTAGTTAGTTACACATATTTTGATTGGGCCAGTTCAGTGGATGATAGAAAATCAACCTTTGATTATGTTTGCTCACTTGGTTCTGGAGTTGTTTCATGGAGTAGCAAGAAGCAGGCGACAATGGCTCTCTCCTCCATGGAAGCATAATATATTATAGCAGTTGCAGACAGTTGTAAAGCAATATGGACTAGAAGGATTATGAAAGATTTTCATTTGATTCAAGAGAATCCTACAACCATTTTTTGTTATAACAGTAGTGTCATTACAATGACCAAGAATCCAGTGTTTTATGCTAGATCGAAGCACATTGAAATCCACCACCACTTCATTAAAGATTTGGTTGAAAATGTTACAATGGAGTTCTAGTTTTTCCTAACCTCTGAGCAAGTTGTTGATATCTTCACCAAAGCTCTCACTACTACCAGTTTTACTAGCTTGAGGAATAAGCTTGGTCTCATTCCCATTGTTCATATAGGGGGAGATTGAAGACATGAATGCACGTGCCTAAGGCATGCAAGCACTCTGCATTTGAATGCATGAATAAAGAGTTCAGTTCCACCATAGATTTTAGTTCCATCATTTTCTATTTATTTTATTTTCATGCACAATAAAATTGCATCTTGTAGTTAGCTTCATGTGCATCATTTTTAATTATATTATCATGCAATCTCTTTGAATGTTTTTGTTTAAAATTTTAGAGTAAACACTATCTTTCTCCATCAGTGTTCGAGGAGAAGATATTTTAGTTTTTTTTTAAAATAATGTACTCTTTAATTTTAGAACACACATTCAATAGAAATAGAGTTTTTATTCTAGTCTATGTCATTCATTATTCATGCTCTATTGTTTCTCTTTTATTTCATCAGTATAACATAAGAGATTTTATTTTAGATCTTCAACCTAGACGTAGAACCCATACACTATTGTGTACTCCTAAGGTGTCTTGTGTATCACCAAAATGATTTGTTTTTGTAAATACTCTTCATGTTGAAGTTCTTGTCCTCTAAAATTGACAGTTTTTCTACTACCTGTTACTAATGAATTTGGTTTATCTTATATCTCAACGTTTTTTCTCCAATAAAGTGAGATCAGTTGCACTCTACGTTCCCTTTGATGTTGGGAGAAATTCTTTTACCACACCACGGGCAAGATTTTTTTCATAATAAACAAGTTGTAGATTTTGATCAACATGTCAGTTTTAGAAATTATTTGTTTTAGATTGTGTATTTTTTAAAACTTTTAAAACACAATTCTTAAGACATTTAAAATCTGATTTTATTTTATATCTGGAATGTTGAAATAACATCTTGGGGATAGGGTATGGATATCCATGAAAGCATAGTGGAGTGGGGATCTTGGTACTTGGAAATGCCTTGGCAAACATGTTGATTTTTGCTCAACTATTATTTTGGCATTTATACTATTTTGTAGTTAGGAAGTTGATCTTTTTTAGCTTGTAATATTTATTTTGGTTTATTAGTTCTATGATTAATATACTAACTTCTAAAATTTATTTTAGGTTTTTTTTAATAATGTACTATTTAATTTCATAACATGTACGTTGAATAAAAATAGAGTTTTTATTCTGATCTCTATCATTCATTGTTTATGCTCTATTGTTTCTCTTTGATTTCATCAGTATAACATAAGAGCTTTTATTTTAGATCTTCAACTTGGACATAGAACCCATACACTATTGTGTACTCCTAAGGTGTCTTTTGTATCACCAAAGTGATTTGTTTTTGTAAATACTCTTCATGTTGTAGTTCTTGTCCTCTAAAATTGACAGTTTTACTACTATTTGTTACTAATGAATGTGGTTTATCTTATATTTGCACTTTCTTTCTCCAATTTAGTGAGATTAGTTGCACTCAACATTCTCTCTAATGCTAGGAGAACATCTTTTACCACACCACGGGCAAGATTTTTTCAATAATAAACAGGTTGTAGATTTTGATCAACCTGTCAGATTTAGAAATTATTTGTTTTGGATTGTGTTGTATTTTTAACTTTTAAAACACATTTCTTAAGATGTTTAAAATCTCATTTTCTTTTATATCTCGAATGTTGAAATAACAACTTGGGGGCAGGGTATGGATATCCATCAAAACATAGTGGAGCAGGGTTCGTGGTACTTGGAAATGCCTTGGGAAACATGTTGATCTTTGCTCAACTATGATTTTGGCATCTATACTATTTTGTAGTTAGGAAGTTGATTTTTTTTAGCTTGTAATATTTATTTTTGTTTATTAGTTCTATGATTAATATACTAACTTCTAAATTTTATTTTAGTTTTTTTTTATAATGTACTCTTTAATTTCAGAACACACATTCAACAAAAATGGAGTTTTTATTCTAATCTCTTTCGTTCATTGTTCATGCTCTATTGTTTCTCTTTGATTTCATTAGTATAACAAAAGAGCTTTTATTTTAGATTTTCAACCTGGACGTAGAACCCATACGCTATTGTGTACTCCTAAGGTGTCTTTTGTATCACCAAAATGATTTGTTTTTGGAAATATTCTTCATGTTGTAGTTGTTGTCCTCTAAAATTGATAGTTTTGCTATTGTCTGTTACTAACGAATGTGGTTTATCTTATATTTACACTTTTTTCCTCCAATAAAGTGAGATTAGTTGCACTCAACATTCTCTCTGGTGTTGGGAGAACATCTTTTACCACACCACGTGCAAGATTTTTTTCATAATAAATAGGTTGTAGATTTTGATCAACCTATTAATTTTAGAAATTATGTGTTTTGGATTGTGTGATTTTTTAAACTTTTAAAACATAATTCTTAAGACGTTTAAAATCTCATTTCATTTTATATCTCAAATTTTGAAATAACAGCTTGGGGACTATTGGAATTATGATATATTTGTCCTTAGTGCAAACACTTATTCGGTTCTGAATGCTTACCGAGCTCATCACTTAGTCTACAATGTATACCAAGCATTCAATGGTTACCTTATAAGTTCAATAGGTAAACAGTTCTCACCAAGCATTCCAGAGGATACGGAGTGAATGGACAGTTCAATAGTGTTCACCGAGCAAAGCAAGGTAAATGAAAAACTCAGTGTTCACCGAGAAAAGCAAGGTAAATGAAGAACTTAGTGTTCACTGAGCAAAGCAAGGTAAATGAAGAACTTAGTGTTCACCGAGAAAAGCAAGGTAAATGAAGAACTCAGTGTTCACCGAGCAAAGCAAGGTAAATGAAGAACTTAGTGTTCACTAAGCAAAGGAAGGTAAATAAAGGACTCAGTGTTCACCGAGCATAGGAAGGTAAATGAAGGACTCAGTGTTCACCGAGCACAACAAGGTAAATGAAGTTGTTAGCTTCTACCGAGTGACACTATATCTACCGAGTCACCAATGGTTACCGAGTTCCAAGCAGTGTTGTGTGGCTAGTATGAATCGAGCCTCTACTTCTATCGAGTGCATGACGATGCCAAGTAATGTAGTGGATGACGAGTATCGGAAGGTTACTGAGTCAGCTTGAGGAACCCGAGTTTTCTACTATCTGGCTGACTCAGTAATGTTTTGTTCATTTGTGTTTTGGCCGACCTTGTAGTTGTAAAAATTGGAATGGTATATATGTAATATATGATATCATTTGTAGGATGGTATGGTGTGTATAAAAAAGGAGTGATGTTCGCATATGAAGAAGGTATTTTGATATATTTTGAGAAAAGTGAAAGCGAATCAGCAACAGAATAAAAGGAACACAGCAAGGTCAACATAGGGGCAGAAAAGGTATATCTATCACATCAGGTGATCAATGCAAAAAGGATCTTATCAAAAAATAGTTGTAAGCAGATCCACTGCTTCATCCTAACAGGTGAATTAGTTTATAAATCCTTTAATAGGGTAGACTTAACAGTCTTTTTATAAATCTCCTAATAGAGTGCATACTTCACTATATGTTTGTAAATCCTCTAACAAGGTGGATCTAGCAGTCCTACTTGCTCCTAACAGGGCAAATCACCAGAAGTGATCATTGTAAGCCTTAACCGGCCAACTTTATATTGCAGTATTGAAGTTTTGTGGGTATCATCCCCACCCCACTTTTACTTTCTATATGGAAGGTTTCTGGGTCACCAAATCTCTGCGTACATGTGCAATGAATGTTTGTTGGACCTTCAGTTATGCAGTAGTTTAGATGAATGAATGGTGAATGGTTAAAATGTTGAATAAGATAAAAGTTTTATAAGTTACTGATTCACCCCTCCCCTCTTAGTAACCTACCTTATCCTGAATATTTCCAACAGGGGACAAGGTTTGGATATCCATCAAAACATAGTGAAGCAGGGATCGTAGTACATGGAAATGCCTTGGCAAACATGTTGATCTTTGGTCAACTATTATTTTGGCATCTATACTATTTTGTGTTAGGAAGTTGATTTTTTTTAGCTTGTAATATTTATTTTGGTTTATTAGTTCTATGATTAATAAACTAACTTCTAAAATTTATTTTAATTATTTTATAATGTACTCTTTAATTTCAGAACACACATTCAATAAAAATAGAGTTTTTATTCTAATCTCTATCATTCATTATTCATGCTCTCTTGTTTCTCTTTGATTTCATCAGTATAAGATAAGAGCTTTTATTTTAGATCTTCAACCTGGACATAGAACCCATATACTATTTTGTAATCCTAAGGTTTCTTATGTATCACCAAAATGATTTATTTTTGTAAATACTCTTCATGTTGTAGTTCTTGTCCTCTAAAATTGACAGTTTTGCTACTGTCTATTACTAATGAATGTGGTTTATCTTATATTTGCACTTTTTTTCTCCAATAAAGTGAGATCAATTGCACTCAATATTCTCTCTGATGCTGGGAGAACATATTTTACCACACCACGAGTAGGATTTCTTTCATAATAAATAGGTTGTAGATTTTGATCAACCTATCTATTTTAGAAATTATGTGTTTTGGATTGTGTGATTTTTTTAATTTTTAAAACACAATTCTTAAGACATTTAAAATCTCATTTTATTTTATATCTAGAATGTTGAAATAACAGCTTGGGGATAGGGTCTAGATATCCATCAAAACATAGTGAAGCAGGGATCGTGGTACTTGGAAATGCCTTGGGCATACATGTTGATCTTTGCTCAACTATTATTTTGGCATCTATACTATTTTGTAGTTAGGAAATTGATTTTTTTAGCTTGTAATATTTATTTTGGTTTATTAGTTCTATGATTAATATACTAACTTCTAAAATTTATTTTAGTTTTTTTTATAATGTACTCTTTAATTTCAGAACACACATTCAATAAAAATAGAGTTTTTATTCTGATCTACGTCATTCATTGTTTATGCTATATTGTTTCTCTTTGATTTCATCAGTATAACATAAGATCTTTTATTTTAGATCTTCAACCTAGACGTAGAGCCCATACACTATTGTATATTGCTAAGTTGTCTTCTGTATCACCAAAATGATTTGTTTTTGTAAATACTCTTCATGTTGTAGTTCTTGTCCTCTAAAATTGACAGTTTTGCTACTATCTATTACTAATGAATGTGGTTTATCTTATATTTGCACTTTTTTCCTCCAATAAAGTGATATCTGTTGCACTCAATATTCTCTTTGATGCTGGGAGAACATCTTTTACCACACCACGGGTAGGATTTTTTTCATAATAAACAAGTTGTAGATTTTGATCAACCTGTTAGTTTTAGAAATTATTTATTTTAGATTGTGTGATTTTTTTAACTTTTAAAACACAATTCTTAAGACGTTTATATCTCGAATGTTGAAATAATAGCTTGGGGATAGGTATGGATATCCATCAAAGCATAGTGGAGTGGGGATCATGGTACTTGCAAATGCCTTGGCAAACATGTTGATCTTTGCTCAACTTTTATTTTGGTATTCATACTATTTTGTAGTTAGGAAGTTGATAGTTATTTAGCTTGTCATATTTATTTTGGTTTATTAGTTCTATGATTAATATACTAACTTCTAAATTTGTACTTTTACTCAAATTTACTTCTTTTTTTGTTTAAGATTGTTTTATACATAATCTAAGAGTCAACATTCAATTTAAAGTCTATAAACTACAATATAAATTATTCAAAATTTTCTATTATTAATATTAAAATAAAAATAAGTTTAAAAATAATATTAATATTTTATAAAAAAAGAAATGTTAAATTTAAAATAAATATAAGAGTGAGTTCACTATTAGAAAATATTTTGAACTTGAGATATTATTTAAACTAATTTAAAACATTAAAAAAAAAACAAGATTTTAAGATAAAATTATAAAACAAAAATATGTCACATTGAATTTTTTTATGTATAATGTTTAAACATTGTTTATTTATATTTATTTGTGTAATATTATTTTAAATCATATATTTATATTCTCATATTTTTAGTTAAATTTGATTTTAATTTTATTGTAGGTGGAAATGTGTTTGTAGACATGTTAAAAATGGAGAATTTAGATATCTATAATTTATTAACCTTATTGACTAAGATACAAAATTCAAATATAGAAGTCAAAAGGGTAAAAATGTGTTCATCAAAATAATTCACCAAAATCACATTGGTAACTTCCAAAGTGCATAATGTATGATGAAATGTTTTATGAGAGAATTTATTGTTGTTTAGAAAAAAATTTGAAGAAAAGTATCCTTGCTAATTGAAAGAAACAATAGATCTACAAATATAATGACAATATTAGTAATTTCTTGATAGGATGAGGGTTGAATGATTGAAAGTGTATATAAGAAGGGGAAAATATATCAATTTGATATTTAAGGCTTAATGGAAAATATTGTAATATGTCCAAATAGGGTACTTTAAAACATGAGTAACAAGTAGGATGTATTAGTGGTGTGTACTAGCTCTTTTGAGAAATATGTATTCCTGTTAGGTCCCTTCAAATATAGAAACATTTCAAGTCTATTATAGTGCACATGTAACTCTGTAGCTTTGATATTCACTATATGTCACTATAAAATAACTACATCAAAATTTAAATGAAGGGGAAGAACATGATTTTATGCTTCATTGAGTTGCTAGAAAGATATAACGACAATGCCAAATTTTTAATGATGCAATAAAAATTAATTAATTAGCTTTCAATAAGAAACCATTGCTCAAATATTGTTTTGACATCTACACTAATTTGTAGTTAGGAAGTTGACATTTTTTTAGATTGTAATATTAATTATGGTTCATTAGTTCTATGATTAATATACTAACTTCTAAATTTGTGCTTTTACTCAATTTTACTTTTTTTTTAAAGATTATTTTATAAGTAATCTATCCAATCAATATTCAATTTAAAGTCTAAAAACTACCTTATAAATTATTTAAAGAAAGAAGAACACCAGTAAAATGAAATCTTACTCCAAAATGAATAAGAAAGAGATAATGACATTACAAGAAAAATATAATAGCAATTAACAAATGAGAATTATTTCAAGAAATGATATTTTCAAACAATGTTGACAAGAAAACATAAATTTAGTTCTTTATATATTCTACTGTCGGCCTAACAGTTGCACCTCCTTTTGGTGCAAATGCTAGTTTAACATATTTAACATTTAGTGTACTATACATAGACATTAGATTAATTGAGCAAGTGATCGGGAGGTGAAGAGAGAAGAAATATTAAAGGTAATCCACATTGCTTTTTGGTGCGCATAGAGCTTTTGAGCGAAGCTCATTAATGTCCAAAATGGGGTTAATGTTCACAAGCAACACACAAATTTTGGCTCAAGCAAATCGTCCATCTTTTATTGAGCCGAAAAACTCATCACAAATCAATTTTAATTTAATGCATAATCTAATATGAATTCTTGATATTGTAAGACTAAGAAAATAAAAGAAAATATTTCTAAGGAATGTTCAAATCTTATATACACTGCTAGCCCAATTGGTTCGGTTGATCAATACATATCCAAATGCTAGTTCAATTGATTTGGTTGATTAATACATAGCCAAACAAGAATTTTATTAATAGTAAGAGGATTTAAAAAAAATGTATTACATTGTTAGCCACCCTTAAACATCACACACTAAGTAAGAAATTAAGTTGAGAAAAATAAATTGACTTTGATTATTTAACACTTTTAGTTTAGAAATCAATCCTCAGTGAGATGTTTAAGCCATCGGTCTGTTGTCCTTACGGGGGGAAACGCCTATTCTAGCTAAGCCGAGATGATGAACAAAAAAGACAAAAAGAAAACACTAACATACGTCATTCGTCATTCGTCACACGCATCGTGCACTAGTCAGCACCGCCGTAGTGTCGCTTGATGGAGAGTGGTGGAAGTGTCGAAACCCCACACCTTCACATCCTATCTTTCACATCTTCCAACGTCCCTAGACATAATTCACGTGTTTCTTATCCACCTTCTTTGTGCCCATATTTACCTGAATATGACAATAAATGAGAACGTGAAGCATGTGCTGATATTACAATTTTTTGTTTTCAAAAATATTATCAACAGTAATTGAATTTGATTGTTATCTCATTCTTCCCCACAATATTACTTTTTAAAAATCTTTTCCCGTTCAATTATTTCTTCGTTTCAGCTTTCTGTGGCTTCAAATTTATAATACTATTCTCTCTATAGAGTGTCTAATGAAACTTTTTGAGAAACTTTAAAAGACCACGTCTCCAATGGTAAACAAATAGAAATGAAAACTGATACAAGTGTACATGGATATACAAAATTTTGATCTATTTATATTGAAACTTTAAGACCCATGCTTTTTAAGATACATGAAAAAATGAAGATAAATAATATAAATTGAAGGATTATCTTTAGAAATGTTATCTCCTTGTTCTTGCCTTCTTGAGAGAGTGCCACATTAATCTCATGCTGTTTAAAAAGAAAGAACACTAATCTCAATTTGAAATTAATATTGTGCCCATCATATTTAAAACTAAAATTCATAGTTTAAGGTTGAGTGGTTATATTGAGTACTGGATGCTAAGGTTGGACTAAAGATATAATAAACAATAATAGATTAATATATTAATAAAGCCACTGAGATTAACAAAGGAAATAACTCCACTAGGATAAAAGGAAGATTTTTTTGGCAAAGATGGATTAGTTGAGAGAATATATAGCTCAACATCAATGCATCAACAAACATATCAATAATCATGGACTATATTTTACAATCCGTAAAATTTTATTGACTTATTGAATCAAATTATAGAAGTATCATTTGTAAAAATTATAAAGTTATAATCTTGCATTTATATTTTAAGATATATAAGATTTTAGTATAATATAAAATATAAAGGTAAGTGCACCAAGTTGTGGTGTCAAAAGGGGGTATAAGTGGCCACTTTTTTTTAAATCAACGATTTATGAACTTCGACAAGAGTTTGAAGATAGTTATGCTCAAAATTTTAAAATATGGCAAAAACAATAGTAGTAGTCCTTTAAATCTAGTTTCTAAACTACTATTTTTTTTCAAAATGGTTTAGTTTTAGACCCTCAAAAAAGGGTGTCACACAAAGAGGTACTTTTTTATAGAAAAAACATAATATAGTGCAAAGTGTGGCCCCCCTAAAATTTTAACTTTTATTTTGAAATCTTTTAATCGCTCTGGTTAAAAGTTACCTAACACCGTGTAGTTTATCCCAAAAATTTTGGGTAATTTTATAATGTCTATTTTTTTTTTTTGAATTTTGTAAGTGGACACATCCCAAAAACATGAAATATCTATGTGCTCCCCCTAGAAATTACTGAAAACTAATCCAAAAATAAATAAAATCTTTTTTTCAAACTGTGTAGAATGGAGTCTAGTTTCTATAAAACTAACTTTTTGCAAAATTCGATGAACAAGCTAAAATCTACATCTCAATTAGTACATGTTGGTTTTTGAGAGAAAATGGACATACATTCAAAATAAATTATAGTTGAAAGGATTGAAATAATATGAATTTCAAATAAACTATATGCTTATATAGCTAACATAGAGATCTATAATACTATGTAACCTAATTTTATTAATTATCAACCATAGGGAAACTTGAAGGAGAGCACAGAAGCAAAAAAAAAGTATTTTTTGTATGCTTGTTGCAAAACACGTTTCAGACTAGTTTAGAGCCTCCAAATCTTTGGGTTGAATCCCCAAGGAAAATCTAACTCTTAAGCTTGGTGGTATCCAATGCTTTAAATAGTGTGTATGTGCTATAGTGCATGTGTGCTATTTAAAGTATTTTTAAATTCAAGGCTTAAATAGTGTGTACGTGCTATAGTGCGTGCATGCTATTTAAACCTTTTTTTTAAAATTGAGGGCTTAAATAACGTGTATGCACTATAGCGTGCACGTGCTATAGTGCATACACATTATTTAAGCCTTCAATTTTAATAGAGAGGATGGATAAGCAGAGAGGGCAGGAGAGAGGTAGAGAGGGAGAGAGGGTAAAGAGTGAGAGAGAGTAGGGGATATGATGTAGAGTGATAGAGAAGAATAAAAAGAGAAAAGAGAATGGGGAGAGAGCATAGAGAGAGAGAGAGAGAGAGAGAGAGAGAGAGAGAGAGGATGGGGTAGGGAGAGAGAGGGAGAGAGAAATGGAGAGGGAGGGGGAGAGAGAGAGAGAGAGAGAGAGAGAGAGAGTAGGGGATGGGAGTTCAAAGCATACCTAGGATAGGATGCATAAAAAGAGAGAGGGACATCGAGTAGGGGATGGGGGGGGAGGGAGCGAGGGAGGGGGAGAGAGAGAGAGAGAGAGAGAGAGAGAGAGAGAGAGAGAGAGAGAGGGAGGGAGGGAGAGAGGGAGAGGGAGAGAGGTAGTAGTGGATAGGAAAGAGAGAGGGTGAGATTGATAGGGGTAGAGGATGGGGGTTCAAAGAGTACATAGAATAGGATGCATGTAGAAAGAGAGAGAGGGACACAAAGTAGGGGATGGGAGTGGGGGAGAGAGAGAGAGAGAGAGAGAGAGGCAAGAGAGGGGGAGAGAGAGAGAGAGAGGAGGGAGAGAGAGAGCTTGTCTAAATGGGTTTGTCCTTTTGTTTGTAGCTTGGCTCCTAACTGTAGTTTGACACTTGAGTATAGTTCAATATTTACATGTGACTCAACAGTCACCGATTCTTGTGGGTTTGCAACTTGAATTACAACACCTTCATCATCGGGCATATCTTCATAGAAGTATACAAAATTCTTGTATTCCTCATATTTGTTCTTAGGTTCAACCTCATGTATCTCTGTGTATTCATCAAATTTCACATTTGTACTTTTCACAACTTTGTTAGTGTCAGTATTCAAACACTTATAATCTTTACTTCTTGTAGAGTATCCTAGGAATATACCTTCTTCACTTTTTTCATCACATTTTCCATTCCTATTGTCCTTAAGAATGTAACATTTGCTTCCAAATACCTTAAAATATTTGACATTAGGAGAGTATCCATACCATAGCTCAAAAGGTGTATGATTTATACATTTCTTGACTTGTACTCTATTCAAGTTATAGATAACTATACTTACAACTTCTCTCCAATATTTCAAAGCAACATTATTCCCTATCATTAGTATTCTAACATAGTCCATCATAGATCTATTCCTCCTTTCTACAGTACCATTTTGTGGAGAGGTTCTAGGTGTAGAAGTTTGTCTCTTGATTCTTCTAACATTCCAAAATATCTCAAACTCATTTGATGTAAATTCACCACTGATGTAAGATCTCAAGCATTTCATATTTTTACCTGTCTCCTTTTCAACTCTATCCAAATACCACTTAAACATTTGAAAAGCATCATATTTCTATTTCAAAAACATAATTGTCATCATCCTATAATAGTCATCAACAAATAGGATAATATACTTGTCATCTTTGTAGCTTTGCACATCAATTGACACACACAAATCAATACGTACTAATTCCAAAATTTCCTTAGAACTATGAGTCTTACTCTTAAAAGTAAATTTTGTCATTTTCCTAGGTGAAATTGTTTACAAACCATATTATCAAGTTTCTTCAACTTTGGAGAACCTCTAACTCTCTTCATCTTACTAATATTGATAAGGTTATCAAAATTTACATGACATAACCTTTTGTGCCATGGACAAACATCATCAATTTGTACAACAAGACAAGTAGTATTATTTATATCAAGATAAAATAGATTACCTCTAGTCTGATCACCATTTCCAATTAGTTTTCTAGCATTGTCATAGATCTTGGTTTTTTGTTATCAAATTCAACTTTACAACTTGAATTTTTCAATTGTGACACACTTAACAAGTTATAGTTAAGTCCTTCTACATAATAAGCATTGTCACACATGATCTTATCTGTCAATCTGATTGATCCTTTTTCTTTTATCAAACATGGTGCATCATTACCAAACCTTACACTATTACCATTATAATATTCAATGGTAATGAAATTACTTTTGTCTCCTGTCATGTGATGTGAACAACCAATGTCAATGATCCATCTGCCACTCTTGTTCACATAGGACACTAATGTAGTTATTGTATCTTCATATGAGTCATCCTTTATTGCAACATACACCACTTCATCATCATGATCATCAAATCCTTCATTTGGTTCTTCCTCAACAATATAGAAGGATTTCTTTCCTTTGCCTTTATAGTATCTGTTGTTCTCATCTCTTTTTCTTTTGAATCTATCTCCACTTCTAGTGTTCTTCTTCTCTGGACATCTTGTAGGAATATGACCTACTTCATTAAAATTGAAATATACTATGGGTAGCTTACCTTTATATTTTCCTTTGCCTCAATGAAATCTCCTAGCCAACAGTGCATCAAGCTCTTCTACATCTTTCTCATCTGTATCACTGTCAATGAAAACATGCTTAATCTTTTTCTTCTTTTTGTCCTTAGGTCCCTTCAGTGTTAGCTTAGCTTGAAAAGAAAATTCAATACTTTTATATTTAAAATTATTAAAATTAGAAAGTTCAAAAGCAGTGAGTCTACCAATCAAACCTTCAAGTGTAAGATTGCTACCAGGGGCACACATCAATTCCTAAATTGTGATAGCATAGATAGGTAGCAGGGTTCTCAATATTTTATTTATCACAGTCTCATCATTAATGTCTCCATTTACTCCTCTGATTGCATTAACAATGTCCTTGAATCTTGTGCAATATTGTACTATGGTCTCACTTTCTTGCATTCTCATTTCATCAAACTTCCCTCTTAAGGTTTCAACTTTGGCTCTCAAAATGTTCTTGCCTCCTCAATAAATTGTCTATATGGCATCCCACATCTTCTTTGTAGTATTACAATCTTTAATGTCCTCAAATTTTGAGTAGCTTAGGGATGATGCAATCTTTAACATTGCTTGGTTGTGTTCGTTCTTCTTTTTTAAATCATTAGCAATAGCAACACCAACAAGATCCACATGTTCAATATCAATAGTTGACTGAGCCTAATCTCCAACTCCTCCTAGGTGATGTTTCATCAGGCTTTTCCATGCAAGAAAATTTTCTCTATTGATTTTGGGCACCTCCTTTCTATACATCTTGATCTTTAGCTTTTAGTACCTTCAAACTTTCCACTCACAAGCACAAAGCTCTAATACCAATTGTTGGAATGTTTAGAATAATTGAGAGTAGAGGTGAATAAGTTATCCAAGGTCTAATGTATAGATAATTTTTTTCAACACTTAACAAAACCAAATCCATATATCCATCTCATTGCATGCATCATTAGATCATCCAATATCTAATTACTTGGTAGCTTACTTTCCTAGGTTAAAATAGCTGTACAGAAATGTAAAGATGAATCATAACAGAATCAAGTATACACATGATACAAGGATTTCAAGTGGAAACCCAATTTGGGAAAAACCACTAGTAATGTGCTACTAATTCTCACACTTCTAAAGTGATGCCTTGTTAAAGGCTAACCATGTTAAAGGTTACAATATAAACTATTAAATGTGACATGGTTAAAGGATTTCAATCACTCTCTTAGGAGTGAGCCTTGTTAGAGGACTTTAGAACATTCCATTAGAATGTCACCTAGTTTAAGGATTTACAAATGACTGTTAGGCCAACCTTAATCCAAAGGATTTATCCTTACTGATATAATTGCTAGAAAGTAACTGGAGGACTTGATCTGATAATAAAACAACTCACTTTGTAGATAACAAATCTCACATTCAGTCCTCCATTCTGCTTGACATTCAACTTCTTCATCTCCTTAGCTTGTTCACCCTTCAAGCTCTTCAATCCTTAAGTATCCTTTCTTAGTTTTCCAATTGCAAATCTCTTCACTTAGCCACCATATGAAGCAACACCTTAGACTTGTTTTCTTTCACAAATTTGAACCTTTTCTCCACTCCACACTTTTTCTTCTGGTTGGTTATCTTCTTAAATAGAGAATTTTGATCTTTTTCCGCTTCATCTTGATCGTCCATTTTAAGGTTAAGTAGGATCATTGAATCTAACCATCTTTTTATTTTGTTCCTCTAGAAACTTCCTTTGAAATTCTCTTTACAATTGCCTCAAAATGGTTTACATTGAATTCTATGCCACTAGTGCATCAAGCTTATCTTCCACACGTTTCACAAAATTCAATAAATCATTTATGTTAGCTCAAATTCAACGAATGTTTGATTAAACTTTTCTTACTGTCACTCGACATCAACATGCTATCACTGAGCACCAACAATCTTCTATCACTTGGCCAACACTATTTCACTCAACACATACTAAACTTTACTAATGCTTGACATCAACTAAACTTTACTTGACACATACTAACTTTTACTTGGCTTCCTCTATTTTAAATTGTAACAGATTTCCACAATCCATGCTATTCAATATTTATGCTTCTAGGTGAGATTTTGTGTAAGTTTGATAGCATCAACATTTTGAATCATACTCAATGATCCATCATCAGGATGAGAGAGCTAAGAGAAAAAAACATTTTCTTTCTATTTTCTTTCTTTGCTCGGCACCAACTTATTTTCACTTAGATTCCATTGTTTTCTGCTCATCTTGCACTATATTTTCTTGGCTTCCTCTATTCACTTGGTCAAGATTAATAGACACATTTCTTTACTTGATCTTCTTTCAGTCTTTTCATTAATAAGCTTTCATTCTAGACTTAAGTAGATAAACAATACACTATATCATCAATGTCTCACTTGGTTTCAGTACTTCTTTTCTAACCAAATAACTCAACCTTTCCTTAGGTTCTCTTGTTATCCTTTCTTTTCAAATCCTCTTCATCAATAAACTCTAATGATAGCATTTAGACCAAATAAACAATTGTCTCACCAACAGGTAGTAGGTTTGACATTGGTGACAAAATAATAATTGTTCCATATAAGTTCCATCAATCTGATCATTCATCATCCTTTTCTCTTAACAATCTTATCTCAACAAAAAATGTTTATGCCCCCAAATACCAAATATCCTTGAAGAGCACTATAAGGACTATACAACCAACTATTTTATCCCTTCCATGGTCATATGTAACATCCTACAACTTAATTCACCACAAAGAATGCACAAATAATTTAAAGAGATGCAGAGGTATTTATATATAAGTGCATAAGCAAACCATAATCCCTAAGAAATAGTGGAAGAACATGGCATGCACTCTCTGGAATGTCTTTCCTAAATATTTTTTGCAAAATCATCTCCTCCACATACTATTGTAAAGTGCCTTCTACTGGAGAATGTTAAAAGAGAGTTGCATAAAAAAGGAAACTTGCTTACCAAATGAATTCTACAAAATAGAATATGTTGTTGACATCCACCCCACCCAATCCAAAATAGCTAGAATAAAAATTTAAAAATACCAGCTCCCTTTCTCCTACCTACCATCACATGGCAAGATGGAGAAAATTAGTGGTCTACAATGGTTTGTAACTGGTCTTAACTTTTTAGTAGATATATTCCAAAAATAATTTCATTTTAATATTGCTATAAAGGAGAATATTTTTTCACAAAGTCTAGGTGGCTAAAAACAATAGATAAGTTTGGTGAGTGAAAAATGGGTTGTGACATTTTCCCCTCTTAGAAACTTCATCACACTCAATGCAATAAGATATGGAAGTCATACACAAGAATATTACAATGTCAATATTGTTAATATAAATTTCATTATTCATAATAATGCATGTAACTACATTCAATTCTATCATCAATATTGATTTTCATCTAATTAACAAGGTCAAATTTCGTTTTCTTAAATAAAGAATAATTTTAGTTTGAATGCATTCTAATAAGATATAAGTATAAAGTTTATACTAACGCAAGTTAATGTAAACATAGTTAGAAGAGAGATAAATACATACTTGAAGTAAGCACATGTAATAATTTATTATTTCAAGAACCTTTTTCTATGCGAGTGTGTGAATCCCATTACCATCCTTTAGTTTTACAAGGTTATAATTACCTCTCTCCAACAACATTATCTCTATAGTATGATGTATTGTTCCATCTATTACATTCATAGTAACAACATCCAAACATCAATATATGTCATGATCAAACCAACTATCCAATGAAATATCAAAACAAATACTTCTTTATCTCAAGGATTCTCAAAATTCGGTAACATATTACCTTAAAAAATCATTAGATATTACACATACATTTTCTTACATATCATACCTAGGCGTCACATTTATTTGAACTTCATAGTAGATACTTTATATCCACTTCATGTGATACTCATACATATACCCTTAGAAGACCATTAGCTCATTCACAATATCATTAGCTCAAGAAGATGGGTATCAATTATAAATATCAAGAGTCAATATTTTTATTTAACACAATTTTAATCACACATTGATCATGAGTATAAAAAATAATCAACCATATGTACCATCTACATGTGGTGATCACTGTGAGGCCTCACCCAATTCGTCATAGTACCAATGAGATAATTGCATTATGGTGATTTCAATCCTATGTTTTGATACACTTTTGAGACTGTAGGGTTATGTCATTTTAATATCTACATTTTGATGATCCGCAATTACTTCTGCATATTATGACCTAATTGATGCATTTAATGATTCTATTTGATGTTGTAAGCTATTGACATTGCTTTAATAGGAATTGAATGGTAGAAATGCTTGTAATATAAGAAGGTTAAGTTGAAGTGGAAATTAGAGTTAAAAGATAAATTTTGTTATGCATTGAGACCTAACCTGCATACAATAGTTATGGATTTAGCATCTTGTCGTAGACTATGAAGTTATTCAGAATATTAAATTGACCATGTTATGTTGATAACTAAAGTTTGATTTTATAGTATTTTGAACATTTTACATGGAAATTATTAGAACAAGTAATGCAATTAAAAGGAATGAAGTACGAAACTCAAATGTCGAATATGATATGTAAGTTTTGATATTTTAATATTTTGAAGATTATATTTGAAATGATTAAGAAAGGGAAAGTTAATTTGAGATGATGAAATATATGCAAGCCTAATGTTGAATGAGATAATGATTTATTTTACATATGCTTATATGATTTTCTTGGACTACTGGCACTCGAGTTAAGTGTGCAGGAATTTGACCATGGGTTAAAGGGGAATTAAGGCTCAAACTACTACAAACATGACATAGCCAAGGTTGAGTCAGTGGAAAAGATTCAAACCTCATTGTAATGTGTTTTATTTCGTATATGTGAATTGTATGTGTGCGTAGTAGCTTAGTTCATGTATTATTGTAAAACAAGTCATTTTTAATATAATGTGATATTTTGTGTGTGTCACTTGACACTTGTGTTGTCCATGTGTAGATGCCATGTCATTTAGGGTTTGTCAAGTAGTAACCTAACCTAAACCTAACCCCGATGAAGAACCCAAGTTAACCTCACATAGAAAAATGCCTTGAGGAGTCTCAATCAAAGGAAATTCGAATTTGGACTTGGCTACGATTTTTAGGGGGTCATTAGGTGGTCCCAAAGTGTCTTTTATGTGAGATTAAGTTATCCATATGATAGTACAACAAGTTAGAGGCCTAATTTTGATCATGTGAGTCCCTAGACAACCTAGAGGGCCCATTTACCCATGCATTCTTCCATCAATTCGAATTTGGGGTTGTCATATCTATGTTCCCACTAAGTCAAATAGAAGAGGTTGGAGGAGACAAGTTGGTAAGAAGGAGAGGCTTTATTAGGGGGTCTTGGCCCAACTAGTGGGGTGTCTACCCACTCTCTAATTTGAGAGACAGTTAGGCTTTGGAGGGAGAGGAGGGGAGCTCTACTGCAACTATCCTTACCCTAGCTTGGACCAAGGTTGGTATCTCAAACTTGCTTCCTTTCCATTGCTTTCTTTTAGCATGGTTAAGCAAATCTGCAAGAGTGGAGTTTATCAATGGAGTATGCATTGCATTGCATTGTGGAGTAGCATTCATGTGAGTGTTTGAATGGTGTTCATTCCATGTAGATTAGTGTGACACCATTGTGCATCTTGTTGCATTGTGGAGTATTGTGAGTATGATGTTTGGATTTCCTGCTTTTCCTTGTTGTATTATGGGTGTTGATATTGTGTTGTGATAATGTGATGTGCTCTTGAAAATTTCTTGTTTTATTTCTACTTGGTTTTGTTTTCTTGGTTGTGCTTGAGTGTTGTTATGGGTGTGGGAATTACACTCACCCTTGTGGGAAGGGAAGACAAGTCTAGGGTGAACGGGTAGCAGTTGGATTGCATAGTTGAGGACCTTGGAGTATGGGCTCCATTGTATGCCATTGTCATATTCATATTTTTCCTTGGGGGAGGATAAGAAAAAAAAAAAAAATGGTGAGAAAGGAAATAACTGAAGTATGGGTTTGTAGGAAGCTAAAGCTGTTGGTTGTGTGTGGTGGAGGATGTTGTGTTGGTAGTGTGTGTGGTGGAAGATGTTTATGAAGCCCTGAAAGGGCATGATATTATGAAGCCTCGAAAGGGCCTTGTATTTTGTTGATTTAGCCCCAAAAGGGCATGATTTTTATGGCATATATGATATGAAATGGTAAACCTCCTTGTGTTTCCACCTTCACCCTATGTTAAAGGTTCCAATGGTGAACCTTTGTGAAATATCCTTGGAATGGGATTTGTTGAAGTTTTGGTATGTGGTGTATATGTTTCTTACAAGTGTGTATGTGAATCTCGGTTTGAGCCTTGTTCCCCTAGCACGGGGGTGGTCTCTTTGAGGCCTATGGTTGGGTGGAAGGCACCCATGGTCCTTGTTATTTTGTTGTGATGCATTTGAAGGTTCTTAGAGAAAAGTCTTGGAAACTTGGAGTCCTAGTTATCTTCCATGTATAGGAGGAGAAGACAATATTGCATTGAGATGAGATAGAGAGAAAACTCCATCTTGTTATGTGAGCCTAAATGTATTGTAAGAGAAAGCTACTATCTTAGTTTGATTGTCAATGGAAAGGTTGTGAGTGCTCATGTGTAGTGAAAGTATTTTCCATTGTGCACATTTTGATATGTTGACTTCACCACCTTTTGTGTATCATGAGAGTATCACTGAAGATTTATTCATTGTAATGATATTGTTGTTTTATTGGATAGTAACACCAATCAGGAATTCAAAAATATTTGATGCTCTTGAGTGGAATGCAAAAGAAATTTGATATCTTAGAAGAGATTTATTGATAGGAAGATTATCCTTGTTGAATGTTATCTCAAGTTCTATAGCATATTAGTTGAGTTCCAGTTAAATCTTGCATGAGAATACTCTAGTTGCTTGAAGTCTAGTGTTGAGATAGGAGTAGTTATAAAGTTGCAATTGGTAGTAATAGTTTTTGAAGATAGCTTAATTTCATGGAGATTGATGATATGAAGTATTTGATTATTTGATACAATAAAATTTCTAGAGATCTATTTTGAAATATGATTTCATTAGCAATATGATGGGTTGATTTATGAAATATTATTTATTAATGTCTATGTATGGTGCAATTATAAACCAACACCAATTCAATTTTTAACAGTTATTGAGAATGCATGGAAGAAGCTAGTTAAATAGCAAAGTTTAAATGAAACCTGAAGGTGTATGTTTATATTCTGGAAAATGTATGGACAAACTTAAAAAAAGACTCCTTTGATTACAGACAATAAAAAAATAGAATTGAAATAGAATAAATTCATTATTTAACCCACCTAGTCATTCACTCCTTTCATCTACCACCAACCAAGACAAGAATATATTAATTTTTAAAAAAAGAGAAAACCACCTAGGTGATTCAATGCCTTAGAAATATTAATGTATACAACATCTATGCTAAAACCCATCATGATCCTGACATGTGTCAGAAATCATCCACCAAGTGTTAAAGGCGACTTGTCCTCATGCAAATTTCAACATAGTATACTTTACACCTTTTTCCACCCATGATATCTTGCCTAGGAAAAGACCCATCTGCAGTAATTAATGGCTTTGGTGGAAATTGACTAGTATGGGCAGTTGGAGAAGTAATTGTTTTTGCACAAAGTACTTGTCTTAATGTTGACTTTGGGTATGGTTACGTAAGCTGAAAAAGCTTATTTGTAATCTTATTAACTTCCTTCTGCACGCCTACCAAACATTATGCAAAGAGATTTTGAGAAGTCTTAAACTATATTGTCTCCCTCCTCATCCACGCTACAAGGCAATGATGTAAGGCACGTAGTTCCATGTTTAGAAAATTGACTTGGGGTTTTGGAAAGATGATGGGGTAAGATAGAATAGGTAGATTTAGATAGAAGGAGTTGGAAAGTTAAGCATAATGTAATTAATGGCAAGGTGATAGAAGTAATGTTATTAAAGTTGATAGAAGTAATGTTATTAATAATAATGTTAATAATAGAAAATTAGGAATGTTAATTATAGAAGGTAAAAAAAAATAAAAATGTTAATACTAGAAAATTGATAGATGAATATCTCTAAAGTTAAGTAGGGAGGTGGTATACTCTTATTCAATAAGAAGCTATATATAAAATTTGTGAAACAAATGATTAATATTGTATAATAATAATTAATTAAATGGGTAGTCAATTTGAGATAAGGTTAAATGAAGAATAAAGATTGACTTAAATTAGGAGACTAAGTTGGAAGGTGGTGTGAGATGGAGTAAGCCAGCATAGCATAGGATGGAATAAAAGAAAATCAATAATTGTAAGGCAAGTCTTTATGATACATTGTGCTAACTTGAAGTATGAGCATTAATTAAATTATGGATTTTTTAATTAGTTAATATGAGTAAGATTTTAACGATTAGGTTTTAAGTTTAGTATAGGATTAGAGTGGATAGGATGTGGTAGTTATTATGATTGTGATAAACAAAATGTTTAGTATTTGTGTTTCTAGGATATAGAAAGTAGAAGATGTACTTTTTTTGTATATCTTTTAAATATAAATGGGTTATGCCCCCTTAGATATACCTAATGTAAATTAAATTCAATATTGAATAATTTTAGAAGATATCATGTTCATAAGTGTGCCCTAGTATGGATTGTTATGCATAGGAATAATATGTATATTTAAATATATATTTGTCTTAGTGAATGCTTAAATAGGTAATAACTATGGCTTAGGCTATGAGTCAGATTTGATATTAAAGTTAAGTGATGAATATTTCTATGGAATATGTTCAACTCATAATATTGGACGATTGAAGTTATATTAGAATATAGGTAGTAATGCCAATGCAATTAAGATGGTTAGTTAGGATTTAACACACTTAAATGATAGGTAGTAATGCCAATGCAATTAAGATGGTTAGTTAGGATTTAACACACTTAAATGATAGGTAGTCAAAAAAAAAAAAAATTGTTTGCATTTTTGTCCATATATTTTGGGCATGACAATCACTAAGGAAGCAAGTGTCCACATCAATAGGTTAGTGTCCATGAAATAAAATCAGGTAATGCAATCATATGTCATCACCATTTGATTCATCATGGAATATATTAATGAAATATGCATATAACATCATCAATATACTCATTAATATTTAATCATATTATACATCTAAATGCCTATAAAAGTTGACATTTTACACCAAACTACATCATTTAACTCAAAATAATCGACATGCATTTAACCAATATAATAAGAAGATGAATGATAGAAAGCCACACAATCAAATGTATCATGCAACATTGACCCAAAGTTCTACACCAATAGATAATAAAATCAAATCCCAACCACACATATCAACCAAAGGTCTAAGTTGAATACATTATCACCAAGTCTACATCGAACAACATATCGACTATGATTCTAAAATATAAAACTTTAGATGGCCAATTCAAAATCAATATTTATCAACTAGATTGAGTGAGTCAAATGTGTGGATGCCTTCATATAAAGTAGGAGTTTTACAAGGTGGATTATGACATATATATAGCACCAGTAAAATATATTCTCAAAAATAGATAAAAGAAGGATCTATACAAACCCTTTTGCATTCTCACAGAAGACCACAATTTCATACACTTTCCACATTGGCCAAAAAGTCAAGTCAATATATTTGATCCGATAATTAAATTAAATATCTTCCAATTGATCATGCCACTTCATTCTAGTTTTTTGACCTACAAGTCGAAATGATTGATACAATAATTATTATATATTTCATAACCCAATTATCAACCAAGCTATCAAACACAAAATTTAATCATAAGAATATGCCATAAATGAATATATTGAAGAAGTTGACCTACAATTCAAACTTTATTTCATAATATGCACATACATCAAGTATAATCTAGAGTATCATACCTCAAAGCATTATAGAATATGTCGACCTGCACGTCAAACATGGAACAGTAAGTACATTATACAAGTACACTACTATCTATCATGTGATCCACACAAATTATGTAAATCATCTAAGTATGTTCACCAATCATGTGTAAAGATTAATAGATTCACTTTTCTCATTTTTGTGACCTAGGCCCTCAAGCCCATCTCGTCACCACAATGTTTCAACGAAACTTTAAGTTAGAAATTGTTATATCTTAACATTAATATGTATTCCTAGTTTCCTTTATGTAAGTGTGCTTAGCCAATGTATAAGAAAAATTTGTGATGTATGACCTTGTTGTTCATTAATGATATAAAATATGGTTGAGGTACTTTCATGCCCAACTATGAAGCCTTACACTTCCCTGGGATCCCACCTAACATGTATAATTCCCAACCCTGCAATGGCCATACAATATAAAGGTAGGAGGTTTCTGGTGCAAACCATGAAACATACTACTTTCTACATATGTCTAAGCAGCCTAATCAAGGAATGTGGTAGGGAAATAAATTAAAAACATATCTACACATATGCAGTAAAATAAATGGCTTTGTCCAAAACACTTTGATCTAGATTTAACCGATGGAAAGAAATAAAAACACATTGTATCCATTTCTAATTAGAATTGGTAGATAGAAAGAAACAAAACACACTATATCCATTTCTATCCTTCCCAAATAGCCACATTACACCCATATAGGAATGTAAACTTTCCAAATCTCATACATAAATGACAAAAAAATCAATTCAAGAGGAAGAATGCCATGTTCTTGACAATCTACTCCCTTATACATCCTATCAATGTTAGGGGTTGAACCAGCTAGCTCTAGGTTTGAGTGGCATTTCACCCCTAACCACAACTCATCTGTTGATTTTTCAACATCAGTTAGTTTAGACCTTTACTTAGCTTTACGAGAGCATATTCTAGCATCATAAAAACATATACACCCTAGCCACCTCATGATCAAAGAAATCTTGAAATCAAGATTGACAATTTCCAAATCAAAATCCAAAAAAGGAGGCACAAACCAATAAAATAAATTTGAGAAAGAGTCACAATTGATAGATCAAAAAAGAAATTAGTGGCAAGGTGATCACAAGGAACAGTTAAAATTTTCAAGCTAGTCCTCATCACGTCAAAGTTCATGAAAACTAAAAGGTAACATAACCAAATGAAAAACAATTCATATAAAATAGAATGACTCTCACTAGTCACCAAAGGGAGAAGATTTGTCACCGCACCTTGCATCCAAGGAGTGTTAAGAACATAACCAAACTTCAACATGCATTGTGCATGCAATACATCTTGATAATCTCATCTTTCTTTCTGTAATCTCACATATCTTCTAATTTTGAGTGCATGACCCTTGAATTTCTCTTTGAATTTTAGGTTTATGTGATTTTAGAAAAAAAATGGCCACTTATACCCCCTATTTGTAGACCCTCTTAGTACACTTACTCTAAATAATTTTATTAAATCAATATATAAGTTCTTGAAAACTTACATATTAGGGCTTGTTATTCAACAATTGGTACTTGGGGAGAAGAATGTATCTAAAAGGGTATATTTTAGCTCCATGTTCTTTTGTCCATCCTCTGAAAGTGTTTTAGCTCTTGGTTCTTCAACCAAAAGTTCCCTCTAAGAATCTTTGTTCTAGTTAAAGCTTCCCCTATAATGGTCCTTTGTGTTTTCTTATTGTAGATTGGTCTTCATTTTTATTCCAAGGTTTTCCCTTTGGTGAAGTACCTTTTTGGTGTTCTTTCCAAATATATTTTCCTTGGGGTCTAATACAAGAGTTAGAACTAAAAAATTTTTAATAGAAAATGTGGTTGACGAACTTATGTTATAGTTCCCCTAGGGTTTATGAATTTAGGATGGAAGAGAATTATGTTTTCAAACCCTAACTTTTTCTCAAAGGACCTAACTATTTTTTCAAACCTTTTTGGAATATCCTATCTTTTAAAGTTCTTATTCCATCATGAATAAGAGCCTCTCCCTTGACTAGGATAGAGAAAGTCTAAATCTAGCTTTGGAGTTGATGGATCATTTCTTACTTTTGAAATTTCCCAACACTTTGAGGACCAAAGCCTTTTAGCTAATGGGGGTTAACTAGAATGGTAAAACTTGAGGCTGAAAATATGTGAATGTATTTAGGATGAGTAGTTTGACCCACTCTTATGATAGTCTTATGCCTATCGTGTATTTCAAAAAACTTATTTGAGAAGGGTAAATGTCTATGGACGAGACTATCCTCCATACAAAATGTATGGTTGACCAAATTTCAAAATGTCAAAAACACCATAGATCTTCCTAAAAAAAATAATGTTTGTTCTTCATTCGTGATAGAAAACAACACAAAATTAGGATAAAATTCAATATTGGGGAAACGATCTAGTAGCTACATAGGGTAACTCTGTGCACCTACAGTGCCTAATTAGTACATTGAAATTTGTTGTTTTTTCCGATGAAACTCCATAGGTGAGTGAAGAGCTTAAAGCTAATCTTTTGACTTTCCCACATTTACAGAGCTCTTTGTAGAGCTCATAGAGTGTGAGGTGGTCTGAAAGTGACATTTTAAAATGCTCACTCAATACCTGCCACTAAGACCCCCGAATAGCCGTTATAGTACTTTTTGTACAATTGGACCAATCAACAATCAAAAAAGCTAAAAAAATGAAAAAAACAAAACGAACAATTATTGGTATTCATAATGATTTATTTTCACATGGTTGTGGGTAGGTGCCGTGATTTTTTTGGGTGGTAATTCGGGGAGAAATGTAACAGTCAATATGATGGAATTGTGTACATGAGCTGCAACTGCTTTGTTTCCTCTATTTTAATAAATTTGAAAAAAGAAATGAACATTTTATTATCTTTGATGCATTTTGTGTGAAGAAATTTCCATGAATCTTCACGATCACCAATGCTTGTCGTGGGTTCTAAAGAGTTCCTTCAATCACTTCAATCCCCCATGAAATCTAGTTAGTAGATCTTGATTCGGATTCATTACCCCACACAATAACCGGACAATCTAAGCATCAACGCTTAGAATGTGTAGGTTCAGTCCGGCCCATCCACCCATGTGAGTAGCTCCTCCATCTGCCCTTCATATCTTATCTTTGAAAACGTACTGTTTTACTCTAGGTACGCCCTGGCAAGTCTTCTCTTGCACATCTTCGACAGGTTTTCTAGTGTGCATTTCCTTTCTGTCAGATCTTTACGTCGATGTACGATAGTCTTTCTCATCTTCCACAGATTTCCTCAATCTGCCTTCTAAGTATTAATGATCTTTACATCAATGTACCCTATCTACCAGCATTATTGTGGCCTTTCCGTTCGTCTTGCATGACACCTATTTTCTCTTCACTGTGAAATAATAAGGTAAACTTTCAATTTTAATCATCATTATCCATAATCCTTGACGAACCATTGTTCATATTAAAATGAAACACGAGGCGAACTGTTGTTTCCAAACTGCGTAAAGGTTACGCAGACTCCGTCATGCTGAATAGTAATTTGTCAACGCAAATTTATTTGAATTCTGGACCCACTGCCATCTTGACAGACAAAAATTCGTCATATTAAATTTAGCGAGAGATAAACTTCCATTTACTAAAGCTCAAATAGCATTATTGTCATTGTTGCTGAAAAAATGCACGGTAGCAAAATTCAAATTAGATATGATAAAATATAATATTATACAATTACAATTTTTAATTTTAGATTATATAATTAAATATAATTAACAAGATATCTATGATTTAGTTTTGTTTATTTAGGTACATTATTAAACGATATTAAATAGAAAGGTAGCAATGTTTTCTTTTAAATAAAGATATTAAAAATATTTTTGATGATTGATATAATTCAATTATGCCAATAGTGGCATGTTGTGATGGTTAAGTTGTTGTGTTGTTATCCTGCCATCAAGGTTCAAATCTCATGGGGATGAGGTCCCCCGTTTGTGGCCTCACTGGTTCATAGCTCCAGGTCAAAGTGTTTACCCCTCTTTAAAATAATGATATAATTCAGTTATAAAATATAAATATATTATTTTTCACAATTTTATAGATGTTTGAAATTTTATAATCTTTAAGATTCACATTTATTGTTTGTGTTTGAAAATATCATAATGATGAAGATTCTATGTTACTATATTCAAGTTCTTTAAAATTGATTCTTTATTTGAGTGACTTTGTGCATACAAGTGAATGATTAAAGATGAAATGCACCAAATTGTAAAAGGTCTATTTGATTCTAATGTAGATTAATGCACTATGTGTTAGAAATTGAAGTGTACTCTACTACTCTTGTTCTTATACTCTCATATGATTTTCTAACACTTCTTATTTAACCATTGTGCAAGTGTTAAAAATTAGAAAAGAAGATTTACAATTATTTGCAAATGTTAATGAGACAAGTAGAGGTTACCCTTAGTGGGACCACACCACAATTACAACTCTCATGATTATTATTCATATCCTAATTTAATATTAATGCTAATAAGAGTAGTGCCTCAATTAAAGTGTTTCTATAATGAATGTTCCTTGTATGCTCTAGGAAGCCAAATGATTTTTCTATAGGGATTAATATCAAATTTTGTCTTTAAATACCACTACTAAATAATGATCATGCAACATTCCTACCAAGTTGAAAATAAAGGAATAAATTAAGCAAGAGTTAACAAATTTTGAATTAGAAATTTAAATTGTTATAGGGCCATTTCATTGAGTGTGAGTTCAATCACACATTTTGAGATCAAACTAGAGCACATTAAAATACTAATATTAATGTAGGAAATGAATGACTAGACTTATAGGTTGAAACGATAGGCTTAAAATGCTAGTTAAAATGCTAGTTAAATGATCCTAACTATACACAAGGACATCCAATTCACTTATATCCTATTACATTAAGATATTCTCTCCGAATGGGTTAAAAAATAATTGAGAATTTTCATGCCCATATAATATTCACCCTTTTAGTATCCTCAACTTTGATGTGCATTTGACTCATAAAATGACCATGTAGCTTAAAGAAAATTTGATGAAGGAACACAAAACCCTTACCAACTCATAACCAAAGAAAGAAAATGATAGAGCTTAAGAGATAGTAATATTACTTCACAAAACTTGGATTGATGATATTTGAAGATGTTGACAATGCTTCCAATTACAATAAAAAAAAGTCATTGCAACTTTCTTGAAAGATATCCCTAGACTTCCAACAATATGAAGCTATTAGAACACTCCCCAAAATAAATCAACACAAAAGAACATCTTGAGATTACAAGATAAAATGTTGAATCTTATTTATTCCATTGGAAATATATTTTCCACTACTTTTATAATATTAGCAAATTGGATTTAAAATATGTAAATTATACCTTAAATTCTTATAGATTTATAAGGATGTGATCATTTCTTCACGAGGACCTTATAACATTCTTGCAACAACCTAAACCACTCACATAACTCTGAAAACTCCAAAATCTTCAACTAAAAACAAATCTATCACATAACAACTCTAACCACACCTTCACAAATAATGTGAGGAAACTTTTATATAAGAGCTCAATTACAATGAATGACCAAGATTGAATTGAAATCAAAGGTCAAGATTAATTCACATAAGCCCTATTTAGGGTTTTCTTAACTATTTAGCTACAAAAATTAATTGTCCACCAAATTACAATTAAATACAACCATGTGGGCCAATTAAAAAATCACATTGCCTTCATGGACCAATAATAAAATAGATAAACTAAACTACTAGATAGGGTGAAACTACCTTTCACAAATGTTCAATAAATGATGTAATGTAATACATGCATACAAGTTATTAAATAATTTTATTTTTTACAAACTTATAAAATGTCACCTATGAATCTTGATAAATGAAAAGTTACAAAAAGTAACTTTATGATTTTTTAATATTTATTTACATTTATATTTAAATTTTCCCCCATTTACTTCTTTTCTTCTTTTCCCTTTTTTCCTTTTTTTCCTTTTTATTCTCTCTTTTTCCTTTCTTCTTCTCTTTTTTCTTTCCTCCTTTATTTCACTTTTTTCTCTCCTTCTAGATGATGCAAGATTACTCTTACATCCCAAATGTTCCTACATCAAACACCTCAAGTAATATGTTTTATTTTTCAGTGAATATTGATTCACAAAATATAGTTGATTGATAGTGCTACCCTTAATGGAAAACTTTAAGAAACCTCTTGTCTAGAAAAGCTATAAAATCCTCATGAATCCATTATTTTGGGTGGAAAAAATAATTTGTACTAGTGAACTTTTCTAATTTGAAAGGAAAAAATATTATTTGTATTAGTGATTTTCTTTCAATCACATAAAAATTCTATTAAATCCTAGAAAATCTTTCAGTATGGAACATAATTAATTATGATACTTGAAGGTTAAATTTTACCCACTTTTATTGTTGCAATTTTATTCCAAATTATTGAATGGGGGTCAAGGGGTTATTCCCCTAGTATACTCTATGTTGTTGTACAAGTTGCGGTTGAGGGGTAGTGCCCCTATGGGCATTTTCATGGGTAGTGCTCCCAAAAGCACAAATAAATTTCAATATTTTATTAAGAATCCATGAATTGAAACCTTTTTTAATCCATTGGATGATACTAAATCAGTGACATAAATGCTATTTTTTGTTAAACTTTTTAAGGATGCCAAGTTTTAGAGAAAGTCCTTGAAATAAATATATGTGTCTTACTTATTTTTATATCATCTAACATATACTAACTTGGTTTTTATAGCTATTCAATGGTACTATATTAATGACTTAAATTCTATTTCAGACCAAAATTTTAAAGAACTCAAGGTTTTGCATAGTCTCTAAAATAGAGACAAATGTCCATTGTTAAATGTATAATTTTAGGTCAATTTTGAAAAGGACAAAATGTCCCATTTAAAGTATTTATAATAGAGACATGTGTAAAAAATATATACTTAAACAAATGAGACTACCACCAACATAAAACTATAATTTCACAAGACCAAGAAATCATACACCATTCAACACTTGTTTTTTATTCTCTAGGAAATCCATTGATAAGAGGAAAAAACCATAGTGGGGATAGAAACCATGAGATGTTCTACTAATATATAAGTTTCCTATTAAATGATGTGACCTTTCTATTAGTCAAATACAATGCATTTAGTACAATTACCCTTGTTAGAGGATAAATCCATGTTTAGAGACTTTCAAACCTTGTTATAAGGTTTTAAGCATGTTAGGAGTTGATAAGAGCAAAAGGACTTGTTCTCCAAGTGTTCTAGAAAGAGAGAAAGATACTTCTTTTAGGATAACATATCTAATAAATATGAACTAACTGATCTGCAACTTACTTGCCAATATAGTTCAAGTTAAAGTCCACCACGAATGATATTTTTCACTCATACCTCTTGTCCAAGAATCCCATAATATCTCATCTCTTCTTTGATAATCCAACATCAAGGTTTCCATCTATACTTATCATTCCATGCACATAATCATCATTATGCTTTACATTGACTTTTTTTTTTATACTAGTTGCAAATAATTAATTAGGTCATCCTATTAGTGCTTCCTCAATGTACAATTAGTTACATAGAACCATGCTATGGGATACATACATTCTTAAGCAATTATGTAAATAACATGTTCTACATGATGCAATACCCATTTTGCATTATAAAATGATATACAACACACTACACCATTGTAGTTAACCATTAGTAAAATGCATCTCATGTTATACATTGTCGACTTTTCTAGAGTAAGGAGAAGGACTCATGAATCTTGACATATGTGTGAATGGACATGTTCTCTACCAGTGTGTATGCTCAAAAGCATTTATTCTTTCTCACCATCAAACTACAAAAAACATATTGCAACTTCCAAGTAGGAAATTTCTACTGCTCATTGGGTTGCTACCAATCTTTACCAAACAAACTTTAACTGATCCAACATATCAAATCAAGTACAAAAATAATAGAAATACATGCATGGTACTAGTAAGTTTGATTGCAACAGTCGATACTATTGGAATATTTTAGAATAATTGGGGGAGGGGGGAGGGGGTGGGGGGGGGGGGGGGGGGTGAATTAGTTATCCAAGGTCCTAATGTCCCAAATAAAAATTTTTAGTACTTCACAAAATTCATACATATATGTTTTGTCATGTCTCTTACATGCATCCATTAGATCATTTAATACTTAAACTTGTAGGTGATTGTTCTAGGTCAAAACAACTTTATAGAAATATACATATGAATCATAACAAAATCATTCACACACTTGACACAAGGATCTTACGTGGCAACCCAATTTGGGAAAACCACAACTAACATACTACTAATTCTCACTCTTCTGAAGTGATGTCCTATGAAAGACCAACCCTATTAAAGGTTACAATACACACTATTAAATGTGACCTAGTTAAAGGATTTCAATCATCTAATTAGGAATGAGCCTTTTTAGAGGACTTTAGAACATTCCATTAGAAATTCACCCTGTTAAAGGATTTACAAATGACTCTTAAGTCAACCTTAATCCAAAGGATTTATCCTAAACTGATACAATGATTAGAAAGTAACAACAGGACTTGATTGATAACAAATCACAACTCACTTGCATATTATAAAGTAACAACAGGACTTGATTGATAACAAATCACAACTCACTTGCATATTATAGATCTCTGTTTCATTCCTCGATTCTGCTTGGCTTTCACACTTCACCTCTGATAGCTTTTTCACCCTTCAAGCATTCATCCTCTTAAGCCTTCTTTCTTTGCATGCCAATTACAAAATCTTCTATTCAGCCACCATATGAAGCAACACCCTACATTCCTTGTCTTCCTTGGGTTCTTACACATGCCAACTATTCTTTTTGGCCAATCATTCCCTTATAAAGATAATTATGATCTTTTGTTGCTTAATCACAATCATCCATCTTAGGTTTAGGTAGGATTCATTGAATCTAACCATCATTCTATTTTTTCCTCTTCTAGAAACTTCCTTCTCAATCCTTATTAGATTCACCTCAAAATAGTTTATCTTGAATTCTGTGCCACTAGTTGATCAAGCTTATATTCCACATGCTTCAAACAATATAAGAAATCAACTTTTTCAGCTTAGATTCAATGAATATATGATCAAATTCATAATGATGCCACTTGGCAGCAGCTAACCTCTGATGCTCGACACATACTGTGTTACTCGACATCCACTAAAATTCACTCAGCACATACATTCTTTTACTATTACTCGACACTTATTAGAATGTACTTGGCACATACTAACTTCACTTGACATACACCACATCTTCACTCTTCTCAGCACTAACTAATTTTCTGCTCAGATTGAACTATCTTTTCTCAGTTCCAACCAATCACTTGGTCAAGCTTGGCAGACACATTTTGCATTCTTTGTTCTTCAAGACTTAGTTAGTGTATCCATCTTTTGCAACCTTAAGTAGATAAACAATACACTATATCATTACTATCTTATCTAATCTTAGTACTTCTTTTATATACCATATAGCTCAACCTTTCTCCTAGGTGCTCTTGTTATCTCATCTGATCAAATCCTCTTCATCAATAAAAAAAATGAGAGTACTCAAATGAACTAAGCAATTGTCTCACCAACAACTAGTAGGTTTGACATCAGTGAGAAAATAATGATTGTATCATAGTCTCATACTTGTAACAATATTTTCTCAACAATCTCCCTCTTTGGCATTGATGGTGAACCAATACCAACAACAATACCAAAAATAAAATAATACCTTGTATTTTAATCTTTCCCTCTATCAACATCTTCCAGCTTCTATATAGGCTACAAAATTATGTTCTGATCAACTCTGTAGGCTAGATCACTCAATTCTCTATTATGCCTTGTAAATGACTTCCTCTTGGACAACAAACTTAATCTTCATATCTCCCTCAATATTTCATCTTGCAGGGCTTCTTCCCCTCATTTGAATAAACTTCTCAAGTTATATACTCCCTCCTTGTGTGTCATCCTTTTTAAATGTAGATCTCCCTCTTTGTACTATTGGTGCTAATATATCTTCCTTTGTCTCACTTTATTTTGTCTCTATCTCCCTCTGTACTATTTTGAAGTCTTGTTGGTGTCTAGGTATCTCCCTTTTTGATAGAAATGCCAAAGAATTGTCATCTTAACATGTAGATGGTAGCAATTCAGGTTCTCCCTCTATCACCTTTCTTGTGACTGATCTTCTATTCTAGCTTTGGTATTACTTTAGGCAACTCCTAAAGTAAGATCATCTACATCAAGTTGTAAGATATGATATTCAACTCAATTGATGTAGGGCACTTCTCTTGTCTCTTTAACAACTTGGGATAGGAGTAACACTCCTAGTTTACCTCTTAGATACTCATGAGAATCCTTAGGTAAAGTCTTTGTGAATAAGTCAGATATCTATTCTTTTGTATTCACATACTCCATCCTTACTTCTTTGTCTTGAACCTACTCTCTCAAGTAATGATACTTGATAGCTATATATGTTTTGTCTTTGTATGCATCACAAGGTTCTTTGATGTCTATAGCACTTGTGTTGTCACAATAGATCACGTCAGGTTCAATGATTTCCTCCTTTGTACCTTTGAGTATCTATTTAATCCACACAACATTGGTACAATTCACTACAATAACCACATATTCAACTTGAGCAGTAGATTGTGAGATGCAATTTTGTTTCTTACTAGTTTAGCTAAGTAGTCTCTTTCCCAAGAAAAATGCTCCACCACTTGTACTTTTTCTATCATCAAAATTTCTAGCCCAATCAACATCAGTGTAAGCTCTCAATTTAAAATTTTCATTCTTCTTGTAGCACAAACCATAGTCTGTTGTCCCTTTCAGATATCTCATTATCCTTTTGACAACCATTAAGTGATTTTCCTTAGAATTTGTAGAAAATCTTGCAATAATCTCACCGACTAAAGAAGCATCAGGTCTACTATGAACTGCATATTGCAATTTACCAATCATAGACTTGTACAATGTTTGGTTCTCTTCAACAAAATCATCAGTCATGGAAAGTTTATGTCCTATGACCATAGGTGTACTAACAGGTTTTGAATCTTCCATTCCAAGATTTTTTTAAATATTTGTTTCACATACTTAGACTGACTAATGTAAATACCATACTTCATTTGATACACTTGCAGTCCAACAAATAATTTAATCTCTCCAAACATGGACATCTCAAATTATTTCATCATTTGATCAACAAATGTCTTGCATAATGCATTTGGTCCTCCAAATATGATATCATCAACAAAAATTTTAGCTAGTAAAATACCTTTACCAACTTTAGTCTTCAGGTATAGGTTGTTGTTGTGATTAGGTCTCTCAAAACCAATCTTCACAAGTATGAAGTCTCTCATACCATGCTCTAGGGGCTTGCTTTAAACCATATAAAGCTTTGTGTAGTCTACATGTACCATGTTCTTATTGTTTGGATCAACAAATCATTGAGGTTGTTCAATGTAAATCTCTTCTTCCAGTATATGATTCAGAAATGTAGATTTAACATCCATTTGATAAAATTTGAAACCTTTGAATGTAGATAAGCAAGCAGAGTTCTTACTCCTCCTAATCTTGCAACATGGGAAAATGTTTCTTCATAGTCAGTTCCTTCTTCTTGAGCATACCCCTTGCAAACTAATCTTCTTTTATTTCTTGTGACTTCACCATTCTCATCCAGTTTATTTCTATACACCCACTTGGTTCCAATAATAGTCTCATTCTTTGGTCTGGGTACAAGTGACCAAGTTTTGTTCTTCTCAATTTGATTGATCTTTTCTCCCATAGCTTGACTCCTATCATCATTTTCTAATGCATCCTTCACTGACTTTGGCTCATGCATTCTTAGTAGACATATATCACTTCTCAACTAATTTCCTTTTATAGATCTGACCTCTTTATCTCCAAAAATTTGTGTAGAAGTGTGATGTCTTTTCATATATTTTGACAATCTTGGTTCTACTCTACTTTCCTCATTTGATCTCTTAGCTTCATAATCACTGTGTGCTTCTCTATCAGGTATCTCATCATTCCTTTCATATGTACCAATCTCATCATCAGAATGTACTCAACTTCTGTTTGCAACTCGACACTTGAATGTAGCTCAATTCCTAAATGCAACTCAAAATTCATTGTATGTGACTCGATAGTCACTAAAACTTCTTGTTGTTGATTTGAAACCTGGTTCATAGAATCATCACCATTTGCATCATCATAGAAATACCCAAAAGTTTGATAGTCTTCAAGTTCCTTTGTAGGTTCAGCTTCATGTACCTCTATATATTCATCAAACTTCACATTTGCACTTTCCACAACTTTTTTAGTGTTAGTATTTAAACACTTGTAAGCTTTACTTCTTGTGGACTATCCTAGGATTATACCTTCTTCACTTTTAGCATCAAATTTTCCATTCCTATTGTCCTTAAGAATGTAACACTTGCTTCCAAATACCTTAAAATATTTTACATTGAATGAGTATCCATATCATAATTCAAAAGGTGTAATGCATGTACCTTTCTTGACTTGTACTCTATTTAGGGTATAGACAACTATACTTACTACATCTCTCCAATATTTCAAAGAAACATTCTTCTCCATCATGAGTGTTCTAGCACAATTCATCATAGATCTATTCTTCCTTTCAACAATACCATTTTGTGGAGGTGTTCTAGGTGCATAAGTTTGTCTCTTGATTCCTTTATCATTACAAAAACCTTCAAACTCATTTGATATAAGTTCTCCACCTTTGTTAGATCTCAAAAATTTTAGACTCTTGCCAGTCTCATTCTCAATTCTAGCTAAGTACCACTTAAACATTTGAAATACATTAGATTTATGCTTCAAAAAAATACGTCATCATCCTTGAGTGATCATCAACAAGTAACATGAAGTATCTATCACCTTTGCAACCTTGCACATTAATTGGTCCACATAAATCAATATGAACTAACTCCAAAATTTCTTTAAAATTTTGAGTCTTACTCTTGAAACTAGATTTTGTCATTTTTCCTAACTAAAATTTTTTGCAAATCACATTATTAGGTTTCTTTAGTTTGGGAAAACCTCTGACTCTTTTCATTTTACTAATACTGGCTAGATTATCAAAGTTTACATGACACAACCTTTTGTACCATTACCACACATCATCAAATTGTATAACTATACAAGTAGCATCATTCATGTCAAGGTAGAATAGATTACCTCTAGTTTGATCACCATTACCAATTAGTTCTCCATTAGCATCATAAATCTTAGCCTTTCTTTTTCCAAATTCAACCTTACATTCAACACTATTCAGTTGTGACACACGTAATGGATTATAGTTAAGTCCTTCTACATAATAAGCATTGTCACATATGATCTTATCTGTCAATTTAATTAATCCCTTTCCTTTGATTAGACATAGCGCATCATTTCCAAATCTAACAGTATTACCATCATCATGTATAAGGGAATTGAACTTACTTTTATCTCTAGTCATGTGATTTGAACATCCACTGTCAATGATCCATCTGTCACTCTTTTTTACATAATACACTAATGCATTTGCCTCATCCTCATCCTCGTCATCCTTCATTACAACATAGACAACTTCATCATCATGATCATAAGATTCTTCATTGGATTCTTCATCATCTATATAACAGGTCTTCTTTCCTTTGTCTTTGTAATCTTTGTTATTCTCATCTCTTTTGTTTCTAAATTTATCTCCACTTCTATTGTTCTTTCTCTTTGGACATTTAGCAGCAATATGACCAACCTCATTACAACTGAAACATATGATAGGTAAATTACCTTTGTATTTTCCTTTGCCTCTGTGAAATCTCCTAACTAGTAATGCTTCAATCTCTTCAACATCATCTTCATCTATATCACTGTTACTAGAAACATATTTTCTCTTTTTATTTTTCTTTTCCTTAGGTTCTTTCAGTGACAACTTACTTTGAAAGTAGATTCAAGATTTTCAATTATGAACTTATCAAAATTAGAGAGTTCAAAAGTAGTCAATCTACCCATCAATCCTTCAAGGATTAGATCATTACCAGGTTTGTATCTTAGCTCTTCTATGGTAGAGACTTTAATCACATAAATAGGTAGTAGTATTCTCAATACTTTACTAATTACACTCTCATCTTCAATCTTACTAGTTGCTCCTCTTATAACATTTACAACTTCTTTTACTCTAGCACAGTATTGAACTATATTCTCACCTTCATGCATTCTCATATCATCAAACTTACCTCTAAGACTTTCAGATTTGGATCTTAGCACATTTTTGTCTCCTCCATAGATATTTTCTATGGAATCCCACATCTTCTTAGCAAAATCACATTCCTTGATGTCATCAAACTTATTGTAGCTTAGGGAATATTCAATCTCCAATGTTGCATGATTGTGATCTTTCTTCTTTTTCAGATAATTAGTAGTAGTAGCTCCAAAATGGTCAACATGCTCAACAGTAATGGTAGTTTGTGCATAATCTCCAAGTCCTCCTAGATGTAGCTTCATCAAACTTTTCCATGCATGATAGTTCTCCTTGTTAAGCTTGGGTACCTCTCTTTTAGGCATTTTGATCTTTTAGCTTATAGTACCTTCAAACTATTCCTTACAAGTTCCAAAGCTCTGATACCAATTGTTGGAATACTTTAGAATAACTAAGAGGGGGGTGAATTAGTTATCCAAGGTCCTAATGTCTCAAATAAAATTTTTTAGCACTTAACAAAACTTATAAATATATGTCCTTGTCATGTATCTTGCATGCATCCATTAGATCATTCAATACTTAAAATTGTAGGTTACTATCCTAGGTCAAAATAACTTTGCAGAAATGTAAACATGAAACATAACAAAATCATTCACACACTTGACACAAAGATTTTATGTGGAAACCCAATTTGGGAAAAACCATTAATAATATGCTACTAATTCTCACTCTTCTGAAGTGATGCCCTATGAAAGGCGAACCCTATTAAAGGTTACAATACACACTATCTAATGTGACCTGATTAAAGGATTTGAATCACTCTATTAGGAGTGGGTGTTGTTAGAGGACTTTAGAACATTCCATTAGAATGTCCTCTTGTCAAAGGATTTATAAATGACTATTAAGTCAACCTTAATCCAAAGGATTTATCCTAAACTTGTTGGAAATATAAGGTAGGCTAGGTTACTAAAAGTGGAGGGGTGAATTAGGAACCAATAAAACTTTAAACTTAATTCACGAATTAAACCATCACCACATAATCTAATCTAGTTGCATGCATTAAACAATGAAAGCAACAAAAAATTCATAACACTTTGACACAAGATATGGTAACCCATAAACCTTCCAAAGAGAAATTAAAACTGGGGTAGGGATGATACCCACAAGCTTTATGACTGCAATATAAAGTTGGCTTGTTAAGGCTTACAATTGATCATTTCTATTTATCTACCCTATTAGGAGCCATAAGGACTATTAGTCCAACTTGTAAAAGGATTTTACAAACATACAATGAAGTATGCACTCTGTTAGGAGATTTGGAATAAGACTGTTAAGTCCACCTTTTTCTATGATTTGACTAATGCACCTATTAGGATGAATCAGTGGTTGATCTCTGATCTGTAACTCTAATTTGTTGAATGAGATTCCTTGAATTACAACAATCACCTTGCTATCATAGATAAGTATCTCCTATTCCTTATATTGCTTGTAGCCTTCACTAATTCACACTTGTCTGCTTCTTACATCTTCACATATGTCTTTTGGATATGATATAATACATTACATATATACCAATCCATTTAATTACCTTCTAGAGTTGGCTACAATACCAAATTTGTCATAATTCACAAGGTTGGCCCACTGCTATAACTTGGGTTCTAAAGAAAAATCGGTGATGTTTTAACACTTGGCAAACATTGTCAACACTCAACAAACTCTGTCACTTAGTTGATGTTGAATCTTGGTCCATACTGATCATTTCAAGTAGCAAGAACTCAGTCAACACTGTATGACTTGGTGAACACTAAGAAACTTGGTAGATATTGAACCACTTAGTTGACACTGCATGGCTCGGTCAACACTAAATTCACTTTGTTAACACTATGAGCTCAGTAGACATTGATATACTTAGTTAACACTGTAGAGCTTGGTTAACACTGCACTTTGCCTCTGAATCTTGGTAAACATTGTAGAACTTAGAAAATACTATAATCTATCTTAGATTCTCAATAGATACTATGAAGCTTGACATGAATTGCAATCTGACTATTTAGCTTGGTAGCAGCTAAAACACTTGGTTAACACTACTAGAAGAATGGTAAGCTCAGTAGCAACTGTAGAGTTAGTAGCAATGAAAATAATTGACTAATTATTAGGTCACTAATAGACAAATGATTTGACCATAAGGTCAACAATCTCCCCCTTTGGCTTTAGTGACAAAAGCTCTTATCATAATTACAAGTCAAAACACCTCTTATTAACAACCTAAATCTGCAACATGGTTTTGACTGTTGTGTACTATTGTAACTCGGTAACCTCTTACTCAATTTTTTTAATTTTTCAAAATTGCTTTTGTAAACATATTTTTTGCTATTTGTACATTTGTTTTCTTTAATATTATTACTTCCCCATACATATATCTGGAGTATGATAATATTCTCCTTCTATACCAATAATCTTTTCCCCCTTTTTGACATAAATGCCAAAGGTGTAGATTATTTATAAGTTAATACCAAAATGTGACAAGAAATCACTATTTAGATTTGAACTTATTGCCATGGTCTTGTCCCAATTCTCTTGCAATACCTTAGATGCATGCAAGGCTATTTGTACTTTTGCTGAAAGTTCCATCATATGGTCTACAATAGAGAAATTATTGTCATAGACCAATTTTTTTCCATGTGCAATATTCTTTTATAGTGCATCCATGTTGGGAAGGATCATTCCTTGAATATCTGCAAGTGTGGCCCTAATCCTAGCTTCTTGACTTAATAAATTTTCCTAAAGATTTGTCAAGTACCTGATCTTCATAAAATGTGCAAATCTGCAAGTGGGATCAAGTGATAATTGTTGTGCACTTTCTTTCATGTCCTCATCTATCTTTGATAGTTTATCTTTAATTTCCTTAGTGAAGATATATGTATCACTTAACTTAAAAAATAAAGAAATGACCTTATTTACATATACTTGAAGTGTAGCAAGAATAGTAGATAATTCTACTTGGTCAATAACTATCTTCTGTGCTACTCCAATTTTTTTTTTTTCAAATTTCTTTCTACCCTCTGTAGAAGTTTTTCTTGTCCATTCAACTCTTCATTGTACTTGTGAACAACTTCAACAATTTGAACCAAAATTGGTTGCTTCTCATCAACCTCAATAATTAGTTCATCAACGAATATGCTTTTTATATCCTCAAGTACTTGATTTTTCTTCTTCTACTCTTCTCTGAGCTTCTTCTATTTAGCTCTCTTTTTCCAAAGCTCACCAAGGGTCTCCATCTGATCAAGAGTTAGATTGGAAAGATCCCAATCTAGGATCACAATGTCATCCTCTAGATCAAACTCTTCCTTAGAGGCTTCTAACTCTTTACCCTTTTCTTTCTGAATAGCAGAAGGAACAATTTATTTTCCTTTGTTCAAAAATTATGTGCTCAGTTGAGGCTTAACTTCAACTATCATTGCACTTATTGTAGATACACTTAGTATAGAAACAATAGTTGAAATAGTAGGAATAACAAAAAATGTAGGATTAACAATACTAATAGAAGGAATACTTGAAATACCTTGTTGTAGCTTGGTAATGCTTAATGCTAGAATGATTGGACCCTACTGCTCGGTAGATGAAGTGATGGAAGCTTCACTCATCATGACACTTGATAATGTTTCTCTAGAGATTGGTTGGGTGCTTGGTGATGCAATTTTTACCTTGAACAACTCAGTAGAAGCCTTCTCTGAGCTAGGTTTCACTAAGGCTTTTCTTAGAGAATGAGGAAGGGAGGCCATAACCTTTGCTGCTATCTTCTTTGCATTAGATTCTTGAATACTCTAAATCTAAGGAAGAGCTCCTCCTATAGCTTCTTGATCCTCTTCTTCTTTAACATCATCTCCTTCTACATTTTCTATTTCCCTATCTTCTATTTCTACATTTCATTATCTTTTTCCACATCTTCTTCTTCATCATTCTTGTCATTAATTTGCACAACTTGATCACTAGGTTTGTGAAGCCCATAGATGTTCTTCCATGCAACAGTGTTTGACTTTACAATAAATTCTATGTACTTTGAGAGGATTAGTAATGCATTGAATTTTGGTGTAAGCTTTTTCTCATTTTCCTTCAATGATTCCTTCACTTCTTTTTCTAAAAGATTAGGCATAAGTTGCGTCAAAGTCTATTCTCTGATGTCTTTTGCAACATTAAGTGAATTCTCCCATAGTGGTGTAATTGCTTTTAGAATATTGTCAGGAACTTATTTGATCAGTTCATTAGGGGAATACTTCCACTTTTCCATCTTTTCCACTAGGGCATCTTCTATCTGTTTCTTCTCTTCTACACTCCTAGTGTCATACTTAAGAGATTTGAAAGATGCCATACCTTCTCCTTTTAGTCTTTACAATCTTTCTATAAAGGTAGGGGCATTCTTCTGAAATATGATTTTCTCATCTTCATCATCATCATCACCTAATTTTAGTTTCTTCATGGATTTTTATGATCTTCTGGTAAACATAATAAGGGAAGACTTTGTAGGTCTAGTTATAGTGACCTTCCTTTCTTCTTGGGATGCTCCTCCTCTTAAGGTTCTTCCTCTACATCTTCTTCTTCTTCTTCCCCTAGATCATCACCTTTTCCTTCAGTCAGCATGAGAGGAGAAGTGGATGATTTGGTATTCTTTAGTATTTTCTCTACCTTCTTTCTTCATCTCTTGACTACCTAGGGAAGCTTGATTTATAACTCAATTATTTCCTTTTCTTCCTCATAGGTTCCAAAATATGGAGCCTTGGGATGTACTGGCTCATTCAGGAGAGCCTCCATTATATCTTTGGTGTCATCAATATTGACCTCATATCCTAGAGGCTTCACCCATGCCACTCTAGACCTGACTACTTGGATATGGACTATTGTCAAAAAAGTTTACATCGTTTCCTAAAGTCTGACCTAAAGGAAACCTTGTGAAACATGGAAATAATCTCCAAGTTGTGGGACTTGAACAATGAGATTGAGTCTTTGGAGAAGGTCAACTTCCTCACTATCACGATGCACCTAACTACTTCTTTGAAGGAAGAGGGAGAAAGAAATGCATGAAATCAAACTATCTAGTCTAATCTAGAGGGGTGATACACCAAATAGTATGCTTAGTCTTATCTCTGCCTGAAATTGCACAATTCATCAATATAATCCTAAAGTACATAGATTCAATCTTTGCTTTAACTCAACAACCACATGTAGATTAGAAACCAATAGCATGTTATAAGGAAGGAGCTTCACTCTATATCATTCAAAGAAAAAATAGATACAACATACAAGTTGAAGAATGGAAGCAACACTTTAACAAAAGGCAAGAAGATATTGCACAATATATTAATGAAAGAAAGAGGTACAATAGAGAATTATATTCACTCAGAGGAAAAGGAAATTATAGTAGTAGAGTATGCAATACAATTGATATAGAATTAGAGAAGAGTTTGACCCTTTGAAAGAGTTACACAATTTGCCTTTATAGCTTAGGCATAACTAAGAAGACTTGAATTGAAACCCTAAAACTCAACCACTATCTTCAAGTTGCAAAGAACAATAACTATTGATTGAAAGAAGATTTGATTGGATGAACATCCCTATGTAGAAAATATGATTTTTACATGCAAACTCCGGCCTTGAAGAGACAAAAATAGTGGCCATAATTTCTCTAACTAGTAGATGGATAACCATTGTCGCAGTAGAATGAAATTTGTATTTATTAGGTGTCGACAACACTAAAAAGGTGGTTGTAAGTGATCAAAGGATTTGTTCACCATCATGAGCCTCTTTTGATAGTGTTTACAATACTAGTAGGTTAGCTGTGTCATTGAGTCAATTGAATTCAACAATCAACCTTGCCACATGGTCTTATACAGTTGAAGCATCTTGCTAGATCATCTCCCAACATTGAAAAGTATCCCTCTTGGATAGCTTGGACACATGGCACAATCTCATTTGTGCCAAATTCATTAAGAACACCTGTAGGCCATAGATCCTTATTCACCTTGATGAAGAATTAACAACGATCTTATAATGAGTTATTAGATCTCCACTGTTAGTCTTAGGCTTAAAAGACCTCATGAAAAATTGTTCTAGTTAAGTTCCTTGGTATACATGGCCACATTATAGGTGTTTAAAATTTTTAGGGAAAGATTCCTTTAGATTCTCTCAAAATGCTAACGTGTGGCCACCGCTATGTCACCACCACTAGGTCCCACTAAAACTGGACTTTGGGAAAACATGTGACAAACACATGAGTTAATTTAAAAAGAAAGGGGCATAGGGAAACACTTAAAGTGAATAAACCTAGTAAGGGGAGACCAAATTTAAGCTATGCATGGGTAACTTGACCCTCCAAAAAGGTAATAGACAATTATAACATGAAGGGGAGAATTAGGGTTCTACTAGGTTTTGGCCATTTTAGTGCACTATGAAAACCTTAGCACCATGAACACATATCTCTGATTGGATTTTGTGATGGAGACATGGGAACAAAGTGGGGGATCGGGGGGGGGGGGGGCTAAAATGACTAACATTTCTAGTGACTCAAAGGAGATGCTTTCCTACTAACACTAGTACATTTGACCCCATTTTTAGACCAAAATTTTTGACCATCTAAGAAAATGGGGTCAAATTGGTCAGAATATGCAAGGAAACATATCTTATTTTTTTAAATACATGCTCATGTTGGTCAAAATTTCAACCAACATGAGCTTAATATGTAAAGAGAAAATTTCTTGATGCCCATTATCATTGTATTCTTGACACGCATGTGAGAGTATTCTTGGTAAATTTCCTTTGCATTTCTTTGACCTGCAAATCCTCTTGATATGATATGAACCCCAAGTAGGGAGAACAGGTGATGATGAGGATTGGTTGCAAAGCATGTGATTCTTCAATTTGAATATAATGGATCGCAGAGGGTAAGTACTGAAACCATTGTTTTTGGCTAGGGTTTGAAGTGAAACAATTGGTTTTTTTTGTGGCTTTGAATTCATTTGTACTAGACCTTCTCAAATGTTATGCTTTATCTCTACTCATGGATAATATGGGTATGCTATTATTACAAGCAGAAAATGCCACAAATATCCCATCATCATCATCATAGTGGTAGCAAGATTCCTCATGGTCCTTCATTTATGCATTGTATCCTATTTGACTTGTTTTCTTAACATGTTTCTATGTTTCTTCCATGCATTTTTAGCACTATTCTTTCAGATACATAGATTTTGTCCCTCTTGACAGTTGCACATAAGCTCAAATCCCAAATAAATACACACCCTTCCTTACTTTCCCATTATTCTATTTTTGTTTTTCATCTCAAAAATCAAATTGCATTCATGGCATCCACCTCTAGTTTTGCTGATGATAAGCACAAAGATTCATCTAAAGAAATTATTTCATCTCCATCTACTTCTTCTTTCCTATTTTCCTCTTGTTTGAATTGCCATATTAGCCCATGGCTAATATGGGTATGCTATATTTCATGATTTAGACCCCTCTAAAAAAAATGATATCACTACACACCTTCTTTTCTGCCATAGCTACACCCTGGGTGTTCATGATTTTTGAATTATTTTTTCTCACATTTTTATATGGTCTGAATTGGGTTTCTTTGTATGAGAATTTCTTTTCCGCTAATTGTTTTTGTCATATAAAACTCATAGACAAGTTGAGGAATGTGCGGAGGGCATGAGCTTGCAAGAAGCTTTACTGGGATCTATTTCTTCTATCTCTTGTGTTTGGGCACCATGGCTTCTCACTTCTCATGTCAATAACTTTGCTATATTTTTCATGTAGTTTGGCATCTATCAGCACAAAATGAAGGGTTTCTGATATCTTTTCTTGCATTAGATTTTCTATCACCTTTGGATGAAATATTTCTTTTTCTTTAAAAATCAACATTGTGCGGGTTTTTATCTTATTGCAAAAATTGCATGCCTCTAAATTGGAAAAAATGTTATTTTCATATTTGCCTTTGAATTATAATATGCCTCTATGTGCAGTATATTATTGTGGTTTTGACATCTCTACAAGAATATTCAAGTATTTTTATACCTTTTTCAGCTTTACATGCCCAGAAATATTCCTTCTTCTCACACAATCAGCCCCTGCTTATTAGTCTTGAAAGAAAATCTATCCAAAGATAGTATGCATATGTCTTGAAAACATAAAAAACCTATACAAAAACACCATGAATTACACATCGAGAATATTTTAACCCTTGTTGCATTTGAGTAGTAACACTAATTTTTTTGGGATGGTTTCCTAATAGCACTAAGTTGTAGCACAAACACAACCCCCTGCACCTCAAGATTGACACTTAAAACCTTCTTGAGCTTCTCATATGTAGCCCATAGCTGCATGGTACATACATTACTAGGAACATCAATTTAATATCAATTTTGAAAAAAAATTGCAAAATTCTTGAAAAAGATGTCATCAAAATCTCTGCCACCTAGAGAGCGGTTAAAGGCATGAGCTAAGATCTTCACTTCTCCCTTCTTGAAGGCTACGACACAAACTTGCATGTTGGCATGTCCAACATCAACAAATACAACATTAAGAAAATTAGTTTCATGAAAACCTATATTATAAATACCATAGACCAAACAAGTTATAAACGTGGTCTTATGAACCAAACAAAGTGGATTTAGGTTCACACTAGAAGCAACATTGAAAACAACCCTACACTCAATATCAATGTAAAATGAAATTTGAATACAACAATCTACAATTATTGTCTTCAAATGATCTTTTGGTACACATTTTTTAATCATATTTTATATTTATATAATTATCTACTTGGTATCTATATTTATCTCTTTTTTTTGCTCAGAGTCTCTAGAAAAGAACATTAATGGATTCTCTTACACTCTATGTCAAAGAAAATGTTATACATTAAGTTGAGGTTAAGGACAATCCATTTGTTAAGGCCAAGCATTTACAGGTATGTGTGCTATTTTGGTTTCTTTGATTTTGTAGTTTACATCACTTCAAATTATGATTATACTAAACAAATACATGAATAAGAGTTCCTCTATGCTACATATAAATCTAGTCCTAAGAAACTGTGAGAATGGGGTACACCATGGAGATAAGAGCAATAGCTTACAATTAATGATAATAGAAAAAGGAAACAAAACACAACATATGCACATTATTATGTCAATCATCAAGCACTCTATTTTGAGTAGCACAGACAGTCCATCTAATAAATTAGATCATCTATTTTAGATAAAAATATTTTTGGCATAATTAAGCACAATGAATATAATTACCGAAATATATAGCTACAGTAGTAAAACACTTTATAGAGAGACCCAACTAGAGGAGGCTATGCCAATCTTGCAGGATCTAGATAAGCGTCATAGTTCATTGAAATCTAATATTTATTCATGTTAGTTTTATGCATCTAACAAAACCAAATCCATTAAAAAGGTAAGACTCTACATTTTGATATGCACTTAATTTTTTTTCAAGTAAGTAAAAACATTGTAGATCCTAAACTTCTGAGCATGTATTCAAAGTGTGGTAGTTTCAAGGATACACTTGAATTGTTTAAAAAAATTCATTCATCTCATATTGTTCCATAGAATGTTATGATAAGGTATTGTATTATTAATGGGATTTTCAATGATACCCTTATAATCTATTACCAAATGTAGAGGACAAGGGTTTTCCCAAATGTTTTTGCATTCATCCTCATTCTCAAGATTTGTGTAAATCTAGGTTTTCTTTTCTATTGTAAGAAAGTTCTTGATTGCATAGTAAAGAATGGGTTTGAGTTTGAAGATTATTTAGGGAGTACTTTCATTGACATGTACCCAAAGTGTGGGGAATTTAAGGGTGCATGCCAAGTGTTTGAAAAAATGTGTTAAAGAGAAGTGTTTCCACAAAATTTCCAAACCAAACATATCCATTCAAACTAGAGATGTCACTTTAGGAAAACATCCATCTGATTTATCTACTCTTATATGGGATAACAAAAGCCTGGCATTTTAAAAAAAAAGTATTTTGAGCCATTTCTCATAGTTCTGAGTTGTATTTTGATGAAGTATTACCTAGACTTCACTGTTAATGGAAGTTATAAAATCAGGAGCATTTGGAAAAATAAGGTCTATAACTTCTTCTTTGTGAATGGATTTATCTATTCAGAGACATGGTGTTTCATAGAAATTGAGCATTATGCTCATGACCTTGAGTCAACCAAGCATTAAACATAAGTGGTTGAGGGAGTTGTGGATGTAAGCATTATGGAGGCTGAAGCTTTTTGTAAGTGGCTAGGTTGTGTAGTGATGATAAATGCAGAGTATCATAGGATCTTGGACTTTGACAAGAATAGAAAGAAGGATCAAAGCATGAGAGGAATTAATTGGTGGTGGACAAGCATAGAGTTTGACCCATTTTCCGCTTTTAAGCCTATGCAAGTGTATGGGAAAAATTGTATTGATTATTTTGATGGGAAATATTATGGTCTCAAGTAATATTAAAATGTGACATATGTAAGTAATTGCAAATTTGATAGGAAATTTTGTCAGTATCAACATATATATTAATTCCACAAGTTCAGATGTAATTTTTTCAGATTTTGATGGGTATCTATCACAACTCCATTGAATGTATGTAGAAAATAGGCTCTCTAAATTCCATAACAATGTAGTTTGTGTTAAGAATTTTGCTTGGAATCATCATCCTATGTATGAGGAATGTATACACCAGTTTAAAACAAAAATTAGAAATAGATTTTATCATACACAATGAAGAAAATCCTTAGACCTAACCTACACTTCAACAAGATCCATCAAATAACATAAAATATGGAACTTTCTCTTTTTCTATAACAGGAAAGACTCTAATTGGTCTTGGATTAAAATGATATCCCTATTTGAGTGCATAAGCACTTCTTTTCTAGGCCTTGAGGCTAGGGACTCAGATCTGGATGATTAACTGCTAGAGATTACTTTATTAATGTGGAGTTTGAGGATAATCAATGGTTCTTCCTTGCATTAGCCACCTTGAATTCTATGATGGTTGAACCTCTTTATTTGTGTTGGCCAAGTTATTGAGAGGAGAAATAAGACATCTCTCTACTGTGTTTGGTCTATTTTGGTCCCTCTATAGGTGTATTGTGGTCTTGTCCATCAACCAAGAACTGGACAACACATAATGTTTCCATATTTCATATTCTTATCAATGTAATTGTTGAATCATATTTCATATTCTTATCAGTGTAATTGTTGAATCTTTGAGCTAGTTTCAAACTTGTGCATGCTTGTAAAGAATTTTTTTGTGCTAGAATAAATAAATATCAGGCCAATATATTTGCTTCTTTATTTCAGTTATCTTCTTGCTTAGTTTAAATCCCAATTATTAGATATTTTACTACATTGGAGTTAGTTTGGCATAGAAACATAGATATTTTATTATATATATTCCTACACATGAATCCTCTAACAAATTATAAAACAATCAAAGAATATAAGAAAAATTAATCACTACATACTAAGGAAGTTTGAATATTTGAGTGCACTTTGGCTAGAGTTCACTACATACCTTGCATTTGTTCAGTATAAACCACGGGTTCATATTGATGTCTGTACTAGTCTCTATTACCAAAAATGAGACGGTAGAGCACTGCTAGTGTTATGGTGGGAAAAATATGTTTTTCATTGTGATAGACTATTTCTAAGTCATCTATGTTGTTTCTTGCTATTGTCAAGCAGTCTTTGTTTTCCTTGAGACTATGAACAAAATTATCTACCATTTTTCTAGTTCTTGATTGGTACAAATATATCTACTTTTATATTGGAGTTTCCTGATTGACTACTCTTCAAATTCTTCCATGTATGATGTAGATTGATATCTTAGCTACTAGTGAAAATAGTTCTAAATGACGATTTATCCATAGTTGTGATTCTCTAATATGAGTACTTTCCTTCATCTAGGAATGATTACTCAATACTAGATGTCATGCTGAGGATCCTTTGACATTTGATCATGGATAATCTTGTGATGGTTATTGCTTTACAATTTACATAATGAATAGTTTGAAGATGTCATGCTGACTGTCCTTTTCAATTGTTTACCCATACAACATAGAGTGTCTGATGTTGATGAAAATGAAAATGTATAGAATGTTCACCATCCTTCTTGAAGAGGATCATCAAATGGAACTAACCCTTATTCTTCCTAATGCAATTAGGGAAACTATCTTATTTTTAAGACTTCATGGCATTCCACATCTTATTCTTCTACTAACATATATATGTGCAGATACTTTTAATTATTCTAACTTCTACTACTATTGTTGTTCAAGGACTGCCACCCCTTGATGACAAAATACACAATTGCTTTAGTATTATTGGTTTAAGTATGGGGACATCATAGACTCTGCAAGCCCAAGGCAGGCAACCCATTGTGATACATTGGTCAAAGTGTTTCTGCAGTTAAATCAAAGAATAAAGAAGATAGAAATATTGATATGTTATGATGAGGCTTGTGAAATTACAAGCATTACTAGTTTCCCTTGTGACTTTTATATGTGTGGTGAAAAGGTACAATAATTAGGGATAAATTACAACACTGAGATTTTTGATAGAAGCTATGTATGGGTTGAGGGGAATGTTTCAGAGATGCATTGGTGAGTATTCATATAATAAATAAATATTTCAAGTGGTCTTAAGCCATTGGTTTTGTTTTGTTGACTTACAATGACACAAATAGTAAATGGCATACACAAATTGCATCCTACTAAACAATCCACTTGCAACACCTATATTTCCCATTTTTATCCACAAATGATTAGTATTGTTCGTTAGAAAATAATGCAAAATAATAATATAAACATAACAAATGTGTGTGAAGAAACTTGTAACTCTTAGCTACTCATTTCAAAGAAATACCAGATTACAAGAATGAAGACATCGCAATTTGTCCTAGCTTGTATTCATATAATTTCAACAAGAAACAAATTATTACAACAGAAGATGATATTGTGCAATGAGTGGAACTAGAAAGTGCACTAGTTTAGAATAAGGAGGATCAATCTAATTGCCTCTGGAGAACTAAAATGTGAGGTTTTCAGAATAGACATGAAAAACAACATAATCATCTCATGAGAGCTAAAATGAACTAGATGGAAATGTTTCCATTATGAGATTCTGGTGGTAGCATTTACTATTTCATAAATGTTGGATGGTTTTCTTGTAATTGAGATACAAACCAAGTTGGCATAAATGTTTCCATTATGAGATAATTATTGGTTTTTAGATTTGAGGGAAAGGCATGTCAGATCCTCTACTGTATTGCCCATGTTGCTATAGAACTTAAATGGTTTAATGTAGACTGATTTTTGTTACGTTTAGACTATCATCAGTAAAATCCTTAATCCACTGCTTTTAAGATAAGTTCTTTCTTCAAAAATTAGGATATTGGTTAATTTAAGGATTAAAGTGGGAAGGTAAAGGCTACACTACACATATTTTTCTAAAGGTTAATGCAACACTCTCTGCAAGGTTTCTTGCAAAGGAACTTAAGCTCCCAAGATAAAGTGAATGTCAAGAAACTTAGACAAAGATGAGCTGAACAAATAGATGGGGGACCTCTTGATGAAATTTTGATGTGTTTGATTATGAGAGTTATCCTTGATTGATCAAAATTGGTCTATGTGATGTATGTATGTGTTTAAGCTGCTATATTTGAGTGCTCTAATCTTTCAAAAGAATAACATGTAGGAGCACAAGTGTTTATGGAACCAATTCAATCAAGGTGGATGATTGGAGATTTTTTTCCATTGATACAACAAAAGGTATGGTTTTGACTCAAGAATTTTTATAGTGTGCTTGATGGAGGTCATCCACGATTGATTTAGAATGTAGTTATTAAGGTAGTTGTGGGTTCATGTAGGATATAGGGATGATAAAGAAAACTGCGATTCATGTAGATAATATGGGCTATTTCTCCTAGGATCTTAGTTTTGTTAAGATTGTGGAATATGAATCATCATTTTGATCTTTTTGGGTTATGGCTAAAATAAAATTTAGGAGGAATTTGTGCAACCAAAGGGTGGGTGGGTTATAAGGGGATTTTCCTGTGATGCTAAACATGAGACATCTAAGGTATATATGCCTACTTGTCTTAGTTGTGGCTTGTGGTTGTACACTTATGATACTATTCAATTAAGTTTCACAACTTTCATGGAATCATGTTTGTATAATTGTATTGTTCAAGGAATAGTGGCGGTGGATTTGTGGAGTTGTGATGTAGGTTGGTCCAATACTAAGATTCTTCTTTTAGATTTGAGTGCTGCATTATTATATAGTCAAGTCAAAGCTTAACATGCAATTTAATTGATCAAATTTGACATGAATTGTCATGGGATGGATATATTTTATTGTTATAGCCTGCCATATGTTCTATATATTTTATTGTTATAGCCTGCCATATGTTCTATGTTATAGTATGGTTTAAATAGTATAACTCACTGTTAGACTTTAATGGTTTCAATGGTTCTTGTAGAGTACAAGAGTGAAAGGAATCAATGACTATTTTTCATTTAAAGTGATCTAGTGTTTCACTCTATCTCCAAACTCTTAAAAGAAAACTTCAATCTAAGCTACAAAGTCCTTCCTGCATTGTTAAGAATACAGTCTCTTTTATGCAAGTACGATGACCAAGCAAATAAATTAAAGTTTAATGATTTACAAGTGTTGCTTACACAATGATTTGAAGCATATTTTTTTTAGGAGGATTGTAGATATTATGTTTCAAAGAGGCCTCGATCTTGTAGCTGTGAGGAGCACATATGTTACCACTTACATATGAATGATAGTTAAAAGTATTTTTCCTCATAAGGCCTCTCAAAGGATGGCTACACAAAATTTCTTAAGGTTTTTTCATATTAACACAAGGGGTAGGTAGATTTCTCAACCCAAATTTAATTTTCTTCAAACTAAAGCAATGCAATTGGGATTATTTCAGACTTTTTTTGCATATTAACATCTTGGGTCCTCTATTCCTATGGGATGATCAAAACCACCAGCTATTTTTGCAGAGGGTGTCTAGGTTCCCAAACGGAAGAGCATAATACTCACTTCAAGAACCTCATTTGAAGGTATAGATTTAACGCCTCTAAACAATTTATTGCACTTAACTATTTAAAAGACTTATTCCTACATTAGCCATCTCCAATAATGAATCACTACACATAGGCTAGCAGGATGTTTGTGCCTTGATACCACTATAGGATGCTACGTTGTTTCATATTGAAATTTTTGTAACTTGAACTCTGAGAAATTTTGTCAAATAGTTTTCTTTATTTTACCACTGTGAAAACCCAACTAATTTTTCCTTCAAATAAAATCTGAGGATTAGCTTCTATACTTTGAACAAGCTCTATCCTTTGCTACACAAGAGTTAGGAGTCATACTGGGTTGGTTACTTGCACATGTTCTTTGTGAAAAGCATTTGATTATTTTAAAATAAAGCATGGAGTAATTCTGAAAGTAAATAAGAAACACTTTTTCATTTTATATCTTACTAAAGAGCATATATTTCCTTGAGAAAAATATTGCTATACATTAATATGTTTTGATCTTTTAGTCATCTTCATTAGTTGATGCATTAATCACATTAGTCATTGCTATCAGGATTAGTCAAGGCATGCTACTGATAACACCTAAGTAACCTTCACCTTGTGACATCTCTTTGAAGTATTTTGCAAATAATTAAGATACATTGTCTATAACTCCACATTTTGCAAATATTTAGGCCTTCTAGAAATTATAGGATCATTTTAGTTACATTTGAAAAAATTAATCAAAAATTTCCATATGTGTAGATATAAACATTAACTACAACATGTCCAATTTATTTGTAGATATATTTTCCTATAAAGAAAGATCATGCTTGACAATATGAACCCATAACAAAATAATGAGACAATGGCTGTATTGTGGGCTTAGTTTCGAAGAAAAGTTGATAAATGTTATTGTCCTTGCAAAAAGTGTTAAGGGTTTAAAGAATCGAAGAATTCTAATCACAACAGCCTAAAGTCATTGTAGGCAACATGGTCATGTTGAAGGGGGCCATGATTTTTGTCCCTTACTAAATGTGGATTTCCTATTGGAGGAACATGGAGGTGTGAATATCCAAGTTGAGGATAACACTCCCATGGAAGAAGATGATAATGTGCCAGAGGACATGATTGAAGAAGATGGTATTGGCACAGGTGATGAAGAGGCTCACAATGATGGTACTAGAAAATCTAATAATGATGATGAAGATAGTCTTGATATACCTTTACTTGAGAAGGCACATGAGCCCTTATATGAAGGCTCCCAAACAACTCTACTCTTAGCTATAGTGTTGTTGGTGAACTTAAAGGTTATGAATGGTATATCCAAGGTAGCAATGTCACATATGCTAAGGTATGCCATTTTTTTCATCTTCAATGTTAGCATAGCAATGTCACATATGCTAAGGTATGCCATTTCTGTCATCTTCAATGTTAGCATAGAATTACTATTCATTATATTAACAATGCATATTTGTTGTTGTAGGTTGATTAGTGAGTTTTTCTTACCACCATCAAACATTTTACCTCATTCGTATCAAGAATTATCTAACATTATGAAGCAGATTGGAATGAAGTATTAGACAATACATGCATGTCCCAATGATCACATTCTGTATCATAAACAACATGAATTTGCAACAGAATGCCCTAATTGTCATATTAGTAGATGTTGATCAGATCAAATAACAATAAAAGTGCCTCACAAGGTTCTTCAGTACATTCCCATTATTTCACGTCTTCAATGACTCTTCAGGTGCACTAGCTTGGCACAATTTATGGATTATCATGCATGCAATAGAAGTCAAGATGACATTATGCCAATGCCTGCTGATGGTTTTGCCTTTAAAGAGATAGAAGAAACATGGTCACACTTTAAAGAAGAACCTCATAATTTGAAGCTTTTAGTGGCAGCAGATGGTGTCAATCCATATGGAGATATGAGATCTGTTTACTTAGTGTGGCCTATTTTTGTTATTAACAATAACATTCCTCCTTGAATGTCCATAAAGAGGGAGCACATAATGTTGTCAATGATTGTGCCAGGTATTTTTTTATTTTATAGTTATCTAAATTAATTTATAAATAGTGCATGAAAATGGTTATAATAATTATGTAATGTTTATGTTTATTCAATTACTAGGTAAGTACTAAGTTAAAGATATGAATGTGTATATTGAGCCCCTAATTGATGAGTTATTAAAGTTATGGAATGACTTCACTATGCATGACATCTCTAGACCGATAGAACATTGACAATTTTAATTCCATGCAATACTTGTATGGACAATATGTGATGCCCTTGGGCTAACTCATTTTTGCAATATGTTATATTGTTAAGATCACATATTTTTGGTCTGTTATAGTGCTTACACATTACTATCATATGCTTAAGTTGCACATGATAACTGTACATGACCTTTTAGGTCTTTAGACAAAGGGAAAATTTGCATATCTAGTTTGTGGTCCAAAGATGAAATCTCGTCATTCAAGAAGTTTAGGAAAGTAGGTGTTTGATGAGTTTTGACATTTTCTCCACAATAATCATAGGTACCAAATTGCCAAAAAACATCTTTTTAATAGGAAAGAAGAGACATCATCAAGATCACGAAGAATGACACCTCATCTATGGAAGTTGGAATACGATCAACTAAATCATCGAGGTAATGTCCAATTTGTCGTCTAAAGTTTAAAATTTGTATTTTGATATTGTCTTATATTTACTAATGCTATAATTGATGCTCATGAAGGTCATCAAATGACCAACTTCCTAGAGGAATGACAAGTTATCCTACTCAATTTAGTAGCTTATCGTACTACAAGGATCTCCCAATCATTCATTTGTTTGATGCTATGCATATTGAAAAGAATGTAACAAAGACACTATGGAAAATGTTAGATGGAAGGCATTATAGAGAACAAATTGCTAAAATTTGTGTTGACATTCATGAATCCAATCATGCACTAAAAGCTTTCATTGAATCAAATAACAATGGAGATTGCATAAATACAAGTGCCCTTCCTTGGTTGTTAATGGAGCAACAAAGTGATGCATTAAAAGAAGTCATAAAAAAAGAAAAATTTCCAACAAGATTTGTTGCAAATATAAGAACTCTTCTATCAAAGAAAGGTGATTTTGGGCTAGGGTTGAAAATACATGATTGGCATACCTTCATCAAGGTAAGTCATGTTCTCTATTTATAGTATATTTGTAAAATTGAATTTACTACCTATTGCATTATTTAATAATATATTGAAATGATCATTTTTTAATGATTGTAGTACATCCTACCTCTATCCCTTCCACAATAGTTTGACAACAATATTAAACAAGTTATATATGATCTTGGAAAATACACACAATTAGAAGTGTTTTTTCTTAGATTTGTACCTTTTTATCTGAAATCTATTGTATAATTTTATTTGAAATCTCATTTATGTGTTTTTATGTGTTGAACCTCTTTTAGGTGGTTATCATCTAAAGAAATTGATAAAAAAGATATAAAATATTGGAAGAGAAAAATTCCATACCTTATGTGTGAAATGCAAAAGTGTTTATCTCCATCGTTTTTCAATACTCAAGAACACTACCTCATACATCAAGTTGAGGAGATTGAATTGTGTGGACCTATACAAACTAGGTCAATGTGTATAGTTGAGAGGAACTTGAAATTTATGAAGGGTTTGGTTAGACAAAGAGCACGTCCTAAGGGTTCTATGATAGAGGGATATATGGTATACTAGACCATGGTGTACATTAGTGAATATCTTCCAAAGTTTGCAACAAATATCCATGAAAATTGCATTTGGGATCCCAACTCTAATGACAAATTTGAAGGGGAGTACCTGATGGGGAAAGATAGATTGAGAAGGGTGAGAGGTAATTATATATATATATATATTTGTAGTTTAATAATTCTTATCCATCATCAATATATATAAGTTGTTTCTAACTGGTGTAATTGTCTTCTTTATAGTTGGTCATGAGTGTGATGCACTACATTTGTATATTGCAAACAATCTTGATTGGATGATGGTATGGATTGAACAATCTCAAGATAATGATTGCTCATTAACATAGCATGGTGTTGCATCATTGGTTAAAGAAGCTCATCGTAATGGAGATCCTAATGTTATGCCAATGGTACTTAATATAATATATGGTTTAAGAGATACAAAGGTACACATAAGATTACTAATCATAAGATATAAGTTTAATATCAACTCATAGATCGATGCAAATAATCTTGACATGTTTGAATAATTGCAGGTCAAACACCAAAAAGCTATGTACTACCATGGCTATAAATTTCACACAAAAAAGTTAGAGGAAATGAAGAAAACATGTGATTCTGGGATAAGTGATGTCTTCACAGTCACCAATATTTCATCTAGAACTGACATACATTCTCAACAATCTAAAAATTGATACTATGGCATTTTTGATGATATACTTGAGTGCGACTTTAATTCATTCAAAATAGTTCTATTTTTTGTCAAATGGTTTAGGTTACAATTGAATTGAAATGATCCTAATAGGACTATTATTGAACATGATAGTGGACTTACTATTATTAATACAAGGTCATTTGAGCCAGTCAGAGATGAGTCCTATGTTCTTCCAAGCCAATGTGAGCAAGTGTTTTACTTTGGTGTTCCACACAAACTAGGTTGGTGATTTGTTGTTAGACATGACCCAAGAGGAAGACCAGTAAAGTATAATGTGATGGAAGAAGAAGATATTGAAGAAGCACAAGACGAAGTAAATGATTATCATGAATAAAATTTACCCGGTGATGATAAAGAAGAAGATGGTGATGATTTTGGTCATGCTAACGATAATGGTGATAATGATGATGATGATGCTGATGATGATCATGATCATGGTGATGAAGATGGTGATGATCATGATGATGATGGTGGCGATGAAGATGTTGGTGGTGATGGGATGATCAAAGTGATAAGTACAATGATGGTGATGATGATGATGACATGAATGAAGATCATGATGATCAATGAAATATCCAGGTAGGATCAATGTCAACTATGACGAGGTCATGTACAACCAAATTTTTCTTTCCAAACCATATGTGCAAATATAAACATTAAGTAGAACATGTCAAATATTTTTTTAGATATACACATTAGTTACACAAAATTTTTGGCTAACTTAAGACAAATGATTTACATATACAATCTACTTTATTATTAATATTTTTTTTTTGGTAATTCTATTACTTTGATTTCGCTGTTGATTTCTAAGACTTACTATTTTTTTCACAGGTCGACATGGATGTGCCATCTCAGACACCTTCAACAGAGGTAAACATTAATTATTGTAATTTTTAATGTTAATAAAGAAATAAATGTTGTATTATTGTATTCTTTTCTTTATGGCTTTGGAGATATTTTGATAAAATTTTACTGATATTTGATGTCATAAATGATAGGAAAAAGCTAGAATGATTGCTGATCAAATGTGATCTAAAATTTGGGTGCCATTTCTACATGATAGCACCCTTAGTGCTGACCCTATGTTCATCACCCAGAAAATTAAGAAAAGATACAGTGATGAACTTGTTAACATTATCATCAAGGGTGATAGAAACAAGGAGAAAGAGGCATTGAGAAAAGAATTGGACTGTAGAATCCAATCTTGAAGGTAAGTAGTAATTTGACTAAAGCAATAATAGAAGTTCAATAGATGATAATATTTTATAGTATCTTATGGATCATGATCTCTAATTTTATGTATTCTTGTGTAGACATATGTGCCAGTTACGACATCACATAGTGAACATGGTGAGGGTTGTCATGCACAACCTTCATGTAAGTAAAACTTTCTTTGTTTATTTTCATCAACATTATAACACTTACCTTTTTTTGTGGAAGCTTCTAGCTAGTATCCCATTTGATCTTTATATATTGCAAATGTCTCTACTAACAATATTGTATTCTTCAGCTCATGATGAAGTGTAGACTCCTCCTTCAATTAGTAGTCCAGTATTTCCTAGTTGATTGTCGGCAAAAAGGACCATGCAAACATCCTCATCTATGCCCACTACAATTGGTAAAACCTTGTTTTTCTATGTTTTGTAATGTGCTATATTTTGTAATTTATTTCTACAAGTTGATGAACAATGAAGTAGCATATCAGTGCTTAAATGATGTCTACAAAAGCCTGCATACACACAAACACATGCATACACACATAACAACAACTTAATTCAATAGCATTACAATATCCCCTATCTTATTTTTGAAGTCATTTTTATACAAATCTTTAGGCATCTTAGAAAAAAACTTCTTTGGGGTTTCCATCCATTTGATGTTAATATTATTCTTATGCTTTTCTGTTGAATCATTGAATTGCCTCTCTACTTTTCTTTCTACAAATGTAATCTTGGAATAGAAGGAAATGTTTAAGGTGTTCTAAGGGCATCGATACTTAAATCTGTTAACACCCTTAACCCAACTATCACTTGCCCTTTATTCACATCATATTGTTTGAGACATGATGCATTCTAGGATTGGTTCTATGCATTCCATAGGTAATGTAAAGGTTGCTACTTTATCTAATCCATTTACGATAATTTTCACAACATAGAGTGTGGGAGCCATTCTTTGATGGATAACATAGATTCAAAAGCATGAAGTCTATGGGTATCATCAACATGATGTAATGCTGATGCCACCTTTTTATGGTTTGTGGAAAGTTCCAACTAAACTAGTTTGATGGGGTGGTTTATAAAAGCCCAGTTTGGATGATAGAGGAACTCTTGAAATTGAGGAGTGACATCATCATGTTGCCTTCATGGTGTGATTATAAAAAATTCAAGTGCACTAACTAAATGAAAAGATTATCTAGTCAGGTTCAAATGGACTTCAAATTTTTGCAAGTAATTCATTTCAATTCGTTGGATGGTCAGTTAGGGAAATGTATTAATGGATCAGTTTATTCGACTTCATTTGATGTAGTTTAGAATCTAGCTAATACTTAGACCTCTGTAGATACTACATTTGGATTTCCTATTTTTTAAAGGATTGGATGTAGGGAAAAGCTTATGGGAATGAACTTACGTTAAAATGGCATTAGATAGGTTCACATAGGCAATAGATATCTGCCAATTATAAACTATGATTCATTGGCCAAAAAGCATGGGTAAATCCAAGTGTATTGGATTTATTATGTGTGAATATGTGTGAATTGGCATAGTTCACCTAGGCATAAGTTTCTTGCTTATATTGAATTTTGTGGGATTTCTTACTGAAGCTGACATGTGGGGAAAACATATTGAATTTGTTTTGGACTAGTTGAAAGGGAAAAATTTGCAATTGATTAGCTTTCTTGTCTTAACAAATTTTGAGAAACTTTCAGAAGAGTGCATGCCTAACTTCAAATATTTTATCCAACCATGATGATATTTGAGCACTTGGGACAACCAATTTTGAGAATTTTGCTAATTTTGGGAAGGTGACAATATTTTAGTGCTAAGCTACACATCAGCACATATAATAGCTCTTGTTAGTTTATATGATATATCCTTATCACACACACAACACACACATGTTCCATTTCACCTACCCTCATTATGTCTGCTCTTTACTTAGATATTTCTCATTGCACACACCACACATGTACTTCTATTCTATATCTGCCCCATTCTGTATGATGTTATATTGTAGAACTTACATTCTTTTCCTCTCTTACCCTATTTTGTCACCTTTCCTTTTATCACACTTGTTTCTTAAGCACATATTAATATATCTCAAAACACATTTAATTATGCTTCTTTAGTTATGAATCACACCTTTTAAAACAATAATCATTATTGTACTCTTTGAAATAATAAAAGATTGCTCCTTTCTATGAATCATTGTCCTCAAACAAACTCTATAATTATTATATCTTTTCTCTTAACAACTTTTCTAAAACACACCTTAATAATTTGTTTCAATTTGTTCACTGATAGTCTTACTGATGCAATGTGATTGCTGTTCATTTTGAATAAACTCAATTTGAATATCCAACACTGAGATACTTTTGCTAGCTTATAGATATATAATCTAGCTGTCAAGTCTGTCAGTAAATTAAAGTCTTTTATAAAGTCGACCATATTAGGTTAAGTTGGAGATGACCAATTTGAAACATTATTCTACTTGGTTAGCATTATAATTTATGTTTATTTTTAGGAAGAAAATTAATTGGTCATATTAACAAAGTGTGATTGGTGGCGTCTCTCTATCTTTCATTTCATTTGGTGTTTTCTTTAATTGTCATGATTTTTCAGTTGATAGAGCAACAGAGAGCATCTTTTGAGGAGAAATTTGGAAAAAACATTTTTGACACTGGCCTACTTCTCAGAAGAGCATCAAAGCATATAAAGACTATGAGGAATCAATATAGAAGGGCACTTAAGGATAACCCAAAGTATGACCATCCTCCTTTGATTCCACCGATGGAGTGGAATGAAATAATAGAAGATGCAAAGGAGAAAAGGCTATGTGAAAATAGAGTAAATGAAGCAGCACAGGGCAATAAAAGGTATGTCATGATAGTATTAAGTACATTGCAATGATGCACTAATTATTGATATTTGTAAATATATAATCTAAGATGTTTGAAATTGTTCATAGATTGCAGGACACATCTGCGGCTACAAAATCAAGACTAGAAAAGTTTGGCCAACACAAACTTGGCTCTGGTGGCTATATGAATCTCTAGTCTTGACTTGTAAGTAGGAGCAATGAAATTTCATATTTATTTTTTTATATAATGTTGAAAAAAAATTTGTTTAATGAAACCATACATGGAAAACTTATGATATTAAGAAAAAAATATAGGGCACAGAGTTCAATGTGGAGGTCATAGATGAACATAGAAAAATTACCTTGAAGGAAGGCTATAAAGTTGTGCCTGCATGCCTATGCAAAGAATATAAAAACCTTGCCCAAGAATCCAGTGCACCAAATGATATCTCATAGGTAAATCAGTCAGATGAAAAGTAAATAAAATTGAATAGTTGAGAAGATTCTTTTTGGTATTAGTTTTGAACATAAATTGACTGCATAACAATGTGCATAACATTTTACTACAGCCTTCATATCCCACCACAAAACCTACTCATGGCGAAGGCCATGATGTGCATTTTAGTAGTGGAGGTATTAATTTGTTATTGGAAATTAATTATGCAATTATGAATACAATTTAACATCTTCAATTGTAATTTGATTTTTATACTTTTTTTCAATATTTCAGAGCATGTTGAACATCATGGTGAAGGAGTGGAGCATGTTCCAATTGTTCAACTTGTTGATGTGGTGGTAGATCAAAATGTTACTGTACATGATGTGGCATTGTCAAGTAAGAAAAATGCATGTTATGTTGTACTAGTACTTAATTACAGACTTGTAACAGTTAAAAAAAGAAAAAGAGTATGCCAGTTTATCCCATTTACTTGTTCTTGCAACAGAGCCCCCTTTAGTGCAACAATCTCCTGCTCCTCCAAAGAGAAGGAGCCATCATAATCTAACATTACATGTGCCATAAGAGGAGGAGAATAACACAGATATGGATGCTCCTATGAGAAATTTTCTTAAGAGAGCTCAGAAAAACAAGAAGAAGAAATGATGTTTTAAAAATCTTCTTTGATAAACCTTGCTGGATAATGAAAGAACTTTGTTTTAAGTAAGTATCTATGAATGATGTTTATTAATACTGATTTTTATTTTATGTTAATGAATATTTTTATGTGTTAATGAATTCTTGATTATTATTGTGTATTAATGAATTTTATATGATATTAATGAATGTTATTTGATTGTATTGATTAAATGTTATAGTTCCTAGATGGATGAATGAATGAATGAAGTATGTAATTGGATGATAATGGGTAATTTAGATTGATGTTGGGGGGGGGGGGAGGGGTGGGGGGTGGTGGGTGAGGGTTGGCCTTGTTAAGTAGAGAATATTATAGTGTTCTTGAAACCAAGTGAAACTCAAGCTAACATAAAATGGGCACTTTGCATGTGGTAGGTCTAAAATGATCTAGGACTAGTGCTGCCCATAACATGAATTTATGAAATACATTATGATATCACCAATTTCAACCCTTTATTCGAAGCATAAGAGTGGCCTATACTCTTAGCATGAATTTTGAGTAATGCCTCAGTCCAGATTACCTCAGAAGTGGCTAGAAGAAGCTTGCACGAGTCTGAGACTATGAACTCTCCCTGCCTTGGCCAAGAAGAACTTGCCAACTCTGTAGTATTAGGGAAAACCATAGAGTGGTGTGGCTGGTCTACAACCAACCAATAAATTCACAATTAAAGGAATGAGCCTTCCTTCACCAAGGATTTCCAAGAAATAATCTCAAGTGTACCAATTAGATCAATGCTTCAATCCTTATTGAGAATCTTGTCCCAAACAATCTTTAGATGAAATAGGGACACAAAGTGACTAGTAAAATGGAAAGTAACACCTAAATGTCTAAAAATTTCATCCTTATATCTTCCAAGGTCACTCCAATGAATCCCAAGCAGTTCCATTACTTCTTGTTGAGAAATCCCAACATTGACACCCAACTGAGATTGATCCCCAAGACAAATGCATCACATGAAGAAACTACATTCCCAAGCACCACAACAAGTGCAATGCACTCTTAGTCTATGATGAAAAGGTGGTGTGTGGTATCCATCTTCCTCATATCATATAGAAAATCCATTTTTTTAGCAACAACTCTTTACTCCAATGTCCCCTCAAGGACTTACCTTCCAGGCTACCCCAAGTGCACTTAGTGTTTCCCAAACACCATAACTTCTTCCAAGGCTTCAACCTTCATTCTTCTTTCATGAATCATATCCTCATGGCCTTTCTACCATGTTCCATCCATCCATTCATTTTGGACAACTAATCTCTAACCCAACATTCATATCTAGCCCTTAGAGCTAATAGCCCTCACCAGTCACTAACTTGGATTTTTCTCCAATAGTTCCCAAACAACTAGGGAAAAAAAACCTGATTAAGATACCCTTTTGGGATCTATACATCCTCCCTAAGTTTCAATATCAACTCTTTTGGACCATACCCAAGATCCAATACCCCTAGCCTATCCACACTAGGCCTAATTCTGCAATTTTACACAACAACCTACAACTCCACTCAACCCTGCAACTCCAAAGGATGAAATAGTCCTTCTAAGGGTTAAGAAATAATATATTTTCAAGATTTTAAGGTTCTAACCTTTACACAACACATTTTCTACCAAACCCTTGGTTTTGGGGTTATTAATCTAGGGCCTATTTAACAGGACCTCTAACCATATCACCATAACAAAATAATTGCATAAACACTTCATAATTGACCCCCCCATATGAATTCCATCACAAAACATCTTCAATCCCAAAGTAAATTAATTTTAATATGATTGGTGTCTATCTAGGGCCTGCTCTCAGTCAACAACCATCATTGTAGTTCTTCAAGAATATTCCTCAATCTCCTACATAAAAATAATAATATACAAGTATGTACAATGTTGTGGCACTCTTCCACCAATCATAGAGATCACAGAGATCATAGAGGGTGGAAGAGTTGCCACATTGTGAAAAACTTCAAGTCTTAACCCGACTATGCTCTGCCAGTCACTGTCTTACAAACACTAGTCAGATTATTTGAACCTAAAAACTATGAAATAAGGAAGGAAATGTGTAAAAAGGATAGAACACAATTTCCTTAAGATTCCTACATCATGATAAATCAAGAGCCAAACTCAACTATCATTTTAGAGGTATTGGTTATGACTATACCTATGGAATAATGGACTAGTTAACAGAGAAAAACTTGTTTTTATTGCTTTCAAAATCTATTACATGTCTTATTTTTCCAAAGACCAACTCCCCATCCTCTAATAATTTACCACCTTCCACTAAATAGCCAAACAAGGTCAATAACCATTGCTATCTAACTATAACTATCTAACTATAACAGTTAGTTATCTGACTCTTACCAATTAGTTATAAACTAAATTTTATTGTCTAAGTTGACATAAAGTGTCAACTTTGACAACTTACAATCATATATTCCTTTAATAAATTTTCACTAACCTTTTCAAGGGTTTTATAACTTCACTAACCCTTCCAAAGACACCTAAACCTCTTACAAGCCTTAAAAGACCTAAATTGCCAACATGGCAAAGTACAACTTTTGAGCACTCTTGGTGCTTTTACAACTTTTAATTGGTCTTAGAGACCATATTACATTTTTTTTAGACCTTATAGGCCTTTAGATCCCCAAACTAAACTAGGATTAAGAAATTGACCCCTTATGAGCCTCCTAGGGACATTTTGACCTTATAGTGCCCTAACCTCTATTACATTGCCTTTATAATTTAGTCTTGTCACATGTTTAAACATAAAATGGATCATTAAACCATCCATGAGTCTAAATGACTCTTTGTTTAGGCTTTTGCCAAGGTTCCCTACACCATGCTCCCAAGGATCAAATCAATCCAAGTCCCTTTGGATTGGGGAGCTTTCTTCCTCTTCCTCCAATCTTTATCTACCTCTTGGTTTGGATCTGCAATAAAATGATATCCTTTGTTCAAGTGCTCTATGCCCCTGTAATCAAACAATATGTATGAAGTACAAATTCTAGTATATTTCTTCTCATGGATGTCTGCAACATCCTCCTTCCTATTAGCATCAAGAAAACATCCCAACAACCCTATCATAACAATGTTAGACACAAAACCAAATAAATCCTTCATATGCACCCAATCAAAAGCTTGGTGCTCCACTCCTTCATCCACTTCTTTTAGCACTTCCCCTATTTGATCCGACATCTCTTGTGAGTTCTTTGTCCTTGTAGACAACCCTGACTCTTAGGTCTCTTCATGACCATATACTTTTGCCTCTTCATGCCCCTATTCTAGGCATTCTCTCATCACTCCACCCTTCTCTTTCCATTCCTCAACTATGGCATTCATCTCATCCCATAAATTTGTCTCTTTATCAAGTCCTGGTAGACTTGCTGCTCCACCATCTTCAACACAATGTTTTACCTCATAATCATCCTCTAGAACCTTTATCTTAGTACTGTTCTCTCAGCAAATTCCTCTTCTCGGTCAGCCTCTTAATGGGCCAAACAATATTTCTTGTCATCTTCATGCACCAACTTGTGGTATTCTTCACCATCTCTATTTCCAATAGTCTAAACTCTTCATCCCTTAAGGTCCCTGCCATCCTTGAGACCTCCTGCAGTCCCTCTTCCCCATGCAATCCTTCTTGGCATTCAAACATCTCATCTATGGCTTGCTTAATAGCCCTATTCTCTTTGTTTTCAACAAAAACATATAAGGAACACATGACTATCCCAAATTGGATATCTCCATCCATGTAATCTTCCATTACCTTAGCAACCTCTGAGATATTATCCTCTATCCCTGTCTTCTCATCTTTTTGAGCCTCTTCCTTTTGTGGCTCACCTATCACCATCTTCACTTGTTTTAATTGCTTCTAGGATCTATTACATGTCTTATTTTTCCAAATGCCAACTCTCCATCCTCTAAAACTTGACCACCTTCCACTAAATAGCCAAACAAGGCCAATAACCATTGCTATCTAATTGTAATAGTCAGTTATCTGACTATTACTAGTTAGTTATAAACTAAAATTTGTTGTCTAAGTTGACACAAAGTATCAACTTCAACAACATACAATCATATATTCCTTTAATACATTTCACTAAACTTTTCAAAGGTTTTATAACTTCACTAACCCTTCCAAAGACACCTAAACCCCTTACAAGCTTAACTAGACCTAAATTGCCAACATGGAAAAGTACAACTTTTGAGCACTCTTGGTTCTTTTACAACTTTTAATTTGACTTAGATACCATATTACACTTTTTTTAGACCTTATAGGCCATTAGATCACCAAACTAAACTAGGATTAACAAATTGACCCCTTATGATCCTCCTAGGTACATTTTGACCTTATAGTGCCCTAACTTCTATTACATTGCCTTTATGATTTAGGCTTGTTTCATCAAACATGTTTAAACATAGAATGGAGCATAGGTCCCATTACATTCACATCTTGGATCATTAAAACATCCATGAGTCTAAATGATTCTTTGTTTAGGCTTTTGCCAGGGTGCCCTGCACTAGTCTACCTCTTCATTTGCATATATCACAAGTGGCAGTCTCCTTGGAGAGTAACTAATCATCCCATGATGTGAAATGGTATCACCCTCAAGTTTTCAATCATGTTTCAACTCATGGTTTGAGTCATCTATCCAAGCTAATACCATGTATTCTCTTTTAAGTGCAATGCTAGAACCAAGTGATATTCCACCTATGTCTTATAATGGTATGACTGCTCAACTTCCATCTCATATAAGTCTTTTGTCTCATCATTAAATGAATCATCAGAAAATATAACTTACTTTAAACTTATATTTTAATCCTTGTAAACCAAACTCAATCCTTTCATAACATCACTATCAAATCACTATCTTTTATAATGCTAATTAGTCATGAAACATATCTTTAGTGAAATTGGAAGATTTAAAGAGCTGTATATTGTAGAATTATCAAATTGTTTCATAAAACATAACAGAGAAAGAATTACTATGACTGATACCACTGATGTCAAGGGACCTGTCTATTGTTGTTAATTGTGCTAAAGGCTATAAAAACCTATGATCATTCCCTCCTTCAATTCAATCATTCCAATGACATAATAACATTTCTATATTTTTCCTTTGAAAATTCTTTTGTTTTTTGATCTTAAATCTGACACATATGCATCATATTTCACAAACACTCTTTAGAAATTTGATCTTCTATATTTTACACACAACACTATGTAGCAAGTTCACTCAAAAATCTACATTCATGTGCCTGGAATTTTTAATCTTTTTGAACACTGAACTAATATTTCTTGAAGTTTCATCTCACATACTCAATATCATAAAAATGGAAATTTATATCATATGAGACACACACATCACCTTCAAATTTGATTTGAAATTTATAATTTAGTTGTTTGTTTTGAACTGCACATAGTTATAACTGTTCTAGCTTCTCCAAATGATAAGTTCATAAGGATTAAATGTGAATGGTAAAGCTTTTTCTTCTATATATAAAAAGTCTTGTGTATTTGGACTTTTGTTATTCTATTAATTACTATGTAGTTTATCTTACATGTAATTGCATCACTGCATATTTTAGATTTCTAATCATTGGATTTATAGCCTATAATCTCACATGGAAAATATTTGAAAGGTAAAGCTTGTGTTTTTTTCTCTATATATATTCTTGTATGTTTCATAATCCTGATAATTACTATGGTGTTTCATATTTTTAGTTCACTAAAATGTAGCGACTGACAAAAAAAGTTGAGAGGAGTAGGTCTGAGGAGGATGAGAGCTCAAAAGAAAGTGATGAGGAGCCAAAGGCCAAGAAAGGCATTAAGGTAAAAGAACATGCCTTTACCTATGATCATTTACATCTATGTTAATTTTTGAAGAGATTCTTCATATTATGAACAAGGTTAGAATTTAAAACCTATGTTTATTTTCTTTTAAAATTTATTGAATTATGTTATAAATTTCATCAAAATTAGAGCGAGCTATTTGAGTGCTCCAATATGTTTTATCTTATGCATTTCTGGAAGAAAACATTCCTTAGTTATTCCTTTTTATTTAGCTTAGATATAATTTTGATCTTGTTGCTTATCAGTGGTTGCAATGGTTGTATGTGAGATATGTATTTTCATGTTTGAGATATATTCTTGGATATAGTTGTATTTTTTGCCATTCTTAAAATTTTCCAAATTAAAATGCTTTTCCCATTTTTAATGTTTTTTTTTTTTGACCATTGCATGCCTAGTCAGTAATGATCTTTCCTTAATTGTATTTTCACAGTAAGTGCTGGGAACAATTATGAAGTTGGAAATATGATTAAATACATTCTTGTGATTTAATTGCATCTCTTTGTACAAGTTAAGTTTTATTGTCATGTTAAGGGAACAACTGCATATCTTTGGCTTGAAGTGTTAGATAGATAGAAGAGCATACAATAACTTCATCCATATCAGTCTATTTGAGAAACAATCCATTACTTGTTAGGTATATCTTGATTATGAGCAATGTTACCAAATAGTGATTTGATAATCACTTAGAAAAAAGATGAAGTAATAACATTTTTCATGGATTTAACTTTTGAAGTCATAGATAGATGGGAATTACCACACATTATTTGCAAGTAACAATTGAAAGATGAATCTAGAATACAAATATTATTTTCAGCAAAGCAAATTATCATGTTTGTGTACATGGCCTGGACAAAAGAACATTATTCTAATTTTTTTGCTGGTTTATAATTCCATGTTATTTTTCATACTATTAAAAATGCAAGTTTAGAGATAATCACTAGATACCATTATATTTGCCCAAGATCTAAACATAGGGGCATGTTTCTTTTCTTTGGTTTCTTTAAGCACTTTCATGGACTTTGACTAAATATCAATATAGTTACCTACACCATTTTGGAGGAAAATTGTACAATTCATTCTTTGAGAACTTTAATGGCATTGGCATCCATCATAGCAAATGTACTTTTAGCGGTTGTGAGATGCCATAAGAGAAATTAATCACTTAGTCCAGATCCACTAGCCTAGTCCAGGCATTTAAATAGGGAATAAATAAGCTTGATGCACATTTTAGTTTCATTAATCACTTTTAGTGATTTTTATTGATGCTTTTTTTAGCATAGATGAAGAGGGTACTTCCTACAACTCTGACCTCCAGATCAATGTATCTTATGACTTGTTCTGCAATCACAATAATTCAACCATTTATTATAGTGGTCATGTCTCCCAAAAAAACTTGATCTAAATGAAGCTTTGAATGAGTTTTGGTAGCTTCCTTTTTATCCTTTTTCTTTTGTACATAGTATTCTTGCTATTCCATCCCGCTCACAAAAGAAGCATTCATTCATTTGGTGGCAGGAAATAAATGCCAAGATAGGTGTGAACATAGTTTGCACCCGTCATTGGTTAAGTGGGGAGAGATGTAGGATGAACATGTAAAAGGGTTTTCAAAAGGCTCACAAATTGTTGCCCATTATTAATGAATATAATTCTCTTGCCTCCAACATGTTTTTGGTGTACATCTTACACCATTCTTTTTGTTTTGAGAAATGTTTCATTGATTCTACTTATGCCTGAGTCTATATGAATAATTTTTGAACATTTATTTGAACCTTTTGTATCCTACGCCATTTCCTACAAAGGTTTCCAATTAATTCTTTTATCATTATTAATTTTTTTTACATTCTATTGAATTGAATCTAGAAACATGCACTACTTATTTCAAGCAAATGTAAATTGGGGCGAGAAGCATGCAAAATGCTTATTAGAGATTTAGAGAGAAAATTGAAGTTAACATGTAGCCTAACTAGGAACAATCATATGACAAGAGCAGTTTAAAATGATATTCCTTCAATAAAATTTTATCATCATTGAGAGAGATAGTTGGGTCTACTAAATGTTTGTAGGTTTCAAGGGCCTACTGAAGGAGTTCTTAATTTTGAAGGAAGGAAAATTAATTAAGAGTAGTTTAAAACACTTCCCCACCCTACCCCCCAACTTGCCATGTTGACTGGAAGTATTATTTAGTAGTATGATTATCAAGTGAACCCTGAATTTTTGTCTCTTAATCATTTATCATGGAAGTTTTCTATCCAATGTTAATTATGTTGGTCAATTTTTCATAGGCCATAATAAAGTAGCCTTTTTAATATCTGAACATGAGTTTAAATTGAGTGCAAAAATTAAGTTGTCAACTTAGGATTATGTCATTTCAGAGTTCATAATCCTAATATGTTATTTAGTAATATAGATGACTATAAACATCTAAACCATGTATTCTAATATAGGCACCATCATTAGATATGAAGTGGGGTTGGCCCTTGACATTGTTGGGAATGAGGTTCTAGGAACTGCTGCCAAGATAGTGTTGACAAAAGATTCAACAACAATAGTTAGTGATTGTACGACTCAAGAGGTTGTTGAGAGAAGAGTTAATCAAATTAGGAGCATGACTGAGGTATGCCTTCTTGTCTCTGTGTGTGTGTTCTTCAGGCCTTAACATGGACTATTAGTCTTATGCTTTGTAATTAGAGCACTTTAGTTTTATTCTTTATGTTATTTCTCCTTTGTCTACACCTAGTATCTCATCATGGTCAACACTGTGTTTTTTTTGAGCCAAGTTACTGGGATTGACAAATCCATATTTATGTATGCTAGTACATCAAATATGCCTACACCAAGAAAATAGCTTCAATTAAGTCTATCAAATTTCCACAATCCATGTTAAATGTTTATTTTCTTTTGGGATCGATTATGTGATGGTTTTTACATCAATGTTTTAGATCATACTACATGATCCATCATCAAGATGTAGAAGAACAAAGGAAAATAGTGCCCTTGAAAGCATGAATAGAAGAAATAAAATCAAGAAATTGTGGAATGTAGGCAAGTTTATGTACAGTGCAACAACATGGGGAATCAAAGCTATTGGGTTAATTCTCAAATTATCTATTAGAAATTAGTCAAATATCAATATACATTTTTTTACCGATTCTATTAAGTTTTTAATATATTTAATACAACTATTCACTGCTGTCTATAGGTTTTACAGACATCCATTTATACTCAGATCAACTCTAAAGATGTTACTTATGTGTGGTAGGATTCTTGTAAAGTCAGTTTAAGATGGTGCATAAAAATTCAAAAATTGTATTATTATTTTTCTCTTAAATTTTTTTTTAGTTAGCCAAACTCATTTCCAATATTTGATTTGCATGGAGATTTACAGTTTATCATAGTGATTCCTCTTGACACATCTACAAAGCAGATGTATGTAGCTAGTAAACTATAAATAAAGACTAATTACATTGTATTGCCTCTTTTTCAATTTTGATATTACTTTTTTTTACTGTTGTTTGTTTATTCTTTGTATTAGAAATATGTTCCACTGTGTTCAACATAGAAGGATTTATTAATTTTTTATAGAATGAGAATTTCATGGGTGAATCCTGTTGCATTACAACTTTGATGGATAATGAGTGTTTTTTAAAAATCTCTTGGATTTGGTCAAGGATGCAATGGAGTATGCTGACTATGAGTCTGTTGTCAAAGATTACACACCTTTCAAGGAAGAAATGAAGAAGAGGGGTATTGATTACACCCCTAATAAGAAATTCTTAACTCAATTATATGATTTCAACACTATCTCTGATTGATTCTAAAGAATTGATTTGATCCTATAATTTTGTTTGAATGTCTATTCATATAGTTTTTATACTCTTGCTAGAATTAATCATGTACAATAACCATAGGCAAGTAGATCTTGTACATAAGGTTTAATGTATATGTTGGATGTCGTCAGGACTGTTTAGCTATTTTAATAGGATTTGCACCATACTTCTTTTAAGAGATTAGTGTAGGAAGCTGTTTCTGCACCTAAGTTTCCTTACAGAGGCAACCACTCAAATGTGTACATGGATTTGGTGTTTCTAGCTATAAAACAATACATCCAGTTTTGCTAGAAGTATATGAAATTTTGAACTCCTTGATTCGTATTTGGCGCTCTCTCTATGTTCTTATCTCTAATACGGCTTTTTTTGGCACTTTAATGAGCTACAAATGTTGTTTAGTCTAGAACTTTTATTAGTTTTTGATTTCACACTCATGTTGCTACTATTTCAATATTCATACATAAGAATCAAGCATTCTCAATAAGACTGAGAATTTGCAAACCTAAAAATGTAAAGTTGAAATGATAGAGAATGGATGGCAAGAATTTAATTCAACTTGTTTTGGCTCATAATTTGTAATGATAGTTTTAGTGGCTACAAATATATTTAGGTTTTTTGGGGTCAATATTTTAGTGGTAGACTTCCACAGTTGGAACATTTTGGAAAAATAAAATAATTTGCTCATTATGTATTATACAGTGATGCTTTTTGGTCGTTATATTAATAATTGAAAACTTGTATGTAGGTTGTAGAGGTGAATGTTGAAGTTGAAGAACCTGGTGCCAATAACATTCACAACAATGCATTCTATGCCAAAGAGGACTTATTACGAATAGAACTGCAAGCCCAACAAGATTATACTAGGTTATGGTGTATGCTTAATGACTACTGCAATTATGCCTTGTATAGTAGATTTTAGGCCTGCTCATACAGTTGTGGACTCTCAGAGCTATCATGTGGAAGATTCTAATGTAAGTAGGCAACACAATGTTTTCTATTGACTTCTGGTTCATGTGACGATTTAGAATTTTGTTTATTCTAAAGCTTTGGTTACCAAATGGAAGGGATTGAGCTTTACAAATAGTATAGTAAGACCTAAAAGGCTTAAGGGGACACCAAGGAAACTAGAAATCATTAGTGAAGCCATAAATGAAGAGAATAAAATGACAAAGAAGAAGAGAAACAATGTAGACAATGCAGTTCAAAATGGTGGTTGACTTGTCAAACATGAAGTTAATCACAAGAAAAAGGATTCAAAGAAGATCAAACATCCCCACCCTTCATCATCAGGTACTAGATCAATGCATACTAGTTAGAAGGAACATTCCAAATGTAGTGAATGGACTAGTGTGGTAGCAAAGAAGATCAATGTTGTTGATTTTGGCACATGCATATGCATTGTATATTTGTTTCTTTATCAACTCACTATTTTGGTATGTGCATTTGCATTGCATATTTGTTTCTTTTAATGTGAGTAGTCAAATCTGGCTGATAATACAAGTGACTTAAGTCATCAAAAGGCTTGAAATGTGGTAAAATGTTCACCATTAAATGGGCACAATCCCTATGGAAATTAACCGAACTTAGTTGAATTGTGCAATAAAAAGTCATATTATGTGTACTCCATATGTTCAAAACATGAAAATGAGTCTTTTTATGATATGTTTTATCTTTTGGTGGGCCCTATCAGCCATGGACTGCCTTCATACAATGTACATGATTTGTCTTATTAAGTAATTATTATGTTGTCATGCTCTTTGCACTAATAGCCGAAATGTTGGACTTGTGGTCTATAACTATAAAAACTTTCCATCCCTTCTGCTGCAATCATATAACTAATTATGTATTCTTCATATTAGTTACTATTAGTGTTTAAGATAGTTTGATTAGTTACTGCCAGTGTTTTTTAGGCATTGTATAAAATAGTTCACGTGCCTTGCGTATGATTTGACATTTTGCATGCATCTTGCACTCTCTCATCCGACTGATGATGGATTATGGAGAGTGATCTGAAACCATGATGCTAATAAACACACAATCAAATCCAAAATGAACTTGCATTACAAATAGATTATGGAAATATGATATTGTTAATTTTGTATGCATGTCTACTAGGACAATCACAACTTAAACATATAATATATGTTTAAGTTGTGATTGTCCTGGTAGAAAAATCCAAAATGAACTTGCATTACAAATGGATTGTTGAAATCTGATATTGTTAATTTTGCATGCATGTCTACCAGGACAATCACAACTTAAACATATAATATATGTTTAAGTTGTGATTGTCTTGGTAGAAATGCATGCAAAATTAACAATATGAGATTTCCACAATCCATTTGTAATGCAAGTTCATTTTGGATTTGATTGTGTGTGTTTCTAAGCATCATGATTTTAGATCACTCTTTGTAATCCATCATTAGCCAGATGAGAGAGAGAGTGTAGGATGCATGCAAAATGTCATATCAAATGCAAGGCATGTGAGCTATTTTATAGAATGCCTCAAAAAAAATTTATACCCAGGTGTTGGTTGAAATTTCTACCTTCATTGGTCAAAATTTCTACCAATGCCTAGGTGTTTTCTACCTTCATTAGTCAAAATTTTCTACCTTTATTGGTCAAAATTTCTACATTCATCGGTCAAAATTTCTACCAATGCCTGGGTTTTTTCTACCTTCATTGGTCAAAATTTTCTACTTTCATTGGTCAAAATTTCTACCAATGCTTGGGTGTTTTCTACCTTTATTGGTCAAAATTTTCTACCTTCATTGGTCAAAATTTCTACCAACACCTAGATGTTTTCTATCTTCATTGGTCAAAATTGGTAGAACTTGCACCATGGTTCTAGAAGGTTTTTGACCAATAGATTGGTCAAAATTTTGATGAGAAAAATTTTGACCAATGGGTTGGTCGAATTTGGTCAAAATTTGGTTGAAAATTGGGTCAAAATTTCAACCAATAAAGGTCAAAAAATGAGCCCAAATGTACTAGTGTACTATCCTAGGGAAATGGCTTAGCTAAGTCCTCCAACAAGAACCTAATTAGGATTATCAAAAGGACAATTGAAGAAAATTAGAGGTGTTGGCATTCAAAGTTAAGAAAAACTCCTTGGGCTGATAGGATTACACCTAAGAGAGCAATTGGGAACTCACCCTTCATGCTAGTAAATGGAGGTGAAGCAAGGTTTCCTATTTCACTAGAGCTTTCCTCTCTTGAATTAGCTCATCAATTAGAGATAATTGAAGATAATGCCATGATAGTGAGCATGGAAAAATTGATTGAACTAGAATTAAAAAGGCAACAACCTTTGTAGACACTTGAGACACATCAGCAACTAGTCAAAAGGAGTTTTGACAGGAAGGCTAAAGCTAGGGGTACCAAGGAAGGAGACCTTGTTCTCAAGTGGTAATTTGAGGAAGTTCTCAAATAGATACCATGGTCAATTGTCCAACAAAAAATGTGAGTCCTAGTAAAGGACTTGGCATTATCTGATATAATTATTGAAGGGACACCAAACTTGGTAACAATTCCATCAAGGAACTCCACTACTAAAGTCTTTGTGGCATCCTTCAAAGCTACGGCTTCTCTCCACCTTGTAAAGTAGTCTATTTTAGCTAAGACCCACTTGTGACTAAAGCTAGAAGGTGAATTTATTGGACAAATGAAATCCAACCCCCATTGTGAAAATGGTTGATCAACCTAAATATGATGAAGGGGAAGAGCTGCTAACCTTTTTTTACCTGAGAAGAAGGTACACTTCTCACATTTCCTCACATTTTTATGACATTCATTGAATAGAGTTGGCCAATAATAACTAGCTCTCATTATCTTTATGGTTGTTGTTCTAGCTAAGAAATGGCTACCATCAGGGCCATTATGAAACTCTTTGATCATTCTATCCATTTGATCAAGATTAATAAATCTTAATAGGACTCCATTGAGATCTCTCCTAAATGAATCCCATCCACTAGGGAAAAAGAAATAGATTGCAATCTAAACTATATTCCTTTAGCTCTATCTAATCCTTGTGGATATTCTCCTCCTAATAAGAAGGTTGCCATATCACGTATCCAACTATTCAAATTTTCATCCTTTGTTGGTTGTTCATCCTCTAATACCAGTGCAACCTCTTCAATCATTTCCTAAGATGAAATCATCTGCTCACACAATCCTTTACCTCTCACAAGCTTTGTGATTTTGATGTCAACATCATATTCCATGACCTTGGTGATCCATCTAGCTCTTTTCTCACTGATATCTTTGTTCAAGAGGAACTCCTTCATACTTACATGTGAAACTAGGAGTTGGACCTTGTGATGTGATAACATATGTCTAAATTTCTTTAAAGCTCTTATGATAGCAAGAACTTTTTTTTCCACATAATTGTATTTTTCCTAATAATTCTTTATCCCTTTACTGAAAAAGGCTATAGGTTTCTCTTCATCTCCATCATTTAACTATTCCAATATAGTTGATATGCTTGACTCACCCCTAGGGTTATAGAGAATGAAATCTTTATCAAATTTGGGATTGATAAGGGTATGAGATGATGCTATTGCTTCTTTGATTTCTTCAAAACTAGCTCTCCCTTCCTTTGTCCAAGTGAAAACCATATTCTTCTTCAGCATGGCCGTAAGGGGTTTGACCATGGTAGCAAAGTTGGGAATAAACCTTCTTACAAAGTTGATTCTACCAAGGAAACTTTGCAGCCCCTTCTTATGACTAGGAAGTGGAAGAGTAAGGATTGGTTTTATTCTTTTTGGATCAATGGTGAAGTCATCCCTAGACACAATGTTTCCTAGCAACTTTCCTTGACTAGTGGAAAATGTACTTGCTTGGATTTAAGGACACATCATATTCCCTGCACTTGATGAACACTTGCCTCAAGTGACCAAAGTGGTCTACCACATTCTTTGAGTAGAGTGTTATTCAACAAGGTAGACCATCAGAAATTTTTCAAGCATGCTCTTGAAATCCATCTCCATTTCTTTTTGGAAGGTAGCACCTACATTGGTTAATCCAAAAGGCATTTTGCTATAGGCATAAGTACCTAATTTAGTAGTGAAGGTTGTCTTGTATCTATCAGACTCCTAGACTAACACTTGGTTATAACCCAAAAACCCATCTAGGAAGGAAAACCTTTTAGAGCGACTGAACTTGTATAAGATTTTTTCCATGGAAGGGAGAGGATGGTGATCTTTGAGAAAGGCCCTATTTAGGTCTATAAAATCTACACATAATCTATTTTCTTGACTCTTCTTTCTAATAGGAACAAGGTTGACTACCCAAGAGGAATGCTTAATAGGAAAAATAATATTAGCCTCTATCATCTTCGATAGCCCCTTTCTTATCATAGGTTCAATCTTAGGATTGACTAGTCTTTGCTTTTTCCTACCAAGTTTTGCATTACTATTTAAATCTATGGTATGTTGACACAAATTTGGGTCAAAACCATTTAAATCATCATGTCCATGTAAACACATCATTGAATTCTTGACATAAATGAACAATTTTTTCTTGTTTAGCTTCAGAGCATACCTTTCCCAAACTAAGAACCTTTCCATTAGCAATGGCACCTGGTATGTGATCATCTTTATTTGAAACTAGCTTTAGACCCCTACTTGTTGCTTGATCATCAGGATTGAAAACACCTTCTAAATTTATTAGACCCTCATGCAAATTTTTAGAAATGAGGTTCATGATATGATCACCATATTCTCTTTGTACCTTGGACTGATTCCTATAAGAGAATTCTACTTCACTTTGCAAAAATATGACAATTTGCACATCAAAGTCAAACACCTACTAATTGGCATGGTTATCTAGAATTGCAGGTCTTACAGCCAATCTAATGTGTTGCTCTCTTTTGTCCTCAACATGCTCTACTACATCATAATGGGCACCTATTTCTGCTAGTCTATCAACATGTTTGTTATGTCTTCTAGGGACACTTTGGATATTGAATGCTTGGAAGCCCTCAAGTAGATCCTAAATTCTATGCTTGTATGATTTGAGTAGATTATTCTTTGTGATGTTCTAGCTCCTTATTTGGTTAACAACCAACTCACTATCTCCAAAGACCTTTAAAGATTTTATCCCCCTCTTTTGTGCAAGTTGGAGGCCTTGATTCAATGCTTCATATTCTACTATGTTGTTAGTACAACTGAATTGAATACTATAAGAGAAGAAAAAATTCTTCAAAATATGGGAGACAAGAATCACACCAACTCCCAAGCCATTCTTGTTTCTTGAGCCATCAAAGAACATGTTCCATAATCCAACAATGTCCTCTTCTATTTTTTATGAGATTAGGAATAGGAGCACCTTTCTCCAATATGAAATATGTACCAAGGCTTGTCCCTATAGCTTCTTGTATTGGATCAAATTGAAAAGAAGTGGCCCACTCATTTAAAAGATAATTAGGCACCCTTGTGTCTCCTTTTGTTGGCTATGCCAAACTTGTTGCATCATTTAAGGTGTCTGATTGATTTAACACCTTTATACTCTTTAACTCTTGTTGTAGTAGCTTAAACAATGGTGGTATAGTGAGAACATCCCATATAGGAATATTAACACTAGTCCTCTTCATTTGATCTATTATGTTGAGAGGATTGTCAACTAATTTGACTGGAGACTTGGTGACTATAGGAATTGATGACTAATTTGAGCAGCTTGAGGTTTGGTAGACCTCTTGTTTCTTATGTTTTGCTTCTATTCAGGAGAAACATTCTATTGTGCATTTATAATTGGAGTAGAAGGGGCAACACTTGAAGTTGAAGCCTGGTTTGATGGAGGAGGTGTAGCATTCTCAATGAATCTTCTTTTTCATCTAGTATTATGAGTTGTAGCATTATAGTTATCATGGTTAGCATGAGAATGTTCCTCTGGATGATGATTCATAAAAGAAAAATCACCCTATTTCTATAGGTGAGAACCATTATTAGGTTGATTGGCACTATTTTGCTATCCTGCTACTTGATCTTGTGTGACTAATGTCTAAGATGGTTCTTCCTTATGGTACAAACAATATTCATATAAATAATTGCAAAAAGGAAAATGTTCTTGTTCTTGAGAAAGATTATTTTGAGAAACTAATGTCCTTATTTTATTTGTGCTTGTATTTGTAGTAGAGGCATTACCCATAGGTCTACTTTGGTTGTATAAAACATAACCTTGACCCTGAAATGGTGGCCTATTATATGTGTGGTTTTGATAATGAGGCTAAAAGTGCCTATTAGCTTGAGCTTGTTGTCTTTCTAAGGTCACCACCTTGTTGCTCATCTTTTTCACCATGGAGAAGTTGTCTTCTAGCTTCTTTTCTAGATTGTAACCTTGATCTTGCAGCTTCTTTTCTAGATTGGAACCCTGATCTTGTAACTTCTTGTCTATATTTTTCATAAGGGCTTGCATCATGTTCTTCAACTCTCCTAACTTGTTGGAGGATATAGAGGCTATTGGGGTTATGGAAAGAGGTTGGCTTGTGGATGTGGTAGGAATAGGGGCTATTGTAGGCTGATGAGTAGGCCTGTTAGGAAAGAAAGGCAAGAGAGACCTTGGAGCTAACTTCCCTCCTTAAATCAATGTATTTTTATTTCTTATGGTAATTTCATATGCAGTTGGTAAGGTATCCCCTCCCATGATTTGTAAAGTAGTATCAATATCACTATTGAAAGCTTTTAGGTAATACAAAAAATAATTACCAGGGGAGGATTTTACTTCAATAGGTATTCTATCCCTTGTCTTTTCAAATCTATAATTAAAATCTATCTTATATAAATAGGGTGCTCTCTTAATGGTAGTTAGCTGTTCTAGGAGGGATAGATGGTCACTTTTATCTTTGAAATGTTTACAAATTCCCTCTCCCAAATCATCCCAATTGTAAATAGAATTATGAGGTAAACCTCTATACCATTGTGGGGCTTTCCCTTTTAGTGATGAAGCTAAAAGTCTAACAACAACATCATCCTTTACACAACCATGTGTATTATAGATATTAGAAACTTCCTAAATATGCTCAATAGGGGAAATATAAGTTTCACCAATAAAGTTAGGGATACTTTTTAATGTAGAAACTAGTATATCATGTCTCTAGGGTAAAATGAGAGGACTATCTCCATTGAAGGTAGTAAATACTTGATTTCTAGCCATGTTGAATGATGGTCTATTCAAATGAGAGGGTAGGGTTTTAGGTTGTAGTCTATTAATAGGAGGAGTAGAAAGAGATCTAGTAGGTGTATGGGTTACTTCAACACTCCTAACTGGTGAAAGAGAGAGCCTAGCTTTTCTTCTTCTAGTTCTTGAAAGATAAAGTTGGGTAAACTAAAAATTACCTCTAGAAGATGCCCTTGTTTGAATTTGGGGCTTTAATTACAAAAAATATGGTCTGGGGACTAGAAATAGAGATGGAGTCACAAAGTTCTTTGAATGAGAGGCTCGTTAAGGATTGAAATGCTAAGAGAAACACTATTTCATCAAGATAAACTTGAAGTTCTTTTCTTGATACCAATGAACTAGTAGACTTCAGAAGTGCTTCAATATCTATCCCACAAAGTGCACCAAAAATTATTGTCACAAAAGTTTGCACCCTTTAATGAAGTTTGACCTAAAGGAAACCTTATGAAACATTGAAACAATATCCAAGTTGTGGGACTTGAACAATGAGATTGAATCTCTAGAGAAGGCTGAATTCCTCACTACTAGCATGCACCTAACTACTTCTTTGATGGAAAAGGAAAAAAGAAATGTATGAAATCAAACTACCTAGTCTAATCTAGAAGGGTGATACACCAAATAGTATTTTTAGTCTTATCTTTGCCTAGAGCTACATAGTTCATCAATATAATCCCAAAGTATGTAGATCCAATTTTTGTTTTAACTCAACAACCACATTTAGATTAAAAACCAATAGAATGTTATAAGGAATGAGCTTCACTTTATATCATTCAAAGGAAAAATAGATACAACATACAAGTTGAAGAATGGAAGTGACACATTAAGTTAAGGAAAGAAGATACCGCACAATATATTAATGAAAGAAAGAGGTACACTAGAGAAGTATATTCACTCAAATGCAAAGGAAATTATAGTAGTAGAGTATAAAATTTACCTGATACAAAATCAGAGAAGAGGCCAACCCTTTGAAAGAGTTACAAAATTTTACTTTATAGCTTAGGCATAACTAAGAAGACTTCAACTGAAACCCTAAAAATCAACTGCTATCTTAAAGTTGCAGAGAACAATAACTACTAATTTGAGGAAGATTTGATCAGATGCACATCCCTATATAGAAAACTTGATTTTTACTTGCAAACTTGGGCCTTAAAGAGACAAAAATGGTGTCAATAATTGCTTTGACCAGTAGATGGATAACCATGGTGGTGGTAGAATTAAATTTTCTCTTTATAAGCATCAAGAACACCAAAAAGGTGGTTGCAGGTGATCATAGGATTTGTTCCTCATTAATGAGTCTCTTTTGATAGTGTTTACAATAGCTCTAGGTTAGTTGTATCATCGAGTCAATTTAATTCAATAGTCAACCTCATCATGTGGCTTTATATCTTTGAAGCATCCCACCAAATCATCTCCCAACATTGAAAAGTCTTCCACCTGGACAACTTAGATACATTGCATGATCTCATTCATGCCAAATTCATCAAGAACACCTGTGGGCCATTGATCCTTATTCGCCTTCATGAAGGATGAATAGTTATCATATAATCAGTCATTATATCTCGACATTCAATCGTAGGCTTAAAATTCCTTGTGCAAAATTGTTCCACTTAAGTTCCTTGGGACACATGGCCACATTTTGGGCATTTGAAACTTTTGGGGAAAGATTCCTTCAGATTTTCCTGAAATGCTGACACATGGTCATTGCTACATCACCACCACTGGGTCCCACTAAAAAATGGACTTAGGGAAAATATGCAACAAATGCATGATTTAATTTAAAAAGAAAGGGGCATTGTGGAACACTTAAAGTGAATAAACCTAGTAAGGGGAGACCTAACTTGAGCTATGCATGGGAAAATTGACCCTTGAAAAAGGTAATGCACAATTATAACATGAAGGGGAGAATCAGGGTTCTACTAGGTTTTCGCCATTTTAGCCCACTGTGAAAATTTTGGTGCCATGAACACATATGTCTGATTGGATTTAGTGAAGGTGACATGTGAGCAAATAGGGGTGGCTAATACAACTAATATGGACCTTGCCACAGTTAACCAAAAAATAGTTATCTTGTTTATTGTCTTCTACCAACTTCCTTGGTATTTTGAATCTGCTTTCCATTTTCTCTTTGAAGGTCTCAAAATAGTTATCCATTATACTTTCAAAATTTTCTCCCATCTCTTCTATAAAATCATTGATCTAATATAACACCAGTGTATCCTTTTTCCACACCACATTCCCTTTTAAAGGGAAAAAATTTGCACATAGAAGGAAAAAAAAAAGTTAATAGAGAATTGAACTTACATCGATTATTCTTTGAAACTTGGATGCTCTCTATGTTCTTGCTTAATTGGATTAGATGCAACTCAAAAAGGTCGAAGGATAGATTTTCATCACCACCTTGCAAACTAAGTCAACTTCTTCACATGTGACGTTGTTCAACCAACTTGAGCTATAAATTTTGTGCACAATAACATGGATTCCAAACTTGATTTCCATGTCAGTTACTCCATTTAACTTCATACTTCTTCCATCCCACTTGGGAAGAGTCCTCTTAGCCAATTCAACTTGACCTAAGGTTTTTGTGGCCTTCACCTTGTTTAGCATTGGAAACCTAGTGATTTTTTGTACCATCTTTTTTGTAATTAAAATAGGGTGATCCAACCACAAATGCATGTCATGGATTAGACTCAAGATGAACCTAATCCACTTCCCTTGTAAATCTCTTGGCATATGTAAAATATGTGTCAAACCCTTCATCTCCAAATCTCTATGCTTGGGTTTCAAAACACCATCTACACGTAACTCATTCTATGTCTGGTTCATCTCTAGGGTTCCTAGTTCTTGAATTAAGTAGTGATTAAATGACCTAATGTCATGTATAAGAAAAACCTTTGGTGGAATTTGAGATTGCACTCCAGTGGGGTTAAGTGCCTCAACAACTATTGGACTCAACTTAAACACAAGAGCCTTACAATCAACTCCATGAACTAACATCTCTAAACCCTTTTTCATTTTGATAATGGAAGATGCCATTCCATCAGTTAGACTTTGAATATGGAAGTAAAATTTAACAACAACTTCTTCAAATCACTTAGGGGCTATGAATTTCTCTTTTCTCTAAGCTCTAAAATTTGCAGTGAAACAATACATTCAATTTCCTCTTTTTAACAAAATTAAGTCTTCACTATTGTAACAACCACTTTTTCTGGGTCTTAACTAACAACTAACATATCAAAGAAATACAATTATTACTTCATTTTCATAGGAAGACAATTATATCAGTTACATTGATGTGAAAGAGATTAATGGTTAAAATCAATTAAACAAAATTTCATAACTAAGAATTGAAAACACCATCAATAAATTTACTATGGAAATTAAAATCTATATACCCTAAAATTTGAGATTGAAACCAACCTAGGGATGCTTTTGCAAACACCCAAGTTAGTCCAAAAACACCAATATAACAATATCAAATGACGACTACCATCCAATACCACTATATCAAAATCAAATGATGATTACTATTACACACTACTATATCAATTAGAGCATCACATGTATACCATTGTATCAATTAGGGTATCAATTACCATTGGATCATTGAGGGCATTAAATAACATTGGATCATTTAGGGCATCGGATACCACTATATCATTTAGGGCGTCAGATACTATTGTATCACTTAGGGCATCAGATACCACTATATCATTTTTTTTCCTCCCATTGCTAAATGTGGCAATAACATAAGATTAGAAAATATGGTCATAATCATTATTCATACAAATAAAGACTGAAATGTCAATCTTATAGATATATTCCATATTCATTTGGAAGGTCAACCAATCTAATAATTACCAATTACATTGATGAGAAAGGTTGCTACTAGCAAGGAATAATTTAATTCAATGATATAAATTAATCCATCATAAATTCTACTTGTATAAATATCATAAAAGTAAAAATACCTATTATCGATATATGTTTGAATGCTTCAACTTATATTTATTAGATGCACATTTTGATATCTTGTGGAGAGGGGAAACATTTTTAGGGACTTAACCACCCAACCTTGGACCATAACATATCCCCACACAATCTCTAACAAGAAAGGCCCTCCCTACCCAAAACAGACATGTAACAACTTGTCATCGATTGAGCATCCTAGAATCTAATCACACCACTTGACTTGATAGTAGGAGTAAACAATAAACATGATCATGCATGAGCTATTAAATGATTTCTTTTAAAAATAATAAACATTGTTATGTCACATTTGATTTTGTTTCATGTTCTTGTAGATTCCTTTATCTCAACTCTTCACCCTTTTTCTTGGCTATACAATTGAGTGAGTCCAAGTGTTTGAATCTTAGAGCAACTTGATCTTTCTATTGATCCTTATCTGATAAAAGAATATTATATGTTTCCAGCTTATCACAAACTATGACTTGAAAGAATATGTTCTTTAAAACTAGCAAAAATATCATTATTTCTAATTTCCAAATTGTATCTTTAAATCATGATTTTATTGCTTCTTAAATAACTCTTTCTCAAAAGGTTCCATTTGATGATTATAACTATAGTTTAGTTGTTATGGAAAAACAAAAACTAGTAGTAATTGATAAGAAGTATACAATAATGCTTGGAACATGATTGATTATATACTTCTTGTGGTTTGAGAGATTATATTCTTTAAGACTTGTATAAATAAAAGTCATCCAATTTCAATGTCTATTGGTAAAAATAACTTATGATTCCATGTCATAGACACTTTACTATGCTTATTGGTAAGCAACTACCTAGAGTTATTTAGTTATGAATGAGGATAATCTACAATTTGCAACTATGGAAATCAAATTATAAAATCATTGGAATAACATTAATTGGAAATGTGGAGTCTGGTTGTTCTAGTTACTCCTCTGACTCGGATGAAATTTAGAGCCTCAACTCTAAGAAAGGAGGGATCTCTTCTTCGAGGAAAGTAGCAACTTATCAAGCTAAAAAATTACCCTCCCCCATAACCCCTAGCAGAAAAAGACCTAGGGATCTCGAGCAGAAGCCTCCTGAGAAGGTTGAGGAGGGAGACATTGATGATGAGGAGGAGCCAGAGTCTAAGGAGGTGGTTAAGGAGATGTAGGAGCTAATTAAGGATGAAAGTGGAAGGAAGAAACACAAGAGGGAGAGTTTGGAGGAAGTGTGCTCTCAGTTTGAGGAGGTGTCTATGCTGCCCCTTTCTCCTATACATCTCCAAGCTGAGGAGTAGAAAGATGAGAAAGTTGGGTATGCGGAAGGGGAAGTGCAAACCAATGATAGGAGGAAATCTTGGATAAAATTTAATTTCAAGACTTTGAAGATGTGCATCTTCAGGGAGGCCATGAATCCCTAAATCCTCGTGGAAAATCAAGAAGAACAGTGGCTAGAAGAACTCATTGACCTAGCAATTGTGGCTATTTTAGACAGAGCCAAGGAGACAGGGATGAACCTCTTGAATAATGCTCGTAAAAATATGATTGACAATTTTAGATCAATCAAATGGATTTTCCATGAGCTGGAGGAAGTCAAAGAATATGTGAGACATATGGAGGCAACAAGGAAAGGGATGGATGCTAATAGGAGGATAGATTCAGTTGATAGGCTTAGTCTAGCAGAAAAAAGGATACATAACTTGGAGAACTACAATCACAACCTAGCGAATCAGATGTTCTCTTTGTTAAGCTCCATTAACAACAACATCATCTCTCTTATGGCTTGGATCAAAGATAGAGAAACGTAAGATGATGAGGAAGGAAAAGACATGGATGAAGCCATAATGGAGGATGACTCTGCAAAGGACATCACCATTCTTGATCAGGACTAGGGGAAGCAAAGGGTACAATAGTTGGAAGCGGAGGAGAATCAACTGGCCTTCGAGGTTGCTTAGGTTATGCAAGAGTTGGAGCAAAAGAACAAGGAATAACTCTCACCTGTTCTTTTGTTTCTCATTGTCTTTTGGCTTTTTTTCTAGCTTTAGGCCATGGTTTTGCTTGTCTTTTTTCTTGGTCTTTTCTTAGAACTCTACTATTTGGTTGGGTTTTATGCTTATTATCAACCTATGAACTTATACTTTTTTGGCTGGGCTTTCACGCTTATTATCAGCCTTTTATGTATTAACTATTGGGTTTTAGGATCGCTATAAAACCTATTTATCTAATTTAAAACATTAATTGGAAATGATTATCATATGACCTGATATAAATCCAGATCTGTCTAGAGTCTTTCTAAATGATTGGTTCAACTCTTCTTCGGTTGCTTGTAGATGTAACCACAGAGTATAAATAATTACTTAAATCTTCAACAAGGAAGGAACATATATGAAAAACTCTAATAGAATGACACTAATATGAATGAAAAAGGTCTTCCCATGGTCTTACATAAATTCAATGGATTTATAGTAGAGTATCTATTGTGGAGGAAGCTGAAAATAAGCAAGGTAAAAGCGATAGTAAAAGGAAATCAGGAATGTGTGCACTTGCATCTTTTGTCTTTCCTGAATCATGATATAAAAAAGTCTTAAAAAGATTCTTTGGCTTCCGTAACTTAAAGAATATTTGTTAATTAAAAATGCCAAGTGTTTAATTGGGTTCAAACAAGGAAAATAATAAAAGGTGGAAAAAGAGTTGAAAGGTTATAAATGAAAAAATAATTATATTTAACATCTGTCTACATGCATGTAGATATATTTGTGAGGTGCCATCATTTTATTATAGAGAAAATAATATTATGGTGTCACTTTATTCTATATCAATGTGTACGTGCATAGGTATATATTGTTGTCGATGAACATATATTAAAATAATATGGTGAAATATCATTCAAAACCCTTTAGAATAATTTATTTTTTAAATGTTTATTTAATAGCTCATGAGGTTTCATTAATTGTATCCTAATGTTCAAGTTGCTAGGTCCTTAACCATGGTGATTCACGATTCATACCCATTTGCCCAGTGATGGTGATGCTCTTGTGCCCAATTATTTTATGATAATGCTTACATCCCTTCAACATGCTTCCTACAAGGAAATTCTCCATAGTTAAATCATATTACCATGATAAATAATAATAATGGATAATTGCCTTTTCAATTCCATTAATTCATGATAAATAATCAATTAGCATATTATCTTCATATGAAATTATAATGACTAACCATCTTACCATTTTGTAGGGTTATAAGAAATTTAACCATCAACTGACTTCATGCAAACCTCAATGACTATATGAACATTTTAGATTAGGTAAAAAATTGGGATGTGAAATATCATTCCCCTTTTGTTTCATCGTCCTCGATGAACTTGAAATTGTAACGAGCATTGTAAAAGAGCATTTAAAATTGGAATGTAATGTACCATTCCCATTTGTGTTTCATCATCCTCGATGATCTTTGCAATTTAGACACTAAAAGAATATTCCAAAAACAAGATGTATATATATAATATCATGCTATCATTTCCTTTCAATTTTTAGTCAAATATAAGTCATGACCAAAAATCAAGATCTATTTTTACTTCAATACTTCTAGAAAGATACTTGCATGATATTATAAAATTAAACACACACTCACTTGAGTTCACTTTACCATACACTTGAGTTGATCATTTTGTAGGAAATTCTATTTCATATTCCTATCATACTCATGGAGACACTCACCATATCATTAGTTCAATTCCCATATTTATATCTTCATATAAGAGAATTTTTAGTGTTCAATAACTGAGAGTAAGATAGGTATTCAAAATTATAATTCCTCAACTAGCAAGTTCTAGATCATAACTTGATCACATAATTTAAGTCACTTATACATACCATCTAGCATATGGCACTCATTAATGAGTAGATCATCCTTGCAACTTATACGTCACCTAAAAAAGGTTAATAGATCCATGTTTTCCATTTATGTAACCTAGGCCTCTATGCCTATCTTATCACAATAACATTTTATCAAAATAATCATCCCATGATAGAAATATACTTCATCTCTAAACAATATAAACAACTCAGTATGTCTTGTCATTTCCATAGGCATCATAAACAAATTTACATAGGATTTTTATTGAGTAGCTCATCTAAGCATGCTCATCATTTACCTATAATTATTTGGAAGTTTATATTTTCCTTTTGTGTGACCTAGGCTTTCATTCTCATCTTGTCAGTGTAATTATTTCAAGGAATAACTCAAGCCAAAAAAAGTTACATCTATAAATAAGAATTGATAGTTTCAATTATGCAAGTGTGTTTACTCCGTAATGGAGCACAAAATGACCTTCTCATTTAATCAACTTAAAAAAAGATTATCATTGTTAAATTAAAAGAGTTCCCAAAATCTTGGTTCACACTTTTGTTTTTTTTTTTATAGTTCAAGTCTAGATAGATAACAAAATATTACTACCATTTCATATGAATAGGAATATAATTGCATAAAATAAATGTTGGGAACATTCAACTAAAAATTAATATTTATCCATCATCAAGGTTTAAATAATATCTCATCAAGGTTATAGCAGTTGGTTTGTATTGTGCAAGCCTCGACATTTGGACCCATTTTAATCTTCTCATTCTCTACTGCGAATGGTCCTCCCTCTTGGGATAAGGCACATGTACCATTTTGGTCCTGTCACCTAAGCGTACTGGTGTTTAGAATGTTTTCTTAGTAATAGGTGGGTCTTTCCTTATTAACTGGCACCATTGATAATCTTGTGATCAAACGATGGAAAAGATGCCTTTAAACTACCTTGGCCAAGGATTTAAATGGGAAATGAAGAACTCGATCACCACCACTTGACTTGCCAATCATACCATTTTCCTAGTTCTGATTTATATTTATGATATTGCAGTTTATCCATCTATCCATTTCATATGGGCCACACCATCATCTCAGCCCTTCCACGACTATTCTAGATGATTTTCTAGTGTGATTTTTCCAATTTGATTGTAATATCTAGTTATGCAAAATAAATGTTTTCAACATTACATTCTCAGTTTCTCAAAAATAGTGTTGGCCCCAAGGTTTCAGCATTGAACCCAGTGCTCTGATACCATATGTAACAACCACTTTTTCTAGGTTTTAACTAACAACTAACATACCAAAAAAATATAGTTATTACTTCATGTTCATAGAAAGATAGTTATATCAGTTATGTTCATGCAAAATAGATTAATAGTTAAAATCAGTTAAACAAAATTTCATAACTAAGAATTGAAAACACCATCAATAAATTTACTATAGAAATTAAAATCTACATACCATGGAATTTGGGACCAAAATCAATCTAGGGATGCTTCTACAAACACCTACGTTAGTCCACAAATACCACTATATCAATATCAAATGATAAATACCATCCAATACAGCTATATCAAAATCAAATGATGATTACCATTAAATACCACTATATCAATTACCATTGGATCAATCATGGCATCAAATACCATTGGATCATTTAGGGCATCAAATACCACTATATCATTTAAGGCATCAGATACCACTGTATCACTTAACGCATCATATACGGCTGTATCACTTAAGGCATCAGATATGACTGTATCATTTCTTTTCTTCACATTACTAACCATGGCAATAGCATAAGATTAGTAGATATGATCATAATCATTATTCATATAAACAATGACTAAAATATCAATCCTATAGATATATTCCATATTTAGCTGGAAGGTCAACCAATATAATGATCACCAATTATATTGATGAGAACGATTTCTTACACCAAGGAATAACCAAATTCAATGATATAAATTAATCCATCATAAATTCTACTTGTATAAATATCATAAACATAAAAATAAATATTACCGATAAATGTTTGAATGCTTCAACTTATCTTTATCAGATGCACATCTCGATATCTGATGGAGAGGGGAAACATTGTTAGGGCCTTAATCAACCAACCTTGGACCATAACTTATCCCCACACAATCTCTAATGATAAAGGACCTCCCTAAATGAAATAGACATGGAACACCTTGTCATCCATTGAGCATCCTAGTATCTAATCAGACCACTCAACTTGACAGCTAGAGTAAACAATAAACATGATCATGCATGAGCTATTAAATGATTTAAAAAAAAAAATAATAAACATTTTTATGTCGCATCTGATTCTATTTCATGTTATTGTAGATTCCTTTCTCTCACCTCTTCACCCTTTTCCTTGGCTATATAGCCGGGTGAGTCCTTGGTGTTTGAATCTCAGAGAAACCCACTCTTTCTGTTGATCCTTATCTAAAAAAAGAATATTATATGTTTTCAACTTTTCAAAAATTGTTACTTAAAAGAATATTTTCTTTAAAACTAGCAAATATATCATTGATTCTGATTTTCAAATTGTATCTTTAAATCATGATTTTATTGCATCTTAAATAACTCTTTCTCAAGAGGTTCTATCGGATGATTATAGCTACAATTTAGCTGTTATGGAAAAGTGAAAACCAATAGCAATTGATAAGAAGTATACAACAATTCTTGGAACATGATTGATTATATACTTCCAACATTTCATAATCTATGGTTTGAGAGACTATATTCTTTAAGACTTGCAGAAATAAAAGTCATCTGATTTCAATGTCTATTGGTAAAAATTACTTATGATTCCATGTTATAGACACTTTACTATGCTTATTGGTAAGAAACTCCCTAGAGTTATTTAGTTATGAATGAGGATTATATAAAACTTGAAGCTATGGAAATTGAATTGTAAAAACATTGGAATAACATTAATTGGTTCAAATTATTATCACATGACATGATATAAATCCGGATCTATCTAAAGTCTTGCTAAACAATTGGTAATCAACTCTTCTTTGGTTGCTTGTAGATGTAACCATAGAGTATAAATAATTACTTAAATCTTCAATAAGGAATGAACATATATGGAAGAATATAATAGAATGGCACTGCTATGAATGAAAAAGGTCTTCCCATGTTCTTGTAGAAATTCAATGGATTTATAGCAGAGTATCGGTTGTGGAGGAAGCTAGAAAGTTGCAAGGAAAAATGCAATAATAAAAGGAAATCAGGAATGTATGCTCTTGCATCTTTTATCTCTCTCGACTCATGATATAAAAAGGTTTTAATAAGACTCTTTTGCTTCCCTAACTTAAAGAATATTTGTCAATTAAAAATACCAAGTGTTCAATCGGTTTCAAACAAGGAAAAGAATAAAAGATGGAAAAAGAGTTGGAAGGTTATAAATTGAAAAATAATTATTTTTAATATCTATCTACATGCATGTAGATATATATGTGAGGTGGCATCAATTTATTATAAAGAAAATAATATTATGGTGTCACTTTATCATATATCTATGTGTATGTACATATGTATATATTGTTGTCAGTGAACATATATTAAAATAATATGGTGAAAGATCATTCAAAATCCTTTAGAATAATTAATGTTTTAAATGTTTATTTAATATCTCACTTGGTTCCATTGATTTTATCCTGATGTTCAAGTCGCTAGGTCCTTAACCATGGTGATTCATGATTCATACCCATTTGCCCAGTAATGGTGATGCTCTTGTGCCCAATTCTTTTTTGACAATGCTTCCACCCCTTCAACATGATTCCTACAAGGAAATTCTCAGTAGTTAAATCATATTCCCATCATAAATAATCATAATAGATAACTATCTTTTCAATTCCATTAATTTATGATAAATAGTCAATTAGCATGTTATCTTCATATGAAATTACAATGACTAACCATCTTACCATTTCATAGGATTATAAAAAATTTAATTTTCAATTGACTTCATGTGAACCTTGACAACTTTATGAAAATTTTAAATTAGGTCAAAAATTGGGATGTAACAACTATTGCCATTAATGATTCATATAATTGTTCGCTTGGTGATAAGTTGTCCTCCACTTTGTTAGGTCTTTGTCGCTCGGAAGGCACCTTCAACTCAGTAGCATCTTGGCAAGAACTACCAACTTGGAGACAACTTCAAAATCAATAGAGTAACCAACTCGGTAGCTACATCCTAAAATTCAATAAGGATATGCAACCTGACCTTGCTTAGTAAGGTCTTCATCTTTGATTTCAACTTGGTGATCCTTGTGCATCTTGAATACTGATATGGATCTTCTTCTTGCTGATTGGAACTAGTATGAAATGTCTTCTTCTAAATCTTAGTTCCAATGATCTCCATGAATTTTTAAGTTGAAATGGTTGAGTCACCTAACTTGTTGAGCTAGGTTTTAACAACTTCAAGACTTTGGCTTGCATTCTCTAGAGATTTTTGCACCCATTGCTACCTCATTTGTTTTTTGATATTGTTAGCCTTCACTTTATTTCAATCTCAAACTCTTTCTCTATTCATATAGTTCTTGGCAAGATGTCCAAGTTATGTACATACAAAACACCTCTTTGTGTTGGAATTACAATAGGAAAGATAAACTTATGAGAGAGGGGTTGAGGGGGTGAATCAATAGTTTAAACTTGGACCCATAAAAAAATTCACCACACATCCATCTCTTACATTCACTAAGTAAATTGAAATACCATGTAAAAGCATGTACATCTAAAAAATGTAATCAAGTAAACATTCACACATGTATGACACCATATATTATTAGTCAGAAACCCTCCAATGAGAAGGTAAAATTGGGGTGGGGATGACACTAATAAATCTTCACTACTATAGTAATCAAGTGTATCCAATGAAGGTTACAATGTTTTGATCATGAGACATGATCAACCATATGAAAGGTCTTCCCTATTAAAGGCTTACAAAGATGGTTAGGTCTCACCCTATTAGAAGTGTGCCTTGCTAAAGGAATTTAACTTACAATTAAGTAAGCACCTTGTTAGAGGATTTCAATATAGCCTGTTAGGGTTACTCTATTAAAAGATTTTACTGATTCACCTCCTAAATGATTCAACAATGATTATGTGGTTAACACTTGATTTTTTGATGACAGATCAGCTCTAAACTATTGTCTTCTTGATCCTTCTTGATCAAATGTCTCTATTCTGTATGCTATCTTCTTTTCTCTATTCTGCTCTACCCTATTCTACAATGTAATCTTAGATCATAACTCCTTAGCCACCATGAATACTCTATTTGTGCATGCAAACTTCTCTCTTCACTCCTTCATACACCTTCCACTGCTTAGAAAGTTTAGGGTTTGTCCTCCTTAAGAAAACATAAATGACTTAGTGTTAGGGGTAAAAGTACAAAGCTATGTCACCTTTTAGGCTGACTTATCAGAATGATTGAATTTGATTATTTCTATCCAAAAATCAATTTTGTTCAAACATATGATCTAGATAAATTCATTCTAGATAAGTTATATATGGTCTCACACTTTTCCAATTGGAAATGTCTATTAAATGCATATTTTATACTAGTTTGTATCCAATTACTAAAGAAATAAAATTATTCTAGAAAACTGACATTTCAATAACTCTTACTATTTTTTATGATATTTCTTTAGTAACATATAAACAACATTTTATAGAGCTCAAAGTCAAGAATATTCTCATATAGAGTTTATAGTGTTTTAATTAGATATAGTATATTGTAATTAAAAAATTCTACAAGCACATATTTAAAAACTTGAAAAGATGTTGATTTTGAGAAAGAAAAAAATATTAAATCATATTAAAATAAATTAAAAATTATTTGATGTTCTAAAGGAGAGAGTCCTCTTCAGGAATGTATAAATTTTTTTTGGTTAGAATAGATATCTTTTCAAAAATGTGGTGGGAGATGAAAACTATTGATTTTACGTGAGTTGAAATTTGAATCATTTTAAAAGAGAAAATATAGGTCTAAAGTCAATTTTTATATTTGATTGTTCTAGGTATATATGTTATATATAACATAGTCTGAGCTCAAATGGAAATAAGTTTATTTCCATATAGTTTTGTGGTGGGAACTAAACCCTTAATTTTTAGCATTTTTCAACAACTAAAAAAATCATCTATAAAAATTAAGAAAATATATCAATTGTCATTTCAAATAATTATTAAAAAGTATAAGCCTAAACTTCATCAATTTCTACACATTTCATTACTTTACTTCATTTTTGAATTCTAAATAACAATACCAATTTTATGTCATTGAAGGTGAAGAATTATACTTTTGTTAGCCTTTTCATTTACAAAAGGGTGACACAGGTTTGTGCCTTTAGCCTCCATTTTGCCACTTAATCCTTCCCTTTTTATGATTGGCTACATGTACTACATAGGTATTCCAACTTAGGATTTGTACTTATCTCCAAAATATCATAATTCAATCTTAAGGTCGGCTAAAAAATAATTCACATAGCTGTTTGTGCCATTACAAACAACTACGAAAAAATTGTCTCACTTGGCATCTGAAGTCTTTGATGCTCAACATACACTGATTTCTATACTATGACTCAGCATTGCTATCACTCAGCATGCACTACTTACTCGGCTCCTATGTCACTCGACATACATTGTCTTCTCAACACTTGAGTGACTCGACACATGAGTGGCTCAACACTCACTATGGAATCGACATGCTCTATTATATTTATGTTTTGCTTGACGTGTACTACTTGTTTGGCATGAATTAATTGAATGACTTAAGTGTGTACACACTCATTTGTCAAAACCAATTTTGAGATTAACACTTTGTAGTGTCTCTCTTTCTCATGTGATGTTTTACACAATTTGATCCAATGTGACCAAACTAACCACAATAGTGACACCTACACCATGTATTGTAATGCCAACCAAATATTTATTTCATAATTTCCTCTGCTGGGTTCAACTTCTTGGTCTTGTATTTTGAAGATTTACGTCCTTGTTTGTTACAATTAAAACATTTTTCTTCAAACTTATTTTTCTCTATTTACTCACTTTCACTATGCCTATGCTTATTGTAATTGTAATACTTTCCATTGAACTTAGGTTTATCATTGATCCAAAAATTGTTTAATATATACCCTATTTTTCCACAATGAGTACAAGTAGGTATTTTTTTCTTTTGAGCTCCTTGCTAAGATGATTCTCCTTCATCTGTATAGCCTAATCGACCTTTGCCTTTGTGTCTTGATTGAATTTTCTTATCCATTCATTCATGCTTTCTTGAGATTTCATCATCTTTTCATTGGTTTTCTTTTCAATGCTAAGATCATTTTGTAGTCTTTCATTCTCTAATCTTAGGTTCATAAGCTCTTGATTTGCATCACTTAATTGATCAATAAAATCTACTTGCTGAAAGGATAGCTAATGGATTTCATTATCTTTTTCTTCTATCCTTTTAGTAAGAAATCTCTTCTCTTCTTCAACTTTGTCCATTTGTTCCAAGTTTTCACACATCCTGACTGATTGGATTTATTTCTCTCTTTTCAGCTTTTTGACTTCTTCTTGAAGAGTGAGATTCTTCTAAATTAGGTCTTTGATTTTTGGATCAGCTTCATCTAAACTTTTCTCTTGGCATGTAAGTCTTCAATTCTTTCATCAATGTACAGATTGTCATTCAATTGTACTGCTAATTCCTTACTTCTTTTCAAGGATTGAGAGAGATGCTCTTTTTCTTTCTTGAGTTGTCCAATGGTTGATTCTAGATCCAACTTCTCATTCTCAAAAGCCTTTTCTAGCTTGTAAACCTCCATTGCCTTTGATCTTTTCTTAAGCTATTAAAATTCTAATGTGAGAACCAAAAGATTTGAAACCAATTGTTTGAAATATAAGGTAGGTTAGGTTACTAAGAGGTAAGGGGTGAATCTAGAACCAATAAAACTTTAAACTTAATTTACCAATTAAATCATCACCACATTATATGATCTAGTTACATGCATGAAATAATGAAAGGAAAAAAACATTAATAACACTTTGACAGAAGATATGGCAACCAAGAAACCTTCCAAATAGAAAGTAAAATTGGGGTGGGGATGATACCCACAAGCTTTATGACTCCAATATAGAGTTTTCCTATTAAGGCCTACAATTGATCACTTGTGGTGATCTGCCCTATTAGGAGCAATAAGGACTATTAGTCCACCTTGTGAAAGAATTTTACAAACATACAATGAAGTATGTACTCTATTAGGAGATTTGGAATAAGATTGTTAAGTACACCTTGTTAGAGGATTTGACCAATGCATAGGTCTATTAGGATGAATTAGTGGCTAATCTCTAATCTCTAATTCTAATTTTTTGAATGAGATTCCTTGAATTACAATGATCACCTTGCTCTGATAGATAAGTCTCTACTAATATTTATACTACATGTAGCCTTCACTAATTTTCATTCATCTACTTCTTACTTCTTCACATATGTATTTTAGATATAATATAATACATTACATATGTAGCAATCCACTTAATTACATTCTAGAGTTTGCTACAATACCAAATTCATCATAATTCACAAAGTCTACCCACTACTGTAACTCAGGTTCTAAAGACAACTTAGTGATGTTTTGATACTCGGCAAACACTGTCAACACTCAGTAGACTCTGGCACCCAGTTGATGTTGATGCTTGGTCCATACTGATCACTTTGAGTAGAAGGAACTTGGTCAACAATATATGACTCAGTCAACACTGAGAAACTTGCTAGATATTGAATCACTTGGTTGACACTCCATGGATTGGTCAACATAAATTCACTTCATTAAGACTACAAGCTTGATAGGCATTGATATACTTGGTTAACACTATAGATCTTGGTTAATGTTGCACTTTGCCTCTAAAGCTTGGTAAATATTGTAGAACTTGTCAAGTACTATAATCTATCTTAGATTCTTGGTAGATACTATGAAGCTCAACATGAACTGCAATCTGACTATTTAGCTCAATAGTAGCTGAAAAACTTATTAGCATTGCTAGAAGAATGGTAAGCTTGGTAACAACTATAGAGCTCAATAGCAATGAAACCAACTGACTAAGTGTTAAATTCACTAATAGACAAATGATATGACCATAAGGTCAACAAAATTGATACAATGATTAGAAAGTAATAGTAGGACTTGATCTGATAACAAATCACAACTCACTAGTAGATTATATATCTATGTTCAATCCTCCATTCTACTCGGCTTTCACACTTGACCTTTGATAGATTTTTCACCCTTTAAGCATTCATCTTCTTAAGCATTCTTGCTTTACATGCCAATCGTAGACTCTTCTATTTCCCCACCATATGAAGCAACAACCTAGACTCCTTGTCTTCCTTGGGTTCTCACACATGCCTACTATTTCTTCTATCCTAACATTCCCTTATAAAGAGAACTATGAACTTTTGTGGCTTAATCACAATCATCCATGTTAGGGTTAGGTAGGATTCATTAAATGTAACCATCTCTTTATTTTGTCCCTCATCTACAAACTTCCTTCTCAATTCTTATCAGATTCACTTGAAAATGGTTTATCTTGAATTTTGTGCCGCCAACTCATTAATCTTATCTTTCACACACTTCACACAATCCAAGAAATCAACTTTGTTGGCTCAGATTCAGTGAATCTATGATCAAATTCATAATGATGCAACTCAACAACAACTAACCTCTAATGTTCAACATCTTATGTTACTCAACATCCATTGAAATTCACTCGGTACATACAGTCTTTTACTATTAATCGAAACTAATTAGAATTTACTCGACACATACGAACTTCACTAGACATACACGACATCTTCACTTTGCTCAGCACTAGCTGATTTTCTGTTTGGCTTGAACTATCTTTTCTTGGCTCCAACTGATCACTTGTTGAAGCTTAGCTACAAATTTTGCATTCTTTGTTCTTCAAGACTAAGTCAGTGTATCATTTCTTTGTAGCCTTAAGTAGATAAATAATACACTATATCATCACTATCTTATCTAATCTTAGTACTCCTTTTATATACCATATAACTCAACCTTTCTCCTAGGTGCTCCTATTATCTCATCTAATTAAATCCTCTTCATCAATCAAAGAAATGATAGTACTCAAATCAACTAGGCAATTGTCTCACCAACAAGGAGTAGGTTTGACATTAGTGACAAAATAATGATTGTATCACATTCTCATACTCGTAACAATATTTTCTCAACAAATATAAAGCCAAGTCATCATTACCTAATATTTTCTAACCATCAAAACCAATTTTATCATGAAATTTGTTCTAGAGATGGACACAACATCACCATTCAAGGATAAAACATAAATTTTTCTAAGTGTTCTATCACTTGGAAAAATGTTTGAATCTTAAAATAGGACCACACATTCTAGCTTGTACTATAACATGACAAAAATAATCATATCTATTTTGTATATACTAGAAGAATTATCAGAGTAAATTTTCAACCAATATTACTTAAGTTGACATCAATTATTACACAATAACTAATCAATTGAGAGTCAAACCTACATCGTTAAACATCTACAATATGGTTTGCACCAATCATGCCAACAACATGATCTACAAGGATCACCAAATCTACAACCACTAAGGGAGAAATAGTGGTTATGATGGTGGCTAACAATTCATTCATTATTGCATTATTGTTTTGAAGAATATAAGTAAGAACCTTGAGGGGTGAACTTAATTTTACAACTCGGTTTCATTTTTGACTAGCCATGGTATATAAGCTTTAACTTTTGAAATTGGTTTATATAAATAGTTTTTCATATTTTATGGAAATTTTCCTTCTAGGTCTTCATTTTGGGCTTAGAAGTTGAATTATGAATCTTCCCCCTTCTTTGTAGGATATGTTGTGAGTATGCACACATATAGTGGATGTATTGGTTGTTTTACTTCTTATTATGTTCCTAGGAATAATAAAGGGAAAAATCCTCTAGAAAAGGACATTATAGATAAGAAGTTCATTGATCATATAAATGCACATGTAAAAAGAGTGAATGAAAAAGGAGAATCAAGGATAGATATAGTGGAGAGATATTCAATTGATTTGATGAATTAGGTTATTTGGAATAAGAAGTGATTCTAATGCTATTTTGGTTGTCAAGTGATGTGTTCTTGAGAGATACTTTCTCAAATTTTCATGAGACTAATAAACTCATCTCATTTTAGGTTGGAGGCTATAATTATTTGATGGATAAAGATATGTTACATTTACTTCCACTTGGGGTTTTACTTATGGGTAAGCTCAAAGAGATGTGGTACCAAAAAGATGCCAATTTTTTTTCTAATTTAAGAAATAGTTTGATCATGCTATGTTTTGGGTAGGATGAGCCTATGGCTCATTCAATTGAAGAGGTAACATAGTTGCACTATTTGAAAAAAAAAATGAATAAGTTAGTGCAATTGTGATCTTGAAAAAGTTTTTAAAAATTCTCAAAACTCATTTCTCATTTCTCTTTGTTTTCTCTACAATGACTTTGGCATTTTCTTATTTTCCATAGAGTGTGAACATGGTTTTGTTGGTAATTTGGCTAGGGTAGATAGTATGGAGTTGTTACTTATGGAAACATATACTAAGTATGAAGTGATAAGAGTATACAAATAATTTTTTGATACTAAGACTTAGAAAATTATCTAAGTATTATGAAGATTATTTATTAGCATAGGCACAATTTTGATTGGTGAGCTTCATTGAGATATTATTGGAATGTGCACACTTGAGGATGGAAAATAGAGATAGAGTTATGATAGTTTTACTAGTTAGTGTAGGAGAAGGAAATATTTCAAAATAATTTGAAAAATTTTACAAGAAGGATGTGACATTCAAAGAGGGTTATGAAAATTTAGGGTAGAATGACTTAGTTAAATATTTGTTTTACTATGAATTTTACAAGGAAGAATGGACCAAGATAATCCTAAGAAGAATTCATGATAGAAAATTCTTGATGGGAGATGATGTGATTGAAATTTTAGCAAATATGATACATTGGATTACTAGTTTGAGCAATGAAGGATCCATCTCTTTAAATGAGAAGAATGTTAATAAAGTTGTGCTTGAGAAAACCAAGTCTAAGTATAATGGCAGAGCAATAAATCCTGAGTGAGATAAGACTAGATGACGTGAGATTTGTTAACAAAATCATAGCAAAAAATATTTTTTCTAGTTCCAAAGATGATGATATGGAAGTAGAAATTTTGATGCAACACACTTTAAGTGTATTGAGAAAACCAAGGTAAATTTGTGTGAAATATTGAGAATCTAGCTGATACAAAACATTGAAAGAATCAAGAAGTGAAAAATGGTCAATTTAGACTTCAAACTCTTATCACTTACATGTTTTTCCACCTGTTGAGAAGATTCCCTTTCATCCTTATTTTTGAGATAAATAATAAGAAGTGCACAATGGAGAAGATTGAAGATTTTTATAAAAGACATCCAATTGACAAGATTGAAAGCAGTGCAAAGTTAATAATCAAAATATTTTAGACTTAGATGAAACAAAGGATAAGAATACCATTATCTATTGTGAGAAATTATAAGGAAGATATTTGTTAATGGTTAACGCAAATTTCACTTATATTGAGGTAGTTGAGCCTAGGATGTTTTTATGAGGTGAATGTGTAAGAATTTGAAGGATATGTTAAGACTATTATTAAGTCAAAAAAAGATGAAGAATTTATTATATTTGGGACATTTGAAGAGAACATGCAACTGATTTATCAAGCTAAACTTGAGAAGTCAATTACGAAGAAAATTGACAACACATTGAAGAAAGTTATAGAGGCAAAACAAATGACTTTGCAAGAAGTTTTAGTATTAAAAAAAACTATTTATGGTATAAAATAGATTGGACAAGAAAGTATTATGTATGTGCCACCATTGGAAGCAACATGTCCTTCACCATCAACACCAACATTAGAAGGAGTTACACTTGCTGAACCATCAACAAAATAATCATCCACACCATATGTAGTAGTCACATAGGTGAAATAATAAGATATTCCACTTGTTCAATTAAAAGAAGAAGAAGAAGAAGAGGTAAGTGTAGTTGAGGTAAAAAGGAAGTCTACAAGGCTACTGAGGTAAAACAAGAGCCATAAGAAGCTCCTAGATAGAAAATAATAAAAGAAATGACTACAAGAACTGGTAAAAGGTGGAAAGTATTAATGTCCTATGAAGAGAAGAAGAAAATGAGAGGTTAGGTTGTTACCCTTGAGATCAAAAGACAAGAAGTTTAGAAAGAGAAGACACAACACAAACAAGAAACAAAGGGAGAAGATAATGGAAGCCTAAAGTTGAAAAGTTGAATTGTGAAATGATTTATGATGACAATTTTGTACAATAAACACATATTATGATTTCGATAGTAAGATGGATAGAATTAAGCTATAAAATATATTTATTAGACACTTAATCTTGTCTAATAATTTTTTTATAGATATTAAAAAATGGATACCTGAAAATATTTATGACAGTTTAGTAATTAGAAAGAGAAAAGTTGTTGAGGGAGCCAAGGAAATTAGAGAGAGGTTGATCAAAAAGCTTTATGAAGTTGAAAATGATGATCATTTGGAAAGAATAATGAGGATCATTGAGCCTTTTTTATCCAACAAGACTAGATTCATTCTTATAATAGGAGGTAATTATGAAGAAGTGAATAAAGAGACTGAGTAAGAAATAGTTAAAGTAATGAGAGAGGTTAAGAACATTGAAGCATGCATGACTTATAAAGACAAAATAATGTGTTCATCATATCCTAACAAAAAATAAGAAAGCACATTGTAATTGGGAGCAGTCCCTACTCTTGTTACAATATAGTACCACTAGTATCATCAACCACAGTAGCCACAAAGATGGAGGCAGAGGATAATAATTTTCCCATCAAATCATACTTGTATAGATATAATGAATGTAAATAATAGAAGCATTACCATTTAGCCATCTAAAGACTCCTTCAAAAACTATGGCCCTAGTATTGAGAATTTAGTAGGTTATACCAACTCAAATGAGGAAAAGAAAGATGAGATAGAAGAGAAAGGGAAAGAAAAGAAAAAGGAAAAAGAGTAAGAAAAGAAAAGAAAATATGTAGTTACCAAAGGAATTTTGTGAATATGTAGTGTTAACTGAGTTCACTTTGTTAACATAGGCAAATAATTTCCGAGTTAGTGTCTACTGAGTAGGGTTGGCTAATGAAGGATTTTCTTGTTTTGACATATTGAGTCTAATAGATTTGTTTGTTGGTTCTAGCTGACTGAGGAGATGAATATTAATTATTCTATATTGTATTCAAGCCAACTTGAAAATTCATAATGTATAAATATAAGGTCAAGTTGAGAATTGAATGTGTGCAAGTGAAAGAAGAGAAGATTCTTAGAGGAAGTGAAATGGAAGGATAAGAAGAAAATCTTTGTGGAGATGCAAAGATACATTCGATCAGAAAGGATCAAGGATACAACATAGAATAGAGATATGTAATAAAAAATTTAGTTGCATAAAAAATTAGGCCATCTCATTATTATTCCCTAACCATGGCAGCAGTGATCTAAATCTCTTAATAGAGTTTGTTTAAAAATCATTTGTAAATCCTCTAACATGGTGGAATTTCTATTGAAGTTTCTAAATTCCTCTAACAAGGCAACTCCTAATAGGGTGATTAAATCCTCTAATAGGGTCACACCTAATTTTTTTTTTTGTAACCTTTAACATGGTTGGCTCCTAACAAGACTCACATTAGAAGAGTGAAAATCATAACTAGTTATAATTGGTGATTTTTCTAAAATTGGGTTTCCATGTTAAATCTTGGTGTCATTTGTGTTCATGTTATTTCTTTTGTGTATGAAACTAAGTTAAGTAAGATTAAACATAGATAATATCTTAAGATTTTCATATTAAGTAGTTACCAAGTTATTTCAATATTTTCCAAGTTAGAACATTTTCCAGTGTAAACCAAGTGACTGTGTGTTCACCAAGCATCAATATTTTCAACAAAGTTTATGTTTTGACATCTAAGGGATCTAGGATTTATTTTTGTGGTAACTGATTCACCCATCCCATCTCACTTACTCCTCTTATATTTCTAGTAATTGGTATCTAAGCTTCTTAGTGCTTGGAGAGAAGGTTTCAAGGACCTAAGCTAAATATCAGGATGTCTTATAGGAGAGAGTTTCCCAAGCTGAATAGAGATAAATTTGAAGCATGGCAGGAACTTATGAAGTTGCATTGGCAACCATTAGTGATTTAGGTTTGAAATATTTAAACACTTCTTACAAAGCTCCTACTAGCACAATGACTATGGAGGAGGTTGATGAAAAGAAAAATCATAACATTATGATGATTGACATTGCATCAACTCTTAAATATGCTAAATTTGATGAAGTCAAAGGATGTGCTATTACTCATGACATATTGAACAAACTAAAGGATATATATGGAGGTGATGATAATTTGAAAAGAGCCAAGGCAGAAATCTTGAGAGGTCAGTTTGATCAGATGAAAATGAGAGAAGATGAAAACATTACAAAATATGTTGAACGAATCAAAGCCAGTGTCAGTGCCATCAAAGCCTCTGCAGGAAAAATTGAAGATGTGACAATGGTAAGCAAGGTACTCAGAACCCTTCTTCCTATCTATGTAATCAAAGTGTCTACTATTCAAGAGATGAGATGTGATCCAAACAATAAGATAACTTTGGATGCTCTAGTTGAAAGATTGACTAAATTTGAACTAGATAACTATGATAATTATACTCCTAGTTCTCAAAATCTTGAGTCTACATTTGAAGCCAAGGTATCACTCAAGAAGAAATCAAAAAAGTCTAAAATCAAACAATCTGAAAGTGAAGAGTAAGACATTCTTGACAAGGATCTTGAAGCTATTGAATTATTGCTTCCAAAAGGGTATCCCAAAGGCAAAGGAAACTATAAAGGTAATATCCCTTTAATTTGTTTCTCTTGTGAAGAAGTTGGACACATTATCACAAGATCTCCAAATAGAAAAGAAAAAGATGAAAAGAAGCACAAAAAATACAAAGGTAAGAAGGATTTCAAGAACTTCAAGAAATACGAGGACAAAGGTAAGAAATATTATATTATGGCTAAATATTTAGATAGTAGTGAAGATGATGAAATGGTTTATATTGTTGTAATAGATGAATCTAATGAAGAAGGAGATAAAATGACACTTATCTCTCATCTCAGCAAAAATGATACATGGATTATTGATAGTGGTTGCTCAGATCATATGTAATCTACTGAATGGAACACTTGAATAAGATTGGATTCAAGGTAGAATTCATGTATGGGAAGGCCAAGCTACTAAATGGAAAAGGAAATCTAGTAGGGTATGACAAATAAACAAAAGGTAACCTATTCTATCTAGATCTCAGTGAAAGTTCATGTTTCATTGCTTAAGAAGAGGAAAGCTGGTTATGGCATAAAAGGTTATGTCATGTGAACTTTGATAATCTAATCAAGATGAGAAAGAAGAAAAGAGTAAGAGGTATTCCTAGTCTAAGGAAACTTGATATGGGTCTATGCAAAAATTATCAAATTGGTAAGATGGGAAAGACGAGTTTCAAAAGAAAGGACTATCATTCTAAAGAAGTCTTGGAGCTAGTTCATATAGATTTATGTGGACCTATTGGAATAGAGAGCTACAACGAGATAACTATTTTTTTTTTTTTAATGATTATTCTAGAATGATGACTGTAATGTATCTGAAAGAAAAGTTATAAGCATTCAAAAAATTTAAGTGGTATCTGGCAAGAGTAGAGAAATAAATTAGAAACAAGCTGAAATGTTTGAGATTAGACAGAGGTAATGAATTCATTTCCAATGAGTTCAATGAATTCTGCATTGAAAGAGGAATTAAGAGACAAGTATCAACCCCTGGTTCACCACAACATAATTGTATAGCTGAAAGAAGGAAAAAATTCATCATAGATTGTGGAAGAACTTTAATGATAGAGAAGAGTGTTGCAATCAAATATTGGAAGGAAGCAATCAGTACTGTAGTGCATACCTTGAACATAGTATAGTTGAAGAAAGACTCAAATCAAACTCCATATGAACTATGGTATGGCTACAACTATAATGTAAGTTACTTGAAAGTATTTGGTAGCAAATGTTATATCTTAAAGGAATCTAGGAAAGGTAAATTTGATGTCAAAGGTGATGAAGACATATTCCTAGGATACTCTTGCAGAAGTAGAGCATACAAAGGTTTGAATTTATCCAATCATAAGATCATAGAAAGTGCACATGTGAGAATTGATGAGTTTGCAGAAAAGAGTGAAGAAGAGAGCAATAAGGAACCTAAGGTTTACAGAATGTTTATTTACTATGAACCTAATACATTGCCAAATCTAATTGGAAGTTAGGAGACTTCATCTCCTAAGTTTCTATTAGTGCAACTCGAGTCACAATTAGAGGCTTCTGAGTTGCATCCAGAGCAAACCAAGTCTGAAGGACCTTAGTCACAGACAATGAGACCTAAGCTTGACATAGAAGATCATGGAGAAGCTAGTGGAACAAGTTCTAACTCCAAAGTACCTATGTTAGCAAGAAATGTTAGAAGGCACCATGCACTTGATTAGATCATTAGAGACAATTGTAATGGAACAATGACAAGAAAGAAATTGAAAGGTACATGTTTGCTTGCTAAATTTGAACCTACACAAATAAAAGATGCTTTGGATAGTGAAAGTTGGATTGAAGCTATGAATGAAGAGATAGAATAGATAGAGATGAATAAGACTTGGAATCTTATTCCTAGACCCAAGGATAAAAATGTAATTAGCACTAAATGGGTTTTCAGAAATAAGTTAAATGAAGATGGAGAAGTTTCTAGAAACAAAGCAAGGTTATTCTCAAGAAGAAGGTATTGATTATGGTGAAACTTTTTCTCCTGTTGCAAGATTAGAAGATGTTAAAACTTTACTTGCTTATGCTACACATAGAGGATTTAAAGTTTATCAAATGGATTTGAAATCTGCATTTCCAAATGAAATTCTTGAAGAGGAAGTTTACATAGAACAACCTGAAGGTTTTTAGGATCCTAGAAATAAGGATATGGTCTGTAAATTTCACAAAGTATTGTATGGTCTCAAGAAAGCTCCTAGAGCTTGGTATGAAAGACTCCATAACTACTTGATAAAGATTGGCTTTCAAAGAACAAATGATAACAACCTGTATATCAAATAAAGAAAACACAAGAAGATTGTGTTAGCATAAATCTTTGTGGATCACACTTTATTTACTAGAAATGAATACTTATGCAAAGCATTTTCAAAAGAAATGAGTAAAGAATTTGAGATGTCCATGTTTGGTGAGATAAAACTCTTTGTTGGATTGCAAATCCAGAAGAAGAAAGATGGTATCTATATTACTCAATCCAAATATATCAAGGAGATACTAAAGAAGTTTGAAATGGAAGAGTCAAGAATAGTTGGAACACCTACGTCTACTAGACATGAAATTTCCAAAAATGATGGCTCCAAAGAGGTAGATTAGAGCACATATAGATCAGTGAATGGAAAACTACAATATGTAGTGCATACAAGGCCTAATATTGCATTCGCAGTTGGTATGGTAGCAAGATTATTAGAAAATTCCAAATAAAATCACATGATGGCAATCAAGAGAATCATGAGGTATCTAAAGGGTACTGAAGACCATGGATTATGTTACAAAAAAGGAGACAATTTGGATTTAAAAGCATTCAAAGATGCTGATTGGGTAGGAAGTGTTGATGCAAGAAAGAGCACTAGTGGTGGAGCATTCTTTCTTGGTAAATGAATAGTGTCTTGGACAAGAAGCATAATTGCATCTCTTAGTCTACAGTAGAAGAATAATATGTGGTTGTAGCAATTAGTTGCTTCAATTTTTTTTGGTTCAAAAAACTATTGCTAGGTATGAAGGTAGAAATCAAAGATCTAGTGGTTATCTTCTATGATAACATGAGTGCAATTAATATATCAAAGAATCCTATGATGCATACGAAAACCAAACTAATTGCTATAAAATATCATTTTCTAAGAGAATTGGTGCAAGATAAAGAGGTAAGATTAGAATATGTGAATACTAAAGAACAAATTACATACATATTTACTATTCCATTACCTAAGGATGCATTTTTGTATCTAAGAGGTAAGTTAGGGTCATTCCCCTATCTAAATCCCACTAAAATGAAGTTTAGTGATGTATCAACCAGAGGATGTCGAGGATCAATTAGTTGATGTAGTATTGAAAAGGGAAGATTGCATATTAATTAGTACATAACATACATTGATAGTTACAGAGTATTGTCTTTGGTATAAGATGTCAAAAAGGGAGAATTTTGTGTGTCATATCATAGATTTTTTTTTTAAAGATGTCAAAAAGGGAAAGAGATGTCAAAGAAGAAGAACTTGGTCTAATATCAAAAAGAGAGTTTGCAATAAGAAGAAGATATTGAAGATAGAGTTTTCTCACAAAGGGAGAAATTGAAGGCAGAGGGAGTTCACACCGATAGAGAGAGTTCTCATGGATGACAATTTGAATGAAACTAAGTATATGTTCCTTACTTTATTCTTGCTCTGAATTTTCATTATATTATTGTTAGAGTGGGGTTGCCATTGCACCAAAAGATCAATCTATTTATGCTCGATACAACCAGTCAACTTATAATACACAGGAAGTAGTCAAGCCCTTATCACAAATCCTAAGGAGAGTGCTGAACATTTTTCCAACAATCTCCTCCTTAGTGTTACTCAAGGGTCTAAGGATTCGAATCTATGACCAAGCTCTGATACCACTTGTTAGAGTGGGGTTTCCGTTGCATCAAAAGATTGATCTATTAATGCTCGATTCAACCACTCAACTTATAATATATAGGAGGTGGTCAAGCCCTTTTCAGAAATCCTGAGGGGAGTGCTAAACATTTTTCCAATAATTATGACATGTTGTGTTACAATCAATGCCAAAGAGGGAAATTGTTGAAAACAATTAGTTAATTATGTATTGTCTTTGATGTTATACAAAATGTCATTTCATTTCTAGTTAGTGTACGCTGAGCTCACTTAGGAGATGAATACATTTTCTTATGTCTATCGAGCATTCCAACATTTTCCTAGTTTAGAAGATAGTGTCTACTGAGTTCACTTGAGAGACAAAGAGAAGTTCGCAGAAGTTGAGTGTTAACCGAGCTCACTCAGTTAATGAAGGAAATGTTGGATGGAAAAAGTGTTAACCAAGCTCAGTCGATTACTAAAGGAATTTTGTGAATATGCAGTGTTAACTGAGTTCACTTGGTTAACATAGGAAAATTGTTTCTGAGTTAGTGTCTACCAAGCAAGGTTGGCTAACCAAGGATTTTCTTGTTTTGGCATATTGAGTTTAATAGATTTATTTGTTGGTTCTAGCCAACTGAGGAGATGAATATTAATTATTCTAAATTGTATTCAAGTTGACTTGACAATACATAAGGTATCTTATAAGGTCATGTTGAGAATTGAATGTGTGCAAGTCAAAGAAGAGAAGATGCTTAGAGGAAGTGAATTGGAAGGATAAGAAGAATATCCTTGTGGAGCTACAAAGATACACTTAGTCAGAAAGGATCAAGTATACAAGCTAGAACAAAGATCTATAATTAGCAATTTAGTTGCATCAGAAATCAAGTCATCTCATTGTTACTCTCTAACCATTGTAGAAATAATCTAAATATCTTAATAGAGTTGGTTTAACAACCATTTGTAAATCCTCTAACAAGGTAGCATTTCTATTGAAGTGTTGAAAGACCTCTAATAAAGCCACTCCTAACAAGGTGATTAAATCCTCTAATAGGGTCTTACCTAACAGTGTTTTTTGTAACCTTTAATAGGGTTGGCTCCTAATAGGGCTCAGTTCAAAAGAGTGAAAATCAGTAACTAGTTGCAATTGGTGTTTTTTCCAAAAATGGGTTTCCATGTAAAATCTTGGTGTCACTTGTGTTCATTCTATTTCTTTTTTGTATGAAACTAAGTTAAGTAAGATTAAACATAGATAACATCTTAAGATTCTCATGTTAAGTAGTTACCAAGTTATTTTAGTATTTGCCGAGTTACAACATCTACTAGTGTAAACCGAGTGATAGTGTGTTTATCAAGCATCAATATTTTTAGTGAATTTTATGTTTTGACATCTAAGGGATTTGGGATTTATTTTTCTGGTAACTAATTCACCCCTCCCCTCTCAATTACTCCTCTTATTTCCAACAAGAGTTTCTCATTATTTAGGGGGAAAAAAACATTATAACTTGAGTTAGAAAATATTTATCACCAATATTGAATGGATCAACAACATTAAACATTGAAATACTAGTCCATGGGTTCATTTGGATAGGCAAGGGAATATTGTAATATCCTATTTTCCAATTGTACAAGAAAGTAGGGATATTTATATAATTACTCTAGATTATAAGAAAATTTATAAAAATCTTTATTTGTCATTTTTAAAACTTGGATGCAGATTTCTAAATGATATTTACTTTGGAATTCAGATTGCATCTAATTATAATTATTATATATCTATGTTGTTCTTTCTCTATCTTTATGGATAGGTTGTACACTTCCAATATCATTTCTAGTAATAATGCTCATGGTAAGTCTTGTTTGGACTTAATTATATATATATATATATATATATAAAATTATATATATATATATATATATATATATTCCCTTGTGGTTGTGAATGTTTTTATTTTAAAGAAAAGAATTTTGAATTGATTTATTAAATTATTTATGAATTCGAAACATACATCCCTCTCCTTGAGAATTTTTTTATTTTAAAGAAAAGAATTTTGAATTGATTTATTAAATTATTTATGAATTCGAAACATACATCCCTCTCCTTGATATAAGTGTATTATACAGGTTTGGTCCTCCCAAGAAGATGTTAAACTATACCTGACACCTATAAATATTATTCCCCTATGTTATTTTTCTATCTATGATTGTAAACATGACTTCTCTTTATAGCTATATGTTGCTTCCTTTAGAATTTTTATTATAGACTATTGCATTGATAATCTTAGAGATGTTTAATTTTTATCATATATTCTCATGTACTAATATGGAGTAAAAATAAATTGATTTACATATATTGTTTCCAAAGTATGTCATAGAAATCTAATTCAACACTTAATGATATATCTCTTCTTTTCCACCATGGAATGTATTCTCCTTATTCTCCTTATTCTATAGTTTCTCCTTGATACTTGTGCTACGCCACTTATACTGGCTAGTGACTAAAATTATTGTTTCTTGATTCAAAGACTCATCTATTAATACCTTAATATTGTGAGGGTCATGCAGTTTATACACCTATGACTCTTCATTTGTTTTAAATTAATGATATCATTACAAATTTGTTAGAGTATTCTCAATGATGGCAAAGATAAAATATTAAATTGTTGTAAGTCCTTGTACCATGGTTGGGATTACTATGGTAGTTGGAATTGTGTTGTGAACACCCTCTATTACAATGAATAACATTGTATCTTGTGTAAATAAGCATGGGGACCAGACAAAATCATATGTAATGTTACCAATGACAAGTCCTTCATATTTTTCATAGCAAACGTCTATTTTGATTATTTATGATGGTATGTTATTTAATTTAGTCTTACAATATATAATTATTTATATTTATATTTTATTATTTATTTATATAATATAATATTATAGAATTTTAATTTCTTATAGGGGACATGACAGTTCACCCTCCCCAAATTTTCTCATCCTCAAGCTTTGCAAGCCTTTGGTTATAATGTCCCCTACAACAAAAAAAAATTGGTTGATTAGAAAAATAATATTTACATAAAATACGAAAAATTTCATCTTAAAATTAGAATAAATTTACAATTATAAACATGCCATGTCTAAAAATTGAATACTAAACTAAATTACTAAGGATAGTTCAAAGACACTTATCTTGATGAATTGCAACACACTTGTACTCCTGGTTGTGCATTAACTTGCTCCATAATGGGTCATGATGGGTAATCTTTATAATTTCTTGGGAATATTTCATCATGTTCAAGATCTTATGGATACCTTTTTAGTATACATTTGTAATTTTTAGGAGAGACTTCATCTCATCTCAGGTCACTAGGGACTTTCCTGTTAGAAAGTAAATTCCTCCAAAATAACTAAGAGGAGGGAGTGGGGTGAATCAATTATCCAACTATTAAAACATTTATCAACCTTATTAATCCTTAACCATCTAACCAATATAACTAGAAACCATAAGAAGATACACATACACAAAAAAACCAAATATGTTAACTAGGGAAACCTTTGATCAGAGGGAAAACCCCAGCGGGGATGGTACCCACAAAATCATGTACTAATATAAATGCTCCTTGTAAGAGGATGGATCATATTAGGAGAAAATGAAATACATTCAATACATATTAGTACCTATTAGGAGACTTTGAATCCCTATTAGGAGATTCCAATTTGGTTAGGAGTTGTAGAAGGAAGAAGGACCCACTATCCAAATAGTTTCAGGGGCAAGACCACCAAACTTATTATCCGACCGATATCTATATTATTCCTTGTAGAATAATATAAACAAATCATTTGAACTCCTATATCCTCTTGACTAGACCAAAACTCTTCAAATATCAATACTAGATCTTCAAATTCACATCACATTGATCCCTTTGATCACTTACATGCATTTACCAACTTTGTATATCACTTGCTCACATATAATAGAATTTATACTCTTTTCATACTGCATCACATAGAAAGTAACCTTCCTTTATACCATATCCTCAAAATAATTCCTTGAGTTGGCCTTGAGGCTTTCCCAATTAATTATAGTAGGACCTCATTAAAATATTACAAAACTTTGCATCTTTTCATAATTAAAAAACATTCTCGATTGATAATGAATACACCTTTTCACAAGTGTGACCTTTGACCTTGCGTACTGATGAAGGGGATCCCCTCAATAACTTAAATGCATAACATAAATAAAGAAATAACAACAATTTGGGAGAACACAATATGGGCTTCTTATTATGGCCACAAATGTGGAATTACAAAATGTAGAATTGCAATATGCTAACCCACATGACACCTTCATTATAGTAAATTGCATGAAAAAGCTAGGAGCTATCACCTAGAGCTATCCTAGAAAATCTACAAACATTTCTTAAATAGGCAATTTTATGTTACTCAAGAAGGTTATAGACACTCAAACTTAATACCTAGGGTCGATAGACCCTAACAATACATATAGAGTCGACCAAATACACCTTTGACATTTATTTTGGAAGTTTTGGCCAGCTCAATTTTGAAAGGTCATAAATTTTAAACTATTACTATGATTTTCTATTATAACCCCTTTTCAAAATCATCAACTTCTGATCTACTAGATCTAATTAGCACAAGTGCCAATTTGTTGAGTTTCTGAGCCTCATTCAGGTACATTTATGCCTTACAAAACAAGCCTAAAGTTTTTGTACCAAAAATGTATACCAAAAATTCATAACAACTTCACTAATATTTATGATATGGCATTGAGCCTCAATTGGCAAGGAGATATGATTGAGATGAACCTCCACCTATGAAACTAGAACATTCTGAGCTTGCATTACTAACTTATTCAATAGGAAGGCTCCATAAACAAAAAATCTACATTCGGACAACCCTTATTCAAACAATTGCAATGAAATATTTTTGGTTGATGCAATATTGCTCTTACACCCAAGATGCTCCTACATCATGCACTTGCTGATGCCCACATTGTATCACACACTTGATGATTCTTGGGCTTTAGATTTTGGGGCATCATTTCATGATACACCCTATAGAGCTTATTTTATTTATTATGTTCAAAGGGAATTTTGGGCTTGTTTATTTGGGGGTTAATGAACCCAAATTTAAGATTAAGTTGAAGAATTGGAATCATTAGCTACTACATGAGGTAAGACATGTTCCAAGGCTAAGAAGGAATTTAATTTTAGAAGGGCAACTTAGTGATGAGGGTTGCATAGTTACATTTAATGATAAAAATTGAAAGGTTTCAAAAGGTTCCCTTGTAGTAGCCAAAGGTGTGAAAGTAGACACCTTATATATTTGTACAAGTTATATTGTTCCTTCTACTTTAATTGTTTTAGAGAAAAATGAATGTTTAGGAAAAGTTGTTGTAGCTGAGCAGGGAGAACAAAGAGTTATTGTAGATTCTGATACAATGTTATGGTATACAATTCTTGGGCACATGAGTGAGAAATTTATCAAATTACTTCATTCAAAGAAAGTTTTACTAGGTCTAAAATGTGTCAATCTAGATTTCTATGAAAGTTGTGTGTATCAAAAAAAAAATAGAGTGAGTTTTGTGAAGAGTGGGAAGGAAAAGAAAAATGAGAAATTAGAGCTTGTGCATAAAGATGTATGGGGAACAACTCAAATATATTCCCTTGGTGGATCTCATTATTATGTTACATTTATTGATTGATAGTGCAATGCAACTATAAAAGTATGTGTTTATTTCCTTAGACAAAAATATGAGGTATTTCAAACTTTTAAGAAATGGAAATGCTTGGTTGAAAATGAGACTGGTAAGAGATTAGAATGTCTTAGATCTAATAATGGTGGTGAGTATTGTTGTTATTAATTTGAATATTATTTCTCCACTAATTTTATTCATAAAAAAAAATCTTTTCAAGGACTCTAGAGGAAAATAGAGTGGTTGAATGTATGAATAGGACAATAATGGAGCATGAGGATGCATGATGGGATTCCTTTAAACATATGGATGTAGGCTATTAATACTACTATATATTTGATTAATACAAGCCTCTCTACTCCTTTGGATTGTGGTATTCAATAGGAAGCATGGACTGGTAAGAATGTGAGTTATTCTTTTCTCAAAACCTTTTGTTGTGAAGCATTTACACATATATATTATGAAAATACAACTAAGCTAGAAGATAAATCAAATAAATTACTATTTATTGGATTGGCATTGATGAATTTGGCTATAGGCTTCGGGATTTTGAAAATTGTAAAATTGTAAGAATTAGGGATATCATATTCAATGAGAAAGCAGTTTACAAAGATCTGTTGCAGCAACATGAGAAGAAAGAAAATGATCATGTAGAGTTGGATGATACTCAACATGAAGATGTTAATCTTAGATTGGCTTTGACAAGTCAGTGTCAACACACTTAAGCAGTTTACTTAGTTCATGCCAAACTAGTAATACATGTCGAGTACATCATATGAATGTTAGAACATGTTGAGTTCTAATGAGTGTTGAGCCACTCATGTGCCGAGTAACTCAAGTGCCAATTAGATAGACCATACCAAGTGATTTAGGTGCTGAGTAACATAGTGGATGTTGAGTAGTTCAAGTCTCAAGTTAGAATAGAATTATAGTATTTGCCAAGCACTAGTCACTTCAAGTGCTAAGTGACATAGAATTGACATACTTGTTTGTAATTGCACAAACACAAATGTAAACTATTTTCTAGCCAACCTAAGGAGAGATTTTGATTCTTTAGAGATAAAGACCAATCTATTTGCATAATCCCTATGCAATTACACGCAACCAATTATGAAAAAGAAAGGTCTAAAGAGGCAATATAGATGAAGCTAAGCCGTAGATTCATACCTAACCCTAAGTCTCCTAGTCTTCTTAAGGAAGATGAACACCCTTAACCTCTAATGAGTTTAGAAGATATTAAAGGAGAAGTTTGCATGCACAAATCGAGAATTGATGAAGAATTAAAATTATTAAGAAGAAATGAATTCTAGAATCAGTTAGAGAAGAATAGAGGATAGAGAGGAGGATATAGTAGTGAGATATCTGATCAAGAAGGATGAAAGAGACAAGTGTTTAGATGTGATCTGTTATCAGTCAAGCAAGCGCCAACCATAGGATCTATGCTGAAACATTCTAATAGGTGATTTTGGTAAAATCTCTTAATAGAGTAGTCCTAGTAGGCTATAGTAAATCCTTTCATAGGGTGACATTCCAAGTGGACGATTAGAAGTCCTTTAACCAGGAACACTTCTAACAGGCTGTTTAAATCCTCTAAGAAGGTGGGACTTAATAGTCTTCGTACGCCTTTAACAGTGCAGACCTTTCACAGGGCATATCATAGTTTATGGTCAAACCATTGTAACCTTAATTGGATACACTTTACAACTAAAGTAGTGAATATTTGTGGGTTTTATCCCCACCCCAATTTTACCTTCTCACTTGGAGGGTTTTTGGGTAATCATATGTAGTGTCAAATGTGTGATTGCTTATATGTTTACATGTTTTAGATGTATGTGCTTTACATATTATTTTAGTTTCTCAATTGAATGTATGAGATGTATGTGTGGTGAAAGTTTTATGGGTTCATGTTTTAACTATTGATTCATTACCTTGTCTCAAAAGTTTACTCTTCCTACTTGTAATTCTAACAATTGGTATTAGGGCTAAGTCCTCTAAAAGAGAAGCTTTAAAACTTTGAGGAAAGATCTTGAAATGGAAGTCTACGAGTTAGGGAAAACTATTGAGAATAGTAGATTGAAATACATCACATTATTTAGTAGTTGAATGATGCAAGAGAAGCTCTAAAAAGTTCCTTGAAAAGAAGGAAGGAAATTGCTAGTGCAAAGAATGACACACAATACAAAGAGATTAACACTATTAAGCTATTTACAAAAGGAGACTCAAGTGAATACGATGCAATAGTTGTAGATTTAATGGCAAAGAACAAGATTCAAGTTGGAGAAATCAAAATCCTCAAGTTAGAGCAAGAATCACATGCCATAATGCTATGTGAGGTAACTGAACAGATGAAGAAAGCCATGGAAGACAAAAAGCCATGATTGAAGAAGACAAAAGAGTCTTGTCTCAAAAATTGGAAGAGACATCATCAAAGCTAACCGAGATTTCTAACATGCAATTGCATACTCTAAAATTCAAATGATGAATGCCAAATATGAACTGAATGTCAAGGATATCAAGTTTACTATATTGAAGTTACAGAATGACCTAAAGAAAGAAAAATAATTTTTTGAAAGTTTCAACAAACCAAATGAAGCTATTGAGTACTTTGAGCAACTACTGAAATCTCCTAGATCTAACAATGATACATCTAGAGTAAACTCTGGTAGACTTTTGAAGGTAGCTACTAATATATCATGTCTTTGGGCTAATAAGAGAGGGCTCCCACCATTAAAGGTGGAAAAAGTATGAGCTCTAGGCAACGCCATATAGACAAGTGATCTATTGATATGTATTGATGGTAGTCTAGACTGAGATCTAACAGTAGGAGGAGTAGAGATAGATCTTGTACGTGTATTTGTTACTACTACACTCCTAACTGGTGATAAAGATATTCTAGTCTTCCTTCTTCTAGAGTTTGAAAATGAAAGCTCTTGATACTGAAACTTACCTCTAGAAGATGCCCTTGTTTTAGCTCTGGGCATGAATTACTGCAACTTTGGTCTGGAACCAAATATGTATTTGAAGCTTAGAGTCACCAAGTACTTGAAGAATGAGCCTCTTGAAGGCTTAAACACTGAAGTCAGTACTATCTCCTCAGTATTGGTCTTGAAATCTTGCATTTTGACACCAACAGGCTTGAATTTTTTTGAATAGTTTGTCCCACCAGGTGTGCCAAAAACTGTTATCACTTAGGTTTACACCCTTGTCCAAAGCCTATGCATGAGGACAACCTAGTCAAACATGGAAACAACCTCCAAGTTGTGGGACTTGAACTGTGAGGTTGAGTCTCCAAAGAAGGTTAGCTTCCTCTTACTATCAAGATGCACCTAACTACTCTTGGAGAGGAAAAGGGAGAAGGAGAGCATGAAATCAAATCTACCTAATCTAATCTAAAGAGGTGATGCACCAAAATAGAGTGTTCAGACCATTCTCTACCCATATATGCACTATTGAACCAGAATGAAACTAAGGATATTACACATTCAGACTTGCTTTAATCAAATAACCACATGCAGATCAGAAGACCAAGATGAATGACACAAGTAAAGGGATATTCACTTATATTATCATTCATAGGCTGAAAGAGATACAATCATGTAGATTATAGATTTCCACAAAACTTTAGTGAGAGGCAAAGAGTTCTTGCACTTTCACACCAATGACTGAAGGAGATAAGGTAGAATATCATTCAATTTAGTGGCAAAGGGAATTTTTACACTGAAGTTGTAAACCAACAGTAGAGAAAAAATAGAGAAGGATTGACCTTTACAAAATTTACAAAATCTGCCTTTATAGTTTAGGCATAACTGAGATCTTTTCCAGCTGAAGTTACTCTACAACCACCACCATTAAGTCCTATAGAGAATAATCATGGAACAAATCTAAAGAAAATCTGATCTGGCTATCAAATAATGCCTTGAGAAGACAGAAATGGTGCCATAACTGTGCTCTAACCAAGTAGATGGATTGGATAAGGGGGGGGGGGGGGGGGGGGGGGGGGGGGGGGGGTGGAGTGTTCCTCCCTCATTCAGCATTCACTTTTAGTGGTTGGAAATGATCATGAAGACCAGATCACACAAGAAACCCTCGACTTCCCCTATTTTTGGTTTGTGAATCAACACGATCAGTAGGTCAACATAACCCTAGCATTAGGATGAGACACGTGGACCAACAGTCTTTTATCTTTTTGCCACCTAGTAGAGTCTTCATGAGTTTGACCATGTCTTAGCTTTACTAACCACACCACCTTGCAACCCCTGACCATGATGGTCACATTAACTACTAGCCACTAGCTATCAACCCTAATCGGGCCCGCAAAGAGACATGTCACCTAGCCACTATGTCATTATAGATATCCTCCAAGCATTTTCCCATAGCGAGATAGCACCCACCATAGATCTTCCTTAATATGACAATCGTGAAGACTTGTCATATCAGCGCGCTTGCCTCCATAAGGTTTTTGGTCCATGAACCACTTGGCTTCTAACTTAGCAATTGTACCATACCTAGTGATTCATAGAGACACATGGTAGCAAAGCGTATTCCCAAAATATTTATCTTGCGAGAAAGCCTCAGTTGTGGATCAAATCACATCAGACAGTGAAGACTTATCCAGTGTCTAGCTATGAGGAGCACGGGCTAATGATGTCATCTGGGACACATGCCCTCCACCTGTTTTCCTGCATTTTATAACTTCCTCGCACCTTGATTTTGTGGGAATATTCCAACCATCGATCCGTGAAGATCTGACAGTGATCGAAACATGTACCCTGAAACCTTCGCAACCATCCACCATGATGTTACTTGGGACATGCATTGCCAAACTACTTCCTCACAATACTTAATTTCCTCACATCTTAATTTTGTGGGGAAGCACCAACCCTTGATCTATGAAAATCTGACGATGCCCGTAACTTGTGCTTTCTAGACTTGCATGACTACACTCCATGACACCACTTGGATGTGTGTCAACAACCCGCTTTCCCATATTGTTAGAAGGTCTGACAAAGCTTAAAATGCAAGGAAACAGGTACCAATAGAATTTCCAGCTTAGCCAGCCACCCTATCCAACCTGCAGCCCATAGAAGGAACACAGACCCACCTGCCACGCATTGCAAAAAGGCTCCTGCGCATTTTATAAGGGTCACGCATCTTGATAATGTAGGTGTTCGATGATCATCGATCTGGGAAGATCTGAAGGCGAGGAAAGTTATGCGCTGGCGAGGAAAAACATTAAAATATCTTGGTCATTAAAATATCATAAATTTGGTCATTCAAACTTTTGGCAGGGTGGGGCAAAATGGATAACAGTGATTCAGAATTTTTTTGAAGCAACTACAACGATTCTAGCAATGATCTCACTCACATTCTTTGAATTCCAAAGTTTATCTTCAAAAGATAAGTTATATAGTTTAAAATTTGTAAACCCTAGTTTGGAAAAAATGGCATCCAACTCAAGAAATTTAAAGGAGAAAGAAGATTTTGATGTTCAATTAGTTAGCAATGAAGTTAAACAACTAGATTTAAAAGCAATACCAAACATTGCCTATAAAAATGACCCATCAGGTGCATTATCAATGATTCCACCCAAGGTCATAATGGTCCAAGACACGAGGAAATGTTACAACTACAAAGTAGGAGGCATAGGTGACATGGAAATAAGGCAAGTGTATGATGAGTTGTGTGAAAATGGAGTTTTGAAGGAAGAATTTAAGATTGTTGAGAGAAAGGGTTTGATTTGTACCCTAGATTTCCCCATGGCATTTAAAAATGAATTGATCAAGATAGTATTAAGCAAAATACATGATGGATGTATATGGTTGAAAGGAGGACTAATCAATATTTCAAAGAGAATAATCCATAGGGTAATTGGATACCCAACCCTAGATCGGCCCAAGACTCTAAGGAGTAACTCAAAAGAGGTAATTGAGAAAAATACAGGTGCTAAATGGAATAAGAGAAGAATGGTAATAGATACCATTACTAATCCTCTACTTTATTTTTACAATTAGAGTTATTTCTCATAAATTCTATCAGTCAAGTAGGTTAAACAGTGTGCCCTACATAGTAGTTGATGTTGGATATAAAATTGTCAAGAAAGATCATACTTATGATCTTGTAAAACTTCAACTACAGTAGATAAATGAAAACCTAGGAGCTATAAGGAAAACTAAGAGTGCTCAATGCAAGTTTGGATCAATACTTGTGTTCATATTCTTCTTTGTACAAAATGAATTCCCATCTTTTGATAAAGTTTATTGGAAGACAAGTAGATTAGTTGCAATCCAAATTAATGAATATATTGAGAAAATGGGAGATAACTTTGAGTCATTAATGATTAGTTATTTTGAAGACTTCAAGAAGTCTATGAAACAGAAGTTAAGGATACCTATCTCCCTAGTTGAAAAACACTACAATGACATATGTTTTCTTGTGGATATTGATTGCACATACATATAGGTAGCAGTACCTAGGGTTAGATGGCTAAGACCCTTAGGCTATGGGATCAATGTTGATGAAGCCTTAGCTGCCATCACTACACTCCTAGAAGAGAGGTTGATAAAGCTACCAAGATATTTGGTAATTATGATGTCATGAAATCTAAAGTTGAGATGGAGTTGAAGACAACCTCCACACTAAAGAAGAAGAAGAAGAAGAAGAAGATGATGATGAAGAGAATGAAGAGGAAGAAGAGGTACAAGCACAAGGACCTCTAGCTTTAACCCAAGGTATGGGTGAGGACAAAGAAGAAGAAGAAGGTATTGAGGGAGAAGAAGCTGAGGAAGCGCCAATACAAGTTGAGCCCAAGAAGAGAAAAGATAAGACACAACCTATAGCCAAAGAAAAGAAGGTTGTCAAGTCAACCCCAATAAAGCCAACAACACCATCCAACCGAGCAAGTACGAGGGCTAACACACAAAAGGCCAAGGAGAAAGCCAAAGAGAAGACAAAGGCTAAAGAACAAAAGGAGCTAGTGTAGAAGAAATAAAGAAGGAAATATATTGCATAGCTAGAAACAAATGATGAAAGGACAAAATCTAAAGATACAAGTTAGTTTAGAGTGGTAAGTCATGCACCTAAATCTGATCTTGACAATTTCTGTGAGAATGTTAAGAATAATGCAAATATGATTGGTTTGAAGAATATTGATTTTGCAAAAGTTAATAGAGAGGAACAAAATTTGATCAAGGAATAAATTTATGCTAGGATACCTAAGTTCAATAATGCTCCACTTGAATTAGATAATACAATGACAAAGGATTTGTATGTTATTGTTGAAAATAATTGGCATTACTTCCAAAAGCTAGAGAAATAAATAAGTGAATCCAAACTAGCTTAGGTGATTCTAGAATTGACCCAAGGGAAAACTATTAAAGAAAACAAGAAAGATGGTAGTAGATTTGCACCAAAATATAGGGTATTTAGCATACTTAAGAACAACATTGAAGATGTTGTCAACAAATCCACTCAAATGTGGAAAGTGATTTATGGATTGTCAATAGTCAAACAAGGAGAAGAGTATCCCTTTAAGGGAAGAAAAAATGGAGATGAAGAGAAAGAAAAGGGAGATGATATAGTAAAAGGAAAAGATGATACTACTGTGGACGAGACACAAAATAAGACAGATGAGACAACTACAATTGAAGAGTAGCAGGAAGAACAGAGTGTGCAAGACACACAAATGCCAAGCATGAGTCCTCCACATGACACAAGCATACCTATAGAAACTATAACTATTAAGGATGTTCCTAATAATTTAGCTCAAAAAATCAACCCCTTAACTATAGAAGACCTGAAGAAGATCCTTGACCAATCCACATTGCAAGCTAGATTATGTGAAAATCCAATATTGATCAGTGTTGATGAACTTTGGAAGGCAATAGCTGACATAACAAGGGTTAAGGTGAATACACAAGAACCACCTTCTACCATCCCTTCACCTAGTAGTGCTCAACCTTTAATTCAAACATTAGTAGACTCATCTACTAAGGTTGAAACATTAATGAAAGTTGATACTATGGAGCAGAGGTAGACTATAGAGGAGGTAAAGGAAACAACAACATAACAAATAGGATAGATAGATACATATGTACCTGCAACACAAACACAAGGTGCATCTCAAGTCATTGTCATAGATCAAGAAAAATCTAAATAAGGAGAACAAATACAAAAGATAAAGGAGCATTAAGCCATACAAGAATTGGTAACTTTACCAACATCTGGCACTTGTACAAAAGTTCTTCAGAAGCTAAGCATGGAAGCAATACCCCTACAAATCTCAATGTAGGCTCTAGCTCTTCTAAATATGACAAGGTAACTCATTGTGACGATGTTACTGTAGATGAAGAAATAGTGATTCCAAAGTTTGACTATGACACTATGACAATTGAGCAAATAAGCATTTGAAAAGAAGAAACACCAAGAAATGCATAGAAAGGAGTATAAATAGAAGCAAGCATTACAAGAAATCAAAGACATCTTTTTAGATGCATTCATCTTTCCTACTCCAAAAGAAACCTACCCACTTTTGGAAAAATGGTCAAATATTTTGGAGAAGGTTAATAATGAAGACCTAGACACTAATGCAAAACTTTTTGAACGGTCTGAAAGAAAATTTCAAGGGAAAGTTAATGAAAAGATATCTAGTGAGATAGCACTAACTCAAGTTGCATTGGCAACCAAGGTTGAGGATGTGAAGAAGATACTTAAGAATATTTTCTCATTTTATAAAATTTTTTTTGACCCTACACTCTTCACCTAAGAGACTAGAACATATATTGAGAAGCTAGAGAGAAATTTGAACATATCAGGTAAACAGTTACCTAAGGACCCAGCTCAGAGTGAGAAGCATTGTCAGTCATTGCTTAATTCACAAAGTTAATTAGCTATATTAATAGTAGAAGAGGCTAATATAAGAAAAAAATTGACATGCATTCAAGCATCCCTCACTCCTCATATGGAGAGACTACATAAGGAACTAGGCTATGCAGAAACGTTGTTAAAGAAAGACCCCAATCTTTCTACACTAGATGGCCTTGTTCACCTTACTGCCAAGGTTTGTATTCAAGTTAACTCACTGGATGTTGCATGTGACAATTTGGATGCAACTCTAAAGATCATAATGCTTGTCCATCAATCATTTTTGGAAAAACACACTATACGTGTATAGTGTACAACCCATTTGACATTTGTGTCAAAAAGGGGGAGAATATCTTAAAGGGGAGAACATCTTAAGGGGGAGTATGGAAGTATGAGGGAGCATATCTTATGGGGGTAACAACAATGAGATATAAGCTACATAAAGAGTATAAAATGAAAGAATATTGGTAGAGAAAGAGTATTAGATGAAAGAGTATCAGTAGAGACAAATCTATACAGATGGAGAACATATTTTTTGATACAAAAAAAATATACTAACTCAAGGGGAGTTACACATTTTGAGGTATATAGGTTATTGCAAAATTTTGAAAATTTGAATTTTTGAATATAATCAGAGTCATGGTTATGATATACTAGAGAATATTAGATTGATTATGGATATTCAAGTGTTTTTGACACTCATGTCAAAGGGAAAGATTGTTAATCTTAGATTGGTTTTGAAAAGTGAATGACAACACACTTAAGCACTTTACTTAATTCATGCTAAACTAGTAATAAATTACAAGTACATCATATGAATGTTAGACCATGCCAAGTTGTAATAAGTGTCGAGCCATTCATGTGTCGAGCCACTCAAGTGCCAAGTAGATAAACCATGCCAAGTAATTCAAGTGCCAAGTAACATAGTGGATGCCAAGCAGTTCAAGTGCCGAGTTAGAAAAAAATTATAGTATGTGTTGAGCACCAGTCACTTCAAGTGCCGAGTGACACAAAATTGACATACTTGCTTGTAATTGCACAAACACATATGTAAGCCATTTTCTAGCCGACCTAAGGATAGATTTTGATTCTTTAGAGATAAGGATGAATCTATTTGTAGAATCCCTCTACAATTACATGTAACCAATTTGAAAAGGGAAGGTCTAAAGAGGCAATATGGATGAATCTTAGCCATAGATTTACACCTAACCCTATGTCTCCTAGTCTTCTTAAGGAAGACAAAAACCCTAAACTTCTAATGAGTGCGAAAGAGATTGAAGGAGAAGTTTGCATGGGAAAACTGAGCATTCATGGAGACTTAGAAATTATTGAGAAGGAATGAATTGAAAAATTAGTTAGAGAAGAATAGAGGATAGACAGAAGGATATAGTAGTGAGATATTTGATCAAGAAGGATCAAAGAGACAAGTGTTTAGAGGTGATTTGTTATTCGGCAAGCACGTGTCACTCACGTAATCTATGCTAAAACTTTCTAACATGTAATTTTGGTAAAATCTCTTAACAAAGTAGTCCTAGTAGGTTGTATTAAATCCTTTAATAGGGTGACATTCCAAGTGGATGATCAGAAGTCCTTTAACCAAGCATGCTTCTAATAGGTTGTTGAAATCATCTAACAAGGTGGGACTTAACAGTCTTTGTAAGGCTTTAACAGGGTAGGCCTTTCCTAGGGTAGATCATAGTTTATGGTCAAACCATTGTAACCTTAATTGGATACACTTTACAACAATAGTAGTGAAGATTTGTGGGTATCATCCCCACCTCAGTTTTACCTTCTCACTTGGAGGGTTTCTTGGCAATCATATATGGTGTCAAATGTGTTATTTATTATATGTTTACATGTTTTAGATGTATATGCTTAGATATTATTTTAGTTTCTCAATTGAATGTATGAGATGGATGTGTGGTGAAAGTTTTATGGGTTCTTGTTTTAACTATCGATTCACCTCCCCTCCTCTCAGAAGTTTACTCTTCCTACTTGTAATTCCAATTGAAGATGTTCTAGTAGTCCTTCATGCTCTAAAACAACCATAACAACAAATACCATACACCCCATTGAATGTTAGATGGTCAACAAGGTTAAGTAGACCTCCAAAAATTTTTTCTTCCTTTTTGTACTCTCTTTGACTTACTAATGCTGGTGAAACTAAATGTTATGATGAACCTACTCATGTTACTACTAAGATTTAGTGGGAGTCTGTGATGGTAGAAGAAATGGACTCCTTGTTAAAAAATTAGACTTGGTATTCCTATAGATAAAAGAGCTTTACATAATAAATGGGTTTATAGGTTGAAAGAAGATGAGGGAGGTAAGAAAAGATTTAAAGCCAGGTTAATTATAGAAGAATTTTCAGAAAAAAGGGCATTATTTTGATGAGATATTTTCTCATGTTGTTAAAATGACTTCTATTCCTATTGTTTTAAATATTATGGTTGCTAAAGATTTTCATTTGGAGCATCTTGATGTTAAAACCACCTTTCTTGATGGTGATTTGGATATGTGTGTGCATGCGTGCGCGCGCACATGTGTGTGTGTGTGTGTGTGTGTGTGTGTGTGTGACATCCATAGGGATTCAAGGTCAAAGGCAAGGAGAACTTAGTGTATATATTGAAAAGTTTTTTATATGGCTTGAAGTAACTACCTCAGTAATGGTATCTTAAATTCAAAAATCCTATGCATGGGCATGGTTAGACTCGATGCCATTCAAACCATTGTGGTTATTTTAAGAGGCTAGATGATGAGAGATATATTATTTTATGTTTATATGTTGATGATTTGCTTATATATGGGTCTAACATGGATCATGTCAAGGGGCTCAAATTATAGTTAGCACATTCATTTACTATGAAGTATTTGGGGGAAGCCAAACAAATCCTTTGTATGTAGATTTGCAGAGATTAAAAAAAATAGAAAATTGACTTTATCTCAAGCTGATTATATTGTGATGGTGTTGCAATATTTCTCTATGGATAATGCTAAAGCTATCAACACACCTTTACTGGTTTATTTAAAATTGACTTAGGAGATGTGTCCCAAGACACATGAAGAGGAGGACAAAATGTCCAAGGTACCCTATGCTTTAGCTATAGGAAGTTTGATGTATGCCGTGGTATGTACTAGGCTAGATATTGTACATGTAGTGGGAGTTGTTTGCAAGTATATGAGTCATCTTGGAATTGAGCATTAGAATGCAATCAAATGGATTCTTAGATATTTGAGAGGAATTTGGGGGTTGTTCTATTGATTTAAAAGGCTCTATTGATTTAGATTTAGGAGGGGATATTAATACTAGACTACATGTTATGTATTTATTTTTCATGGGCTAGGAGTGAGCTCAGTTTCTTGATTACAGAAGGCAAATGCTTTATCCACTATAGAGGTAGTGTTAGATTGTGGTGACTGATCAGGAAAGTACTGTACATAAAAATTTTTTTTTTTTGGAAGTAGCCGACATGGTAGCCAACATGGTAGCCAACATATTATGGCCGACATATGGCCGACATGTTATAACCCTAAAGCGGTTTAATACTTGTATAAAAAGGGCTTAGGGTTGGGTATTTTTCATATGTGGTGATACGAAATTGGTTCTTGCGGCGGTATTGAGCTGTAAGGGATTACGGATTGTAATAAGGTTGTAATCACTGGATTGTAATAAGATCGGACTTGCTATTTGGTGGACGTAGCCCAGGGATTGGGTGAACCATGTTAAATCTTGGTGCCTTGTGTTCATTTCTGTGTGTTCTATTATTTTTTTTATTGGTTATATTTGCATGTAGTTTTTATTTCTATCCGTGGTTTATCCTAACAAGTGGTATCAGAGCCTAGTTGTTTTTTAGTTATCCTCTGCAGGAAAGTCTCACGATTAAGTGGGAGTCTCATGGTTGAGTGGGAGCAATGGCAGATGATGGTAAGCTGAGGGTTGATAGGTTTAATGGGCAGAACTTCCAGTTATGGAAGATGCAAATGGAAGACTATTTATATCAGAAGGATTTATGGAAGCCGTTGGAAGGAAAAGCCAAGAATCAGGGAACTATGTTAGAGGCTGAATGGGATCTTTTGGATAGAAAGGCACTCGGAAGCATTCGGTTATGCTTGGCACCATCGGTGGCATTTAATATTACAAAAGCAAAGACGACAGAAGATTTGATGAAAACCCTAGTGACACTGTATGAAAAGCCCTCCGCTTCAAATAAGGTATTTCTCATGAAGCGTTTATTTAATATGAAAATGGCAGAAGGTGGATCTATTGCAGATCATTTAAATGAGTTTAATACTATTACTAGTCAATTATCTTCTGTGGGTATCAATTTTGATGAAGAAATTAGGGCTCTCTTGATTTTGTGTTCTTTGCCTGAAAGCTGGAATGGCTTGGTAATGGCGGTGAGTAATTCTGTTCCTGGATCTAGTACCCTAAAATATGATGATGTGATCGGTGTTATTTTAAGTGAGGAAACTCGTAGAAAATCCTCAGGTGGATCTACATCAGGAAGTGCTTTAAATGCACAAAGCAGGGGCAGAACGACTGAAAGAGGAAGTAACTCTGGAAATCGTGGGAAATCAAGAGGAAAGTCAAAGGGGAGGAGGTCTCAATCGAGAGGACCAAATGATTGCTGGTACTGTGGGAAACCAGGGCACAAAAAGAAAGATTGCTGGACTCGAAAGAAAAATGAAGGAGATAAATCAGATGGAGACAAAGAGGCAAATGTGGTAAGTAACAAATCCGAAGAGGATGCTTTTCTTCTGTCTTTAGAGAGTGTTGATGATTCATGGGTTTTAGATTCTGGTGCTTCTTTTCATGCTACACCTCATAGAGGTTATTTCATTGATTATGTCCAAGGGGATTTTGGGCTTGTTTATTTGGGGGATAAAGAACCCTGTCAGATTGTTGGAAAGGGAAAAATTAAGATTAAGTTGCAGAATGGGAATCATTGGCTACTACATGAGGTAAGACATGTTCCAAAACTAAGTAGAAATTTAATTTCAGCAGGGCAACTCGGTGATGAGGATTGTGTAGTTACTTTTAATGATAAAAATTGGAAGGTTTCAAAAGGTTCCCTTGTAGTAGCAAAAGGTGTGAAAGTAGGCACCTTATATCTTTGTACAGGTCATATTGTTCCTTCTACTTTGATTGTTTTAGAGAAAAATGAATATTCAGGAACAATTACTGCAGTTGAGCAGGGAGAACAAATAGCTGCTGTAGATTCTGATACAGCGCTGTGGCACAATAGACTTGGGCACATGAGTGAGAAAGGTATGAAAGTACTTCATTCAAGGAAAGTTTTACCAGGTCTAAAATGTGTGAATATGGATTTCTGTGAAAGTTGTGTGTATGGAAAACAAAAGAGAGTGAGTTTTGTAAAGACAGGGAAGGAAAACAAAAAGGAGAAATTAGAGCTTGTGCATACAGATGTATGGGGACCGGCTCAGGTATCTTCCCTTGGTGGCTCTCATTATTATGTTACATTTATTGATGATGCAACTAGAAAAGTATGGGTTTATTTCCTTAGATAGAAATCTGATGTATTTCAAACTTTTAAGAAATGGAAATGCTTGGTTGAAAATGAGACTGGTAAGAAATTAAAATGTCTCAGATCTGATAATGGTGGTGAGTATTGTAGTCATGAATTTGAAGATTATTTCTCCACTAATGGTATTCATAGAAAAAAAATTGTTCCAAGGACTCCACAGGAAAATGGAGTGGCTGAACGCATGAATAGGACTATAATGGAGCGCGCAAGGAGCATGAGGTTGCATGCTGGGTTGCCCTTACACATGTGGGCAGAGGCTGTCAATACTGCAGTATATTTGATTAATAGAGGTCCCTCTACTCCTTTGGGCTGTGGTATTCTAGAGGAAGCATGGACTGGTAAGAAGGTGAGTTATTCTTTTCTCAAGACCTTCGGTTGTGAAGTTTTTTCTCATATAGACTCTGAAAATAGAACCAAGCTAGAAGCTAAATCAAAGAAATGTGTCTTTGTTGGATATGGCATTAATGAATTTGGCTATAGGCTTTGGGATTTTGAAAATCATAAAATTATAAGAATCCGGGATGTCATATTCAATGAAAAAGTGTTGTACAAAGATCTGTTGCAGCAACATGAGAAGAAAGAAGATGATTATGTAGTGCTGGATGATACTCCAAAAGCTGATGTTCCAGCCATTCCTCATGATGTGCAACAACTGCAACAACAAATACCACAAACACCAGTGAATGTTAGACGGTCAACAAGGCCAATTAGACCTCCACAAAGGTTTTCTCCCTCTTTGTATTCTATTTTACTTACTGATGCTGGTGAACCTGAAAGTTATGATGAAGCTGTGCAAGTGGATACTAAGATTCAGTGGGAGTCTGCAATGAAAGATGAAATGGACTCTTTGCTGAAAAATAAGACATGGGATTTGTGCAAGTTGCCTGCAGGTAAAAAGGCTTTACAGAATAAATGGGTTTACAGGTTGAAAGAAGAGGAAGGAGGTAAGAAAATATTTAAGGCCAGGTTAGTTGTAAAAGGATTTGCACAGAAAAAGGGAATTGATTTTGATGAAAAATTTCTCCTGTTGTTAAAATGACTTCTATTCGTATTGTTTTAAGTCTTGTGGCTACTGAAGATTTGCATTTAGAGCAGATGGATGTTAAAATAGCCTTTCTTCATGGTGATTTGGATGAAGAAATATATATGGCTCAGCCACAGGGTTTTGAGGTCAAAGGTAAGGAGAACTTAGTGTGCAAATTGAAGAAATGTTTATATGGCCTGAAGCAAGCACCTCGGCAATGGTATCTGAAATTTGACAGTTTTATGCATAAGCATGGATATAACAGGTGTCATTCAGATTACTGTGTTTATTTTAAGAGGTTGGATGATGATAGCTACATTATTTTATGTTTATATGTTGATGATATGCTTGTAGCTGGGTCTAACATGGATCATATTAAGGGGTTAAAATGCCAATTAGCACATGCATTTGCTATGAAGGATTTGGGGGCAGCAAAACAAATCCTTGGTATGAAGATTTGCAGAGATAGGAAGAACAGAACATTGACGCTATCTCAAGCTGATTATGTTGAGAAGGTGCTGCAACGTTTCTCTATGGAGAATGCTAAAGCTGTCAGCACACCTTTACCTAGTCATTTGAAATTGACTAAGGAGATGCGTCCCAAGACACAGGAAGAGGAGGATAAGATGTCCAAGGTACCCTATGCTTCAGCTGTAGGAAGTTTGATGTATGCTATGGTATGCACTAGGCCAGATATTGCACATGCAGTGGGAGTCGTTAGCAGGTATATGAGTCATCCAGGTTTTGAGCATTGGAATGCTGTCAAGTGGATTCTCAGATATTTGAGAGGAACATCCAATAAGTGTTTACACTTTGGGGGCTCTACTACTGATTTACAGGGCTATGTTGACTCAGATTTGTCTTGGGATATTGATACCAGGCGGAGTACTACAGGTTATGTCTTTACTGTTGGTGGGGCAGCCGTGAGCTGGGTTTCTAGGCTACAGAAGATTAATGCTCTCTCCACTACAGAGGCAGAGTATGTTGCTGCTACAGAGGTAGCCAAAGAGATGATATGGCTTCAGTTCTTCTTGGAAGAATTGGGACATCCTCAGAAGGATAATTATTTGTTCACAGATAGTCAGAGTGCCATTCATCTTGCTAAGAATTCAGCTCTGCATTCTAAGACCAAACACATACAGTTGCGGTACCATTTCATTCGGTCAGTTTTGGAGGATGGACAGTTAAAGTTGGAGAAGATACATACCAATGAAAATCCAGCAGATATGTTGACAAAGGTTGTCACAAGGGAGAAGCTGAACTCCTCTTCAGCTTCAGTTGGTCTTTTAGACTAAATGTGAATAAAAGAACAGCAGAGTCCAGGGTGGTTTGATCCAGTGGGAGCCCCATGCGATAGTTGTATTGCTACAAGATCAGTCTCCAAGTGGGAGATTGTTGTTTAGTGTGGAGCCTGATCAGTCCCCAAGTGGGAGATTGTTAGATTGTGGTGACTGATCAGGAAAGTACTGTACATACTTCATAAATAGTGGGGTTCGGGGCATCGCGCTGAAATTTTTTTTTTTTTTGGAAGTAGCCGACATGGTAGCCGACATGGTAGCCGACATATTATGGCCGACATATGGCCGACATTTTATAACCCTAAAGCGATTTAATACTTGTATAAAAAGGGCTTAGGGTTGGGTATTTTTCATATGTGGTGATACGAAATTGGTTCTTGCGGCGGTATTGAGCTGTAAGGGATTACGGATTGTAATCAGGTTGTAATCACTGGATTGTAATAAGATCGAACTTGCTGTTTGGTGGACGTAGCCCAGGGATTGGGTGAACCACGTTAAATCTTGGTGCCTTGTGTTCATTTCTGTGTGTTCTATTATTTTTGTTATTGGTTATATTTGCATGTAGTTTTTATTTCTGTCCGTGGTTTATCCTAACAGGTAGAGTATGTTGCTACTATAGAGGCAACCAAGGAGATGATATAGCCTTAGTTCTTGATGGAAGAATTGGGGCACCCATAAAGCAATAATTATATTTTTATAGATAGCTAGAGTGGCATTCTTCTTGTGAAGAATTCTACTCTACATTCAAAGACAAAACACATATAGTTGTGGTACCATTTCATTCAGCTAGTTTTGGATGATGGATAGTTAAAGCTAGATAGGATACTACAAATGATAATCCAATAGATATGTTTACCAAGGTAGTAACAAGGGAGAAGTTGAGGTCCTCTTCAACTCTCATTGGTGTTTTAGACTAAATAAAATAAATGAACAATAGAGTCTAGGGTAGTTTGATATTCTAGTGAGAGCTATTGTTTAGCGGTGCTATGATCAATCTTCAAGTGGGAGTTTATAATTGTGGAGTTTGATCAGTCTCCAAGTGGGAGATTATTTTGATGTGGAGTCTAATCATACTCAAAACTTTATTCAACATAGTTTCCCCCTAGATTATTTCTATGAGGGCTTGGGGGTAGCACCCCTTGCAGGGTCTTGGTGCAATTCCCTAGGTGCACTCCCTATCGTAGCTATTTTTCTATTGGACAACATATTCTAGCCCTAATTTTGTAAGTGTTAAAATATTGTATAAAATGTCTTAGGGTTAGGTATTTCATAATGTATGATGATATTGTATCTTCTTGTGGTGGTACTGAGTTGTAAGGGATTACGGATTGTAATAACTAGATAATAATAATATTGGACTTGTTTTTGGTGGATGTAGCCCATGGATTGGGTGAACCATATTAAATATTTGTGTCTTGTATGATAGTCTATTCAATTTATTATTTTTTGATATTGGTTATATTTGCATGTAATTGTTATTTCTATCTGTGGTTAATCCTAACACTTCGCTCATCACAATTCTATCCCTCTTAAGAGATACAATCTAAAAATTAGAGATCACTTGTCAGGTACTATGTCTACAGAATATCCTCTATAATTAATGAATAAATATTACATGTCTTTGATTTTATTCATGCACACTTTTCCACTTTATTAGGACATAATGTAGAATATATCTCTAAGTGTGCTTGACCTAATCTTCAACACATAGTTTGTATGACCTTGTTCTCTATCTTCTACTATGCCAATGTTCATAGAAATAATACTATGTTGACATCAATGAAAAAAAAAATCATGAATGCAACGTGTCAATAATGTTATTGGTCTCTCCAATGCTTATGATCCAATGCTTGTTATACTCTACCAAAGGAATAACAAACTCCCCCTTTGACAGTGATGGCAACATAGATGAAAAATATCTAAGCTCGAAGAATACCAAATCTAGCTCTACTACTATTTCTTTTCTCTTCTTTTCAAGTCTTCTTCATCAATCAAATTTGAAACTCATAGGAGCACTTGTCCATCTATGCTTCCTCATTCTTAGGATTGACATCAATTTTTCACACTCTAACTCACATAAACAACACTCCATTCTTATTTAATTTTACAAGGATGGAAATAAATCTTTCATACTTCATCCCCATTGATATTACTCAATGTTTCTTCCCATGGACATCAATCTAGTCATGAGAAAATTTCCCCCATACACGCATCTCCTACAGACTACTAGAAGATATTATCATTTACTCACTTCCCCCATTGTGCTAGAGAATTTTTTTTATGCACACATCTCCCCAATTGATGTCGATGACAAAGACATAATTATTTTAATCAACTTCTTAAAGTCTTTAAGTAGCTCAAGTGTCCAGAGACATTTCCTATACCAACTACCAAGAGTCCTTTATGACTATGCTCATTATAGATACTTTCCCATATAAGAAGCATCAAGATTTATTCTAGATAAATAATAGTGCTCATTACCACTAGATTGATGCACTTTCTGCATCATCTAATCAAAAGAAAGAAAGGGCATAACCCAAAATATACCTCACAAGTACTAAAATATATCATAAGGTAAAGGCTTCATAAAAATATATGCAATCTTCTCTTTTGGACTAACATATTCCAATCTAACTTCTTTTTCTACAACTTTTTGTCTTAAAACATGATACTTAATGGATATATTCTTAGTTTTAGAATGCAATAGATGATTCTTAGACATTCTTATTGTACTTGTATTATCACAATGTATGATAAAAAGTTCTAAAAACTCTATCCCAATGTCCTTTAGCATATTATTTATCCACATGATGTTATTACAATTGTTTGCAACTGCTACATATTCTTCTTCTACTGCATTAACTATTTCTCTTCAAAATGTCTTTGATACATCATTCTCAAACAGCATGGATCTTGTTGCTTCTTCTACAGACCTATTGTTATCTCTAGAAATTGTGCCTCAATTGGATCCTAATATTTAGTCACTTCAAGTAACATGGAAACACTCTTGAGGTAGCAGGTGTACTAGAGGTAGGAATGAATCTCTTAGTTATAGGCTAGATCCTTATGATGCTTTACCTATTAGCTCTTCAAACATGAAATTAAAATTTAGAGGGAAAGGGATGGAAGGAGTATTGAAATTAAAACCTAAGGCTAAGGTGATGCACAAAACATTAGGATGAGAATATTGTAGAGAAAAAATGAGGGAGCTTTCTTGAACAATTAACAGTGACATAGTACTAACCTTAAAACACATTCATACATAAATATTTCACAAGAAGGAGAAACTTTAGACAAGATGTTGACTTGCTAACTGCCCAATGTTCACTACTTCACAACCAAATTCTTCCTTTAACTATCTAACCCTGCAAAATTGTGACTTCTCCTTATCTCATGCTTGATTGTTGTGTCACAACTTGCTTTTACTTTAACACTTTGATTGCTATGACCCTATGATGGATAAGAGATTGACCCTTTGCGCTATCATCAAAGTTTAGACTTATTAGTCTTCTAACCATGTCATGATGCAAAAATGATTATCTTAACTTTTTTCACCCTTTTTCTTCTTATTTTCTGGTTGACATGAAATGTCTGTGACCCCATGATCACTGTATACTTCACTGCATGTTAACTATCATTTTCATAGTTGCAACTAAATTATTAACTATAGTTTTTTACCACATGAACGAGTGATCAAAGAAATCACCAGATCACCTTCTTACACTTGGGTTAGCCTTAACCTTCTATGACCACATAAAACACTAGAGATCATCATTTCATAGCATGAGCCTTGGGTCAACCTTAATCACTTGCAATAGAGTGAAACACTCAAGAATGACTACTATGGTTAAGTCACATGGTCGCAACCTAAAGCCTTGAAGCTTTTCTAAAGAGAAATATCAATCTAATGGATCTACCTTCATTTGATGAGATACTTTTTACCATTATGATGATGTGACTGAAAGATGTTCATTGTGTCACCACCTTAGACCCGAGTCAAGCTTAATCATGTGCAAATGTGTGAATGAAGGTTGTTCACTGTGTTTTTGTTGCCCCACTTTTCATCATGTACCCATGTTTCAAAGTGGGAAATGATCTTGTGTCTTAGTTTATTCTAGTTATGCCCAAGTCTAGTTCTTTCTCCTCAAGTGAAAAGTTTCTACATCAGGCTTTTCATCTTTCCTTTTCCCCTACATTACATAGCTAGGTGGGTTTTCCTTCTTGTCGAGAGTTTGTGGGTAGTCTAGAACCTAATTCGATGGAGATTCTCAGGTCATGTAGTAATTTTCACAAATTCATTTCTGAGCATGAATTTTTCTGCAACTTATCATAGTTGGCACATAAAGAAAATGAAGTTTTTGGAAAACCCAACATTGCCTTCCCCTCGGCAAGTTTTCGACCTGTGAAGATGATTTTTCTAGAAATCAACAAATGAGGTTTACAAGCTAAATGAAGGAAGAAATGAGTTTTCTTATGGATAGATCATCATTACATTATAGTATTCCACCTTGGGAGTCACTCAGAATTCATCATAGTGCTCAGAATCACAACTAGCAGAAAACTCTAAAGCAAATTCTCCACGACAGGCTTTCGACCCATGAAGTCAATTTTTTGAAAAAGACATTTATAAGAGAGAAAAGAAAGTGGGTTTCCTTTTCACTTTTGGAGCCCTTGTGAGATTTTCTAAATCTTAGAGGTACATTGACTTAGATGGTAAAGCAAAAATAAAGGCAAAGGCAGAAAAACAAAAGTTGCTTTCTCCTCAGCGGGTTTTCAACCCTAGAAAGCAATTTTTTGCATCTACTAAAAAATCACTTTTGCAAGCATGTTGGGCTCATAGATTGATCACATGATACTTAAAAATGATAATGGAAGCAATTTAATGACATTTGGGAAGGTATTTTAAGTAGAATTAGGCTGAGTAGAATTTGCCTTATGGAGTACTATGTTCTTAATTCTCTAAAACTTGGTGAAAAATGGGAAAGTAAGTATGTAATTAAAGAAAGTTACCATTGGGCCAATGGAAATAGTAAAAAGACATGGAAAATTCTTGTTACAAACCCCTACATTTACTAATCTAATGGATTTATCCTTTAATTCACTCGTGTGGCATGGATCTTGAAGATCAACGAGTGAATTAGGATTTTTATATAGAGATGAACATAACAGATTTTTAAATTACTACTCTCTTTATTGAACTATTATGCTATTGAATTGAATAGTTTTTTCAAAGCTCTCACAATTGTGAAGTTCTATTCTCTGCACTAGTTTCAATTTTAAGATTTCAATTCATCTCTATCTCAGATAAGATGGCCACTAGATTTGCTAGATTCGATGGACTGAATGGAATTAGGTCAACATTACATAATGTTATAGACACCTCGCTTCATTTCTTTGACATGCAAGATTTTCAAAGGAGGTTGAGGATGAAGCCAATTCACCCTACAATAGAAAAGCTCTAGGGAAGCAGACTAGTGGAGGTAGCCAAATTTCCTGTGGCAGTTCAAGCTAGTAAACTGATTGTTGAATGCATAAATCATTACAATCCAGACACTAATTTTTTTTTTTTCCTTGTCATATAGTTTTAATCTTGATTGATAGGAAAACTATAGTTCTCTTTGATGAAAATGGTGTGGCAAAAGGAAATTATGAGGTCTTGGTTCCAAAAGCCATAGGGAGCTAAGAGTAAAGTTCCTAAGACTCTTTTCATCACTAATCTCAAGCTAGAGATCGTAGACATTTTGGTTCTTCTACATCAATTAAAAGGTGAGGTAGAAGCACTCAATTTTGAGGAACAATATTTATTTTTGGTACATATCATCTTTTTAGATACACATTATGTTGATTGGGAATATGAGGTAAGTGAGCATCTTTCTAGAGACCTCTATGTCGCAAAGTTCTACAATACCTTCTACATGTCTTCTTTCCTAATTTATATGTTAGCTTCTCTACAATTGTGGCCAGGCCTTCCCAAAATAGAGAATTTCCTTGTTGATATGAAAAGGAACTCCAAGGATGCCTGGAGAGGAGGTTCATCCTAGAAGTGATGGCGGCCATCAGTCAGTTTGTTAGCTACTTTATTCAATTCTCATCCCTTTCATATTTGCATCTTGTAGCTTTCGATGGATCTCCTTTGAAGCTACCTAGATACCCAAGTGACATGATTGTGGTAATAGAGATAATGAGACAAGCTATCCAAGTGAATGTGCTGAGCACCAATTTAAACAAGAAGGGGTATGAATTCCCTATGAAAGTTGGAGCTTACAGTTATGAGTATCGGTCTGATACCAAAAATATGCTCAAGTCATTCGAGACTAAGTACAAGTTGGAAGAATATGAGCTTGTGAGACTTATGTTCATCCCAAATGGATATGCAAGAGAGGTGCCACAAATTAGGAGTGTGATCAAGCATGTCACCATTGTAGAAGATTATTGGGGAGATTACAAAGATGAGTTGGAGAGCCAAGATCATGCTTTCACCAGGCTCATAGTGGAACAAGTGAAAACAAATGGAATTGATCTTAATATTGAAGGATTAGAGGATGATTGACAAAATATGTATAGCAACACATATACATAAGATGTGTAAGAGAATCTTGATATCATGATGGCTAGGATCATCAAAAGAACAGGGAAATGGGTTGAGTGGACAACTAGGAAGAGTCAAAGCAAGGGTTTAGCCACTCAAACTTCTCCAACAATTGAAACACCTACTTCATCTTAGAGTGCTATAGTGGGAGTGACCATAGCTTCCACTCAAGGGGCATCTCAGCCTTTAGGTAGAGGTGATCAACCTCCGAACAAGAATATTCCTTTTGCCCAAACCTACCATGATGATTCTCTCCTAGTTATAGGAATCTAGGCTGGTACTAAGGAGAACAAAATGGAGGAACTGAAGGATAGTGTCTCCACTCCATTACCATCCCCTCATGCTACTCTAGTACCATCTCCTTAGACTACCCCTATTCCTTCTCTGCATACCACTCCAATCCCATCTCCTCACCATAGCCCCATTCCATCAGTAAGTGCTTCACTTTTGAAGCCAAGTAGTTCCCCTACATAGATAGTAGACCTAGAGGATGAAAAGAGTAGCAACAATGAGTCTATTGAGTCAGATGAGGAGATGAGAAGACTTCAAAAATGAAGAAGGGCTAGACTTCTTCCAAGTTCATCTCAAAGGATTCAAAAAAATCCTTTCTCTTCAACTACTATAAAAATAACTCCAGCGACCAATGGAGAAGGGTCAGACTTCTTCCATGTTCATCTCAAAGGATTCAAAAAATCCTTTCTCTTCAACTACATCCCTCTCACTAAGGAGCACTGGGATGCCCTTACTGAGTTTGGGGTCTAGAAAGTCATGTACTCTTGTGGAACCCATTACATTGAAGAAATTGGTAGCTCATTTAGCACTAGAATCAAAGAGTATGCTATTGACATTAAACATGAATAGATTCTTAAGTCGACACTTGCTGAGCATTCTTCCTCGACCAAGCATCACATATGCTTAGAGGACACCCAAATTATGTATAGAGAGGACAATTTCTTCAAGAAAAAGCTCAAAGATGCCATCAAAATTAATAACGACCCCTCTAACCTCAATCAAGATGAGGGTTGGAGCTTGAGCACATCTTGGAATTAGTTATTATCTTCCCTCCGCAACAACAACCCTGTGTCATGACCGTCTTTCTATTTCTTTCTCCTTCTCTTTGGTTTCTCTTCCTCTTTTGGGCATCTCCTTAGTTCTCTTCACCCCTCCCCCCCCCCACCACCTCTTCCTCATATGTTGTCCTTCCACCCCCCACTTTTAATCCCTTCTTCCCCTTGTCTTCTTACCCGTACCAAGTCACAACCAAAAATGCAACAAGATGGAGATAGAGAGATGACAAAAAAAATGCTTCATAAAGCATCCATTAATACTTGAAATCCACTAGAAGAGATTACATTTGAAGAGCTTACAATTCAAGAACTTCTATTTCTCGAACTTCCTTTAGAAGAGCTTCCATTTCTTGAACTTCTTGAACTTCTATTACAAATGATAATAGGCCTTTCTTAAATAGGCACTTCTAACCCAAGACATTACAAACACAACCAATGTGGGATAAAAGGTAAATACAACTACCTTTAAATAAATATTAAATTCCCACCCAAATACAACTAAGCACCCGACAAATATTAAATGCATGATTTAAGGAACTTGCCACCTACACACCTCGATTAATGGAATGACAACTATTTTTATTATTTTCTATTTATGCCACCCATGCACCTTGAAAATAGAGATTCCTCTTTTCTCCACTTTTCCTATTTTCTATTTTAAATTATTTTCCTTCCATTTTCGTCACTTTCTCTCTCCTCCACAAATTTTTTTTTTTTTTTTTTTTTTTTTTCAATTTTTTTTTTCTCTCTTTTTTTTTTCTTTTTTTTTTTCTAATAATTTAATTTTCCCATGCAAGATGCTCCTGCATCAGAATGCATCACACACACACACACACACACACACACACACACACACACACACACACACATCTTTGATCTTAAGTTATCAAAGATCAAGATGAAAGATGAGATAGAAGAATTGAACAAATTTATCATGCAACTAGTCACTCTATTAGCAACTATCTCTGGTATGTTTGTGACTGAGACTCGTGCCACCACTAAAGTGCAAGCCCTCATTTCCCAGCTCCAAGAAGATAGGCATTATGGCCTGATTGGTAATGAATGGATTGAGAGACACAAATCAGAAGGAGTTTCTCTCATAGATCAAATTGGAAATATTATACTGAAATTGGAGACAGAAAAGGACAACATCTTGTCTAATAATAATACTCTGGCTAGAGAAAGGGTCAGGTGTGATGACTGCATCTCCCTTGTAATGATGATCATCTAGATGAAAGTGAAAGAAATAGTTGAAGGAAAAATTCTGAAGAAAGGAGATGAACCTCTATTCAAATGGCTCCAAAGTATGCAGTTCAAGCTAGAAATAATCCAAGTAGCTAAGAAGGAATTCAACGAAACAAAGAATAAAGTAAAGAAGACTCAAGATAGAGGATTCAAAATTATGAAAGGGCTACAAACTAATTCACAAACCAGTGGTCAAGGAAAGTCTCTCATTGGAGTAGATGTAATGAAAACTAACTTCTCTACATTTCTGAATAATGTGTCTGGAGTGGCTTCCAGTAGTCAAAACAAAATTGTAGAACTCTAGACGCTCAATGGTTGTGTACATGTGGCCATGGAGGAGCTACTAGATTAGTTGAATGCTATAAAGGAGCTGGTAAGGGAACATTCAAAATGGCTCTTGAGATTCAGTTATATACATGTGCACAACTATGAGGAGCTAATCCCAATAATGGTTGCTGCTAAGGCATATAGGGAAAGAAAAGAAAAGGGGAAGAAGTCTAAATGATTCATATTATGCCCCTTTTCATTTTATTTGTAATTTTGTAATAGAAAAAATTGGCACCTTGACATTTTTCATTCTTAGAAGATGAACCGATTAAGCTTCCATTGTAACAGTCATCTCAGAAACTGTATATGTATGAAATTAAAAGATTAATGAAGGGTCAGAAAATTTTTGGTGTCAAGTACTCTTTGTTGCAGAGATAATTAAATGGTATTTTATGTCAATCATTTTTTGTTCTAGTTGATGTTATACTTAGTTTACATTTTCTCTTTTTTTTGAATTGAAACAAGGGAAAAATAGAGTTTTACCTCGCCTATTTTGAGGCAATGAATGAATGTAATAGGTGTTATTGTTCATTCAAAGAGAAATCACTTTAGCATTTTTTTAAAAACTTCATTAATCACAGTTTAGATTCAAATTTTCTTAGTTTAGTATCCACTATCGTGTAGATAAGTTTTATGAATTCATAACATGTGTGAGCTCATAAAACTATTTTGAAATTGAGAAACTTCTATTTTCCTAAGTTAGATTCTAGTTAGGTCTTGCTTGGTTATACCTCTTCTGTTCTTAGGTTAAGAACATACTGCCAAATTAATTTAGGAAGAAAAAAATAATTCATTGCAAATCGATTTTAGGGAGCTATACCTACCAATTTAGAGGAAAGCCAAATCATCCACAAGTGGCTTTCCAACTATTTGTGATAAGATACTATTCCGAGTCGGGCATTTAAGAGTAATAATTTGAAAGAAAAAATCTATTTACCAACAAATTTTTGGTGACATTGCTCGGGAGATGAATAGTCACATGAGTAAAAAGCCTATATCATGAGGGAAAATGGTACCACCTCATAAAAACATTATTTTAGTGCTCCAACATAATCTTGGTTTTTAGGACAACCAAGAAGACATAATTTCATCCCTCAACACATTCATTCAAAGACATAGGAGGAACCTGACCATTACAGGAATGTTAGCTAGGTATTGGAGGAGGAAGAAAGAAGAGCAGAAGCCTTAACAAGAGCTATTCAAAGGAGAAACATCTGAGGAGTAGAAAGATAATTGAGACAAGAAGCTCAGATAAACCTAACCCATCATCCTGGAATGATTTAGGTTACTCAAAAGTACTGAGGAATAGGGTGGGCAAGACCCTATCTTTGATAAGCTTATAGAGCTCAATTTTCCTGTCTTAGATTTTCTAAAATGGAAAAGTGAAAGTAAAAGCAAAAGCAAGCCACCTTCCCTTGTTAGGAATTAGGAAACCAACACTTCATAGAGTTACTATTCCTCCAGTTGTTAATTTCTTGCCATTTACTGCTAGGATAGTCATGACTGCTCCATGGACTATGACAATAGGACTCTTAGCTCTAAACACTTATCATCCACTCTTGGCTAGTTCATGGAAGAATTTCCCTAAATTCTTAGGTGATGGGAAAGTCACTATAGACAAACACATTAAAGATTTCTTTGTAGCCAATCATTTCCTAGGGGTTGCACATGAAGATGTTTCTATAAGGTGTTCATAGAGACCCTCATGGATAGTGTTGCAAGCTGGTTTTATCATCTAGTTGATGGCTGAATAATTGATTGGGATACATTAAGAACGACCTTTGAAATGAGGTACAAAATTGTAGAACATGATCATGCTTTGTTAACACAGTTGAACTCAATTAAGAAGCAACCCACTATGAGTATGAGAGATTTTGTTTCAAAGTTCAATAAGATTATCAACAGAATTCCAACCGTCAATAGACCCACACTTGGTAATTTGAAAACTTTCTTTATTAGTGGGATGCCTTCTGATGTCAATTATTATTTAAGGAGAGCACATCCCACGGATCTAGTTGATGCACAAAAGAAAGCAATTGAATGTGAGGATAATTTGATTTCTATGGGAAAATTGAAATGAGAACTTCAAACTAAAGGGAGTTTCAATAATATCACATCATCCAAGGAGATGATTCAAAAATTATCAAATGAGCTAGTAGCGGTAAAGAAGTAGTTACCTAGATTCAATAATTCCTATCAACAAAATTACCAAAATTCACTAGAAAAGAACAATGAAGGTAGATTCCCATAGCGTATAGGTTCACAACCTAGGTTGCAGAATGAAGTAGCACCAAAAAAAGGAAATAGGCGCATCTTTCATTTGACCATAGATCATGATAGGGAGAGTTTTCTAGAGACTACCCATATGATGCATTTGTTATCTACTAATGAATTGAACACTACAACTCCTTGTTCAGAGCCCAATTCCTATTCAAATGGAAACTTTGGAAATTTATTTTTAGAATACAAATTAGATTGTAAATAAAAAGGTTAATATTATGCAACCATCGATGGAACTTCATACACACTGCTTACCCAGGGGCAAAGGTTGAAGACTCAATCTTCTACTCACACTCACAAAAATGACTCTAGTCCTTCGATCAGTAATGTACATACTGATCAAGGAGCATATACTTCAAAAATAGGTAAGGACAAAACATCCTTTAATTTCATTCAATTCTGTGAGGAATCAAAAATTCAAATTTCCACTATTGATTCTTTAAGTCACACCTTTTTGAGCTAAAAAGACTGGTAGACTGGTGTAAAGGAAACACATCAGAATTGAATTATAATGTGATTGTTGAAAAAGAAGATGAAACCTTGACATCTGGTCTATTTGATCAAGAAGATTCTACAATCTTAGCAACATCTCAAGGGCAAAAACCTAAGACTTTTCATATCTCATTGTATATTAATGGATGTGTTAGTGAACAGTTTTTCCCATAAATGTTCATATATAAAAACATAGAAAAGAATGTAAAATAACAAATGAATTCCTATCCGAGGAACTTAAGAATTCTCTACTTAAAATTTCTTCAATAGAAACAGGCACAACTACCTTTATTGCAGTGAAAGTTTTAACCAAATAAATTCAACAGAATAACTTTCCAAGAATGTAATCTGCTGGAGGTGTTGAAACAACTTATTTCATCTCATCAATATGAAACAAACTTTAATGCAAAAGAACCACTCAATTTTAATTATCAAAATGATCCACATAACTAAAAATTAAATCATCGAGTAGGCAAATTTCATAAACCAATTTCTCACAGAATTTCCAAATTTAGAGTTGACAATTTCAAAAAATCAATAACAAGCACAGCTAAAAGCATAAATAGTATCTATAGAAATACCAAAAAAATAAGTAGATAATAGTATCCACTTACAAAGCTTTCAACCCAAAATAAAACTATAGAGTTTCATGTATCTGCTGAAATTCTGAAATGTTACTTCTAAACTAGAAATAAAACCATAAACAAAAGTAGTTTTGTCTATCGGTCTGCTGGAAAAATTCGAACCCCTTAAACAATACTAACTATTACATTTATAGGCATGGGGCTGGACTCAAGCCAAAATTACCCCGCTAGGAGTTAATTGTCTTTTTGAAATAACTGATAACTAAAATTGCAAGAAAACAAAATGGTAAAGAAACTGTAGCTAAGCAATTCTGTATCAGGTTGCATTGTCTCCACCAACCACACCTTTCGCCATCTTCCATATTTTGTAGGCAGTTGAAAAGGAAAAAATAATGGATTGATGTGGAAGACCAATCTAGGTAAGCCGTTTCTTCCAAATTTCTTTCATATTCTTCATTTCAACAATCTTTTGCTCATGCATTTCCAAGTGCTTCAGATTGATAATCAACATAGCTTCGGTGTGCGCCACGTTGGAGAAATCCTGCTTAGATGGTGTCTTCCTATCCTGCCATTCTTGAAACTTCTTTTGGACTTCTTTGATTATCTCATCTGATTGGGAAATGGAGTCATCTTCTCTTTCCATGAACTATTTTACAAACCACTTAAGGTCATTTTGAATAATATGATGTATAACCTTAAGTTCTTGTAGTGCTTCTTTGATTTCATATACCCCTTGTGCCAGTGCTTCATTCCACCATTCAATGCAATCTTTGATGATGTATAGGACTTTTTCATCAAGACCAACTACAGGGCATTCAGCTTGAAATTTTTGCAAACTGAATTCTTGCACATCCTCTAGCGATATTACCACTTTTGCCTAGTTATTCCTCTCCTTTTCGTATCCTTCATTACTTACCTCCACTTTTTTGGCAATGTTTGATATCTCCTTTGAAGCGTGATCTAAATGTCCAATGTGTTTTACGGTGTTAAGCAGAACATCTTGGACCCATTCATCTGCTACCTTGGCTACTGCTTTGCACCTATGTAGGTTCTCCAATGATTGCTGATTGGTCGCAGAGGATACATCAATAATGGCTAACATCTCATGGATTGGCTTTGCTTTAGGATGCAAGAGAGTGTTAATTTACTACGCCATATTCTTTATTGTTTCCTTCATTTCTTGCTTGTCTGCCCATCTTTCCATACTTTGTGCATGATCTTTTTGTTAGAAACTTCAAAGAATTCCATATCTACTTCACGGTTTCTTTTCCCATATCAACTTTTTTTATTAGGAAATCTTGAGGTACTACATAATCACGAGAGCTTCCATTAGGTGGTGTAGCTATCTCTACTGCCCATCGACTTGAACTTTTGTCAAAATTTATTCTTTCTTTGGTCCTTTCTTTTTTTACTTTGGGTGCCTTACCAAGGCACTTATTGACCAGATCGTCAATAGGCATAGATATTGGGACTATAATTCTCTTCTTCTCCATTGATGTCTCCAGCCATTTAGGATTATTTTGATCTTTTATGGTAGTAGGGGAACATTTGACTAAAGGGAGGTTACTTTCTTGATTCTCGATAGTCATTGGAACATTCTAGGATTTAGGTACATTATCCACCATAGATAGGTCTTCTGTTGTCTCCAAGTCCACGGTTATGGTGTTCTTGCTTTTGATGGCTAATGGCTTCTTCGTGCTTGAGTGGGTTACTCTCTTTCCTTTTGGAGTTTCTTCTTGAACTTGAAGTTGAAGTGTTTCTGGAACTGCTTCATGTTCAACTTCAAGTGGACCTGCAATAGAATCAGGGACACTTTGATTAGTTTGCTTATGGGAAGTCTTTTTATCTCTACTTCTTGAAGAATTCTCAAAAAAGCTTGGAGTAGCTGCTGCCTTTGATTTTATCCATTTGGTAGTTCTAACTATTACATCTTTAGTACAGACATATACATCATTTTCTTCCCTTTTCTCTTAATCGATCTCAGGGATAGGCATGCATTCAATTTGGTCCATGTAAAATTGATCAAGTACATCTTTAGAATCAACATCATTTAGCCAATAGGTATCTAACTCCACATTAAAAATGATGACCTGCTTAATGATCAAGCATGACCATAGCTTGTTCCTCACTTCAAATTCATTATGACAGTTAGCCCAAAAATCCTCTAATTGTGGGGAATGAAAGAGAAAGGCCATATTTTTGACATTGTTTCTAATAAAGCCGGTGTAGTCAAAATCTAACTGAGAGGTGAAAGACTTAAGACATAAATGGGTTAATGATTTGGTTGACAATATGGCTTCTTTCAAACTGGGGCATCTATAATGTCCAATTTCAATTGGGAAGAATATTGAAGAGGATTTTTTGAAAATTTGAAAGGACTCAAGAAGAGAAGAAAACTGCCTACACATCTCTGACGACACTATAGAATATGAACAATAGCGTGGTAATTTCAAAGGTTCACTAGGAAAATCACCCACTCTGATATATGTAAATTTGGGAAATTGAATGAAATAACAACCATAAATTTGCACAATTTGCATGGCTTCTTTTGACATCCTATCATTTTCTCTATAATATTGGTAGATAGGCATGTCATCTACCCAAGGTATATGTGGAAGATAGTCCCAATATTTAGATACCACTAGGGTGTAAGTCAGATAAGAGGACAAGAAAAATAGACCACAGTTGGTAACATCTATCAAGCCCTTATGCAAGTTCTCTGCCATTAGGTCTGACCAATCAATGAATTTGACACCTTCAACTATCTTCTATAAGAAGAAGTACATCCAAGACTCCCAGTAGAAAACATGTTCATTTCCCTTAATTCTATTCAGCAGGAGTACAATGTCTATAATTTTCTTCATGAGATGCTCGATGGTCAATGGTTTAGGTAGCCTAGAACCTCCCTCTATAGGCTTCAAGAGCCAGGACTGAGAAATCTTAGTGTCGTAGCTAGTTTTTTTTATGGCATATAGGTGCTCAGCTTCTTCGAACATCCATGGCTCGTAGGGTTATTTATGAGGGATCTTGAGGGCAGAATTGACACTGGTTCTATTGATTTTGACAACAACTTCCCCCGAGGCTTTCTTAATGCATCTTGAAATAGGATCATAATGGTTTGCACATTCGAGGATGAGTTCTAGGTATGGAATTGCAGCAAGAAAGGCGGTAACTTCTAATAAACCACTATCAACTAGCCTTGGTAGATGGGACTCGACTGGGTGCTTTTGGTTCTTTCAACAACCTTAGATAAATTTTTATTAACCAAAAATGTATCACACATTTTTGGCAAGGAACTGAGCAATGGTGGCTTCTCTAACTTGGGCATTTTTGGCCAAAAAAGTGTCATGATCGCTATAAAAAACAAGTCTACAAGACACAGCTTGAAATATTTTCAAAACAAAGCAAAGCACAATAAAAATGCAAAGGGGAATGGAGATGAACTTACAGTTTTTCAAAGACACAACCCAAAATTTTCCTTTCTTACCCAAAAGTGTCGAGATTTCTCTAGAGAAGATGAGATGAGAGGAAAAGGGTAAAATGCATGTATTTAAGGAATGATTTGCATAGAGGATCGCAGGATAGATTTAGCAAGTAAATGCCATCATTACTCGTTCATGTGACATTCATTGGAAAAGGCACCGTGGGTGTTCTATTTTAAATACCCCGTTAAATCTGTACGTATTTTCCCATAACAAGTAATCATGAAATGACATTGTTAATACTCCATCAAATCTTGCTAGACTCGAACATGTACTGCCTTAAATTTCTCTGCTTATGACTTCAGATGCTATGGGAAAATATTATGATGGGACCCACCTTTGAATGGCTTGGCAATCTTTGATTTTCATACAAAAATCATTAGCAGGAAAAGCCAACACTGATCTTGAAGTTGAAGTTTTGCGTGATCAAGCTTCAACTTCAACTTTGACTCCAAGTTTATAAAGGTTGACTTGAGAAAACAAAGTGTGCTTATCACATGGTAGGCTAACAAGACCTTGAACTTGAAGTTGAAGTAAACTATAACTTCAAGTTCAACTTCAACGGGAAGATTTGGGACCGAAACATGCTAGGATGCGACAAAAATTATAAGCTCTACCAATCGGCTCCTGTTGGAGCATGAGACTAAAAGGATCATGGATGAACCTAGGGTCTTAGGATTGTAGACTGACTCAAAACATGATGACACAACACACAGAATGAAACAAGAAAGGAAAGAAAAGCCAAAAGGGTGGTATTTACAATGAGGTGAGAAACAAACTAAAAAATGGTACAGCTTGAGATCCTGTCCATTGAAGGACAAGGGAAGTTCATCTCCATTAAGATACTACAGCTTGAAGGCATTGGAACCTAGTTCTTCAGATATTACAAATGGGCCTTTCCATAAACTTACAAATTTAGAATGAGCTCCTTTGGGTTCCCTCCTCTTATCAAATAACAGTACTTGATCTCCTTTCATGAATTTTTGAGGCCTTGCCTTTTGATCGAAGATCATTTTAACTCTTTCCTGATGGTGGGTGATGTGATCCACTAACTCCCTTCTTTTTTCCTCAATTCTTTAGAGTTACAATATTCTCTTTTCGATGGAAGATTTAAACACTTCATCTTCAATTGCTTTTTGAAAATTCAATGTAGCCAATTCTAAAGGTAAAGACAATTGTGCTTCAACTCTGTATACCAACTCAAAAGGTGTCATACCTATGGCTCTTTTGGGAGAAGTTCTTTCGGCCCACACAACTTCATACAATCTTTTGTGCCAATCCCTTCCTTTTTCATCCACCAATTTTTTCATAATATTAACTAAGTTTTTATTCATGGATTCTGCCTACCCATTACCTTGAGGGAAGTAATTTGAAGAGTGAGACAACTAGACACCATGATCATAGAAATACAATTGAATTTCTCTAGATGAAAAATTTTGTGCATTATTTGTCACTATTTTACTTGGAGTACCAAAACGGGTCAAAATGTTTTTTGTCAAGAATCTGCACACTTCTTGCGAGGTTGTTACTTTAACAAGAGCTGCTTCTACCCACTTAGTAAAATAATCTGTAGCAGTGAGTATGTGTGTATGTCTCGCACTTGAAACTAGATTAATGGGTCCTATAAAATCCAACCCCCACTATTGAAATGGTTCTTCTATGATTACTGGTTTCAAAGGCAGCGCAACTAACTATGGTTTCCCAGTAAATAATTGACACTTTTCACAATTTCTAACCCAATGGTAAGAAACCTTAAAAATACCTGGCCAATAGTAACCACTTCTCAAGATTTTAAATGCTATCACTGTTGATGAAAAATGACCCCTGCAGGCTCCATCATGGAAGGTTCTCAATAACTTATCCTGCTGATTGGTATCAACACATCTCAAAAACATACCATCTAGGCCTCTTTTGTATAAGATATCATCGATTATAACAAACTTAGCTGCTCTGAGTTGCAAGGTATGCCAGTCTTTCCCTTTAAGATGATCATGACATCTTTTGTATGTTAGGAAATAAGCAGTATCCGAATACCATTCATCTTTAAGACCTACAAACAAGCAAGTGGGATACAATTCTTCTTTCTTACTTTCTACAATGAGCTTACACAAACCCTACCCTTGGATCAATTTAGTCAGTCGGTTATCTAAGTCAAATTCTTGGACTCTTGCTACCCATGTTGCTCGATTGTTGACTGCCACATCTTGCTACATGAGAATACTCTTGACAGCAGTGGATGACACATACACTATAGAATGAGAGTGCAAAATATAGTACCTAAAGTACTTTACTACTTTTACAACAACGAAAGCTTATTTTTCAGATAGAGAATAGTTGAGCTCATGTTTCTTCAAAGGTACACTCATAAAAGAGATAGGCATCTCTTCCCCTTGGTCATTCTTTTGAAGAAAAATGATGGACATGGTATGCTCAGATGCATAACAATACATTATAAAGTCCTTTTTGAAATCAGGATGAAATAATGATGGAGCTTTAGCAATAGCTTCTTTTACCTCTTTGAATGCTTTTGATGCTGGTTCATCCCATTTGAAACTTTTCTTATCACTAAGTAACTTAGCCATAGGTTGAACAACTTCTGCAAAATCTAGTACAAATTTTCTCAAGAAATTGATCTGCCCGAAGAAGGATTTGGTACCATTTCTATTGATAGGGAGACATAATTTCTGAATAGCTTTCACTCTCTCTAGGTCAATTTTGATTCCCTCTTTTGAGACCATGTGTCCAAGTAACTTTCCTTCAGTCACAGAAAAAATTGATTTCTTGGGGTTTAATGAGATTCCATGATCTCTGCATTTCTGGAGCACTTTCCTCAAGTCTTTCAGGTGTTTCTTCTGTCTCCTAGAGAACATTATCATATCATCAAGGTATACTATGATACATCTGTCCAATAAATTACCAAATTTTGAACTCATAGCTCATTGGAAACTGGCACCAGCATTTACTAAGCCAAAAGGCATTCTTTTGTAAGCAAAGGTTCTCCATGGTGTTGTAAATGTTATTTTTTGTTGATCCTCTTCAGCAACTTCTATTTGATTGTAACCTGAGAAGCCATCTAGGAAGGACATCATTTTTGAACTAGCAACTATTTGAAGGATTTGATCCATTATTGGTAAAGCAAAGTTATCTTCTAAACTTGCTTGATTAAGGTTTCTGAAATCAACACAAATCCTTATTTCTCCATTTTTCTTTCTAACTGGCACTATGTTTGCCACCCATGTGGAATGATGGATTGGGAAAATAATGCAAGCTTTAAGCATTTTGTCTATTTTTCTGAATATTGCATCAAAAACCTTTGGATTATACATTCTCAATTTTTGCCTTAAAGGAGAAGTTCCTGGTTTCAGAGCAATACAGTGCTTGCATTTACCATTTCTAAAAGTCTTCAAATCATAATAAGACCAAGAAAATATATCTTTATATTCTAATAGGAGCTTTATAAATCTAGCTTTCTCACTTTCATCACAACAGGTTCCCAAATTAATAATTTTGGGATTTTGCTTATCACCTAGATTCACCTTCTCATAATCAGCATTTGGATCTTCTCTAGATGTTAAATCCTGAGCTAGGAAGGTATCTTTCCTATCAAAAATATTTTCAAGTTTGACTAAACCTTTAGGTATAACATTCCCTTTTAATTTTAACACATCACTTTAATCAGGTGGATCAGGACAAAATTCTCTACATTCCACATCTGAACCTTCAAAATAGTTCATAGAGAACTTCTCAACATTTTGCAAGAAAGCATTAATATGAGCATCATCGTTAAATACTTTCCAAGAATTATTATTATCAGGGACACTTGATCTATGAATGATTTCCACTAAAAATTTCTTGTTCATGAAATCAGAATGGGGAATTAAAAAAGAAGCTGATACTGCCAAAGAGTCTGCCTATTATTTAGCTCCCGGGGAATTGCTTCAATTCCAAAAGCATCTAAATCTTTGATTTTGTCCCATACTCGATTTCTATAATGCTTAAGCCTTAGGTTTTTGACTAAAAATGTGCCTTTAACCTATTTCACTATCAACTCGGCATCTCCCCTCACTTTTAATAACTTGATGTTCAATCTTTTTGCTTCTTCTATGCCTAGAAGTAGGGCCTCATACTCAACTGTATTGTTAGTATTTTCAAAGGCGAGCTTATAAGAAAAAGGGAATTTCTAATCATCAGGGGATATGAGAACTACACCAGCTCTAGATCCATTTAAACAATAACTTCCATCAAACTCAAGAGTCCATAGCAGATCTTCGCCCAATGGCTTCTCACCTATTTTCTCATCTTCAAAAAAAATTAAATAGTTAGTAAAATCTATCTCTTGATAAAGGATTTGAGATTTGGGGTCATCAAATGGGAAGACAGTATATTTGGATTTTGTTTTAGGTAATAGGGTTACTTTCTCTTTCCCAATAGGTACCATAGCTTGAGACCAATCCATCTTAACTTCCCCTCTTAGGTCTCGATAGAAAGTCTGACTAAGAAGCATGCCATAGCTTGTGGGGATATCTGCTACCAAAATAGTGAGTTTAATTCTTTTCTCAGGGTAAGCAGCTAATACCACTTGGGCATCTTTTATTTGACCCACCAAGGGTACCTATTTTGAATCCATGGAATGACATTTGCCAAATGTTTTGGTTAAAGGAAGGTCTAAAGCTTTTTCTATTGCTGTTGGCATTATGCTATCAGAAGCCCCTGAATCTATAATGCAGTTACTTAACTTAAAGCCATGTAGAAAGAGAGAAACATAAAATGGATTAGGCTTGTGGTTATAAGAAGGTTTGGGACTGATGGGGTCTGGTTGAACTACCTCTTCCTAGCTATGAGATTTTTGTGTTTCTATTTTCTTACTTTTTGAGGATTCCTTCTTTTGTTGAGCAACTGTTTGGTTGCCTTCTGATACTTTGACTTCATGGATCTTTTTGGCTACTTTTTTAGGAGATGAATGATTGACATATTCAATCAGCTTATTAAGTTCACTAGGATTCATTCTTAAATATTTTGTAGGAGAAATTTGTATCCTTGATGTCTTACAAAACTCAACAATGTCAAATGTTGAATCTGAATCAGCAACCTTCTCTAGGATTTGAGGAATAGTTGTTACAACAGGTGATGAATTACCTTCACTTTCACTTTTCTCCCTTTGATCCTTGGCCACTGTAGGATTTGATTTATTCTTATCATGAGTTTCAGCGACTCCAGTCCTTTTCCCTTGGGTCAAGAATGAACAGGAAGCCTCTTCTAAGGTTAATAAGATGACATTACCTCTGTATGAATCAGATTCATACTCAAGGTAATAATTTACAGAGTCACCAAGTTCCTCAGAAGATTCTTCTTCTATTATTACATTAGTTGAAGCCACTTTTTTTGCTTCAAGCTACTGATATCTAATATTTTTAGGGTAGGAATTTCCCTCATGATCATTGGTGAGATGAAAAACAACATGTTTTTGCTAGGTGGAGCTTCAATCTATAATCTTTGTTGACTTGAGGGTAAAGTAAGTTGGTTTCCCTGAAAACTACTTTGGCCTGGATATTTTTTTGGGATATCTTGGTATGGAGTGTTCATTTAAGGAAGTTGTTTCTTGAGAGTCATCACATCATTGATTAGCTTTTAAACCAATGGGAATAATTTTTCTGAGGAAGGTGATTGAGTTTTAGAACCTTGCATTTCTTTCTTCCATTTTCCTATAGCTAAAAGATCATCTTCTAGTTCAATGGCTAGTCTCTGAGCTGCCTCAACATCTGCTACTCTATTTCTCCTCAAATGAAAATTGACTTCTGGAGGCTTTGCATTAACAAAGAATCCTTTACAATTTTCATCATTGGGTCTCTTGGTAGCAGGAATTTTATGAATTATCTTATTGAATTTTTCTACAAAATCTCTCATGGGCTCCTGTACCTCCTTTTTCAATTGAGTTAGCTGAAGTAACAAAGTATGTTCATCATCAGAGGATTTAAATCTATCTTTGAAAGTGGTATGCATATGATTCCAGTCAGTAATAGAACCTTCAGGTAGATGATGAAACCAGTTTGCTGCATCATCAATCAGAGTCTACACAAATAATCTTATAGCTACATCTTCATGTGCCACAACAAGGACATCATATGAGGTATTAAAGGCATTAAGGTGCTCATCAGTTGATTTCTTTCCATCACCATAAAATTTGGGCAACACATCTCTAGCACCTTTAGGAAGTGGATGAAGATTACCTCTAAGAGCCAAGGGGCCCACTTGTGCACCCCAAGGGTTAGCAGCCATCCTAGGGAAACTGAGGTTCAAAGGTTGGATGTTTAAATGAGAAGGGATTAATGTCCCTGGTAGAATTAAGGCTTGAAGGTTTATAGCTATATGGGTAGATTTCCTAGGAGAGGTTGGCCTACTTTTACTCTTAACAGACTTCTTTCACTTCTGGGAGAGATCAGGAGCAAAATTGAGGTTTTTTACAAACTCATAAGACTCATCAATGAACCCCTTCCTTTCTTCACTTTGAGTATACCTTTTGCTAGCCAACTTATCACTATATAGATAATTATTCAATACTCAGAATGGCCTTGGGACCAGTCTATCCACTATTGCTTCTTCATTAGCAATAGGTACACCCCTAATGAGTTCGACCCTTTCTTCTTCCCTTTCAAGCACTTGATTAACTTGTGTAAATTGCTCTACACTTGTTTTGAGTTTCTAGGCTTGTGAAATTAAATCAGAAATGATATCTTCTTGTGTGCTATCAAACCCCAAGCCTGGTTGAAGGACTAGGAAAACTTCATGATGCAGTAAAACCATTTTATCGTTTGCACAACAAAGTTGCCAAAAACTGTTAGTGAACAGTTTTTCCCATAAATGTTCATATATTAAAATAGAGAAAAGAATGTAAACTAACAAATGAATTCCTATTCGAGGAACTTATGAATTCTTTGCTTAAAATTTCTTCAATAGAAATAGGCACAACTACCTTTATTGCAGTGAAAGTTTTAACCAAATAAATTCAACAGAATAACTTTCCAAGAATGTAATCTGCTGGAGGTGTTAAAACAACTTATTTCATCTCATCAATATGAAACAAACTTTAATGCAAAAGAACCACTCAATTTTAATTATCAAAATGATCCGCATAATTGAAAATTAAATCATCAAGCAGGCAAATTTCATAAACCAATTTCTCACAGAATTTCCAAATTCAGAGTTGACAATTTCAAAAAATCAATAACAGGCACAACTAAAAGCTTAAATAGTATCTATAGAGATACAAAAAAGAGAGAGAAAATAATAGTATCCACTTACAAAGCTTTCAACCTAAAATAAAATTGTAGAGTTTCATGTATCTACTGAAATTCTGAAATGTTACTTCTAAACTGGAAATAAAACCATAAACAAAAGTAGTTCTGTCTATCAGTCTGCTGAAGAAATTCTAACCCCTTAAACAATGATAACTATTACATTTATAGGCATGGGGCTAGACTCAAGCCAAAATTACCCAGCCAAGAGTTAATTATCTTTTTGAAATAACTGGTAACTAAAATTGCAAGAAAACAAAACAGCAAAGAAACTGTAGCTAAGCAATTCTTGATCAGGTTGCACTATCTCCACCAACCACACCTTTCACCATCTTCCATGTTTTGTAGGCAGTTGAAAAGGAAAAAATAAAAGATTGATGTGGAAGACCAATGTAGGCAAGCCGTTGCTTCCAAATTTCTTTAATCTTCTTCAGTTCAACAACATTTTCCTTGTGCATTTCCAAGTGCTTTAGATTGATAATCAACATAGCTTTGGTGTGCGCCACGTTGCAAAAATCCTGCTTAGATGGTGTCTTCTTGTCCTTCCATTCTTGAAACTTCTTTTGGACTTCCTTTATTATCTCATCTGATTGGGCAACGAAGTCATCTTGTCTTTCCATGAACTATTTTACAAACCACTTAAGGTCATTTTGAATAATCTAATGTATAACCTTAATTTCTTGTAATGCTTCTTTGATTTTAGATACCCCTTGTGCCAGCGCTTCATTCCACCATTCAATGCATTCTTTGATGACGTAGAATACTTTTTCATGAAGACTAGCTACAGGGCATTCGACTTCAAATTTTTGCAAACTAAATTCTTGCACATCTTCTATCGATATTACCACTTTTGCACAGTTATTCCTCTCCTTTTCATATCCTTCATTACTTACCTTCACTTTTTTGACAATGTTTGATATCTCCTTTGAAGCATGATCTAAATGTCCAATGTGTTTTATAGTGTTAAGCAGAACATCTTGGACCCATTCACCTGCTACCTTGGCTACTACTTTGCACCTATGCAGATTCTCCAATGATTGCTGATTGGTTGCAGAGGATACATCAATAATGGCTGACATCTCATGGATTGGCTTTGCTTCAGGATGCAAGATAGTGTTAATGGACTACGCCATATTCTTTATTGTTTGCTTCATTTCTTGCTTATGTTGCCCATCTTTCCATACTCTATGCATGATCTTTTTCTTAGAAACTTCAAAGAATTCCATATCTACTTCACGGTTTCCTTTTCCCAAATCAACTTTTGTTATTTAGAAATCTTGATGCACTACAGTATCAAGAGAGCTTCCATCAGGTGGTGTAGCTATCTTTACTGCCCATCGACCTGAACTTTTGTCAAAATTGATTCTTATTTCAGTCCTTGCTTTCTTTACTTTGGGTGCCTTACCAAGGCACTTACTGAATACATCATCAATAGGCATAGATATTGGGACTATACTTCTCTTCTTCTCCATTGATGTCTCTAGCCATTTATGAGTAGTTTGATCCTTTATGGTAGCAGAGGAACATTTAACTAAAGGGAGTTTACTTTCTTGATTCTTCATAGTCATTGGAACATTCTTGGATTCAGGTACATTATCCGCCATAGATAGGTCTTCTGCTGTCCCCAAGTCCATGATTATGGTGTTCTTGCTTTTGACGGCTAATGCCTTCTTCGTGCTTGAGTGGGTTACTCTCCTTCCTTTTGGAGTTTCTTCTTGAACTTGAAGTTGAATTTTTTCTAAAACTAGTTCAAGTTCAACTTCAAGTGGACCTGCAACAGAATCAAGGACACTTTGATTAGTTTTCTTATGGGCCAGTCTTTTTATCTCTGCTTCTTGATGATTTCTCAGAAAAGCTTGGAGTAGCCCCTGCCTTTGATTTTATCCATTCGGCAGTTCTAACTATTACATCTTTAGTATGGGCATATACATCATTTTCTTCCCTTTTCTCCCAATTGATATTAGGGATAGGTATGCATTCAAGTTGGTCAATGTAAAATTGATCAAGTACATCTTCAGAATCATCATCTTTGAGCCCATAGGTATCTAACTCCACATTAAACATGACGTTCTGCTTAATGGTCAAGTGTGACCATAGCCTCTTCCTCACTTCAAATTCATTATGATAGTTATCCCAGAAATCCTCTAATTGTAGGGAATGAAAGGGAGAGGCTACATTTTTGGCACTATTTCTAATAAAGTCGGTATAGTCAAAATCTAATCGAGAGGTGAAAGACTTAAGACATAAGCGAGTTAATGATTTGGCTGACAATATGGCTTCTTTCAAACTGGGGCATCTATAATGTCCAATTTCAATTGGGAAGAATATTGAAGAGGATTTTTTGAAATTTGAAAGGACTCAAGAAGAGAAGCAAACTGCCTAGACATCTCTGACAACACTATAGAATCTGAACAATAGCGTGGTAATTTCAAAGGTTCACCAGGAAAACCACCCACTCTAATATATTTAAATCTGGGAAATTGAATGAAATACCAACCATAAATTTGCACAATTTGCATGGCTTCTTCTGACATCCTATCATTTTTTCGACCTCGTAGTTAAAACACCAATTTCCCCAAAAAAACATCATTGACCTTCTTAAACTCTTTGCATGCTGTGTCTTCTTGGAGATCTCTGTAATATTGGTATATAGGCATGTCATCTACCCAAGGTATATTTGGAAGATAGTCCCAATCTTTAGATGCTACTAGGGTGTAAATCAGATAAGAGGACAAGAAAAGTGGACCATAGTTGGTAACATCTATCAAGCCCTTATGCAAGTTCTCTGACATTAGGTTTGAGCAATCAATGAATTTGACACGTTCAACTATCTTCTGTATGAAGAAGTACATCCAAGACTCCTAGTGGAAATCATGTTCATTTCCCTTAATTCTATTTAGCAGGAGTACAATGTCTGCAATTTCCTTGATGAGATGCTCGATGGTCAATGGTTTAGGTAACCTAGAACCTCCCTCTGCAGGCTTCAAGAGCCAGGACTGAGCAATCTTAGTGTCATAGCTAGTTTTGTTTGCGACATAGAGGTGCTTAGCTTCTTCAAACTTCCATGGCTCATAGGGTTCTTTATGAGGGATCTTGAGGGCAAAATTGACACTGGTTCTATTAATTTTGACAACAACTTCCCCTGAGGCTTTCTTAACACATGTTGAAATAGGGTCATAATGGTTTGCACATTTGAGGACGAGTTCTGGGTATGGAATTGCAGGGAGAAAGGCAACAGCTTCTAATAAACCACTATCAACTTGCCTTTGGTAGATGGGACTCAACTGGGTGCTTTTGGTTCTTTCAACAACCTCATAAATTTTTACTAACCAAAAATGTATCACGAATTTTGACCAAGGAACTGAGCAATGGCGGCTTCTCTAACTTTGATATTTTTGGTCAGAAAAGTGTCATGATCACTATAAAAAATAAGTCTATAGGACACGACTTGAAATACTTTCAAAACAAAGCAAAGCACAATCAAAATGTAAAGGAGAATGGAGATGAACTTATAGTTTGGAAAAGAAACAACCCAAACTTTGCCTTTCTCACCCAAAAGTGCTAAGATTTATCTGGAGAAGATGAGATGAGTGGAAAAGGGTAAAATGCATGTATTTAAGGAATGATTTGCATAGAGTATCATAGGATAGATTTAGCAAGTAAATACCATCATTACTCGTTTGTATGACATTCATTGGAAAAGGCACTACAGGTGTTCTGTTTTAAATACCTCATTAAATCCACACGTATTTTCCCATAACAAGTAATCATGAAATGACATTGTTAATACTCCATCAAATCTTGCTAGACCCAAACATGTACCGCCTTAAATTTCTTTGCTTATGACTTCAGATGCTTCGAAAAAATATTATGCTGGGACCCACCTTTGAATGGCTCGACAATCTTTGATCTACATACAAAAATCATTAGCGAGAAAAGCCAATATTGAACTTGAAGTTGAAGTTTTGCATGATTGGGCTTCAACTTCAACTTTGACTCCAAGTTTACAAAGTTCAACTTGAGAAAACAAAGTGCGCTTATCACATGGCAGGCTAACGAGACCTTGAACCTGAAGTTGAAGTAAACTATAACTTCAAGTTCAACTTCAACAACAAGACTTGGGACTGAAACATGCTAGGATGCGACAAAAATTATAAGCTCTAATAGGATGTAAACTTAGTAATTGTATAATATATTTGGGTGCATTAGATAATTTTATGCCTTATTCTCTAGCCAAAGCCTTGGGTCTCAATCTAACTAAAGTGCATGGAAGATCTTATTCAATGTATGCCAAACAAGTCCCCTTGCTTGGGTAGATTAAAGACACTTAGGTAGCCTTAGCTTCACATCCAGAAAAGAAGCTCCTATTGACTATTCTGATAGTTGATATTCTAGTGAGATATGGACTTCTTTTAAGTAAAAGTTCTTGTTCAGACTTAGGAGGAGAAATAAAGCTAGATTGGTCTTAGGTAGTGATACCTATCAGGAATAAGAAGGTCAAATTATAACTTGAAGAAAAGGAAAAGTTCATAGTCTTGAAATCAGATGATCATAAAGCTCATATTCTATATCAAGATTTGGAATTTGGGAACTACATGTTGTTTATTGAAGAAGTTTTGGATAAACAAAGAGATGAAAATCAGAGTGAGAAAGTTTCTAATGAAAATAAAGATGCACAGTCATTTGGACGCTTAAATTTGATGGAAGCTATGCCTCTTTTGGATCTAGAGTGGGTGTGGTATTGTTATCCCCAAAAAGAGAAACTAAACCCATGGCTTTCAATTTAGAATTTGGGAATACAAATAACACTGCAGAATACAAAGCCTTATTACTAGGGATAATAAAAGAAAAAGAAAGAGGGGCAAAGATCCTAAAAGCTCAAGGTGATGTAGAGCTTATTATGGAACAAGTAAGAGGACAATATTTTGTGAAAAAACACAAGCTAAAGAATTATAGAAATAGAGTTTGGGATGAGATAGAAGGCCTAGATGCCTTCTCTACTGAAGCAGTTCTGAGGGAGATGAATACTAAGGTTGATTTCCTTGCAGTCTCTACCTCCCTATTACTTCCTCATCTAGATTTCAATGAAAAAAAGTATCAGATCGAGATTGTGTATCAATCTACTATTCCAGTTAACATGGAATCCTGGAAAGTCTTCAATGATGATCAGAGTTTGCAGATGTTCCTAGAAAATGATAAGTCTAGTTTTGAACATGAATCCAATGCCAGTGATCATGAAAGCTCTGATGTAAATAAGAAACATAATCAAAATGGAGAAGTTTAGTTGAAAGGTAATATTATTCTCCCATATTTCATGGCTTTGGAAACTATTTAATAGACACAATGCTTACATAAAGCAAGAGAGAGTAGAAAAGGGGCCTACTATGGGTGAATATGAGGGAATAAACATTAGAGATATTCATAATCCTAGAATCATTAATATTGGGAAGTGTTGTTTGCCTAAAGAAAAAGAAGCCACAAGAAATCTATTCATGGAATATAGAGATGTTTTTGCTTGGAGTTATCAAGATTTGAAAAGCTATAGAGATGGGAAGGTAAAACATTAAATTCCACTGAAGCCTGATGTAGTTCCTTTCTGGTGGAAATAAAGGAATTACAATCCTAAAGTCATAGATGCCATCTTTTGGGAGGTAGATAAAATGCTAAAAATTTGGATCATCTATCCCATTCATCATTCCACCTGGATAGCCAATATAGTACTCATCAAAAAGAAGAATGGAGAGATAAGAATCTATGTTGATTTTTGTAACCTAAACCAAGAATCTCTTAAAGATAATTTTTCTCTTCCTAACATGGATCACCTACTACAAATGATGGTGGGATATAAAATGATGTCTATGCTCAACGATTTCTTAGCTTATAACCAGGTCGAAGTAGAAGAGAAGGATCAACATAAGGCGACATTCACCACTCCTTGGGGTACATTTGCGTATCATAGAATGACCTTTGGGCTTATCAATGCTGGTGGTACATTCCAAAGATGTATGAGCAAGAGATTCAATGATTTGAAGGACCGAATCATAGTTATATACCTAGATGACCTCACCACATTCTTGAGAAAGCAAAAAGATCATATGGAAGATTTGAGAAAAGATTTACAAAGATTCCAAGAGCATGGGATCTCTCTCAATCCCAATAAATTTATTTTCTATGTAAAAGAAGGAAAAATCATAGGTCATATAGTGTCCTAGCAGGGCATTAGTATTGACCTTGAATGGGCAGAAGCCATTCAAAGATTAAGCTTGCATTCAAATAAAATAGGAGTTAAATATTTCTTTAGGCAAGTGAATTTCCTTAGAAGGTTTGTACCTGACTTCATCAAAGCCACTAAGCACATAGTGGATATGATGAAAGGGAATTCAAACTTCAAATGGAATGAGGTGGGAAAGTGAGCTTTCCAAGATATAAAGACTACTATTGCTAATGCCCTAGTTTTATGTCACCTAAATTATAAGTGAGATTTTATCATTTATTGTTATGCTTTTGAACATACTCTATCAGTGATACTTATGCAAGAAAATGATGAAGGGGTACAAGCCTCAATAGCTTTCGTGAGCATACCTTTGAAGAATCATGAACTAAAATATTCGCAAATTGAAAAGCATACTTTTGTGCTGGTTAAGGCCCTCAAATTTTTTTAATTTTATATCCTGCATTCACATTCTATAGTCTTTGTCCCAGAGGTAGTAGTAAAGTATGTATTGACATAGTAGGATGTAGGCTGTAATGTTAGAGGAGCATGGGTAGCAAAAATAAAGGAGTATGATATAGAAATTAAACCTACCAAGCTAATAAGAGGAAATGCTCTATGCAAGGCAATTGTAGAAAACAAGATAACTGAAGAATCAGAAGAATCAGGAGAGAAGCATTTGGTGTTAGTGGTAGGTCTCTATGATTCATGGTTTGAGAATATTTCTTATCTATTGACATATGGTGAATGTCCAAAGGGCCTAATTGTAAAACAAAGAAGAGATCTTAAACTGAAAGTAGGTAAGTATGTGATTTGGGATGGTAAATTATTCAAAAAAGCCATTGATGGCTCTTTCCTTAGGTGTGTAGATAAACAATAGGAAGAAAACTTGTTGAGAACATTTCACAGTGAAGCTTGTAGAAGACATTTCTCATCCTCAGTCACAACTTTTAGAATACTAAGATAGTTTTATTACTGGCCTAGAATGTTTAAAGATGCCTATGCCTGGGTAGCGAAATGCAAGAAGTGCAAGGTGTTCTATAGAATTAGTTGCTCTACCATTGAGACCTGTCATCATCAAGGGACCTTTTCAAAAATGAGGTCTCAAATTCATTGGCCTAATTAGCCTTGCATCCAGTGTTAGTCACCAATATGTAATAACTACAACTGACTACTTCACTAAGTGGGTAGAAGCTAAAGCTACTAAAAAAATTACTTCTGAAGTGGTATGCAAATTCATAAAGAAGAATAGGTTGGTTAGGTTTGTTGTCCCCATTAAATTAGTAATGGAAAATGTATCTTATTTCTCTTCAATTGAAATTACTAATTTATAATTTGAGTATGGGATCATTGTTGGCCATTCATCTAATTATTTCCCTCAAAGAAATGGTCAAGATGAGTCAAGTAATAAGAATTTGATGAATATTGTTAAGAAATTGGATTTAGATAATCAAAAGACTTGACAAAAAAAGATTCATGAAGTGCTCTAGGCAGATAGAGTGACACCTAAAAGGGTAATCAACATATCTCCTTTTGAATTAGTTTACAGGACTAAAGCTAATCTCCCCCTACCTTTGGAATTAGCCACAAATAAAATTAGAACAGTGATCGAAGATGATGTTTATAAAGATGGTATAGAGAAGAGGATCTTGTACCTAAGAAAACTAAGAAAGGAAGGAAATTGTAGATCATATTACACAACATCAGATGCGAGTGAAGGATCCGTTTGATAAGAAAGCAAGACCACAAAAATGTATGGTAGGAGACAGTGTGCTACTCTAGGATAAATGATGCACTCTGAAAGGAATGTACAAGAAGTTTGACAATTTATGGAAAATCCCATTCAGAATTCATCAAGCATTTGAAAATAATTCTTTCAAGTTAGTGTATGAAGATGGTGAAGTACTATCCCTAACCTATAATGGTCAGGATCTAAAGCTTTATCAAATTGCTAATTGAGAATAGGTAACCCCTGTATTGTATTATAGTGAGGTTTAATATCTTTTTGTGTTTCCTAGTTAGTCTTTTTCCTTTGTTTTTGTTTTCCTTTTCTTTGCCTTGTTTGTGTTTTTTTGTGTTTCCACCTTTTACCTTGTTCAGTCAAAACCAGAGATTTTGAGTTCCTTGCTTGGGTATGCTCAACCCATTTACCCAGTCAGAGCTAGTTGTTGCTCCACTTTTCATCCTATACCTATTTGTAAAGTGGGAAATGATCTCGTGTCTTAGTTTATTCTAGTTGTGCCCAGGTCTAGTTCTTTCCCCTCAAGCAAAAAGTTTCTCCATTGGGTTTTTCATCTTTTCTTTTCCCCTGCATTACATAGCTGGGTGGGTTTTCCTTTTTGTTGAGAGTTTGTGGATAGTTTAGAACCTAATTTGATGGAGATTCTTGGGTCATGTAGTGATTTTCACAAAGTTATTTATGAGGATGAACTTGTTCGCAACTTATCATAGTTGGCACATAAAGAAAATGAAGTTCATGAAAAACCCAACATTGCCTTCCCCTCAATAGGTTTTTGACTTGTGAAGGTGATTTTCCACAGAAATCAACAAACAAGGTTTACAAGCTAAAAAAAGGAAGAAATGAGTTGTCTTATGGATAGATTGTCCTTACATTATTGTATTCCACCTTGGGAGTCACCTATAATTCATCATAGTGCTTCAAATCATAGCTAGCGAAAAACTTTGAAGTAACTTCTCCACGATGGGCTTTCGACCCATGAAGTCAGTTTTGAAACAAATGCATTTATGAGAGAGAAAAGCAAGTAAGTGGGTTTCTTTTTCACTTTCATAGTCCTTTTGAGATTTTCCAAAGCTCAGAGGCACATTGACTTAGAGTGTAAAATGAAAATAAAGGCAAAGGCAGAAAAATAGAAGTTTCTTTCTCCTCAACAGGTTTTTAACCCTAGAAAGCAATTTTCTGCATCTATTGAAAAATCACTTTAACAAGCATGTTGGGCTCATAGATCAATCACAAGATACTTAAAAATGATAATGGAAGAAATTTAATCACATTTGGGAAGGAATTTTAAGCAGAATTAGGCTGAGTAGATTTTGCCTTACGAAGTACTCTATTCTTAATTCTCTAGAACTTGGTGAAACATGGGAAAGTAAGTATGTAATTAAAGAAAGTTATTGTTGGGCCAATAGAAATAGTGAAAAGACATGGAAAAATCTATTGCAAAGCCACACATTTACTAATCTAATGGATTTATCCTTTAATTCACTCGTGGGGCTCTTGAAGATCAATAGGTGAATTAGGATTTTTATATAGTGATGAACATAATGGATTTTCAAATTACTTCTCTCTTTATTGAACTATTATGCTATTGATTTGATTAGTTTTTTCAAAGCTCTCACAGTTGCAAAGTTCTATTCACTACACTGCTTTCAATTTTAAGATTTCAATTCATCTCTATCTCAGATAAGATGGCAACTAGATCTATTGGATTCGATGAACTAAATGGAATTAGGTCAACATTATAGAATGTTATAGACACCTTGCTCTATTTCTTTGACATGCAAGATTTTCAAAGGAGCTTGAGGATGATGCCAAATCACCCTATAATAGAAAAACTCTGGGGAAGTGGACTAGTGGAGGCAACCAGATTTCTTGTGGCAATTCAAGCTCCTGAACTAATTATTGAATGCATAAATCATTACAATCTAGATAGTAAACAAATTTTACTGCCTGATCATACAGTTTTAATCTCAATTGATAGGCAAACTATAGTAAATTGCCTCCAAATTCTAGAGCGAGAAGAGTTTACTGAATTGACAATAGGAGGAGCCATGTTCAAATTCTCTTTGAAGAAAATGGTGTGGTAAAAGGAAATTATGAGGTCCTAGTTCCAAAAGCCATGGGGAGCTAGGAGTAAGGTTCTTAAGACTCTTTTTGGCATTGATCTCAAGCTAGAGATCGTAGACATTCTAGTTCTTTTACATTGATTGAAAGATGAGGTAGAATCACTCAATTTTGTGGAACAATATTTATTTTTGGCACAAATCATCTATTCAGATAAACATTATGTTGATTGGGCATATAAAGTAAGTGAGCATCTGTCCAGAGCCCTCAGTGCTGAAAAGTTCTACAATACCTTCTACATGTCTTCTTTCTTGATTTATATGTTAGCTTCTCTACAATTGTGGCCAGGCCTTCCTAGAATAGAGAATTTACCTAATAATGTGAAAAGGAACTCCAAGGATGCCCAAAGAGGAGGCTCAACCTAGAAGCAATGGTGGCCATCAGTCAGTTTGGTAGCTACTTTATTCAATTCTCATCTTTTCATATTTGTGTCTTGTAGCTTTTGATGGATTTACTTTGAATCTACCTAGATGCCCAAGTGACATGATTGTGCTGATAGAGATCATGAGACAAGCTATCTAGATGAACATGCTAAACACTGGTTTAAAGAAGAAGGGGTATAAATTCCCTATGAAAGTTGGAACTTATAGTTGTGAGTCTTGTTCTGATGCCAAAAATATGCTCAAGGCATTTGAGACTAAGTACAAGTTGGAAGAATATGAGGTTGTGAGGCCTATGTTCGACCCAAATAGATATGCAAGAGAAGTGCTACAAATTGGGAGTGTGATCAAGCATGTCACCACTATAGAATATTATTGGGTAGATTGCAAAGATGAGTTGAAGAGCTGAGATCATGCTTTGACCAGGCTCATGGTGGAACAAGTAAATACATATGGCATTGATCTTAAGGTTGAAGGATTAGAGGATGATGGTCAAAATATCTATAACAACACATATTTGACCAAGTTAAGGCAGATTCCTATCAGTTTTGAACCATATGTAGATTTGGAAGAGAATATTGATATCATGATGGCTAGGATCATCAAAATAATGGGGAAATGGGTTGAGTGGACAACTAGGAAGCATTGAAGCAAGGGTGCAACCACTCAACTTCTCCAACAATTGCAACACCTACTTCATCTTATAGTGCTATAGTGGGTGTGACCATAGATTCCACTCAATGGCTAGCTCAACCTTCAGGTGGAGGTGATCAACCTCTAGAAAAGAATATTCCTATTGCCCATACTTGTCATGATGGCTCTCTCGTAGTTATAGGAACCTAGGCTAGTATTGAGGAGAAGAAAATGGAGAAACTAAAGGATAGTGTCTCAACTCTAGTCCCATCCCCTCATGCTACTCTAGTTCCATCTCCTCACCCTAACCTTGTTTCTTCTCTACATACCACTCCAATCCCATCTCCTCACCATAGCCCCATTCCATGAGTAAGTGCTTCACTTTTGAAACCAAGTAGTTCCCCTATATAGATAGTAGACCTAGGGGATGGAAAGAGTAGCAATAGGAAGTCTACTGAGTCAGATGAGGAGATGAAGAAGACTTCAAAAATGGAGAAGGACTAGAGTTCTTCTAGGTTCATCTCAAAGTATTCAAAAAATCCTTTCTCTTCAACTACTATAACAATAACACCAGGTAAGAAAAAGATGTTTAGTATTGAATCACTTGGAACAACTTCCAAAGTGATAGGAAGAGATTCCTAGTTGGAAGACACTTTAGAAAGGAAGAGAGAGAGAAAGGATGAAAGTGTTTCTACAAAAGACAGACACATTGTATCTCTCATAGTTTGCTTCAAGACTGCATTGACAAAGGCTAAGAAGAAAAAGACAATCTCAATACTTGGGCCAGATCTAGAAATAGGGCACTTGATGATGGAAATAGACAAGCCAAACAAAGGAGGGAGAATTGAGGACTTGGTGTCTGATGATTTCACTTTCCATTCAATTGATCTAGGAGAGGTCAGACATGACACAAAGGTTGGTTTGTGGAGGTCAAGTAATGAAGTAATTGAAGGACAATTAAAAAGTCTTCAGTTATCAAAGATCAAGATGAGAGCTGACATAGAAGAATTGAACAAATTTATTAGGCAACTAGTCACTCTATTAGCAACTATCTTTGGTATTTGTATGACCCAAACTCCTAATGTAGCTAAAGTGCAAGCCCTCATTTCCCAACTCCAAGAAGATAGGCATTATGGCCAGATTGGTAAAGAATGGATCGAGAGACTCAAATAAGAAGGAGTTTCTCTCATAGATCAAATTGGAAATGTTATCCATAGACTGGAAATAGAAAAGGAAAACATCTTGTCTAATAATAATACTTTGGTTGGAGAAAGGGTCAGATGTGATGACTGCATCTCCCTTTTAAAGATGATCATCTAGATGAAAGTGAAAGAAGTAGTTGAAGCAAAAATTTTGAAGAAAGGAAATAAGTGTTTGTTTGGTTGGCTCCAAAGTATGTAGTTCAAGCTAGAAATGATTCAAGTAGCTGAGAAGGAACTCAAGGAAACAAAGAATAAAGTAAAGAAGACTCAAGATAGAGGATTCAAACTTATGAGAGGGCTACACACTGATTCACAAACTAGTGGTCAAGGAAAGGCTCTCACTGGAGTAGATGTAATGAAAAGTAACTTCTCTACATTTTTGGATAATATGTCCAAAGTTGCTTCCAGTAGTCAAAATAGAATTGGAGAACTCTAGATGCTTAGTGGTTGTATACATGTGGCCATGGAGGAGCTACCAGATCAGTTGAATGCTATAAAGGAGTTGGCAAGGGAACATTCAAAATGGCTCTTGAGATTCAATAATATACACATGCCCAACTACAAGGAGTTAAACACAATAATGGTTGCTACTAAGGCATATAGGGTGAGAATAGAAATGGTTGGAGCTAATCCCCTTTTCATTTTCTTTTGTAATTTTGTAATATGAGACATTGGCATGTTGCCATTTGTCATTCTCAAAAGATGAATCGATTAAGCTTCCATTGTAACAGTCATCTCAAAAACTCTATATGTATGAAACTAAAAGATTAATGAAGGGTCAACAAATTTTTGGTGTGAAGTAATCTTTTTGTTGGAGAGACAATTAAATGGTATTTTATGTCAATCATTTTCTTTTCTAGTTCATATTATAGTCAGTTGACATTTTCTCTTTTGTTTGAATCAGAATGGGGGAAGAACAAAGTTTTCCCTCCCCTATTTTGAGGCAATGAATGAATGTAATAGGTGTTGTTATTGTTCATTCAAAGAGATATCCCTTTAGCATTTTAAAAAAAAAGTTCATTAAACATAGTTCAAATTCAAATTTGCTTCATTCGGTATCCACTATCATGTAGATAACTTTTATGAATTCATAAGATGTGTGAGTGCATAAAACTATTTTGGAATTGAGAAACTTCTATTTACTGAAGTTAGATTCTAGTTAGGTCTGGCTTGGTTATAGTTCTTTTGTTCTCAAGTTAAGAACATACCCCCAAAGTAATTTAGGAAGAAAAACATAATTCATTGCAAATCCATTTTAGGGAGCTGTACCTACCAATTTAGAGGAAAGATGAATCATCCACAAGTTGCTTTCCAAGTGTTTGTGATTAGATATTGTTCCAAGTTGGGCATCTAAGAGTAATAATCTAAAAGAACAAATCTGTTTACCAATAGTTTCCTTTCTAACCTCAAGTTAATGATAAATTTCTGTGACTCCATGAACTAATCAATTCTTTCATGAATTAGGGCCCACCAAGACACACATTATACCCTTAGATCCACAGTTTAGCTAAAATTTGTTCATCTTCAAAATGTGAGGAAGCGATAATCTTTGATCTCCATCTAATCTAACAATCAAGGAGATGCATCGATATTTATGATCTAAAATCTAGAAGGGACATGCAAGAGAGGTTTGAACTCATCTCACCTTTGTAGTAAAAACTATGGGTCACACATTTAATTTTGTGACCATGTGCACAAGGGCATTTACTGCTTCGCTATCCAAACCCAAAGCTAAGATAAATTACTTATGACCAAGTGATCAAGAGTATTTTGCAACATCACCACTCTAACTCTAGTTCTCTCTTGACCACCTACAATGATGCAATGAAGGAGCTTTGACTATGGCTAGTTGACTTTTTTGCATGGCCGCTACTTAAAAAATTGAAGCCATCTTAATGGAATGAAATCGATTGAATTGATCAGACCTCATTTTATGAAATAATCCTTCATAAATGACCCCCTTGCAACATTGTGACCAAAGGATATCCTCATGTACATGGCACATCATTGAGTTTGGTCCCACCTTGTCCACATGGTGAAAATTCCCTTCCCTTCTTTGATTAAAGCCTGAGTAACTTTAAAAAGTGTGAATATGTTAGGCATAGATCTTGGAAGATTTGATAGTTATGAGAAGATGTGGGCCACTTGAGGTCTTTTTGAAGGTATAACTTGATCTGCGATCATGCAAACACCAATCTTTGACCACCAATCACATTGTTGCAACTACATCTTGTTTCCTTCCATTAACCACTATGACCATATGAAGTAATAAAATGAAGTGCTTCACAACCTCACAATGATTAGGGACTAGCTACTTCTTAACTGTGTGATAGTGAAAACACGACCAGTTCATAGCATTGCCACGTGAGATACTAACCCAACTACCTACCCTATGAATGAGTGAACAAGGAATTTTGCTATCTCACTATTCTGACCTTGGGTTAGGCTTGACTACCTATGACTATGTGAAAAAGACATTAAATAGACCATCGTAGTCAACTTCTCTTGGTCACATCTTGAATTTTTTTGAACTTGATGTTTCGTATGATCATGTGACTAGCTGCAATCCTGACTATTTTCACCCTCACAACCTATCCTGTGGTTAAAGCATAAACTAGAGAAAAAAAGAGATGGAAGGTAGTTGCATGGTCATGACTAGAAATATTTTTAGGATGTATCATGAAATGTAAAAAATTTTAAGGTTTAGGGATGTAAAGGATATGACCAAGGTGTTACATATCTCTATCATGCATGCATGGCCATTAATGAATAGGCAAGAACGTGGCTACCACCTTGGGTATTATGAGGCTAGTCAACATCTCTACCAATTTGCACAAGGAGGTAGAAATTGGTAACACCTATATCTTCTTTCCCCAATCCCATTTTTCTTAGGGGTCTTAGGTGTTGATATCTATCTCTTGATGTCATTTATTTCAAAAGGTGTTAAACATATTTGAGGTAAACTCTTCACCTCTATTTGATCTTAAATATTTTATCTTTATTCTAGATTCATTCTCAACTCTATTCTTAAACAACTTAAAATTTTTAAATGACTCATACTTTTTTTAAAGAAACTCTACCACTAGTACATTAGGCCTCCATTTTTGACCAAAGGCTTATTTGGGTTGTTAAATTCATGTTTTTTGAAAAAATGGGCCTGATATGGTAAAATTTTTGACCATGGTTAAATTGGTTAAGTTCTGACCTTTACAACATAAGATGTGGATAATAAAAAATGTCACCATAGTGTTAATTTTGTTTTGATTTGGTGCGTGCGTGACTATAGTGGGTGGGAGTTTGGTGTAGGGTCAATATGAAAGGAGAAAGGAGGTAAGAATATGGTCATTAGATATCATTCCAAGTTTGTTATCTATCAAAAAGTTGCAAAGGCAGATTCCAAAGCTATTCAATGCCTTTACATTTTCTCTTTCTCTTCTACTCATCACAATTTACAAAATAGAGCCACTGTTAATTCTTTTAGGTCACAAAGTTGTTTTATAGATGATGATGTTTCTCATAAAATATTTTTGAGAAACCTGCTGCAATCAAACTTGGGCCTAAATACACCTCTTTATTGCCCACATCTTATCTCATGTTTTTTATATGGCTCCAATTTGCGATACAAAAATTATAGCACATTATGTTGACCTTAAAACTCTTCTAAAATGGGATAAGAGTTCTTGAATTACTTGCTCGACTAATTTCAGTTCTACAGACTACTCTTAGTTCACTGGACACCTGTATTCTCTCTATAAGGTCATGTCCCTTTTGCAGCTCAGATTTTCTCTCACCCATTTGGATCTATGCCCCAATATTGAATTCATACTAATGGATGATAATAGACTTTTTTTTTACCAAGGTTCACAAATCTAGAAGTTAGTAAGCACATACTTTACTTGGTAAAAGTCTTGAAATACTGAAATAGTTTTCCATTCCAATGAAGCCTTGAATGTTTTTGGTTTGCTTCTCCTTTATTAATTCTTCAGCTATAATGAAAATTTGAAGTAAAGATGGTAATCCCAACCTTTTCTTGGTACAAAAAGACTTGAAAGAATTTTTTTTTTGTTGTAGGAAACCAACTCCTCTCTTTAAGGGGATTTTAGGTCCCCCCAGGCTCAGTATACATGAAAACAAGTTTGTTATGTTTACTGAAGTCTTATAAATGAATGCTCAATTGAAACCTATCTATACTATGGAGACTAATAAAATGGTGTCTCAATATATCAGAAAACCTTGCTTCTTTCAAATACAGAAACATGATTTAATCATGATATGAAAATGAAAATCATATGGCTTGTGCTTCTGAAAATGTAGAATTTAAAAACTAATGAATAAAAATTCTAATCTGAACACATATCATAAGGTTGAGATAAGAAAGAGTCTGCTATTTAGGATGAACAATGTTTGTTACCAAGTATCCTGGTAGAACTCACACCTGGTGGACTTTAAACCAAACCAAGTTTTTGCCTAAAATGTTAAATGTCTTTTGAAGAAATATCATCAAATAGATGCCTTGCAAAAATCAAATGCAAACTCCTTGCATATGAATTCCATCAAACAATTATATGATTATTGAAATCTGTAGTTAGTAAAAAATCACAAACCAAATAGGTAGTATTCAAGCTTAATTTCATCAAACATAGCAAGGCTTAATACATCAACATTTAATCAAACACATATAGTGATTAAAGTTTCTGATTTTTGATCATAAATTGTCATACAAATGACTAATAACCATGTAGTTTACTAGTGGACAATCATAGTAGTATAACAACAGTTGACATGAAAAAAACTACTTCAAAACCTATCTATTTTGTGATTTCATTTAATCAAACATATAGCAGAAGTCTTTCGAGCTCGTAGCTCAATATTAGATTGGTACAGACATTCATGAAATGACAAATCTTTAATTATTACATCACCTTAAAAAGACCCCAAGAGTTTTCAGATTTTACAATACCTCAATGCTGCAAACTTAAGAAATTTAACTAGTCAATAAAATGTTCTAGATGAAAGCTTGCAACTATAAAAGACTTTGATAGCTGGGGTATGATTGGGACTGCACAGACTGGTTATTATCTTTCATCTCTACCCATGTTCTCAAGCTTTGATGTGAATGGTTGCCTCAAACATCTATTCGAAATCATCTAGCAGCTAATAAACCTTATCAAATATGAAGGAGAAAGTTTGAATATCCTGTACTTGGACTTCTAGACCTACTTCTATTGCATGTCCTATTCTAGCTATTAGAAATTCGTATTTATCTCCAAAATCTGCAATTCAATCCCAATATTAATTTTGATGGAATCCACTAAACTGAATAGATGGGTTTTTGTCCAGTTTTCACTTATTTTAAGGATCTTTGTCCTTAGATAATCCAGTCACTGATTTTCAGCAACAATGGAGAAAAAGTTTCAACATTCAATTCTCATAACATATCTCAAATGAAAGGATGGCCTTTCTTATATAGCTTTTTAGTTGCTAAATGCTTGCACTTCTAGCAATGTGGGATAAAATATTCTTTACTTTTAATTCCTCCTTATGAAGTAGACATTCTTTACTTTTGATTCCTCCTTATGAAGTAGCTTCTCAAACCAACTGGAATAACTTAAAGTGACTTTGCATTATAACTTTATTGTAGTCACTTTGTATTTCAATTAATGGTATGAACTTAATAATTACTTTCTTATTAAAGTATTACAATATTTTAAGTTGACCATTAATCATTGTAAATCAATTCTGACTTCACCAAGACTTAGCCCACTGCATTTACTGCTAACCAGGGTGCTTTATAAAAAGTAGTAAGGGTCCATCGCTATCAACTCTCGATTTACTATAATTATTAAATCTTTGAATACCTGATCAAAACAAAGGGGCCAAAGATCATCACTACAATTGAGGCCAATCTAGGTGCCCTGTTAAATATAGAAGTGCTGGATAAATGACTTACTATAATTAGTAAGTTTATCAAACTGAACCAAATGAAGAGCAATCCTAAATGCTTGTGTACTTCAAAAAGGTAAAGGCCTCCCATTTTGCCAACTGGGAACCCTCTAACCGTCTGACTTAGCCTATGAGGGCCAATGATTAGCTAATCCAAACCACCAACCAAGGTGAGATAAAAGGGGACATTACACATTCCCACACAAATATTTTAAACCAACTTTACAACAACCATAAATGATATAGTTTAAAGTATAGATACTACAAAATCAAAGGAATGAATGTTGTTTGCTTTGTTGAAGGACACTCATATAAGCTACAACATCATTTTCCATATAATTACAATATTCAAACTAGAAACTGGGAGGAAATGAAAAAAGATGATTTATTAATCCAACACAAAGATTGACTGCAAAGGTTATGGCCTCTGTACAAAAGAATATCTGAGTATAGGTAGATTCTATAGATTCAATTACAAATTGTTAGAATTTCAATAGCTAGGAGTCATATGGTTCATCCTCCAGAGAAAAAAATGAATTGAATTTTTTGATTTTCTTGGATGATTTGATTTTCCCTCTTAGATTTCCTTTGACTATCTTTTAAACTTTTGCAACCCATTCGATCTGCGAACATTACTTTTTTGATTCAAAGGTGTTGGTGCCTTTCATGTTTCTCTTAATTCATTTACTATTTTACTTGATTCATTTCACTTGCAACCAGATTAGTTGTCAATCAATAAATATACCATATGACATTAATTACTTTCTTAATTTGGTTAGTAGATTGAAAAAATCAGTTTGAGTTTTCTTTTCCAATGGTAGATTTGCATTTTAGGAATTATACCTGATTTTATTATTAGAACATTTATCAAATTCAATCCCAGGGTGATACGACTTATCTACCAATGAGAAGCTAGATGCTAAATTTAATCAATATATGGATTTTTTGGTGTAACCACCTCATCAAAGACAACTCCCATAGCTACAAATAAACCTTGGGTAGGAAATGCTGGAGGCACTGTCAGCATTAACATTATCATAGCTTTCCTCTAACAAGGTCAGTTTTTCACTCTATATTGTTGAGCATGGAGAAGCACAAATTAAATCATAGCTTTTCATTAACATTTTAACCATCTAAATAGAAGTGCATAAGTACATAAAAAACACACAACACACACTACATAAGAAAACCAAGACTTTATGTAGAATACCCAAGAAGGGATAAACCATGGTGAGGATGAATTCAATATATGAAAGAAGTATTACAAGAGGTTCACTGTTGTACTTGCATTCTATTGATGTGATTTTTATGACCACTTACACATGTAGAACCGAATACTTAGTATTCCAACTAAATGACCAAATCTCTGATAGTCTCTTGAATAAGGAAGCTCGTATGCTAAATGATGTATACACTATATAGATTGTGTGATCAAATGAGAATATCCTAGAGTTTCTTCTAGTCATGGGCTCTCATTCAACGTAATGATGTGATATGTTGGTATCACAAAGAGACTTACGCTGTTCAATCAATGGATATTGACTTTGCAAATACAAACGATTTCACAATTGATGCTCTTCAACTTCTTCTAGAAAAAAAATTGGAACCAAGAAAAGGGTTTAGGAATCTAATCAAGCTCTAATAATGTAAGAGACTATTGATGGTGAGATGCAAATTTTAACCAGTCCATGCTTTGCTTTGTTGACTATGCATAGAAGGATGCCTGTATCTAAGGATGTGGGAGTGATGTTCATATTATTAGTACTAATGAGTCTTTCTTAGAATTCTTGATAGGAAATAATGAGGTTATGCAGCACAATAACCATCTCATGATGCTACCAATCGTGAGTTGCACCATCTAGATGCAATGTTGCAAAATTAATTGCATGTACTTTTGTCATTGCACGAAGAGTCAAGAAAGTGTCTAATTTACTAATGTAATCTCTATCTATGACCTTCATTCTGCCATCAAATGTATGAAGTTTGAGCCTGCTAGTAGCATGTTGAAGATCATTATTTTGGTTCCTTGGTCTTCTTTTTTGCCTTGGCCTGCTATGCTATGTCTTTTTGAGTCATGAATTATCAAAGGGCAAGTGATCTTTAACTCTTTGTGGCAATGCCTCCCACTCATCATGCATGGCCAAGACACTATCAAAAAATGATGCACCTTCTTCTTCTACACTCCATTACTCAGATTCTCCTCAAGAACATTGGATGTGTAGGCTTTTCATAGGTTCTTGTAGAAAATCTTCTTGCCCAAGGGGTCCCATCTCCACTATCATGCTCTTCTTGATCATGTCTTTTTCCTCTAGGCAAGACATCTTCCATATAGATGTTGCAAGCTGCAACAAAACATTTGTCACCATTTTTTTGTCCCACTGCAAAACTCTTGAATATATCCATTGCCTCTCTTTCTTCATTATTTCCTACATTTCTAGGTGGACTACCACCTCTCCTATCAACCATTATCTTTAATGGTAATCTTGTAACTGATCAACATGTTGTTTTGTGCTTCCCGTATGTGTATAGTACCTATGTGGATCAAATCATTACAACTACATATGAAACCCCAACCTTGTAGGATGATAGGAAAATGCTTTGATACCACTATGATGAACACTGCTAGTTCTCTTTATCCAACCTGTGATTGTCTCTAGTTTGTTTTTGCAATGTTTTGGATTTTATTTTTATTTTTTAGAATATATTATTTTTATGCTTTCTTTTTTTTGAGAATAATAAAAATAAAACACAAAGCTTGCATGAAATGAAATATGAAACTACTTGCAAATCACAAGCATAAGTTTCTTTCTATTTATTGATATTTACATTGCAAAGTAATTGCAATTGTTAAATACTGAAATGAGTTTTCATCTTGGATAAAGAACTTGGAATTAAATCATATCCCTTGGAGATTTTCTAGAAACCCCTCCAATTTGTGCACAATGTTCTATTTATAGCTGGGAAACCAATAGGATAATAATGAAGCATAACTTCTAGGTAGTTTGGCCTAGAAACTAGATGCTATGCTGAGGGTCTCGTGTGGGGCCTGTAATGTTGTACGACTACCTTTGAAATTTTTATTTTCAGTCAACAAAATGCAGCTGAAGACCAGCCATGGGAAGTATCTACAAACATGCCTTTATGTTAATTACAAAGCTCCCTAGCTTCACTAATTTAACTAAAATGGACCTCTGTATGAAGCCCACAATCAAACAATGATTCAACTAGTTTTTCCATAGCTTTAAGATTGCATAAACATTGAAGATATTGTCCTTCAATGCTAAAAATGTCTAAAACCCTAGGTCACATTTGAAAACATTAATTAACAAAAACTATGTGTGCAGATATAAACATTAATGACACATGTCCAATTTATTTGCAGGTATATTTTCCTGTAAAGAAAGACCACACCTGACAATATGAATCTAGAACAAAATAATGAGAAAATGGTTGCATTATGGGCTCAGTTCCAAAGAAAACTTGATAATTTCTATTGTCCTTGCAAAAAGTGTAAGGGCTTAAAGAATCGAAGAATTCTAATCACAACAACCTAGAGTCATTGTAGGCAATATGGTCATGTTGAAGGGGGGCATGATTTTCGTCCATTAATAAATGTGGATTTCCTACTAGAGGAACATGGAGGTGTGACTATCAAAGTTGAGGATAACACTCCTATGGAAGAAGATGATAATGTGCCAAAGGACATGATTGAAGAAGATGGTATTGGGGCAAGTGATGAAAAGGCTCACAATGATGGTACTAGAGAATCTGATAATAATGATGAAGATGGTCTTGATATACCTTTACTTGAGAAGGCACACGAGCCCTAATACGAAGGCTCCCAAACAACTCTACTCTCGGCTATAGTGTTGTTGGTGAACTTAAAGGTTATGAATAGTATATCCAATGTAGCAATGTCACGTATGCTAAGGTATGCCATTTTTTTCATGTTCAATGTTAGCATACAATTACTATTCATTATATTAACAATGCATATTTGTTGTTGTATGTTGATTATTGAGTTTTTGTTACCACCATCAAACATTTTGCCTCATTCGTACTGAGAATTATCTAACATTATGGATCAGATTGGAATGAAGTATCAAACAATACATGCATGTCCCAATGATCACATTCTATATCATAAACAACATGAATTTGCAACAGAATGCCCTGATTGTCATGTTAGTAGATATCGGTCAGATCAAATAATAAAAAAGGTGCCTCACAAGGTTCTTCGGTACATTCTCATTATTCCATGTCTTGAATAGTTATTTAAGTGCACTAGCTTGGCACAATTTATCGATTACCATACATGCAATAGAAGTCAGGATGACATTATGCAAATGCCCACTGATGGTTCTACATTTAAAGAGATAGAAGAAATATGGTCACACTTTAAAGAAGAACCTCGTAATCTAAAACTTTCCTTGGCGGCAGACGATGTCATTCCATATGGAGATATGAGATCTATTTACTCAGTATGGCCTATTTTTTTTTATTAACAATAACATTCCTCCTTGGATGTCCATAAAGAGGGAGCACATAATGTTGTCAATGATTGTGCCAGGTATTTTTTTATTTTATAGTTATCTAAATTAATTTATAAATAGTGCATGAAAATGGTTATAATAATTACATAATATTTATGTTCATTCAATTACTAGGTAAATACCAAGGTAAAGATATGAACGTGTATATTGAACCCCTAATTGACGAGTTGTTGAAGTTATGGAATGGCATCACTATGTATGACATCTCTAGACCGATAGGACATTGACAATTTCAATTCCATGCAATGCTTGTATGGACAATACATGATGCCCCTGGGCTAACTCATTTTTGCGATATGTTATATTGTTAAGATCACATATTTTTGGTCTGTTGTAGTGCTTACACATTACGATCGAATTCTTAAGATGTGCATGATAATTGTACATGATCCAATTCTACATGATCTTTTAGTTCTTCAGACAAAGGCAAAATTTGTATGTCTAGTTTGTGGTTCAAAGATGAAATGTCATCATTTGAGAAGTTAAGGAAAGTAGGTGTTTGATGAGTTTAGGCACATTCTCCACAATAATCATAAGTATCAAATTTTCAAAAAACATCTTTTCAATGGGAAAGAAGAGAAGTCATCAAAACCACAAAGAATGACACCTCATTTATGGAAGTTGGAGTACGATCGACTAAATCATCGAGGTAATGTCCATTTTGTCGTCCAAAGTTTATAATTTATATTTTGATAATGTCTTATATTTACTAATGCTATAATTGATGCTCGTGAAGGTCATCAAGGCATCAATGACCAACTTCCTAGAGGAATGAAAAGTTATCCTACTCAATTTAGTAGGTTACCATACTACAAGGATCTCCCAATCACGCATTTGTTTGATGCTATGCATATTGGAAAGAATGTAACAGAGAAACTATGGAAAATGTTGGATGGAAGGCGTGATAGAGAACAAATTGTTAAAATTTGTACTAACATTCATAAATTCAATCATGCACTAAAAGTTTTCATTGAATCAAATAGGAATGGAGACCACATAAATATAAGTGCCCTTCCTTGGTTATTAATAGAGCAAAAAAGTGATGCATTAAAAGAAGTCATAAAAAAAGAAAATTTCCAACAGGATCTGCTACAAATATAAGCACTCTTCTATCAAAGAAAGGTGATTTTGGGCCAGGGTTGAAAACACATGATTGGCATACCTTAAGCTAAGTCACATTTTCTATTTACAGTATAATGTAGTACCAATTGCATTATTTAATAATATATTGAAATGATCATTTTTTAATGATTGCAGTTTGTCCTACCTCTATCCCTTCCACAATAGTTTGACAACAGTATTAAACAAGTTCTAGATGATCTTGGAAAATACATGAGGTTAGAAGAGTGTTTTTTCTTAGATTTGTAGCTTTTTATCTGAAATCTATTGTATAATTTTATTTGAAATCTCCTTTATGTGTTTTTGCGTGTTGAATCTCTTTTAGGTGGTTATCATCTAAAGAAATTGATAAAAAATATATAAAATATTGGAAGAGAAAAATTCCACAGCTTATGTGTGAAATGCAAAAGTGTTTACCTCCAACATTTTTCAATGCTCAAGAACACTACCTCATGCATCCAGTTGCTTTAAAATTGATATTATTTAAAGTATAAATTTAGTTTACTTTTACATTACTCAGTTTGGACTGATAAATCCTTTATGTTTTTTTTGAACATCTTTTTCATATGACATTGAGACTATTTGGACCCACCATATGTAAAAGGTAAGTAGTTTCATATCATTGCCACATAATTTTTCTTTTCTTCTATTTATTGTAATATATTAAAGTTATTGATCTAACAATCTATTTGTTTTTAAAAAGGTGAAATTTACAAGCTGTGGAATTAAAAAATTAGCTGATTGCATCTATTGAGGAGAAATTTGAGAAAAACATTTTTGACACTGGCCTACTTTTGAAAAGAACAACAAAGCATATAAAGACTGTGAGGGATCAGTATAGAAGGGCTTTTAAGGATAACCCAAAGTACGACTATCTTCGATCTTATGATAAGTTCTTTCATCATAATATCTCAGAACTCTGAGAAAGGGTTTCCTGATGATGCGACTAGGGTTTTTCATAGCATCGCATGGATAATTTGTGCAACCATGATGTAACAGTGTAATATTTTTAACTTAACTATAACATTGTAGGACAAAATATGATGGGTTACGCTGCTATGAGGTAGTGAGTTCAACTATGATTGTAGGATCATAAGACTTATGACTATGACTTATGATGCCCAAAAAATGTTTTTCGTGGGATCGTAAAACACAATGAGTAAGCTGCAGATGCTATGATAAAGGAGTTATCGTAGAATCGTGAAAGAAGGTCATTTTTGTCAATTTCTTGATGTGAACTTTTTTATAGGACATCGTGGGATCAGAGAGCCATTAATATAATATTGCAATATTATGAAAGGTCTTTTTAGTTACCTTGTTGTAATATAGTAGAATCTAATCTCTTCAGCAAACATAATGACGAGAAAATAGTTTTGAGCTTCTCAGCCAATCAGTTTTGAATGCAATATGAAAAGTGCATAGTTGGAAATCAATTTGGTGCCTCCTAAGGCTGACCGAATGGATTATGATAGTTCTCAAGCATGTAGAAATCAACGCGATTTAAACATCCATTTAAGAATGTCAACTTATAAGTTTTTTCCACTGTCATTGTTCATCATCTACATAGTCACATTCTGAGTTCATCTTGTGTTGCCTGTGTGAGCTATATCATTGTTTAGAAGTTTATGTGGGAAAGTTTTCTATGGTTACTAAGTTTCTAGTTACATATTTAGAATATCAGACTAGGAGGTGGAAGAGATTTCAGCTAAGGAAATGGTAGTATCAGAGAAGGTAAAACCAGACAGAAAAAACCTAGTCGTTTTCTTGAGGAATCAGTAAAATTGTTCCTTGGATCCACGAATGACAACTCTATTGATGATCATATTTTCTTTGATCCATATGCCAACTACAGAGATGCTAGGTGCCCAGGTACCAATGGTGCTGAGATTTTCTACTTTTTCTACTGCAACCGAGAGAAAGAGGTCCCTATTTGCAATCCCTGGAAGAAGAACCTTGCTAAGGTGATTTTCCCAAAGGTATTTTTGGATGTAGATTTAATGAAAGCTCTATTTAGATGTTATAATCTTGCCACCAAATATTTCCATAGAAAAGATGGAACTGCTCTAGGCACCTTGGATAGAGAATCTTTCATTGAGGCTTTTGGGTTGACCGGGGCAATGGGTCAACCTTTTGATTTGAAGGACTTACAGAGAAGGTTTGATGCAAACTTGGCTGCTTTCACTAGAAATTCATTGCTACAAAATATTCTTGGAGAATTGAAAAGGGTGGGTAACTACCCAAAGAAAATATAGGAGAAGATGCCTATGGACAAGTTTAAAAATTATTTTGTCAAGACCATATATAGTGTCCATAAGGTTATTGGAAAGGATGGGTCTGATGAAGTCTGGGGAGATGAATATATAACTTTTAGAGATGTACAAGATTCTTTCCATGCCCGTGAATATGACTTTTTTAGTCATATATTAGATATCATGAAGGAAAATATTACCGGGGCAAGGTCTAGAGAAATGAGGGAATTCACTCTCCCATACTACTCTCTGCTGACGCACTTGATCCTTTACAGGAATGTAGGGTACACCAGCTTTGACTTTATTGATCAAACCTCTGATCTAGAAGGATCTTTGTTTGTAAAGCTATGGACACAAGTATGGGATAGCTCTTATCACTTTTCTGACTCTGTGTCATTTTAAAATAATTTTAGTGCTATTATAATGAAGATGTTAGACCTGGGGTACTTTAGGGCCCCTAAAATTTTGAAATATCTCTTAAGACCATCCTTGTTGCCTGATGGGAGGAAACTAGATCATAATTGGGGGGATATATTTTTGTTTCCTACTTTTTCTTTGATGAGAGTGTATGGCTATCCTCAGCCACCCCACGTTCTACCAAAATTCATCCCTCCTAAATTGGGATTATTGAATTTATTTGGCAATTGTTCATGGTTAATATGGAATACTTGGGCCCTAAGGTACATAGGGGAACCTTTTTGTGTAGATGCTTTAAAATTGGTGATTTCACCATCGGTAAGGAAGCCCTAGAGCCTATCCATGCTTTTCTGCATCATTTCAACTTGTGCACTGGCCCTTATAGAATGTATGATGCTGAGGGATGGATGAGGGCCACTTTAAAAGAAATGAGAAACTATGTGCTACCCAATTCCAAAGAATTGCACCATGAAGACATCATTCAAAATATAGTAGTAGAGGGGGAGGTACTTGATAAACTTACAAAGTTGGATGATGTACTGAGGGTAGAGAGGGAATTAAAAAGAATTGACTGCCAATTCCTGAGTTTTTATATGGATATCACTTACCCTCATAGAATTAGGAAGATGGTCACATACCATGTTGAAATAATGGCTGAAATGCTAGAGGGTCCAATAGGAGAGGAAGAAAGGGTGTGCCCTGATAGCGCTAAACTAGATGTAGCCATAGAGGTAGAAGAGGAGGATGTACCCCAAGCATCTTGGATGGAAAAGGGGCATAAAAGATAGAAAATTGTATAGGTCCCACCTCAGGTCAACCAAAGAACATTGCAAATTTTTCCAGGGAATAGTCACTATTTTGCTGATATGAAGAAAAATTATCTCCAGACTAGGGCTGATGTAGCAAAAGGCAGTCTAACTGACCTAGAGTTAGCAGCAACAAGATTGGATGAAAGGATCATCCAAGCTCAACAATTATTAGAGGATGATGAATTCCCCAAATCCAATGAATTTAAAAGTTTTTTATATAAGATAAAATAGAGTGAACTTGTCCTCCAAATGAAACCTGATGAATCAGATGAGCAGAGGATGGAGTTGATTGAAAAGCTACACTCCTATGATCCTGAAAGTGAGATAATGACCTTGAAAGAAGCTAGGGATCTTGTTCAAAGAAGTGGCATGTTACTAGTACCTAGTTGGGACCTGGAGCAAGCATTTATGCTTGATCAAATTAGAAGACAAGAGGATGCCATCTCTTATGAGGCAATTGTTGCTGGTGGTTTGAAGAGGGGAACTCATTTTAACATTGATACCAAATCCTTGGCAATTTGGAGTATGGCCCGTGCTTCTAATAAACCAAAATTGATGGATGTGCAGAGCACAGAGCAGGGCAACATGATAATTTGGACTCTATAGGGTAGCACTAGAAAAGAAATCTCCAAGGCACTGAAACATTTCTCATTCATAAATGAGGCCAAGGTGGAGGAGATAGAGGATAAATTATCCCAGGCTATACATGACTACGTTGATGTTAGGAAGCTCTATGAAAATGAGCTTAGAACTAGTCATATATACAGAGAAAGAATTGTTGAACTAGAAAATAGATTCAGAGCACTTGAGGATGAAGTTTCTTCCCTTAAGGAATAGCTAGTACAAGAAGAACAAAGAATGGCTCTAGTTTAGGGGGAAGAGGGATAAGGCACTTCAGTGCTAGCCAAGGATACTGCTCAGGCTCTGGTATAGACTAAGGACATAGAAGAAGAGAAATTCTCATAGCCTAGGAGGATGAGTACTGACACTCAGTCAGTACGGTAGGGAGGAGATGTAAGAATTGGAATCCTTAGGTCCATGATGAGCCATAGGGTTGATACTCTAAAGAACCTATCTCAAAAGGCTCATTGCTCTTTTGTTTCTTTGTAGAGTGCTGAGCCAGTTTGCAATGAAGCACTTTCTTGGTTAACCCCAACTTTCAACCTTTGGGGACCCTACATGAAATTTTTGGATAGATTAATAATGCTAATGGATAAGAAGCTTGACTTACTAGATAAAATTTTCACAATCAAGGAAAGCCTAGAAATGGTGAAAGAACTAAGTGGCCTCTTTTCTGGTAAGTTACAGGTTATACAAGGTAAGCTGAGGACACTTTCAAATGGAATGGAACCATGTATACCATCAATCATCAATACTACTAATGTAATAAAATATTGGCAGGAGTGGTTAGCTTCTTTTGATGACATTTTGACCTGGGAGTCTACATCAGCAAATTTTGAAGATACTTCAGATTCCCCTTTCCATGTTCTAGTTGATTCTCTTTTCAAGACAGAGATAAATTTAAAAAAATTCATTTATGAGTCTAAGGAAATTATGGATGCCAGGTGGGCCAAGGCTACTCAGGATTTACAAGGGGTAAAGGATATTGACTAGCCCACCAAGAGAGAAATTTATGTTTGGGAAGTAGTGGGTGAAATAAAGGGCCTGCTGGCTGGAAGTAGCTAAGATATTTTATATATTTACAGAAAAGGTACAGAAGATAGAAAAGATCAAAGGCTTCAATATTAATATTTTTCTACTTCCTCAGCTACTTACTATTTGATCAATTATTATGGAAGATTGATCTTTTGTATTTATTGTGTTCACCATCCTACAGTTTTAGTTTTCCTTTCAAATTTTGATAGGTGTCCTCCTCTGATCTGTAGCTTGTTGCAATCCTATTTATGGATTCCCAAGATGAGAAGTAGAGGTCGGTTGTTTGTATAATTTTTGATATGAAATATTATTATTTTGCAATCCATCCAGAGTGTGTTGTAATTACTTGAATGATTTCCAAGACAATGCATTTTTTTGAATACAAGGAATATATTCTGAAAATAGTTGTCTCTCAATGTGTTACAGTTTGAGTCTTATCAGTAATACAAAATGAAATGGGAGGATTTATCCTCAACCATCATTATCCTTGAATTTTTGTCTCTTTTTAATACATCCATAACCTTGAGACTGAGTAGATAAATTATCTTTTCAGTTAAATGCATTTTAAATGATTGCATATCTATTACTGATTGCTACTGATTTGAGGAATTAGGTAATTGCTTTCTATAATTGATAAGGTTTAGGATTTATGAGAAGGATGAGAATTAGAATGAAACTAAGAGTTTGATGATAAATTTCTTAATCACAAATTCGATGAAAAAGGTTTAAGTTGCTAACTATTGACTTTGTAGCCCAATGGATAAGACACTGACCCGTCTAGAGGTGTGAAGGCATATTGGAATATTCATGTAACTGTAGGACATTTATATAAAAATCAATATCAATTTTCCATTTTTATGTATTAAAGAACTAAAATTCTAGGTCATGGCTTGTTTTCTAACTCCTTTCCTTGGTTATAATTAGCTACTGCAATCAGGAAATTTATGTAGCAAATCACAAAAGAATATTGACCATATCTGCTATAAGGGTCAGTCTTGCATAGAAGAATCAAGTCATTGAGATATGCAATTTCCAGCCATCATATTCAGTGCCACGAATCTAATATGCACTTTCAGCCACTATATCCCTTCAGATATGGCAAGTTTGAATGACACTATAATTTTATTTTTTAATTTGATTCCAATATTGAAAACTAAGAACTCGAATGACTCAAACATTGTGATCCTGTTACAGCAAACATCTGGAAAATATCTCCTACTTACTAATAATATGTTGCTGTGTTGGGTAGTTAATGGTTGGTTCTTATGGGAAAAATGGTTTTAGAAGCTAAAAAAATGAAGGCCTTTTGAAAAATAATTGAATATTGTAACTGATATAGAAAATATGAATATAATATAATATTTGTGAAATTTTATGTTATTTAAAAATGTGATTCTATATTTTGTTTCCATTTTTTAATCTTGTAGTCCACGTGTTCATCAATGTATCATCAATGGCATTTAGCTATATAAGTTATAGTCTTATTCTAATATATGTCCATTCCCCTTGCACTCAAGCTATTGGGTACAGGTTTGGACTACATCTAAATGAAACTGTTCCCCTGCTTATTAACAGTTGTAAAAGTGCATCTGAAGCTTATGAGGAGCTAAGAGAATATAGCTTGCAGGTGTTAAAAGAATTTGGTTGTAGAGAAATTATGTATTTTCAACTCACACTATTTGTTGACATTAGTGGTTCCATTTTAAAAGTTCATATCATCTATATTGAAAGTATATGTATGTTTTATGAGATGCATCTTTAGATTTCATTCTTCAAATAGAAAACCCTGATTATTCAAAAATCTATAAATAATCACCTTAAAGATGCAATTTGCAGGCATTGGAGAGTTTTGTCCTATGCTATGCCAGAGATGTGGCTGTTTATTGTAATATGATTTTGGAATTTTCTCTGGACTACATAAGCTATGATCCAAACTACACTAATAATATGGAAGAAGATACAGAAGAGAGTAATGGAGGGAGGATGAGTATGTTAAAATTGCTTAAGAGAATTATTTTCTTGAGAAAAATTAATTTTTGCACAATGGTGTCTTTTATTTTCATGTAATTATGAATTTCATGACCATAATGTGAATACTATTCTGTTGATGTAGAGAGAGTGCTGATGAATATAGCGATGATGAGGATATCAGCTGGAAGGTTCAGAGGGCAGTAACTAAGTGTTTGTCTACTGTGATAACATCTCATCTAGAAATGCTATTACAGCTATATGTGGAGGGATGTGCTTTGAACCTTTCTCAATTGTTTCTGGGAGATATTTATCATTTTCATAAAAGTTGACTCTATTTGTCCTATACATTTGCCATGTTTTTTGACCTTTGTGTGCCCAATAATTTTGGCTTAGTGTCTCTTCAAAGTTTATGGTTTACCTCTAAAGAGTGACAAGAATGGTCCTTTGTCTTTGTTAGAGTCAAGATGATACATAAATTCCATTCTCTTGGCATAACACTAACTTGCTAATGTTATGCACAAATAAGAATAAATTGAGTTTGAAATGATATATACCAGTTGTTATCTCATTGCAAAATGTGGTTAGCTTTAGGAATTATTTTATAAGATGTTATGTGAAATGATTGATAGCTAACACCTGCCAAGGAAACATAACTTGCTTCTTCCCATAGCAAATTCTACTCAAGGTTTTGGCATTGTGAAGTGTAGCCCAGTTCTTTATGTGCCAATGGCAATACTAAGAATCCTAAGAGATGGGATGGTGTCTCTCGTTGATGTTATTTCTTTGTTGATAAATATATCTATTTCATTTTCCTTGGTTTGTTAAATGGGAATTAATCTAAGCGGAGAACACTTCGTTATGTTTCCAAGTAAGTGTTTTTATAAATATAAAATGATAGCATTGTTTAGACTTGCACAATACACCAAATTTTTCTTTGCTTCAAGCGACTTGGAGGGGTGACTTGGTGAGATGACTCAGCGTGTGGACTTGGTGAGTGAACTTAAAGAGTCAACTTGGTGAGGCGACTTGGTGAGCATACTTGAACAGTTGACTTGGTGAGTCGACTTTGGGAATAGACCTAGCAAGCTGACATTGTCAGCGGCCTTAAAGAGGTGACTTGGTGGGGCAGATTGGTGAGCCTATGTAAAGAGCCCCACTTCGTGAGATGACTTAGAGAGCTAAATTGGTGAGGAAACTTAAGGAGTCAACTCGTTGAGGTGACTCAATGAGGTGACTTGATGAGCGAACTTAGAGTCAACTTGGCAAGCATACTTGAACAATCGACTTGTTGACATGACTTGGTGGTGAGCTCACCTGGTGAGTGTACTTGAATAGTCAACTTGATGAGCTGAACAAGTGAGCTAACATGGTCAGTGGGCTTAGAGAAGCAACTCAGTGGGGCAACTTGGCAAGCACACATAATGAGCCAACTTGCTGAGGCAAGGTGGTAAAACCACTGGGTGAGCCGACTTGGTGAGCTAACTTAAAGAGTCAACTCATTGAGGTGACTGGGTGGGGGTGACTTGGTGAGTTGACTTAGGGGGTGGACTTGGTGAGTGAACATAAAGAGTCAACTTGGTGAGCACACTTGAATTGTTGGCTTGGCAAGCTGACTAGGGGAGTCAGCTTGGTGAGCTAACATGGCGAGTCCACTTAAAGTGGCAAGTTGGTGGGGAAGGTGGGTGTGACTTGTTGAGCTGACCTAGAGAGTTGGTCTAGGGGGTGGACTTGGTGAGTGAAATTAGAGAGTCAACTTGGTGATCGTACTTCAATTGTCAACTTGGCTAGTTGACTTAGGGAGCCAACCTAATGATCTAACATGGCGAGTGGGATTAAAGTGACAACTTGGTGGGGAAAGTTGGTGAGCCGACTTAGTAAGGCCACTTAGAGATACAACATGGTGAGATGACTTGGTGAGCAAGCTTGATGAGCAAACCTAAAGATTGACCTTGATGAGGTAATTTGGTGGGGTGACTTGATGACTGAACTCAAATAGTCAATTTAGTGAGCATACTTGAATAGTCAACTTGGTGGGGTAAGTTGGCAAGCCAACTTAGCGAGTCTAATCAATCAAGAGGAAATAGTTGAGAGCTTAGAGTGATACAATTTTTAGATGATCATCTGAAATGAAATGGGCATGCGAGTATAAAGAAACTAGAAAGACATTGTGTATAGATGAAGGCATGAAATGGATGGTTTTGGAGCACTCAGCATAGACACTCAACATTCAGTACATATCATCATTCGAGATCAAATGGGTGTATGGGATTATATGCATAGTGAATAACAAAGGAGGGAATTGAACCCTCCCTAAGGCTCATAGTTGTTGAGGTCCACTTCAGCAATGGCCCTTCCTGTGAGATCGCCGTCTAAAACCTTTCTAATGAGATAATGTGTTATGAGCTCTTCATCAGTGGGATGGAACGTGAATCCACATCATCCTAGTGATAACATCAACAAAAATCATGAAGTACCTTTCACAATAGAATCATCTTTTTCTAGTAGGACTACTCAAATATGTATGAACAATCTCCAATTTAGTTGTTGTAGTGAACTTCTTTCTAGGAAAGGAAATTTTATTCTACTTAGCCATAATACATTTTTTGCACACACATTAGTAGGCTTCACAATTTAGGTAAATTTTTGACAGCAAATGTACTACTAGTCTTTACAATGTGATCAAAGTTTATATGACAAAATATTTTATTCCATAACCAACTATTAATTGAAAAACATTACCTCTGGATCTTGTACCAGTGCCAGTCAACTTACCATCTTTATCCTTTATAATGCATCTCTTCTTTGTAAATTATTATAGATATACTTTATCAACTAACTGTCCATAACTTAATAGGTTATGCTTTAATCCATCAACAAAATTGACATCACCAATATTAGTATTTCCATCAAGAATCATAGATCATATTCCCTTCATATGACAAGCTGCATTGTTACCAACTTTGATAATTCCTCCATCGTGACTACTAAACTTAACAACTTTATTCATTTCATGAATCATATGATGCAAATAACCACTATCTATGATCTAATAATATTTCTTTTTAATTTGTGAATCTAGAGATTTTTCTTCTATGACTTCTTTTTCAATATTTTCTTCTTTTACAGATAGAAATCCTATCTCATCATCACTATCACTCTAAAATCTTTCACCAGTCTCGTAATCTTCATTTACATACAAACAAGCTCTAGGCCTTCTAGATTTGAAATTATTTTTATACTTTTTCTCTCTTTTAGGAAACTTAGAACCATAATTTCCAAATTAATTGCAAGTCTAACATTTAAGGATTATCTTACCATCTAGTTCTCTCCTTACAAGTAGGAAAATTTCTTCTATAATTCTTCTATCCTCCTCATATCTAGATTTTCTACTACTAGCATAGTCTCCACTAGTGCTTGTACTTCTTGACAAAGAAGGGTGAACACTTAATGCACTAAAATTTGTTTCCACTATAGGAAAATCTCCAAATTGCTTCAAGATCATAATTTCTACTTCCAATCTTCAAAGAAGAGTCTCTCTGGTAGAATTCTCAGTGCAAGATATGACTAGCTTAATCATTTGTACTGTTTTCTTGAATGGCTTTGTCCAAGTTTTGACGATCTTCCATATAATCTCATGTTCACTTTTAGATACATTGCAAGACTTAATTCATTCAAAAATATTAGACATTCTATCAATATAGGTCCTTATAGATTAATCTTCCATTATCTTAGCATCTTGAAACAAACATATCCAATTGTGTAATTGAATTCTCATATCATATAAATCACCTTCAAATGTAAACTCTAAAGCTTTCAAAATTTCATGAGATGTCTATAAGGAATTTCCTTGTTCGTATTTATTTTTAGGAAGAGCTGACAAGAATGTTTCTTTGGTGAGCATATTGCACATAAATAGATCTCTTCTAGCTTCACCACAATCTTTAGGTTCTCTTTTTTCAACAATCTTCTTTCCATTCTTTTCATCAACCAATGCCCTGGACCCATACATAGGAAATTAGTCTTCATCTTGTCCTTCTAGATGTCATAATTAACTCCATCAAGTTTTGGACTTTCTTTTTTGAAGTAACTTGTCATTGATCTACTTAATTTGTTAAGATTTTCTTTGAAGGACTTGATGCTCTGATACCAATTGTTAGAAAGTAAAGTCCAACAAGACAATTGAGAAGGGGAGAATTAGTTATCCAACTATTAAAACATTTATGAACCTTATTAATATTTAACCATGTGAGAAATATAACCAACAACCATAAGAAGATATTGTTGGGAACAATTCTTCAAATTGTATGTTGTAATTAATGTTACAGAAATGTTAGTATTAATTGAGAAATCAGGCAATGAAGAACTTTTAGTATCAACCAAGAAATTAGGAAATGAAGGACTTTTAGTATTAACCAAGAACTTCCAATATTAACTGAGTGGTCAAGCATCAATGGACTTCTAGTGTTAATTGAGTGATCAATCCCAGCATTGATTGAGTGTCAAAATATTACACTTGTTAATTAATTGACTAATTGGGGATGACTTATTAGATGCTCAATGATTATTTGAAATGGTATTCAATATAACCTATCAAAGCCTATGATATTTAAGAAAGATCAAGAAGTGCAATGAAAAGTGTGAGATATGTAATACATGGAATAAGACAGATACGTGATTGAAGGAAAATGAAGAGCAAGAAAGTGTAGTAGATAAGTTGTAAAGAATATTCTGATCAGTAAAGATCCAGAGCTCTAGCTAGAATAGAGATCTGAATTTATAAAAGTTTCTTCATAAATTAGGTCAAACTAATGTTACCTTCTAACCATTGTAGTAGTGAATCAATCTCTTAATAGAGTTGATTTAAAAGTCAAATTGTAAATCCTTTAACAAGGTAAAATTTCAAGATTGAAGTGTTTGAAGACCTCTAACTAAGTCACTCCTAATAGGGTGATCTAAATACTCTAATAAGGTCACACTTAACACTATGTATTGTAACCTTTAATAGGGTTCGCTCCTAAGAGGGCTCACTTTACAAGAGTGAAAAATATTGTAACTAGTTGCATGATGACTTTCCCAAATTGGGTTTCCACATTAAATATTGGTGTCATTCATGTCCATGTTATTTTATTTATGCTTTATGTTTCTATAACTAAGTTACTAAAGGTTATAACAGATTAATATTCATAAGATTACTTTGTTAACTGAGTTACAATAATAACTTAGTTTTAACCAAGATGGATTAAGTATTTCATTATCACTGAAGAGTTTTATTTGACATCTAGGGGTAGGGAATTTTCTTTGTGGTAACTAATTTACTCCTCCCCTCTAAGTTACTATGTTCATTTCCAACAATTAGTATCAAAGCTTTTGATGCTTACAGGAAAGGTTTCAAGGACATAAGTTAAAGATCAATATTTCATACAGGAGGCAGATTCCTAATATTAATAGAGAAAAAATTTCAGCATAGTATGAATTGATGAAGCTACACCTATCAAGCATTGGAGATACTAGTATACTCTACTTAGAAAATGGATATGTTCCACCACCTAAACCTATGACTATGGAATAGATGAAAGAGGAAAAGATCACAATATAATGATGATTGATATGGATTCCTCTCTCATCTATTCTAAATTTGATGAGATTAAAGATTTTACTAATACATTTGAAATGTGGGAAAAATTATAGAAAGTCTATGAAAGTGATAAAAATGTGCACAGAGCATAGATAGAAGGTTTAAGAGGCAATTTTTTGATCAAATGAAAATGAAATAAGGTGAGAACTTGTCCAATACATTGAGAGCATCAAACAAAGAGTGAGCTCAATAAGAGTTTCCAGAGGAAAAATAATTGATGAAATAGAGGTCAAAAAGGTATTGATAACTCTTCTTCCTATTTATGCTATTAGAGTTTTAGAAATTCAAGAGATGAGATGCAATAAAAAAACTAATATAACTCTCAATTTACTTGTTAGAAGATTCACTTCTTTTGAATTAGATAAATTGGATAACTATCCTCCTAATCCTACCAACTTTGAATCCACATTTAAATACAAACTAACTCTTGGAAGAAAAGGAGGAAACTCAAAAGGAAAACAGGTTGACAATGAAGAATAAGATGATACAAATGAAGATCTTGAAGTCATTGAAGCCCTCCTTGCCAAAATAGTGTCAAAAGGGAATGGTAAATTTAGAGGCAAAATTCCATTGATTTTTTTCTCATGTGAAGAGGTTGATCATATTGTTGCAAGATGTTGAAACAAAGAAGACAAAGAGGAGAGAAGAAATAAAAAGTTCAAAGGCATGAAATACTTCAAGAACTACAAGGAATACAAAGATAAAGGTAAGAAATCTTGTTACATTGCTAAAGATTCTGATAGTGATGATAATGAAGAAGTAGTATATTTTTTTTTTAGGATGAATTTGATAATGATGAAAATGAGAAGATGACAATTATTTCTCATATTATAAAAAATGATTCATGGATCATAGATAGTGGTTGTTCTCATCACATGACTAGTGAAAAAATTAATTTTGAACATTTAGAACACTGTGATGGTGGAAGTGTTAGGTTTGAAAATAGTGAACCATGCTATGTAAAAGGAAAAGGATTCATAGCATTAACTGAAGAAATCAAATGTGACAAGGGTAAGTGCACCAAGCCAAAAGTGGGGTTATAAGTGGCCACTTTTCTTTTTTAATAATAATTATTTTTTAAATTTTAAATTTTTTTTTTTTATGAAATCAACAATATCTAAACTTTGACAAGAATTTGAAGATAATTATGCTCAAAATTTTAAGATATGACAAAACCAAAAGTACTATTCCTTTGAATCTAGTTTCTAAACTAATTTTATTTTCCAAAATTGTTTAGTTTTAGGTCCTCAAAAAGGGGGGCCATAGAAAGTGGTACTATTTTTTAGAAAAAAATATGACATAGTGTGAAGTGTGCCCCCCCCTAAAATTTCAACTTTTTTTTTTTTGAAATTCTTTACTTGCTCTAGTGAAAAGTTACCTTACACAATGTAGTTTATCCCATATTTTTTAGTAATTTTATAATGTGTATTTTTTTAATGAATTTTTATTTGGACACATCCCAAAAATGTGAAATATGTGTGTGCTCCTCCTAGAAATGATTGAAAACTAATCTAAAATATAAACTTTTTTTATTTCAAAGTGTGTAGAATGGAGTCTAGTTTAAAAAAAACTAAGTTGTTGCAAAATTCGATGAATGAGCTAAAATCTACACCCCAATTAGTACACATTCGTTTTTGATAGAAAATAGACATACATTCAAAAAAATTATAGTTGAAAGGCTTGAAATAGTTCAAATTTGAAATAAATTATATGGTTATATAGCTAACATGGTGATCTACAATGTCATGTAACCTAATTTTATTGATGCTCAACCACGAGGAAAATTGAAGGGTAGAACACAAGAAAAATCAATCATTTTTTATATGTTTTCTACAAAACATGCCTTAGACTAATTCAGAGACTCCAAACCTTTGGGTTGGATCCCCAAGGAAAAACCAAGCCTTAGGCTTGGTAGAATCCAAAGCTTTAAATAGCACATGTGCACTATAGTGTGCACACACTATTTAAGGCATTTTAAAATTAAAGCTTACATAGTGCATATGCCCTATAATGCACCCACACCCTATAATCATGAATTTCAATAGAGAGGGAAGGAGAGAGGGAGAGAGGGTAGAGAATGAGAGAGACTAGAGGATGGGGAGAGAGTAGGAGATGGGAGAGGGTTAGATAGGGAGAGAGGGAGGGAGAAATAAAGAGAGAGAGTAGGGGATGGGAGAAGGTGGGATAGGGAGGGAGGGATGAAGAAATGGAGAGAGAGGGAGAGTAGGGGATGGGGGAGGGAGAGAGTGAGAGAGAAGGAGAGTAGTGGATGGCAGAGAGAGAGAGAGAGAGAGAGAGAGAGAGAGAGAGAGAGAGAGAGAGAGATGAAAAATATTTAGTAAAATAGAGGTGTGGGAGAGAGATTTAGCTAGAGAAATATGGAGATGAAGATCAAGATAGATACATGAAAATAAATTTATAAAAAAAAAAAAAAAAAAATATATATATATATATATATATATATATATATATATATAGAGAGAGAGAGAGAGAGAGAGAGAGAGAGAGAGAGAGAGAGAGAGAGAGAGAGAGGGCGAGATAGAGAGAGAGAGTAGGGGATGGGATGGGGATAGAGACAGAGAGTATGGTATGGTATGGTAAGGGGGAGAGAGCTCTCAATCTTGATCTCTGGTGATAAGGAGGCATTTTGAGGAGTATAGTGAGTAAATTCTTCAACTTCTACAAACCACGTGCAAGATGTTGAGGGGAAAGAAGGTAGCAAAAAAAAGAAATGAGATGAAATAAAATGGGCCACGGGTTTGTAGTCCATATATAAAATGTTTTAGGTTTTGAAAGCATGCATGCACTATAACACGTATGCGCTTGGGCTTAGGCTCCACAAGCCTAAGACTTGTAGAAACCAAGCCCAAGTGCATGTGCGCTATAGTGCATGCGTGCTTTTATAATTTTAAAAAGTTGAGTTGCATGTGATCTTTTTTGTACCACAACTCGGTGCATTCACCAATAATGCCTACCGGGTTGAAGGAATAAGAAAATATACTTAGTGTGGCACAATTGAACAACATAGGATATAATGTAGAATTTATGAATGACAAAGCTAAACTAATGGATGGTAAAGGAAATTTGGTTGGGACTAGCAATTAGACAAAATGTAACTTGTTTTACCTAGATCTCACTAAAAATTTATGTTTATTACCACAAATAGAGGAAATTTGGCTATGGCATAAAAGGATGTGGCATGTTACCTTTGATAATATGGTTAGTATAAGAAATAAAAAAATATTAAGAGGCATACCAAATCTGAAGAAACCTAAGATGGCTATATGTAAATGATATCAAATTGGAAAGATGAGTAAAAGAAGTTTTAGAAGTAAGTATTTCAATTTTGAAGAAGTTTTAGAATTAGCACATATAGATTTTTATGAACCAATAGGTCTAGAAAGCTATTGTGGAGACATATACTTCATTCTATTTATTGATGACTATTTTAGGATGATGAATGTAATGTTCTTAAAAGATAAATATGATGCTCTACAAAAGTTGATATGGTATTTGGATAGGGTTGAGAAGGAAATAGGGAAGAATCTGAAATACCTGGGATAAGATAGAGGAGATGAATTTATCTCAAATGAATTCAATGAGTTCTACAATGAAAGAGGAATCAAAAGATAGGTATCAACACCTAGAACAACACAACAAAATGATATAGAAGAAAGAAGGAATAAATCAATCATGGAATGTGCAAGAACACAAATGATTGAGAAAAATGTTGTACCAAAATACTAAGAAGCAATCAACACAATAGTTCATACACTAAACTAAGTTCAACTAAAGTAAGGTACATAGAAAATACCTTATGAATTATAGTATGGGTACAAGCCTAATGCTTGTTATCTTAAAGTATTTGGAATTACATTCTATATCTTGAAAGATGTAAGTAAATGAAATCTAGATGCAAAAAAGTGATGAAGGTAGATTCCTAGGTTACTCCAATAAGAGTAACACATACAATTGTTTAAATCTAGCTACTCACAAAGTCATAGAAAGTGCACATGTGAATATTTATGAGTTTGCAAAAGGAATTGAAGAAAAAAGAAGCAAGGAGCCTAAATACTAGAGAAAGTTTTTTTACTATGAGGAGGAACCTGAGATTTTACTATAGACAATTGAAACCAAGAAAAACCAGAGTAAACCTACCGTGTCAATTCAGACTATACAACTCAAGTTACTCTCAGTTGGGATAGTGTAACTCGAGTTGCAACTAGATTAGACAAAGGAACTAAAGTCATAGGAATTACAAGCTAAGTTGCAACTATATCAGATAGAGGAACCTGAATCATAGATAGAGGAGCCCAAGAAAAAGATATAAGATCATGGAGAAGTAAGTGAACCTAGAAGAAGAGTACCAAAACTTCTAAAATATGTTAGAAGACATCATGGACTTGAACAAATAATCAGAGGAGAGACATATGTTATACTAATAAGAAACAAAATAAAAGGTACATGATTTCTTAGTAAATTTGAAGCTAGATATGTAAAAGATGCTTTAGATTTGACGAAGGTTGGATAGAAGTAATGAATAAAGAAATTGAGAAATACAAAAGAACAAAACCTATTCTCTTGTACCTATACCTAAGGATAAAAATTTGGTTGGCACAAAATGGATATTAAAAAATAATTTAAATGAAAAAGGAGAAATAAAAAAGAACAAGGCAAGGCTAGTATGCAAAGGTTATGGACAAGAAGAAGGTATTAACAATGGAGAAACATTTTCCCCTATTGCAAGTGTTGAATGAGTTAGGATACTACTAGCATATGTTGCACATAAAGGATTCAAAATATATTAGATGGATGTAAAATCAACTTTCTAAAATGGAATCCTACAGGAATAAGTTTACATTGAACAACCTAAAGGTTTCATTGATCCAAACAAAAGAGACATTGTATGTAAACTTCATAAAGCTCTATATGAACTAAAGCAAGCTCCTAGAGCATGGTATGGAAGGCTTCATGGATATCTGGTAAGAATTGGTTTTGGAAAGACAAATCATAATAGTAATTTGTATACAAAGGAAGGACCACATGACAAGATATTACTATGAGAAATATTTTTGGATGGTATCATATTTGGAGGACATGAGATATTATGAAAATCATTTGCTAATGAAATTAGGAAAGAATTTGAAATTTGTATGTTTCGAGAGATATAATTCTTCGTTGGTCTACAAGTTCATCAAATGAAGGATGACATATTCATCACTTAGTCAAAGTACATTAGTGAAAGATTAAAAGCTGGATATAAATTTTCAAAGAATGATGAATCAAAGGAGGTAAACTAGACTACCTACAAATTAATGATTGGGAAAATTTAGTATGTGGTATACAACAGAATTGATATTGCATTGGCAATTGGCATAGTTGCAAGGTTTTTTGCAAATCCTAAAGAAAATCTCATGATGACAATAAAAAGGGTTCTGAGGTACCTAAAATGAACTAAAGGATGTGTTTTATGGTATAAGAAAGGATGAAATATTGAGTTAAGAAACTTTAATAATACACATTGGGTAGGAAGCATTGATGATAGAAAAACCACTAGTGAACGAGCATTCTTTCTTGGAAAGAGATTAGTATCTTGGACAAGAAAGAAGAAAAATCATATTTCTCAATCAATAGTAGAGGAAGAGTATGTTGCTAAAATAGTAAATTGTTCTAACATTATATGGATCAAGCAATTATTTTTAGGAACAAAGGAGGAAATCAAGAAACTAGTAGTTATCTATTGTGATAACACAAGTCCAATCAATATATCCAAAAACCCTATGATGCACAAAAGGAAAAAAAACATTGCAACCAAGTAACATTATCTAAAGGAATTGGTTCTATAGGAGTTGATGAAATCCAATTCTATAGCTCACTAAGATAAGCTACATGCAAATAACCTATCAAAGGGAAACCAAGAAGGAAGAGGTGGAGCTTGGGAAAAAATCCTAAACAGACATGAGAGAGAACACATTACAAAAATAGAAAAATAGTATTTACAATGAGTTGAGAAAATACAATGAGAGAGCCCAAATATAAAGGCCTCATGGAAGCTTGTAGAACAAGCTGGAAAGTGGTAGAAGATAAGGTTGACAACTAAGCACACTTCCACAAAAAGGAGGAACAAACTAGAAGGGAGCAAACTCCGATGTTGTCAACAACTCATCACTACATGCATTAAATACTAAATATTAAATAAATGAATTAACCTAAGTAAGCTTAAGTAAATAGAATAGATAATTAATAATTAATTATTTAATTTAACACCCCCCCTTACATGCAACTTAGGGGAATGTCTTAAGCTCGCAAAACTAAGATGAAATGCAAAATGGGTCTTGGCAACGAGGCCATGTTAGGTACCCATGTACAATGCAAAGAAAATATTTCACACACTAGATTCATGCCTTCTTCCATGGAGGTTCTTCACATCAGTAGTTTCTTTTTGATGGTAGCTTTTGTGGCTTCTTCATGTAGGAGTTGATGAAATCCAACTCCACAACTCACCAAAATCACCTGCATGTAAATAACCCGTCGAAGGGAAACCAAGAAGGAAGAGGTGGAGCTTGGAAAAACCCTAAATGGGCATGAGAAAGAAAAATTGCAAAACAATGAAAATGTATTTACAATGAGAGAGCCTAAATATAAAGGCCTCATGGAAGCTTGTAGAACAAGCTAGAAAGAGGTAGAAGATAAGGTTGACAACCAAGCACACTTCCACAAAAATGTGGAACATGCTAGAAGGGAACAAACTCCCGTGTTGTCAACAACTAACTACTACAACTATTAAATAAATTGATTAACCTAAGTAAGCTTAAGTAAATATAAAAAATAATTAATAAAGTAGGATTTGATAAAATCCAACTCCACAGCTTGTTGAGATCACTTACATGCAAATAGCTTGCTGAAGAGAAACTGAAGGAGCAAGAGTTTGAAGCAAACAATGCAAGAGAAAATATTTTAGAATAGGAAAATGAAATTTCTATGTGAATGAATGAATTTAAAATGAGAGAGAGACTTATTATAAAGGCCTTAAGGAAGCTTGTAGAACAAGCTAGAAGGAGGTAGAGGATAAGGTTGACAACTAAGCACTCTTTTACAAAAAAGTGGAACATGCTAGAAGGGAACAAACTCCCATGTTGTCAACAACTCATCACTACAACTATTAACTACTAAATATTAAATAAATGCATTAACTTAAGTAAGATTAAGTAAATATAATAAATGATTAATAATTAATTAATTAATTAATTACTCTAACACCCCCCAGCTCACCAAGATCACCTGCATGCAAATAACCTGTCAAAGGGAAACCAAGAAGGAAGAGGTGGAGCTTGGGAAAAAACCCTAAATGGACATGAGAGAGAACATATTGCAAAAATAGGAAAATAGTATTTACAATGAGTTGAGAAAATAAAATGAGAGAGCTTGAATACAATGGCCTCATGGAAGCTTGTAGAACAAGTTGGAAAGTGGTAGAAGATAAGGTTGACAATACAACACACTTCCACAAAAAGGTGGAACATGCTAGAAGGGAACAAACTCCCATGTTGTCAACAAATCATCACTACATGCATTAAATACTAAATATTAAATAAATGCATTAACCTAAGTAAGCTTAAGTAAATATAATAAATAATAAATAATAAATTATTTACTCTAATAGGTTCAAGACAAGTAGGTGAGATTGGAATATGTGAATACCAAGGAGCAGTTAGCAAGCATATTTATTAAGGCATTACCTAAGGATGAATTTATGTATCTAAGAGATAAAATAAGGGTTATTCCTCTATCTGATGCTCACTAAAGAAAAAGTTAGTAATGCATCAACCAAGTTTCATTGAAGCTCTATCAAGTTGATGTAGATTATCACACTTTAGGTATGAAATGCATAAATGTTGCATATGTTCTAGTAAACATATTTGTCCTTCAAAAATTAAATCCAAAGAATGACTCAAAATTCCCGAATAGAAGAACAATATCCACTACTAGGATAGAAATACTATCATGAGATTGATAGCTTTTCTCTGAATTGAGAGATACAACTCCCTCCAAGAAAGATATTCAATAAATCTAATAATTAGACAAGTCTTTGACCTAAAGACACAAGGCTTTAACATCCATCCATAAACATGAAATGAATGTAATTACAAGGTTTAATAATAATAAAAAGAGAGAAAGCATAGAAAATAGCCATACAACCAATCATTCAATCCCATTTACATCACATAGACATGGAGAAAAACATCATGTTATTCTATAACTATGAATGACTACAAGACTACATTCAAAACACTAAAGAAATGACCATATGATGAGCATCAATCCAAGAAATATATATTCAAACAATGGAATCTAATGAAGATGAATTTCTATTCATTCTAAACACATAATAAGAAAAACCAAATGCTTGCTCTATCCTTCCAATTGCAAATAAATTAAAGAAAATGAAATTAATCCCCCATTCCCTATTACAATCGATACTTAGAAATATGTGGCCTTCCCCTGTAGCCTTAGGATTGATTAAAAGAACTACCCTTTCTTTGTGAAAATGTCTCAATGAATAATCCCATAGGATCATTATTCGGTTATATAACTAAATGTTTAAAATGATCATCCTCCACTTTAAAGGTTTTAATTTTAATTTTAGAAAGTCACATAAAGGGGAGAAATTTATTTAAAGAATCTCACAAATATTATTATAATAAGGTTTGATTAACATTATTATAATATTCCAATTTCTTGCATTATATAATGCCCATTCTTCTGCAAAAAATTAAATCCATGTTGTTGCTACTAGATGAGGAGGTTGCTAACCTCTTGGATAAATGTCTACATAGTTGACTATAACTTTTGAATGCCAATTAATTTTTCTAATCGCTTTGGTCAAAATTTGGAAAATAGGTCTCATAACAACATATCGAAAAATGAGAAAAATCTAATTATGGGTAAATAGTTATGGCCCCTTCACCAGGACTGATTTTTTTTATTATAAAAAATATGTGATTAGCTTTTATTTAGAAAAGTTGGTTTTTGTTGCTTCATCTTTATCAACAAATGGATGGTGAACTTATTATTAGAGCATGATTAACTGATCCATAATCATAAGATTTGGACTCAAGGTCTAAAATCCTAAAGAATCAACTAAAATAGTTGTGCCTTTGAAGTTGAACTTGAATTGTATGGTTTAGATTCAAGTTCAATAGTTCCTTACAACACTGCTTGCCTTTCGCAATAGAATGAACAATTTAGTTTTTTTGAATACTTCACTGTTTTACCTTCCTTTTTTTTGAACTTGATGACCATAAATGAGTATTCTGAAGCTAGTGTAAATACGAGTTTAGCATAATGCCTACTATATGAAAGATTTTTTCCAACTTTGGTATTATTGACATTAGCTTAACCTCTCTTATAATGAAGTTGTTATACTTCTTTATTTGACCTAGTTATATTAAAGAACATGACTCATTATTCACCACCACCTTTTGGCCTCAGATCTTGGACTCTCGAGAAACTTATAACATGAGTTATGCTTTGTACTTTAAATATGCCAAAGTGACCTTTCAAATTTTGAACTTGAACTTGAACTTTGAGCTGGCATTGTTTAGGTTCAAGTTCAACTTTCATATATGCAGATAGACAGATCAACAATTGGAGGCTAGCCACCCACTTTAAATATTTCTCACTAGTCACAAAACTTGAACTTGAACTCGAAGATTAGAGTCTGAACTGGCATGAACAAAACCGAGAACTTTGACTTTGAGCCTGCTGGGCCAATTTTGAACTTTAAACTTGAACATGAACTTGAACTCACCCAAAGGGTCAAGTTCAAATTCGCTCCTACTCAATAATGAGTATTAAACAAAATCAAGAACTTAAAATTTTTTTTTTTGAGATATCTTTAGGCATTATTTATACCATCTCCTAATGAACCACAATTCTAAATTACAATTTTTGAGTTGAGAATTAAAATTGTGGATCAGTTTGTTTTGATTTACATCAAATAATATTTTAGATAGTAAGGAACATCCAAGTTGTAACTAGATTAGAAAGCTATTTCTTTCATATTTTAATGTTAAATCTCATAGTTAGGATGTAATATAACCCTAGGTACATCCCCTATTAAGCTTTGCTACAATTATTTGAAATGCTTGTGAGGGACTTTATGAAAACTAAATTAATTGATGATTCTTGGTTCAACATTTGACATTGCCCAAAAATATATCTATACCACATGATGCCTACCTCAATTTGGGTTTCTTCTGCTTTTGAAGGAACCACTTAATGTTATGCATTTCTCTTTACAAACAAAAAACTCTATCAATATATGTATTCTTCTACCAAAAATACTTATTTTAAGCAATTAAGAAATTTAATTCTTTCATAGTTTTATACTCAAATTGGATAAAGTATCATGATTCTAAGAGACAGATCACCAGAATGGTCATCATCTTCTGAAGCCACCTCATGGCTAGAATACTTTGCCACACCTTTACTTGCTTCATTTATAATCCTACAATGCCTCCACCCACAATGCACCAATTTTCTAGAAGATTGTGAAGCTTCGTAAGCCACATGCTTTAGGATTGGATTCTTCTTTTGGGTGTTCCTAAATCCCATCTTTGTGCACCCAAAAGCCTGAAAAGACTATGGGGCCCCAACCCATTATAGACACCATCAAAGGGTTTTTGTCTACCGTCTGACCAAAGCCACTATTTTTATAGATCATTCTTAAAGTGGTCTCTATATCCCCAGTAGTTTGCTACAATGTGAAGGTGAGAGTATCTTAGTTTACATGTGAAGGCAAGAATATCTACATGTCTATATACAATTTATAGACTAAGCAACATGCTATCCATTTCTATAAAAGAAGTAATGGTAATCAATACTAAATCATAATCTGGCCTATGAATGGGATTTTGACTTGAACCTTTTTCTTACCTAAAAAAGACACATCCCATCCAAGGATTCCCTAAGAAGTATCCTATCGGCTAATAAGTCATATGAAGCCTACCATTTCATGTAGAGAATAGTGAAATAGTGTTAAGTAATGAGTGCCTTGAATGTGTGTGTATGGGCATTAGGTCTATATATAGAGTTTAATGTAATTACTTCGATGCTATAGCTGATGTGAGGGAAGTGAGTCATTGGATATTTTTAATTACATAGGATGGTGGTTCAGGTTTGTGATAGAGGAAGAATATTGAGTAGAGATATTACATGCTTAAGGGGCAATGCAAACTAGTAAATATTATGACAATCTACAAGGAGTGGATTCTCATGATGTAGATTAAGAAAAGTATGGAGTACAACTACAAATAAAGCTTTAATTTCTCCATAATAATCCATAGTGTTTACTAGTTGTCATCCATATATAGCCCGTAAGGAAGAGAAAGAGTGAGTGAGGGGGGTCAAGATTATAGGAGAGGCTACTATGTGTGTATTTGTGATTATTTTATTAGTAATCAACAAAACAAGAATATTGTTCATATAAAACAATAGTCCAAAAGGCATAAAGGACATATATGCAATTATGTTAGTTCACTGTTCACAAATACATTTTTTTAAATATATTTTTTAATCACAAAAACATTTCAAATTCAAACTTCTAAGTTATAAATAATCTAATAAGTAAATCATAGTACTTATGTTAAGGCCATTTTAAGGCTTTCACCTAGAACTTGCTATGTCCACCCACTAGAAGGAAGTATTGTGTTGGAGATTTCAAAGTTCGAGCATCCCCATATACAATAATGACAATAATGCATGTGAGAGATAATAATGACATGATAAAAAAAGAAGTTATAACTAAAATTATTTTAAGAGGGAAATTAAAAAAATTAATGTTTTAATCATCTCATAGATTAATAAAAGGGATTGTTAGTGTAGTAAAAAACCTCAAGTATCATTTTCAAACTCAGGTATTGTAGCTTAAGTTTTTCAATTTTGCTACTCAGTACGCTACAACCAAATAATATGAAATTGTGATCAATTAGTGTTTGTAACAACAAATTTAAGAAGACTAAGATCATCATGTTACCAATATGGTTGCAATTAGTAGAGATTAATTTTAGTGAATGAAGGCATGAAACATTTCAACAAAGGAAACAAAATATTTCTTTTAATAACATCAAAATGTAGAATGTAGCAATAGCCAAAAAAAGGAACTTAGTGATAGAATGTAAATAGTGAAGAATCATTGTCTATAGCCAGTTAAGTATCCATATGTCCTTGGTTTCTCTCCCTCCCATCCAAAACAAGATTCAATAACCACTTTGAATCGAGATTGTGCATGCAACAACATTCCATATGCATGGATATCAACCAGAGCTAAAAAGATGCAACACATTTACATTAATGACTTGCATAAAAAATGCAAACATGTTGCATTTTTCAGCTCCACTTGATGTCCTATGCATATTGAACTAGGGCCTCCTTTTGCATTGCTTAAACCAAGATGGATGAAACAAATTAATCCAAAATATAGATTTAATCCAAAGTACAAATTTAATCCAAATTTTGGAAGAATACTTTCATTCAATCAAAATCTTAGAAGAATACTTTTATGAGTTTATCTTTTAATTCAGGGCCTTTCTTATTCCACCTTTTAAATAAGAACGAAATTGTTAGATAAAAAAATTAGTTCAAGCTATGTACCTTGAATATATTACAATAAATGGATGAACAAAAAAATGTGGCAACCAATTATATCAAGATACATACCTCTACATAATGTGGGCCAAGATATCTTCAATGTTAAATCATAAAATGTTTCACAAAGAAGACAGTTTCTTGAAAAATTATCACAAGATCATTAGTCAAAAATGAGTTATGAATAAGTAAACTAGAATTACACTCTAAATAATTATAATTAGAAAGTACCTAGAAGCTTAGACAATTTTAAGGAAATCATATATTTCTTGACAATCAAGAATGATGCCTCCAATGATCCAGTAGAAGTAACATGAGCTGCTCTAGGAAAGGCTAGCAAATTATCACTAGTATTGGTACCAATTCTATCATCATGAAAAGGTGTAACTATCCTTGCAAAAAGTTAATCAATTTCACACTATACTCAAATGAAGAAGAAATTAAAAATCGGATCATATTTAATACATAACAAAATGTAGTTCAAAACAAGGATTTACTAGGTCTAGTTGTAGAAGGTGTGGATGTTTACAAGTTCCTTGTTATCGATCCTACAGTCAGCAATCTCAGAGTGTTGGCCTACCTCATGGAAGTAGGCATATGCAAATCATCAACACCTAAAAACTAATTTTATATATATATATATATATATATATATATGTATATATATATGTATATATATATATGTATATATATATGTATATATATATATATATATATGTATGTATGTATGTATATATATGTATACATGTACATATACATACATACATACATACATACATACATACATACATACATACATACATATATATATATATATATATATATATATATATATATATATGTATATAGACACACACACACACACACACACACACACACACACACACGCACAGATATATAGACATATATATACATGCACATATATATACATATACATACATACATACATACATATACATACATACATATATGTATGTATGTATATGTATATATGTATGTATATGTATCTATATATATAGATATATATATACATATATACATATACAAATATACATACATACATACATACAATGTATTGTCTTTTTAAAATATAGATTGCAAAAACATGACAATAAAGTTTGTGCACGATCATGGTCAACCAAACTATGGCCTTAAGTGGCAGTGAAAAATTAACAAATCAGGGTTATGTCAACTTGACACATAATTTTAAAGTGGTTATGGACTTTATATCAAAAATTTGTAAGAAAATAATTTGTAGAAAATTGAATGTAGTTGCTAAACTACTAGGCCTTAGCAAGAGAAAAAAATAATTGATTGGTAAAAAGTTTTAATTTAAATGCAGTACTACAAAAATTTCAAGGCAAAAATAAATAGTAGGTGTATGTCTGGCCACCTTATTCAAAATCAAATGATAATATTTTTTTAATATAATTATAGATATTAAATTTAGACCCATGCCCAGATGTGACGCATATTTTTTGGTATTTTTATTCCACATAAATAATTAAATATGAATTTTCTACCAAATCTTTTTCAAAAAAAAAAAAGTCTCGTGTCTGACCACCTTAACTAATAGAAAATTTTACCAAATTTAATTTAATTTTTTTTCTTATACTAGGTGAAGCATAGAATGTGACACAACTTTTAGATTTAAAAAGTGTTATACCATTTGAAAGTTATAGCTATTTTTCAATCAGTATGTCAATCAACACTTTAGAATAATCTTCATTGATAATTAACTAATAAATAGTTATCAAACTTAGAATTTGACAGAAATTATATCGATGGATTCTCGAGAGCGATATTAAAAAATCTTTTTCGTTTCATTCAATTTTGATCGAAATAACATGGTCAGATGACTACCTGAAGACTGAGTATCACTAAAACCCTTTTCAAATACGTCTTTTGGGTTGACCAGGTAGGCTTGGTAAATACCAAGCCTAATATGATATCGGATTTCAAATTGGATATCCAATATGGCTCAGTGAATTTTCGTGAGAAATTTGAAATCTCAAGTCATTTTGAAGGGAAAACTAGATTTAAGAGTTATAGCTTATGATTTATAAATTATTATTTTTATATCACTATGTAAATATGTATTATAATATATATATATATATATATATATATATATATATATATATATATATATATATATATATATATATATACATATATATATATATATATATATATACATAATGTAAAGATATAACATATAATATATTATGTTATTCTCATTATAATCTATAAATATAATTTATATTATTATTATTTTCACTAAATATAATAACTTTATATGTGTGTGTGTGTGTGTGTGTGTGTGTGTGTATTTTATTAATATATATAATAGCGTAATATTTTTATTAAATATAATAAAGTTTATATATATATATATATATATATATATATATATATATATATATATATGTATGTATGTATATGATAACATAATATTTTTATTAAATATAATAACCTTATTACATTATAGTATATATGTATGTTATTAATATATATATATATATATATATATATATATATAATAGTGTAATATTTTTATTAAATATTAAAGTTATATATATATATATTACAATGTAATATTTTTATTAAATATAATAACTTTATATATATATATACGTTATTAATATATGTAATAACGTAATATATATTATAACGTAATATTTTATAGCTTATGATTTATAAATTATTTTTGTTATATTACTATGTAAATATGTATTATAATATATATATATATATATATATATATATATATATATATATATATATATATATATATATATATAACATAATGTAAAGATATAACATATAATATATTTATATATAATAATATATTATGTTATTCTCATTATAATCTATAAATATAATTTCTATTATTATTATTTTTACTAAATATAATAACGTAATATATATATATATATATATATATGAGTACGTTATTAATATATATATATAATAACGTAATGTTTTTATTAAATATAATAGCCTTATAGATATATATATGTTATTAATATATATTATTATATTAATATGTATGTGATTAATATATATGTATATTATTAATATATATTAGTCAAAGGGGGTCATAGGTTGACCTATGACCCCTTTCGACCCATTACATAACGACATTGACATATTAGAATCGTTCTTATGGATCAAAGGGGGTCATAGGTTGACCTATGACACCTTTCGACACATTACCTAATGACATATGTCTCTAGGGGTACTAGGACCCCTAGGGACATATTAGAATCATTCTTATGGGTCAAAGGGGGTCATAGGTAAACCTATGACCCCATTCAGTCCATTAAATGATGAAATATGTCCCTAAGGGTCTAGGACCCCTAGGGACATATTCGAATCATTCTTATTTGACCCATTAAATGATGACATATGTCCCTCAGGATCTTAGGACACCTAGAGACATATTAGAATCATTTATATGGGTCAAAGGGCGTCATAGGTTGACCTATGACCCCCTTCGACCCATTCCATAATGACATATGTCTCTAGGGGTCTTAGCACCCCTAGGGACATATTAGAATCATTCATATGGGTTGAAGGGGGTCATAAGTTGACTTATGATCCCCTTCGACCCATTACATAATGACATATGTCCTTAGAGATCTTAGGACCCCTAGGGACATATTCGAATCTTTCTTATGGGTCGAAGGGGGTCATAGCTTGACCTATGACCTCTTTCGACACATTACATGGACATATTAGAATCGTTCATATGGGTCAAAGGGGGTCATAGGTCGACCTATGACCCCCTTCAATCCATTACATGAAGACATTTGTCCCTAGAAGTCCTAGGACCCATAGGGACATATTAGAATCATTCATATTGGTCAAAAGGGGTCATAAGTTGACCTAGGACCCCCTTCGACCCATTAAATGATGTCATGTGTCCCTAGGGGTCTTAGTACCCGTAGGGACATATTAGAATTGTTCATACGGGTTAAAAGAGATCATAGGTTGACCTATGACCTCATTCGACTCATTAAATGATGACATGTGTGCCTAGGTGTCCTAGGACCTCTAGGGACATATTAGAATTGTTCATATAGATCAAAGTGTCTCATAAGTTTACCTATGACCCCTTTCGACCCATTAAATGATGACATATGTCCCTACGGGTCCTAGGACACCTAAGGACATATTAAAATTGTTTATAAGGGTCAAAGGGGGTCATAGGTTGACATATGACCCCCTTTGACCCATTACATGATAACATATGTCCCGAAGACCCCTAGGGACATATGAGAATCATTTTTATGGGTCAAAGGGGGGTCATAGGTTGACACATTACATGATGGCATATGTCCCTAGGGGTCCGAGGTCCCCTAGGGACATATTAGAATTGTTCATATGGGTTGAAAGTGGTCATAGGATGACCTATGATCCCCTTCACCCCATTAAATGATGACATATGTCCCTAGGGGTCCTAGGATGCCTAGGGACATATTAGAATTATTCATATGGGTCAAACGGGGTCATAGGTTGATCCATGACCCCCCTTTGACCCATTATATGACGACATATGTCCCTACAAACCCTAGGGACATATAAGACTCGTTCTTATGGGTTAAAGGCGGTCATAGGTAGACTTATGACCCTTTTCAATGTATTACATGATGACATATGTTCGTAGGGGTCCTAGGACCCCTAAGAAAATATTAGAATAGTTCTTATGGGTCAAAGGTGGTCATAGGTTGACCTATGACCCGCTTCGACACATTAAATAATAAAATATATCTTTAGGGGTCTTTGAAACCCTAGGGACATATTAGAATCATTCTTATGGTTCTAAAGGGGTCATAGGTTGACCTATGATCCCCTTTGACCCATTGCATGATGACATATAACCCTAGGGGTCCTAGGAACCCTAGGGACATATTAGAATGCTTCTTATGGATCAAAGGGGGTCATAGGTTGACCTATGACCCCCATCAAGAAATTACATGACGACATATGTCCAAAGGTGTCCTAGGAACCCTAGGGACATATTAGAATTGTTCTTATGGGTCAAACAGAGTCATATGTCCCTAGGACCCCTAGGGACATATTATAATCATTTTTATGGGTCAAAGGGGGTCATAGGTTGACCTATGACCCCCTTCAACCAATTACATGATCGCATATGTGGACAAATTTAAATCATTCTTAAGGGTCAAAGGGGGTTATAGGGTGACCTATGATCCCATTTGACCCATTAAATGATGATATATGTCCCTAAGGGTGCTACGACCCCTAGGGACATATTAGAATCATTCTTATGGGTTAAAGGGGGTCATAGGTTGACCTATGATCCCCTTTGACCCATTACATGACAACATATGTCCCTTAGGGTCTTAAGACCCTTATGAACATATTAAAAAGCTTTCAATGAGTCAAAAGGGGTCATAGGTTGACCTATAACACCTTTTGATCTATTAAATGATGACATATATCCCTAGGGGTGCTAAGACCCCTCGAGACATATTAGAATCATTCATATGAGTCAAAGGGAGTTATAGGTTGACCTATGACCCCCTTGACCAATTACATGACTACATATGTCCCTAAGGTTCCTAGGACCCTTAGGGACATATAAGAACTATTTTTATTAGTCAAAAGTGGTCATAGGTTGACTTATGACCCGCTTTGACCCATTACATGATGACATATGTCCCTAAGGGATCCTAAGAACCCAATGGACATATTTGAATCATTCTGGTGGGTCAAAGAGGGCCATATGGTGACCTGTGATCCCCTTCGACCTATTAAATATTGACATATGTTCTTAGGGGTCCTAGGACCCTTGGGTAGATATTAGAATCGTTCTTATGGGTCGAAAGGGGTAAGAAGTCAACCTATGAGCCACTTTGACTCATATGAATGATTCTAATATGTCCCTAGAGATCCTATGACCCCTAAGGACATATGTCATCGTGTAATGGGTCGAAAGGGTTCATAGGTTAGACTATGATGCAATTTGACTCGTATGAACAATTCTAATATGTCCCTAGGAGTCTTATGACAGCTAGAGACATATGCCATCATGTAATTGGTCGAAGGGGGTCATAAGGCAACCTATGACACCCGTTGACCCATATGAAGCATTCTAATATATTCCAAGGTGTCCTAGGACCCCTAGGGACATATGTTGTCATGTAATGTGTCGAAGTGGGTCATAAGTCAACCTATGACCCATTTTTACCCATAAGAATGATTCTAATATGTCCCTAGGGGTCGTAGGACCCCTAGGGACATATATCGTCATGTAATGAGTTGAAGGAGGTCATAGGTCAACCTATGACCCCTTTTGACCCATATGAATGAATCTAATATGTTCTCTGGTATCCTAGGACTCCTAAGAACATATGTCATCATGTAATATGTCGAAGAAGGTCATAGGTTAACCTATGACCCCCTTTGAGCCATAAAAATGATTTTAATACGTCCCTAAAGGTTGTAGGACCCCTAGTGATATATGTCATCATTTAAAGGGTCGAAGGAGGTCATAGATGAACCTATGATCTCCTTTGACCGATATGAAGCTTTCTAATATGTCCCTAGGGGTCCTAGGACCCCTATGAAAATATATCGTTAAGTAATTGGTCAAAGGGGGTCATAGGTCACACTATGAACCCCTTTGACCTGTTAGAAGGATTCTAATATGTTCCTAGGGGTCTTAGGATCCCTAGGGGCATATGTCATCATGTAATGGGTGGAAGGGGATCATATGTCATCTTATGATGGCCTTTGACCCATAAAAATGATTCTAATTTGTCTGTAGGGGTCTTAGGATCCCTAGGGATATATGTCATCATTTAATGTTTTGAAAAGGGTCATAGTTAAACCTATGACACCCTTTGACCCATAAGAACAATTTTAATATTTCTCTAGGGGTCCTAGGACCCCTAGGGACATATGTCATCATTTAATGGGTCAAATGGAGTCATATGTGACCCTATAACCCCCTTTGACCCATAAAAATGATTCTAATATGTTCCTAGGGGTCCTAGCACCCCTAGGGAAATATATCGTCATGTAATAGGTTGATGGGGGTCATAGGTCAAATTATGACCCCCTTTGACCCATAAGTATGATTTTAATATGTCCGTAGGGGTCCTAGTACCCCTAAAAAAAAATTTCATCATTTAATGGGTTAAAGGGGGTCATAGGTCAACCTATGACCCTTGTTGATCCACAAGAATGATTCTAATATGTCCCTAGGGCTCTTAAGACTGGTAGGGACATATGTCGCAATTTAATGTGTCAAAGTGGGTCATTGGTCAATCTATGACCCCTTTTGACCCATATGAATGATTCTAATATGTCTTTATGGATCCTAGGACCCCTGGGGACATATGTCATCATGTAATGGGTCAAACGGGGTCATAGGTCAACCAATGACCCCTTTTAACCCATATGAATGATTTTAATTTTTCCGTAGAGAGCGTAGGACCCCTGAGGACATAGGTTGTCATGTAATGGCTCGAAGATTTTAATATGTCATTAAAGGTCCTAGGACCCCTACGGATATATGTTGTCATTTAATGCGTCGAAGACCTATGACCCCCTTTGACCCAGATGAAGCATTCTAATATGTCCCTAGGGGTCTTAAGACCCTTAGGGACATATGTCATCATGTAATGGGTCAGAGGGGGTCATAGGTCAACCAATGACCCTTTTTGACCCATAAGATCAATTCTAATATATCCCTAGGGGTCCAAGTACCCCTACCTATATATGTCATCATTTAATGGGTTGAAGCGAGTCATAGGTCAACCATGACACCCTTTGACCTAGATGAAGCATTCTAATATGTTCCTCGGTGTCTTAGGACCCCTAAGGGCATATGTCATCATGTAATGTGTCGAAGTGGGTCATAAGTAAACCTATGACCCCTTTTGACTCATAAGAATGATTTTAATATGTTCCTAAGGGTCCTAAGACCTCTAGGGACATATGTCATCATGTAATGGGTTAAAGGGGATCATAGGTCAACCAATGACCCCTTTTGACCCATATGAATGAATCTAATATGTTCATAGGGGTACTAGGACCCCTAGGGACATATGCCTTCATGTAATATGTCGAATGGGGTCATAAGTTAACCTATGACCCCCTTTGAGCCATAAGAAAAATTCTAATATGTCCCTACGGGTCTTAAGAATTCTAGGGAGATATGTCATCATTTAATGGCTCAAAAGAGGTCATAGATCAACATATGACCCCCTTTTACTCATATGAATCATTCTAATATGTCCCTAGGGGTCCTAGGACCCCTATGAACATATGTCATTACGTAATGGGTTGAAGGGACTTATGACCCCCTTTGACCCATTAGAAGGATTCTAATATGTCCCTAGGGGTTTTAGGACCCATAGAGACCTATGTCATCATGTAATGAGTCGAAGGGGATGATAGGTAACCCTATGACCCACTTTGACTGATAAGAACGATTCTAATATGTCCCTATGAGTCCTAAGACCCGTAGGGATATATGTCATCATTTAATAGGTCAAAGGGGGTCATAGGTCAACCTATGACCCCCTTTGACCCATAAGAATGATTCTAATATGTCCCTAGGTGTCTTAGGACTCCTAGGGACATATGTTAGCATTTAATGGGTCAAATTGGGTCATACGTCACCATATAACCCCCTTTGACCCATAAGAACATTTCTAATACATCCCTACAGAACCTAGGACCCCTAAGGACATATGTCATCATGGAATAGGTTGAAGGTGGTCATAGGTCAACCTATGACCCCCTTTGACCTATAAGAATGATTCTAATATGTCCCTAGTGGTCCTAAGACCCATATGGAGATATGTCATCATTTAATTGGTCGAAGGGGCTCATAGGTCAACCTATGACACTCCTTGACCCATATGAAACATTCTAATATGTCCCTAGGTGTCTTAGGACCCCTAGGGGCATATGTCATCATGAAATTGGTTGAAGGGGGTCATATGTCAACCTATGACCCCTTTGACCCATAAGAATGATTCTAATATGCCCTAGGGGTCCTAGGACCCCTAGTGACATATGTTATAATTTAACGGGTCGAAGGGGGTCATAGGTCAACCTATGACCCCCTTTGACCCATATGAATAATTCTAATATGTTCGTAGGGGTCCTAGGATCCCTAGGGACATATGTCATCATGTAATGGTTCGAAGGGGGTCATAGGATTCTAATATGTCCCTAGGGGTTCTAGGACCCCTAGCGACATATGTTGTCATTTTATAGGTAAAAGGGACCTATGACCCCATTTGACCGATATGAAGTATTCTAATATGTCACCCCTAGGGACATATGCTCTCATGTAATGTGTTGAAGGTGGTCATAGGTCAACCTATCACTCCCTTTGAGCTATACAAATAATTCTAATATGTCCCTAGGGGTCCTAGGACCTCTAAGAATATATGTCATCATTTAATGGGTCGAAGGGTGTCATAGGTCAAGCTATGACCCCCTTTGATCCATATGAATGATTCTAATATGTCCCTATGGGTGCTAGGACCCGTAGGGACATATATCATCATGTAATGGGTCGAAGGGGGCTATAGGTCAACCTATGACCCTCTTTGACTGATATGAAAGATTCTAATATGTCCCTAGGTGTCCTAGGACACCTAGGGACATATGTCATCATGTAATGGGTCATGAACGATTTTAAGATGACCCTAGGGTTTCTAAGACCCCTAGGGACATATGTCATCATGTAATGGGTCGAAAAGGGTCATAGGTCAACCTATGACCCCCTTTGACCCATAAGAATGATTCTAATATGTTCGTAGGGGTCCTAGGACCCCTAGGGACATATGTCGTCATTTAATGGGTTGAAAGGGGTCATAGGTCAATCTATGACACCCCTTGACCCATATGAACGAATTTAATATGTTCCTAGGTGTCTTAGGACCCCTAGAGACATATGTTATCATGTAATATGTCGAAGGGGGTCATAGGTTAACCTGTGACCCCCTTTGATCCATAAAAATGATTCTAATATGTCCCTAAGGGTCCTAGGATCCCTAGGGAGATATGTCGTCATTTGATGGGTTGAAGGGGGTCATATGTCAAACTATGACCCCCTTTGACCCATATGAAGCATTCTAATATGTGCCTAGGGGTCCTAAGACCCCTATGGACATATGTCATTAGGTATTGGGTTGAAGGGTGTCATAGGTCACCTTATGAACCCCTTTGAGCCATTATAAGGATTCTACTATGTCCCTAGGGGTCTTAGGACCCCCAGGGACATATGTCATCATGTAATGGGTCACCTATGACCCCCTTTGACCCATAAAAATGATTATAAGATGTTCTTAGGGGTCCTAGCACCCCTAGGAAAAAATTTCATCATTTAATGGGTAAAGGGAGTCATAGGTCAACCTATGACCCCCGTTGATCCATAAGAACGATTCTAATATGTCCCTAGGGGTCCTAGGACCTGTAGGGACATATGTCATCATTTAATGGGTCAAAGGTGGTTAACCTCCTTTGACCCATATGAACTATTCTAATATGTCCGTAGGGATCTTAGGACCCTTGGGGTCATATGCCATCATTTAATGAGTCAAACAGGGTCATAGGTCAACTTATGACCCCATTTAACCCATATGAATGATTCTAATATGTCCCTAGGGATCGTAGGACCCCTTGGGAAATATGTTGTCATGTAATGGGTTGGGGATTCTAATATGTCCCTAGGGGTCTTAGGACCACTAGGGATATATGTTGTCATTTAATGTGTCGTAGGGGGTCATAGGTCAACCTATGACCCCCTTGGACTCATATGAAGCATTCTAATATGTCCCTAGGGGTCCTAGAACCCCTAGGGACATATGTCATTATGTAATGGGTCAGAGGGCATTATAGGTCAACCTATGACCCCCTTTGACCCATAAGAATGATTGTAATATGTCCCTAGGTGTCTTAGAACCCCTAGCTATATATGTCATCATTTAATGGGTTGAATGGGGTCATAAGTCAACCTATGACACCCTTTGACACATATGAAATATTCTAATATGTCCCTAGATGTCCTAGGACCCCTAGGGACATATGTCATCATGTAATGTGTCAAAGTGGGTGATGAGTCAACCTATGACCCCCTTTGACCCCATAAGAATGATTCTAATATGTCCTTAGGGGTCCTTAGACCCTTAGGGACATATATCATTATGTAATGGGTCAAAATGGGTCATAGGTCACCCTGTGAGCCCCTTTGACCCATAAGAATGATTCTAATATGTCCCTAGGGGTCCTAGGACCCCTATAGACATATGTCATCATTTAATGGGTCAAAAAGCGTCATAGGTCAACCTATAACCCCCTTTGACCCATACGAAGCATTCTAATATGTCCCTAGGGGTCCTAGGTCCCCTAGGGACATATTTCATCATGTAATTTGTCATCAAACCATATGAAAGATTCTAATATGTCCCTAGGGGTCTTAGGACCCTTAGGGACATATGTCATCATGGAATGTGTGAAAGGGGGTCATATGTCACCTTATGATCCCCTTCGACCCATATCAATGATTCTAATATGTCCCTAGGGGTCTTAGGACCCCTAAGGACATATGTCATTGTGGAATGTGTCGAAGGTGGTCATAGGTCACCCTATGACCCCCTTTGACCCATATGAATGATTCTAATATGTCCCTAAGGGTCCTATGACCCCTAGGGACAAATGTCATTTTGTAATATGTTGAAAGGGTTCATAGGTCATCCTGTGATGCCCTTCGACCGATATAAACTATTCTAATATGTCCCTAGGGGTCCTAGGATCCCTTAGGGACATATGTCATCATGGAATATGTCGAAAGGGGTCATAGGTCATCTTGTGAGCTCTTTCGAGCCATATAAATGACTCCACTAAAAATAATAATAATATAGTATAACAATCATATATATATATATAATTTATAGATTATAATAATAATAACATAATATATTATTATATATTAATAATATAAGTCATAATATTAATAATATATTATAGATTATAATTTACTATGATAATAATAATAATATATTCTAGATTATAATTTATATATGATAATAATAATAATATGTATTAATAACATATATATAATATATTACGTTATTATATTTAAAAAAAATAGTAAAAATAACAATAATATATTATAATAACATATATTATATTTATAGACAATAATAACCATAATAATAATAACATAATATATTATTATATATTAATAGATTATATATTATATCTTTACGTTACATTTATATATATATATATATATATATATATATATATATATATATATATATATATATATATATATATATATATATATATATATATATATATATATATATATATATATATATATATATATATATATATATATATATATATATATAATACCTTACTTTCCAGGTTTGGTACTTGGATAGGTGAAAAAAAGTCAGAGTGGATTTTGAAGCGCTTTTAGACGTGTTGAAACTCTATTTTTTTCACATCGCCACTTTTTGGCACACCATGATCCTGCACATACCCAATAGTAATATAAAAATGTCAATAATAATCATGAAGAAAATAATGTCCCTTCTGACAAGTGAGAATTGAAATCACATACGTGTAGGACCTACATTGGTATTTTCATTAGGTGGAACAACTCGGTGTGGTCTCAAAAATTGTTATAAAAAAACATACATATTTTTGTTCATGATTCATAATTTAGTATAAAACATACATCTTTATTGAACTATTGTCCTCAAAAAGGACTCATTGTTGGTTACATCCCAACAGTGTGCTCTACAAAAAAAAATCTTTTCTTGTAGCCTCTTTCTCTTCTGTTGGATATGGATCTACCAAAAGTGCAATAATTTGTAGATTGATGCTCTTAAGGGTCTTTTTATCCAATGTTATAGGGTCATTTCTATATGTGATTTCATCATCACATAATACTGTGGCCACTATATTAACAAGTATTTTTTGTTGTGTAATATGTTCTTTTCCCTTTCTGTATGCATCAAATTGTGACAAAAAACATCGATAAAATAATCAAAACAAGTCCAAAACCTTAACAAAAAAATATAATAATATGACATTTTGTAAAATTACAATTGCATAATTTTTTATACACAAGGTTTACCTATCCTGGAGAAGGGGTGCGAGCAACATCACTACCTCTATCATCTCATGGATTGACCATGTCCCCCTATGACAAAGAATATATATAAAAACATCAGCATAATGAAAGAAATTGTCAACTTAGCAAAAAGCCTTATTAATAAGATGGTATATTATATATTGGAGATCTAATTGGAATTAATTAGTTTAATATTACATATATAGTACTTACAAGTCCCATGATAGTAACTTTCTTTGTATCTATGTGATTTAAATTATAATCTATTAGTAGCTCTTCCCTTGAACTTGTTTATTTTATCGCACATACAAAAACTTGATTTCCCTCACATGTCTTGAAAATGCAATTGGTCCACTTATTAGTTGACCCAGGATTCATACTATTTATAAAACCTAAAATGTTCCCTATTTCTTTTTTCCTTCCATCAATGTATACAACAAGTCTTTTACTTTGATCATTTTCTTTGCATTGTAGATAATTTTCTGATAGTGCATACTTATGCATACATTTTTTATATTGAACTATCTGCATCCAATAAGAAGGTCTTACATACTCCATCAATTCAAAAACTTTGTTATAACTAACCTTTATGCCATCCATGGAAAATAGCCCCAAACCATGCAATGATGATGGAGCTATGCAATATATCCTCTCATTAACAAAAAAATTAGTGTTAACCCATTCTTTCTCAAGATTTATGTACCTCGAGGGAGCCTTGATGTTGCCCTTTATCTCATCATCATAAAAACATGACCCCTTTGAGAATGGAAACATTACATGCATTTATTGAATTTTCTTCTAATATTTTGACCACTAGTTTATCTCTCTTTCATAGACCTACTACATGTCTCACTATCCTCTTCTATTCCCACATTTCCCTCACTCAAGGAAGACAAATTTGATAGATACCTATTTGGTGGTACCTGTAGCCCATCAAATGAGAGATATAGTTGAAGGAGTGAAATATCTGAAGGAGTGAAATATTTTTCTATAAAATGATGCTAATATTGATGAAGTTTGCCTAAAATTAATGTTGAAGGTAAAGAGAAAGCAAGCATGTAATAAACTTATACCTCCCAATCGATGTCACTTAGTACAATCCTCGTTAAAGGGGTATAGTTTTCTGCATATGTAAATCATTTTCCTTAAGTTAGTTACAAATTACATGATAATTATGCTATAAATTACATAGAACATAACATAAAAACTATGCATACATCGTAAAAAACATAAAATCGTATATTTTTTAATTGGTTACCTCTACAAAAAGCATATTATAAGTAATCAACACCAATAATTGAGCATCATAAAAAATATTTCAACCTAATCAACACCTAATACATTTAAATTTATCATGTCATTGATGATCTTCTTTGTCCATCTCATCATGATGAACATAATCATTATCACCATCATCATCAAAATCATTAGAATGACCATTGTCAACATCATGATCATCATTATGACCATCATCGTCGTTGTCATCATCGTCATCATCATCACTATCACCATCACCAATATCATCATCTTTGCTGCCACCACCACTACCACCACCACAACCACCACCACCACCACCATCACCACCATCATCATCATCACCACCATCATCATCATTAATGCCATGACCATCATCACAAACATCTTGGCCATCATCATCATCTTGTTCTTCTTTATCTTTTCCATCATCATCATCTACTTCATCTTCCATTTCTTTAGTACCTTCTTCCTTAATCACATTATACTTTACTGGTTTTTCGCTTAGATTGTGTCTAACAAAAAATGACCAACCCAATTTAGGTTGAATTCCAAAGCAAAATATGTGTTCACATTGACTTGGAAGAACATAGGACTTATTTCCAATTGACACAAATGACCTTTTATTAATCATTGTAAATCTATTATCATGTTTAATAATAGTTCTATCAAGATTATTTTGATTCAGTTTTAGCCTATACCATTTGACACCGAATAGAACTAGTTTGAAAGTCTTAAAGTTGTACTCAATTATATCATCCAAAATTCCATAGTATCTTTTTAAGATTGTTGAGGATGCATGCCATTTATATATGAAATATTGGCAACCTTGAAGGCTACAATTATCCTAGAATCACAAGTTCTCTTCATCTCATCCATCTTTCTTATTTGAAATTTATGGGCATTGTAGTAAATAGCTTTGTGGTGCTTGACCTATCATTTTTCAAACATGAAAAAATTATACATCCATCCATGAGTTGATATTAAAAAAATGGCTCATGATAGATTAACTTATATGTACCTTTCCACCTCTTAAACCATTTGATAGATCAATTACCATTGGTGTAACATTGGGATCTTATAATTACCTCTAACTTTTGTCAATCTACCTTTCCCCATCAATTAATTGCCTTCAAATCTATTAATAGAGTTGAGATACCAAATATGATCTACATGGATCTTTGATGCAAACTTGGGAAGATATTCACTAATGTACACCCATGGTCTAGTAAATCATATATCCCTTGACAATGGAACGCTCAAGGGATGCTCTCTATGGAATCAAGCCTTTCAAAAATGTCAAGTGCCTCTCAACCATCCACATTAACCTAGTTGGTATAGGTCCACACAATTCAATCTCCTTAACTCGATGTATGAGGTAGTCTTCTTGTCCATTGAAAAAGTTGAAGGTAGACACTTTTGCATCTCACACAAAAGCTGAGGAATTTTTATCTTCCATTTCTTTATGTCTTTCTTTTTATCAATTTCTTTAGATGACAACCACATAGAAGATATTCATCATGCAAAAATATATTAATGAAACTAATAAAACTTCTATATAACAAATCTAAAAAATAACACTTCTAACCTCATGTATTTCTCAAGATCATATATAACATGTTTAACTCTCATGTTGTTGAAGTTGTGTGGGAGAGATAGATGTAGAATGTACTGTAGTAATAATAAAATGATCTTTCCAATATATTATAAAATAAAACTTTAATCTGGTTTCCACTGCTATTTGATTCAAGGAAAAAATTTAGTGCATGATTGGATTCATCAATGTCATTGCAAATTTTGAGCAATTTTTTTTTATCATGCCTTCCATCATATTTTCCATAGTCTCTCTATTACATTCTTTCCAATATGCATAGCATCAAAATAATGCACAATTGGAAGGTGCTCGTAGTAAGGAAACCTATTAAACTGTCTAGGATATCTTTTAAGTCCTTTTGGAAGTTTCTGATTGATGCCTTGATGAAGTTTAGGAACATCAAATATATAATTACTAAATAAAAAATAGTATCCAAATTTAAATTTCATATGAAAACTTGCATCAGAAGGAATGACATTATCTTGACAATTCATTCTATTGTACTCCAACTTTCACATGTGAGGTGTCATTCTTCATGGCTTTGATGTTGTCTCTTCTTTCCAATTGAAAAGATGTTTTTTGGAAATTCCATACTTATGATTTTTGTGGAGAAAGTGTCTATGCTCATCGAACAACAACTTTTCTAAAGTTTTTGAATGACAAGATTTCATCTTTGGACCACAAATTGGACATGCAAATTTTTCCTTTGTCTAAAGTCCTACAAGATCGTGTATAATTAGATGACGCATGTACTTTAAGATTCATATTTAAAATTATCACATGCAACTTAAACATACAATGGAATCTTGTTAGCACTATTATATACTAAAAATATGTGTTAACAATTTTACATAGGACAAAAATGTGTTAGGCTAGGGGCATAATGTATTGTCCATACAAGAATTGCACAGAATTGAAATTTCCTTTCACCAATTGGTTTAGAGATATTGTACATAGTAACCCCATTCCATAACTCCAACAACTCATCAATCAAGGGCTTAATATATACTTTAAAATATTTCACTTGATACTTACCTAGTTGAATGAATGTAAACAAACAATAATTATTATGACAATTTTGATACCATGTTTATAAATTAATTTAGATGACTATTGAATGGAAAAATACATGGTACAATCATTGCCAACATTATGTTCTCCCTCTTTACGGACATCCAAGGAGGATTGTTTATATTGTTAATAATAAAAATAGGCTAGACCGAATAAACAAATCTCATCTCTCCAAATGGATTGACATCGTCTATTGCCAATGAAAGCTTCAGATTATGAGGTTCTTCTTTAAATATTGACCACCAATCTTCTATGTCCTTAAGTGTAGAACCATTTGTAGGCATTCACATAATTGTTATGCTGAATTCTAATTATCTGCATGGTAATCCATATTTTGTGCCAAGCTAGTACACATGAATAATCATTGCAGATGTGGAATAATGAGAATGTATTGAAGAACCTTGCAAGGCACCTTTTTGGTTATTTGATCTGATCAATATATACTAATGTGACAATTAGGGTGTTCTATTGCAAATTCATGTTATCTATGATATATAATATGATCATTGGGGAATGCATGTATTGTTTGATACTCCACTACCATATCTTTCATAATGGTTGATAATTCTTAGTAAGAGTGAGATAGAATGTTTGATGGTGGTAACAAAATCTTACCTATCAACTTATGGAAAAAAATTGTCAATATAAAGAACATTAATGGGACACTAACATAGAAGATGACAAAAATGATACTATACCTTAACATACATGAGATTTCTACTTTGGATATATCATTCATAACCTTGAAGTTTACTAGCAATAATACAATAGAGAGAAGTGTTTCTTGCAAGCCTTGGTATAGGGGCTTGTATGCCTTTTCAATTATAGGTATATAAAGGTTCTCCTCCTCATCATTATTAGATTGGTGACTATCACCATCTGCATCATCTTCATTAGTTGCATTAGTAACATCTTCTTTGATCTTGTTCTCTAGCACATTATCATCTTCTTCCATGGGAGCATTACCTCCTACTTCGATGTTCACACCTCCATGTTCCACCAGTTCAAAATCCACATTCACCAAAGGATGAAAATCCTTTCCCCCTTCAATGTGATCATGTTTCCTATAAAGTCTCTGAGCTATTTTGATTAGAATTCTTCAATTCTTTAAGCCCTTGCATTTTTTGCAAGGAAAATAACATTTTGCTTCACCATTTATTTTGAACTAGGACCACAATCTAACAATTGTCATCTTATTGTGTTTTGGGCTCATATTTTTAGGCATTATCTACTAATCTAAAAGCTCATTATGAAGAGTTATGACCCAATTCATATTTTTTTCCTTGTTACAAGACTTAACCTTGCTAGATTTCTCAACCCTTTAAGAAATTATTTAACAAAAACAAAAGTACACTTTCTTGATGAAGAACTCATTGTCCAATAACAATGAAAGTATATCATTAAAAAAAATACTATACTAACATGCCAATGTATGATTATTTAAAGATTAAGCTCACATATAATCTAATCCAGCATGAAGGCTCGCATATATAAAAAATAACATTGATCATAGGTTCATAATAAATGTTCACATACAGAATGGATCTTTATAGTTGACTAACAAAAACTCTTCACAAAATTTGTAGCACAAACTCTAATATGAAATATAAAATTATGCTACCCAAGGGTTAACATATACAATATCATTCCTACTATTCCAAGAAATTGAATTGATTAAATAATTCAATTAGATAGTTCAATTTTCCTAATGTCCAAAATTGTCCTTAACAACTACTATAGTATGTCATTTTTACTCTACTCACCCAAAATATGTGCTAATTAACACAGTAACACTGAAGACCATATTTGAAGCATTCATAGCTATAAATATTGCATATATCAATAATTTAAGCCAATTCTAAAAAGTATTATGTGCTTTCTAACCAAAACTATCTAACTATATACTTGTTCTTGCTCTATACTTGGGCATTTTTCATGAACGACTTCCATTCAAAAGTTATTATCTAACCAAATCACCATATCAATAATCTATATTTTCATCAATGAAAAAATCTATAACTTCATCCTATGATCAGTTTCCTATATATCAAGGGCAAAAGGAAAATGTTTATTAAAACTAAAGAGTGAGGGTCATCCACATAAAGTGGATCCTAGAGGAGGTTACACAAGAAAAAGTTGGAAGGGAAAAGGAAAATTAATTGTAGATATTTCCAATAAGAATTTGGCTTCAATAAACTAAGGTATTTCTATAATTCCTCCAAGATACATACATGTATATCTTAAAGGAAAGAAAGTAGAAAGATTAGTTTCAAAACTTAAGGATGTTGGAATGTTTGTAAAATGATGAGGGAGTGGAAAAATAGTTAAAAAGATTGCAAAATGGTAAAGTAAGTATTGGGGAATCAAATTACTACTAAAACCTATACCATATTAATTCACTATATTTACCAGTCAAATGATCATAAAGCTAATATAGGCTATTTTGCAATGTAGAAAAGTTGGAAAGAATAATAAGCATCCTGTCCTCTTCTCTACTGAAGCCAACTTATGATTACATATAGAAAAGATGGCATTTTCACTTGACTTCCCATTACCAAGTGTTCCTATCTATAAGTGAAAGCATGTAAACTTGATTAAATTAGATTGAGTTCAGTAAGAAACTCTGAGAGAAAAACAAATGAACCTTTAGGGAATGGATCATAAGTCTAATAGAGAACTAATCATTATATGATGTACCAAGGGCCCCTATATTGATTGTTCTAAATTGTTTTCCCTCATTGATGTGGAAACACAATATTGCCTTCTTAGTATGAACAATGTTAAAATCCATCTCAAAAATCATTTTTCAATAATGGTCTCAGATCATGCCACTCTACTGTGCCAGAGACAAAAATTATCTAGAAGTTCATCACCTTCAACAAATCATACATACAATTATCTAAAGTTCAACAAGTATATTGAAATTGATGAAAGTAAGAAAGGATAAAATTAAAAGCATGTCAAAATCCAATAGTGTACAAAATCAAGCCATTTAAATTGGCAATTCAATTCACATGTTTCCACCATTGAAATATGCCAGGACAATTGCTTTCAAAGTGTCATCTCTATAATTATGAACCAGATGCAGAAAAATTCTCATATTATGCCACTATAGAAAATCTATTCACTATATTTAATTGTCAATCAATTATAATTGTTGACCATTTCTCCCATGCGCACCTCCCCCCCACCACCATTTTTCCAAAATTTGACCAATTTCATGAAAACTAGGGTGGTGGCCATGTCTACATCCTTTGACCAATCATTTATTGCCATGCAAGTCTGATATGACACAAGATCCTTGACCTTTTCTCTTTTATTCCTAAGTCTTGAATATTTTCATATTCTCATGCTATACCCTTATAAGATTTCAAGTTGTGATCATGTGACTACCTTCATTGCTTGGTCACTATAGTTCAAGGCTTAATCATTTATTTGGCTATGAGGATGTGAAGTAGTTAAGGATCAAGGTTAGTGGAATTCCACATCATTTCATGCTAACATTCAAAGGTAGGTTATGACAGTGAAAAAGTTAAACCATACCTCAGTCAACTTTAGTTTTGCATCATCACAGATGATTAAGCTTAATGGGTGATGATGCTATGAGTTCCTCATTCACACATTTATAGGAGGTTATGAGTTAATCAAAGTTCAAGATGCAATGCAATGATTACCTTAATCACTCTCTTGCAAGTTCAAACATCAAGGTTAGTGGTCAAGTTGCAAAACCATGAATGCAGTTAGTCATAGGTTTTCATATAGTAAAGGGCAAACCATGGTTAGAGCTATGAAGTGGAAAATGCCTCTTGTGTGCATGTTCACAAGGTTAAAGGCTAGAGCTTGGGTTAAGGTCACAAGCATGTGATAGGTAGAGATGTGTCATGGTGGGCTAGGATCATTTGAGTACTCCTTCATTGCATTGTCACAAAGGTCAGTTTTGATGAAATTTCTAATCAAATGAAAGAAACAAAACTAAATTGATGCATTTCATCGATGAGATTCAGAGTTTTAATTTGTGACCATGCAATGGTCAACTAGTGCAGTCAAAATTTAGTGTTTTGCATCATCATGAAGAATTAAAGATAAACCATGGTTAGTGTGGTGATGGTGTGAGAGATCTTGTTCGTCTGGTCATAAGTGGTTAAGGTCAACCCAAGGTTAGAATGGAGATGTTGCGGTCTTCACCTTTTCACATTTTCGTGAGAGGTTAGGCTTAATTTAGAGTCAAGAAAAAGAAATGGTGATCTTCTTTGTTCACAATGTCATAGGGGGTTGAATGCAAACCTGGGTTAAGGTTGTGATTGTGAAATGGAAAGGTTGTTCTCTAATGTTATGATGAGGGCTGTAGGTTATGATATTATGATAGGAGGAGGATCACAAAGCTAATTTCTAGGTCTCTAGATGTTATGATACTTAGTTATAGTAGCATCATAGAGACAAGTGATCATGTGATGATGTAATGTATAGTTGCAATCTTATGATGGACTTTTCTCATGAGATCGAGAAAGCAGTTGAGGAGGATTTTGAAGATATAAAGGATAAAATTTTTCATAACATCAAAGGATCGTAAGATCATAAGATTGGAAAGGTTGTTGTGTTATGGATTTTTGATGCTATGATAATGATGGTCAGTGATTGTAAGATTGTAGGTTTGAATGTTGAGGCCTCTTAAGCCATGAAGGGGAGCAATGGTAGGATCGTAAGTCAAGATGTGTCAAAGAGTTGATAGATGGTTTGTTCTAATTGGTCAAGGATGCTAACTATGTAATGGGCTTTAGTCTTTTTGTGACCATCAGATCTCAAAGGATCAATAGCTAGTATATCCATGCATTTTCAAGATACTTAGACTTTAGCCGTTGCTGGAATATGAGTGGCTACTGCATATCATGTTGGGCTAGGTTCACAAGGATCTCCTTTTCACATCTTTGCAAGGGTCAAGGACATGTCATCAAATGAGGGTTATTTCTTTCAATCAATGCCTTCCATCAATGAGCTTCAAAGCTTTAAGTCATGACACTACAAAATCTAGAGAATTTATAGTTTTTGTCTCCACTATTAGATCTTCTAGGATCAATGGTCCACATTTGCCTGCTTCTTGAAGGTAAATGGAATTTAGGGAAAGTGGTAATACAAGTATTGGACACATGATTGGGTGGGCCTAATCTTTGGGTTCTTTTGGTTGTAGCATCGCATGAACCAATTTTTGATGGAGTCTTTTATTGAATGAATGTGGATAAGGTTGAATTGATAGTCTTCATCCATAGGATCAGTTTTAGGTCTTCCAATCTTACAATAAACTATTGTCATGAGATCATGAGGGTAAGTTAAAGGACCATTGAAGTCACAACAAATGGATAGTTAACTATGATTTTAAGATCATAGGGGTTAAAGTTGTCACTGCCAATGTTATGGTAGACTGGGATCGTAGGATTGTAAGGTCAAGATGACTATGCTTGTGGCATTGTAAAAGGAGTTAAAGGGTCCCTCAACTATGCAAAAGAGAGAATATCATAAGATCATAAGGATCATAATGTAATGGGGCCAATCCATTTTCATAAGTTATCCAGTTATATCCTCTGATGCTACGATAAGTAGCAAATCATAAGATCTCAAGGGTAGGTTGATAAGCTTCCAAATCTATTAGTTAGGTGTGTTCGTGAGTTCATGTTATCATGGTCTCATAGGATTCTAAGGAAATGAGGAGCCTAATGTCATGACAGAATGATGATTGAAAGATTGTAAGGGTTTGGATGCTTGTTACTGATGCTATGCCAAGGGCTATGTTGTATGGTTGTAAGGGTGGAAATTGATGTTGATGATGATACAAAGGATTTGACTTCAAGAATGATCATAAGATTGTAAGTCCCTAGGATGACCAAAAGGGTATTTTTTCTTCTCCAAGCTAGAAATATAGAGGCATCTTCGACCAATAAATTTGTAGAAAAGGTAAAGGGTAGAGTTTAAAAATAGTTGACCTAATAATGCATCTGATTTGGCATGTTAAGCATGAAGGAAGAAGCTCTTTTAATAGAGAATCAATCTCTTGGATCATCTACAACCACTACGAGTGCTCTCCATGCTTATTCAATGTAGTTTCATCCTTCCTCCACTATGCTTGTCCTTCTTCCCAATTAGGTGATAATGGTTGCCAATTATGTCATTCAAAACAAGATTTGTATGTAAAAGATCAAATTTTCAAGCATGGGAAGGTGTATCTGATCATGTTTCTCTGATCAGGAGTTATGCTCTCACCTATAATCTCAACTTAGTTTTTGAGGTCTAAATTCAATGCAATATTTAGAGTTATGCCTGAACTCTATAAAAGGAGTCGTACATGTATTTTAGGGGTTCCAATTTTTTGCAAAAAGTGATAGTGTCATGATCTCTTAGGAGTCCTTCACACTTCATTTGCACATTTCTTGTAAGCACTGGATGAAATCTTGTTGACTTACGTTGGAGGCTTGAATAAAGGAACAATTCAAGGCCTTTATTTTGTTCATTTTTGTAGTGTAAGCTTCTAATTTGATATACTCCTATGATTAATTATTGAGTCCTTGATTTAGTGTCTCAGTCTTTATTTGCAAGTGAGGTTTAGAATCTTCACACAAGTTGCAAGTCATGACACTTTGGCTTCTTTCAAGTTTTTTTTAAACTGTAAATGCTATCATTCCCTTAGCATCTTATCTTAAGTCCATAGTTCTTGTGAAATATTTATATATGAATACATTTCTGAGATCAATATTGTGTCACCCTTAGCTATTCAAGGTAGTTTCTTCATGTATGCTCAATAATATTGCCATCATAATGTTTGATGCATCACCTTACCCTAAAGTTTTAATTTTAGTATTGCTTCTATCTCTTTCCCTCTTAAGTTTAATTTCTATTTGAAGAGTTAATAGGTGAAGCATCATAAGTAACTAAAATATAACCTAGAGATTAATTCCTACCTTTGATATATCCACTACCTCAGGAGTGTTTCCTATTGGAAATATTCAGGATTTAATAAGTTACTGAGAGGGGAGGGGTGAATCAGTAACTTCAAAACTTTTCTTTGAATTCACCACAAATCCAGCTATATTACTACATACATTAGTATTGAAAGATAAGACATTTATCACACAAAATAACACAATGTTTTGGTGACCCAAAAACCTCCCAAATAGAAAGTAAAACTGGGGTGGGGATGGTACCTACAAAACTTCACTACTGCAGCACAAAGTTGGCCTATTAAGGGTTACATTGACCACTTCTAGTGATCTTATCTACTAGGAGCACAAAGGACAACTAGGTCCACCTTGTTAGAGGATTTACAAACATACAATGAAGTATGCACTCGGTTAAGAGATTTATACAAAGACTGTTAAGTCCACCTTGTTAAAGGATTTAGAAATTGATTCACCTATTAGGATGAAATAGTGGATCTACTTACAACTAATTACTAATAAGATCCTTTATGCATTGATCACCTTATGTGATAGATATGACTTTTTTGCTTCGATATTAACCTTGCTGCATTCCTTAAACTGCTACTGATATTCCTTCACATGTACTTCTCAAAAATATTTCATAGTTCTTCAAATACAAATGATATCTTACATATATACCTTTCCAATTTACAAAACTACAAGGTCAACCAAAATACAAGTGAACAACACATTACAAATTTGACCCAATAGTAAATAACCTAGGTTCATTGAGTTGACTCAGTGACCTTCTGATACTCAGCATCCATTGCATTACACAATATCATCATGCACTTGGTAGAAGTGAAGAAACTATCCATACTAATCACTTGATGTAGTTCTGAACTCAGTGACCACTGATGACTTGGTAGATTTAGTGTCACTTGATAGATACTAAACACTGAGTTTAGCTTGCTTCACTCAGTAAACACTACTTCTTCCAATGCTCAATTTACACAATTTCTATGACACAAACTTACTGCTCAGTAGACACTGTGAAGCACGGTAGACATAGCAGGTCTTCACATTGCCTGTATTCATACGATAGCCATTTTTCTACTCAGTATAAACTACTAAAGCTTGGTTAACACTAGAATGCTTGGTGAGTGTAGGAAACTAAGTCTTGAGCTTGGTAGCTACACTAATATAGATAAGTTTTGTCACTAATGGCAATAATAACTTAATGCCAACAATCTCCCCCTTTGACATTAGTGACAAAACACTTATAAGCCAAAACATATGCACATAATCTAACTCATTGAATTATGATTTTTTAAAATTGATCTTTGTAAAGTTTCTTCATATGCATTCCTACATATATCTCCTTGATGACATATAATGTATTTACAAAGATATTTATGTACATAGCTAGAAACATACACATGCTGAATCTATTGAGTACTATCTCCCTCTTTCACTTATACTGATATCTCTTCTTATATACAATGTTTCCCCTTTTTTGCTTATATTGATATCTCTCCCCCTTTTTGATAGTAATGCCAAAGGGCTACATATACTATCTATATAGTTACACCAAAATGAGATAGAAATTCTTGATGTACCTTGAGAATTAGGGCAAATGAGTTATCCCAATTCTCTTGCAAAATTTGGTAGGTGGAGAGGGCAATCTAAACTTCTGCTAATAATTTGATCATGTGATTAGCCATTGAGAAGTTCTGATCCTGGACCAATGTTTTGCAAATGAGCAATATGTTTTTGCATTCTATCCATTATTGGCAAGATCATGTTCTAAATATAAATCAAGTTTTCTCTTATTCTTGCTTCTTCTTTTAGAATTTTTTCCCTATATGTCTACTAGATATTTGACCTTGGTGTGATGAGAGGAGTTGGAGGAGGGGCCAGTCTGCAAATTTGATGCACTTGATTGCATATCAACATCAATCTTGTTTATCTTTACCTTTATTTCTTTAGTAAAATTGGAGACATCAAAAAGTTTGGCAAAAAATGATGCTGCATTATTAAAAGAATTTTCAAAATTACCCAAAAGTGAGGACAATTCAACTTGTTTGATTGCAATCTACTAAGCAATATGCTATAGCACCTTGTCATCAAACTTCCTTTCAGCCTTTTCAATTAGTTTCTCTTGTCCAAAAGAGTCCTCATTATATTTCTGTACAACCTCTTCTAACTGAATCAAAATGTGTTGAGTGGAACCACTTCAACACCTATAGCTTCTGTAATTATATTCTTGGCATTCTCAATTATTCTATACTCCTCATCCCTTTCAGACCTTAATTGCTTCTGCCTAGCTTTCTACTCTATGAGTTGACTTGCTAACCTCATCTCTTTAATAATAGCAGCATCAAAGTCAATCTTAGGTATTACTATCTTTGTGTCTCAGTCAATGTCTTCTTCAATTTCCTTTGTAGTGATCGGAAGTTTCAATGGTTCCCTTTGTTTTACTTTTGTGATTACTGGTTTAACCTTTAGAAGAGACACAATAGTGTAGATAGAAGGGCTAGCAGTGAAAAATGGGATAGGACTTAAGGATTGAATACCAATAGGAGTACTAACTGAATAAAAAACTGAAACACTTCCCAAAAATGGTGCCACACTCAGTAGAATACCCATAGAAATATCTAAACTAACTAGAATCGAAGTGGACATAGATAATGCTGATGAAAATAAACTATAGAGATAAGTAGAATTGATGAAGACAAAATTGTAGAACTCACTATTGCACTTACAGATGATGCAGGAGCAGAGGGAGCTAACTCGATAGCTGAAGAAGTAACAGTCAGCTTGATAGATGAAGTGCTTAACACTTCAATTGAAGATACTTGGAGCTAGGAGGTGGCTGGTGAAGATTGAGCAATTGATGTTACTGTTGTGCTCACAATCTCACTAGTAGAAGCTGTCTCCACAGATGTGATAGTATGTGGTGGAATGTGAGGAAGAGATGCAATTGCTTTGGCTGCTATTCTGATAAGATCATCTTCATCCTTTTCTTCCTCATTTGCTTCTTCCTCCTTTTCTTCTTCTTCCTTCTCCTCCATTAGAGCATGTGATTCTCCTGCTATAACTATGATTGAAGGAGTATTGTCATCATCATCATCATCATTGTCACTGCTATCATCATCTTTAATTTCAATAGTTTCTTTTGATGGCTTGTTGAGATGATATATATCTCTCCAAATGTGTAAGGCATGCTTAACCACTAATTCTACCTTCTTCTCTTCTACATTAGTCAGATTTGGTTCCAAGTCTCTCAGCTATTGTTCAAAGATGTCCTTTATAGTTTTTTCTACATGGATTTGAGGTTGTATTTGTGCAAGGGAGTATTTCCAAATACCCATATTTTCCATAACTAAGTCCTCAATCTCTTTTTACTCAACTGGTGTGTGAGTCTCATATTTGAGAACTTTGAAGTTGCAAATTCCTGCTCCAACTGTTAACTATTTCATTATTCCCTCAAATTTAGGTGCAAAATTAATAAATACTAGTTCACTTTTACCTTTCCTAGTTCTCCTGGTGAAGACTGTAGTTGGTTTCTTATAAGGTTTGGTGATAAAAACTTTACCTTTCTTCCTTGTTGGTTCCTCTTTCTTTGATTCTTCCTCTTTTTCTTCACATTCCTCCTGTTCATCCTCACCCTTGCCCTCGGTAAGCATTAAGGGAATTTCAACTATCTTTAGTTTAGCAATTCTCTTCTTACCTCTATTGAGAGCTTGAGGAATCTTAATACTAAGTTTTATCCCCTTCTTGGCTTACTCATATGTGCCAAATGTAGGAAGATTAGGATTGGTTGGCTCACTCACTAATGCCTCAATGATGTCTCTACCTTCATCAATGTTAATTTCATAAGGTAGTAGTTTTACCCATGTCACTCTTGGTATGATTGCTTGAATGTACTCTTTATCACAATCCACCATGAAGCATATATCATCCTTATAGTCTTCTAAAAGCTTGGGTGGGATCCATAATTTTTTGTTCATTTTCTCCTTGAACACCTCAAAATAGTTATCCAACACCCTTTCAAAATTTACACCCATTTCTTCAATAAATTCATTTATCTGATAAAAAATAGGGGCTTCTTTCCTCCACATGACTGTGCCCTTAGATGGAAAGAATTTTTGAACATAAAAGAATAAGAAAGTAAGAAATGAACCAAACTTGAAGGGATTGTTGTTGGAAGTTTTATTATTATCAATGTTTTTGTTCAATTGCTTCAGTAACACATCTAACATATCATATTCAAGGTTCTTCTTTATAACCTTGTATGCTAGGTCAAATGCCTCACAAGGAACACTGTTCAAATGGATCAACCTGTAGATCTTATCTGCAACGATGTGGATGCCAAACCTAAGATCTATGTCAATGACATTGTTTATTTTCAAACCTCTACCATCCCACTCGGCTAGGGTTTTCTTTTGCAGTTCCTCCTAACCTAGGGTTTTGGTTGTCTTAGCTTTGCTTAGTATTGGTAGACTCATAACCTTGTGTATCATCTTCTTTGTAATTAGAATGGGTTGCTCCAACCGTAATTGTCCATTGTGGAACTTACTCAATATGTACCTTATCCATTTTACTTGGAAATTATGTAGCAAGTGAGGGATATGAGTTGATCCTTTCATTTCAAAATGATTATCCTCAGGTTTCAAAACTCCATCAACACACATTTTAGCTAGGGCATTATCCACTTCTAATGTCCCTAATTATTCAATAGTACAATTTAAAATGAGTTATGATGTCATTAATCAGGAGTATATTTGATGAGATTTATGACTATGTACCATAAGGATCAAGTGATTTAACAATGGCCATAATGATCTTGAAGTTTGCTGCTTTCCATTGGATGCCCTTAACCAACATTTTAGAACCCTTCTTTGGTTTAGTACTGTTTCCACTAGTAGATGCCATTACTGCTTGGTAGATGATAGAATTCATGAAGATCTCACTGCTAAATTGCTTGAAAACACTATAATGCTCATTCAAATTGCTCTGCACTTTGAATGGTGTGAATGCAGTGAAAAAATGAAGTTTAAATTGCCCCTTTTGTTGAGAAATTTTTATAAATGCTCGGTGCCGTAATGACATAGTGTGTGACAGACTATCATCCACTGACCTAACTTGGCAAGAGTATCAAATTTGCAAACAAATGAAATTTCCTTTACTCCTGACCTCGTTTAGTAAGGTCTTCAACCAACTTTCCTTGGTGGAGTCTACTGCAACTCAACAAAAGATAACCTTTTTGTGATCCTTGTGTATCTATAATACTGATTGGATTATTTGCATTCTTCATATTTGTTGGAACTTCTTATGATTTTCTTGCAGAGTATAGCTCCAACACATTTTTAGGAATTTAGTTTGAGAGGATGGAGTCACCCACTTCTTTAGTGAATTCACTTCCATCATTTGAGCTTGTATCCTCAGTAGATTTAGGAATCCTTTGTTGCTTCATTTGTTTCCTTATGTTGTTAGCCCTTGCTTTCTTTTCATCTTCAACTTTGCTTATATTCATGTAGTTTTTAGCTATATGACCAAGTTTAGTGCATGTGTAACACCTTATAGTAGTATCCTTCTTTCTTAGGTGATGCCTTGCACAACTTATGCCAGTGTGTCCATATTCTCCACAATAATGACATCTATACCAGGTATTGTAATCCCATCCAAATATTTCCTTTACAAGTTGTTTAGTAGGATTGAATGATTTGAATTTTCATTGAGATGCCTTGTGACCATGCTGTTTGCATTTGTGACATTTACCTTCAAATTTTTGTTTCTCCTTGCATTCATTAGCTTTGTGACCATGTTGATTGTAGTTGTAGCACTTTCCATTGAATTTTTCTTTTCCATTGCTTCAACATTTCTTTGATGTATGACCAATTTTCCCACAATGATTGCATGAGGGCTTTTGATTCCTTTTTGCACCTTGCTTGGAAGATTCACCTTCTTCTTCATTGTATCCATGTCCTACTTTACCTTTTTGCCTAAGAAGATTCTGCTCATTTTTTTGATTCAGCTGATTCATGTCTTCTTGAGATTTCATTGTTCTCTCATTGATTTTTTTTTCAACATTTAGGTGATTCTTCAATTTTTCAATGATTTTCTTTTTAGATCTTAGTTCTCTCATTGTTCTTTCATCAATTTCTCTTTTATAATTTAGATCACTTCTTATTCTTTCATTTTGTGCTTTGAGAATCTTGATTTCCTAATTTGCTTCAGTAATTTGATCAATAAAGTCTTCATGCTTATTGGATTGATTTTGTTCTTCATTGTTTCTTGCCTCCAAGTGTTCTTTTGCCTTATTCCTTTATTCCAAAATCTCACATACCCTGATTGATTGAATTTATTGTTCTCTTTTGAGTTTCCTTACTTGCTCTTGCAGAGATCCATTCTTTTCTAGGAGTTCTTTGATTGCCTCATTAGCTTCATCTGAACTGCTTGATGGGAAAAAGTCTTCAATATTTTCTTCAACATAATAATGGTCATTCATTTGTCTTGCATGTTCCTTCCTTCTTTTAAGGGATTGGGAGAGATTCTCCTTTGCTTCCTTGATTTGAGCTATGGCCATCTCCAGATCTACTTTTCATTTTCAATTGCCTTGTCAAGTCTAAATATCTCCATTTTTCCTTAGAGCTTTGCTCAAGCTATTAAACTTTATACTGAGAACCAAAATTCTCTTATACCAATTGTTGGAAATATTCAAGATTTAATAAGTTACTAAGAGGGGAGGGGTGAATCAATAACTTCAAAAATTTTCTTTAAATTTACCACAAATCCATCTATACTACTGCATACATTAGTACTGCAAGATAAGACATTCATCACACAAAAGAACATAATGTTTTGGTAATCCAGAAACCTTCCAAATTTAAAGTAAAACTGGGGTGGGGATGTTACCCACAAAAATTCACTGCTACAACACAAAGTTGGCCTATTAAGGCTTACATGGACCACTTCTGGTGATCTGCCCTATTAGGAGCATAAAGGACTGCTAGATCCACCTTGTTAGAGGATTTACAAACATACAATGAAGTATGCCCTCGGTTAAGAGATTTATACAAAGACTGTTAAGTCTACCTTGTTAAAGGATTTAGAAACTAATTCACCTATTAGGATGAAGTAGTGGATCTACTTACAACTGATTGTTGATAAGATCCTTTATGCACTGATCAACTTATGTGACAAATATGACTTTTCTTCTCCAATATTAACCTTGTTGCATTCCTTAAATTGCTATTGATATTCCTTCGCATGTACTTCTCAAAAATATTTCATAGTTCTTCAAATACAAATGATATCTTACATATATACCTTTCCAATTTACAAAACTACAAGGTCGGCCAAAATACAAGTGAACAACACATTACAAAGTTGACCCAATAGTAAATAACTCGGGTTCACTAAACTAACTTGGTGACTTTTTGATACTCAGCATCCACTACATTACACAACATCATGATGCACTTGGTAGAAGTGAAGGCATAGTCCATAATGATCACTCGATGTAGTTCTAAACTCGGTGACCACTGGTGGCTTGGTAGATGTAGTGTGACTTGGTAGATACTGTACACTGAGTTTACCTTACTTCACTAGGTAAGCACTACTTCTTCCCAATGCTTGGTTTACACTTAATTTCTATGACACAAACTTACTGCTTGGTAGACACTATGAAGCATGGTAGGCACTTCTAGTCTTCACATTGTTTGTATTCACTTAGTAGCCACTATTCTACTTGGTGTAAACTACTGAAGCTTGGTTAACACTAGAATTCTCGGTGAGTGTAGGAAACTAAGTGTTGTCACTAATGGCAATAATAACTTAATGCCAATAGTTTCCATGTTACTCAAAGTGACTGGATGTTAGGATGCATCAAGACACAACTTTTATAAATAAAAATAATAATATAGACTCTTTTGTGATATTAAAAAGATATTAGAATAAATATTAAGCGTCATGTCCTCTTCTCTATTGAAACCAACATGTGATTACATATAGCCAAATAGGTATTTCAGCTTGATTGAGCATTAGAAGGCATTCCTATCCATAAATGAAAGCATGCCAACTTGATTAAATTAGATTAAGTTTAGCAAGCAAGTCCAATAGAAAAAAAAAATTGGCCTTTTACGAAGGGCTCAAAAATCTAATAGAGAACTAATCATTATATAATGTATCAAGGGCCCCTATACTGACTATTCCTTGTTCTTCTCACCCATTGATGTACAAAACTAGACATTTCATTCTCATTAGAAAACGTATGAAGTTCCAACTCAATAATTGTTTTCATTCATTGACTCAGATCATGCCACCCTACCAAGCCATAGACACATTATACAAGAATTCATCACCTTCAATAAATCATACACAGAATGATCTAAAGTTCAAAATGGGAGTTCCTGTGAACATTTTCAACGAGTATATTGGAACTAATTAGAGTAATAAATAATTAACTTGAAACCATGTCAATGTCAACTAGTGTATAGAATTAAGGCATCTCCATTGGAAATTCAATTCACTAGTTTCCATCATTGACATAAGCCAGGACAATTAATTTGAAAGCGACATCTTTGTAATTATGAACCATAATATTATTGATGGGGTAGAACAATAAACCTCTACTATAAATGTTGAATCTTCACATAAATATCTAATACTTATTCAAAGGCCACCCACAATAGAAAATAGAAATGAATTAATTTGTCACCTACCTCTTCTTAATAGAAAAATCTCATTAAAATAATTCAATAGCCCCTATCTTAAGAAACCAATAAATTTGATATCCATGTTCAAAGAGAACATGCCTATGCTATATCAAATATACAAAATGACACTAAATATATATCACTGAACCTGACATGAAATAACTATCCTTTTGCACAAAATTTTGTGAATTAAAAATAAATAAAAATTAGTCAACAGATTGTAAAAGAGTCACCAATAAAGGTTGGATTCCCAATTTTAAAGATCAATTATCTACTCCCACTTGGCTCAGAGCTTTAACTCATTCAAAAATCATGATTATATATATGATATCCACATCTACCAGAGAAGCATTTAGTAATCAACAATAAGTCATAATCTGCATACAACTCATAGAGAAAGCATCATGTTGTAATTCATAGTACTTATGTCAAGGCCATTTTAAGAGGTTCACCTAGAACCCTCTATGTTCACCCACTAAAAGTAAGTACCATGTTGGAGACTTGAAAGTTTGAGCATCCCCATTATCTAAAATAATGACAATAATGACATGATACAAAAATAAGTTGTAACGAAAATGATTTTAATGGATTTAGTTTAGGTTTGACTTCGTTTCAAAAATCCTTTCATATTCTTTACTTAACAAGGCTAGCCTCGTGAAGGTGGAAGCTCATTTGGCCTCTTCCCCCTTATAATCACTCTAAATTCCCCATTAACAACTAAGTAAATATTTAATTCATTCATTTTAGAAGCATATCATTGAATCGTTATAATCACATAACATACATTAACACAATATACAATTTATTAATACATATAAACAATCATCAATAATTTGTGAAAACATCAATCATTATACTCACATAACATTCATTAACATGACACATAATTCATGAATACCTATAAACATTCATCAATAATTTGTGAACATGGCAATCATTATAATCACATAACAATATTCAATAACATGACATGAAATTCACCAATATTCATCATTATTAAGAAACATTCATAAAAATCCATTAATAAGAAACATTCATAAATATCCATCAACACGTTCATTATCAAACAAGGTTTTTTACATTCACTTTTTTTTTTTTTTGAGATAAAGGCTAATAGTAACATCTTGATTATCTTTGAGATCCTATGGCTCTTGTGGTTATGATCTTATGACATGAGGCTTCCTCTTCTTTCATCGAGGACAAGGCTGATGTGCCCTTGCAATAAGAAATAAATGTGTTTAATTTGAAACTTTATTTATATGTTATAAGTATTTCATTAATCTAAAGAACATAACATGGATTTTTCTTTACCTGATAGTGGCACATCATCTACTATCACATTCTATTCAGCCCCAACCTCAACATGCACAACACTAACATCATTCTTTGCATACTCAAAAAATATCACATAAAGGTTACACCAATTGCAATTTAAGATGTTGAATTTTATTAATAATTAGATGGTTAATTTGAAATAAAAATTGAATATGTACTTGTATCATTTTGATGCACATTAAGGTCATCATCATGTGTAGGATCCATGCCTTCATCATCATGAGTAAGATCTGTGCCAGGAGTAGTAGGCTACAGTGATATGTCATGCACACATTATTATCCGTGTTTGAAATTAACATCAAATAGATTATTTTTCATGAAGTTCTCAATTACTATTATTACTCATTTGGCTTATTTACTTGTGTGTCAACCGCTGCACCAAAATCATCTACACCTTTTTAACCACTGAAATCTATGCAGTGGCAGGAAACCACTGCTTTATAGCCTTCCTTGAAGCCAATTTGTTTGTCCTCTTCTGTGAGTGCTAGATTAAATTCAATTCCCAACATTTTTTGCATAATATCATCAATAATTAATGTATTTCTTATTTTTAATTTTATATAAAAAAATTGATATGAAATTTAGTTTACTACTACTTACAAGGCATGAGTGAATTTTCACATATCCACTAGAGCCAAGATGGTGTTGACCAACCTTCTCTTTCCTAGATTTTGTTGCCTTTGATGTGTCCTACAGCCTATATATATGTAAACTTTGAAAAATGTTAGATTATATAAATCCATAATGAACATGACTGATCTTCTCTATTAAACTCTTTAACAGATTAACATGTGAAATAAAAGCACAAATTCTTGAATGAGACACATTTTGTATCTGGAGTATAACTTACACATTGCTAACATCAACATGTTATAGAATTTATTTTATGTGTCAAATGTAATAAGGATTAAATCATTAATGGGTGTCTTGTTTATATTCAGTGAATCAACTTCTATATACTAAAGAAAAGAGTTACAAATATGACAATATATAATCATATGCATTTATAAAGACAAGATACAATCATTCCTTGCATTTATCTCCATCTAACTAGTATTAATTGATGCTATGTAAAATCCATCTAATTTAATATGATGTAATGCTAGCATAGCTCCACTAAATGTATCATAAATAATAATGAATGTTGGGCATACGTGAAATGAAAGGTGAAATAAAGAAGAAGGGGATATTGGTGAGTTGAACATCCATTACTGTCATTAATTATAGTAAGAATATAAGAGAGGGAGGCATATTAAATACCATTAATATGAAATCGGCTACATGTCTAAAAAGGATATATCTTTTAAAATAATATGTTTCTTAAGTCTTCAAAAAAATGTTGTTTGAATATATTCAAGAGAGTTGAAGGCAAAGTGATATTTTTTTGGGTGCTCATCCAAAAATGATGGTAGCCATGAAACCACATTTTGAACATGGATGATATATGCTTCTACTAGCTGCATTTGTGTACTGGGGATTTCATACCTCCAAAAAATTCCCTGTCTCAACAAAGGAAAAAAAGGCACCAAGGAATCTTCCTTGCAACTTGGCTTGGAGGTTGTTTAACAAATTAAATTAGGACTTCAACCTAAAATTATTCTGTTCACTCATTGCAACACACAAGACAACATCTCTAAGGGGCACATGTTCATTTTCATTTACTTAGAAAGTTTTAAAATCCCAAAGGCAAAAGGTCTCACTGCTCACTACTCACTATTAGACAATAAAGGCAAAAGGAAAAGGTAATGGAAAAAGGCCTCACTTCTCATTGTTAGACAATAAATACTATGCAAATTCAGAATATGAATACATCTCTTATATGATTCTCATTGTATGAAGAATACAATAAATCAACATTCTTGAAAAAAAATGTGATTGCAGTTTTTGAGACACATACCTATTTTTTTGGGTGGTGGGTTAATTCCTTTATCCCTTAGTCTCTTCTCTTTTGCATCTTTAATTATTTCATTCCACTCCATCTATGGCACCATAGGAGGACGTTCATACTTTGGTTTGAGCTTTAGAGCCCTTTTGTATTGGTCTCTCACAGTCTTTAGATGTTTGCAAGCTTTTTTTATAATTTGGGCTCTATTCAAAATATTTTGACCAAACAACTCTTCCATAGTTTTTATTAGATTATCTTTTAATTCAAGGGCATGCTCAATCCATATTTTAACAAAAAAAATATTTTTAGATAAAAAAATTAGTTCAAGGATGAATGAAAAAATGTACCAACCAATTATATGAAGCTATGTACCTTTTACATAATGTGGGCCCAAATATCTTCAATGTTAAATCATAAAAAGTTTCATAAAAAATATTGTTTGCTAGAAAATTATCACCACATCATTAGTAAAAAATGAGTTATGAATAAGTAAGCTACAATTACACTCTAAATAATTATAATTTTTGAGTACCTGGAAGCTTAGGCAATTTTAAGGGAATTATATCTTTCTCAGTCATCAACAATGATGTCTCCAATGATCTAGTACAAGTAACATGGGCTACTCCAAGAAAGGCTAGTAAATTATCAGTAGTACTGGTATTAGTTCTATCATCAACATGACAAGGTTTACCTGACACATAATAAAGTTAATCAATGCCATAATATACTCAAATGAACAAGAAAGTACAAATATTATAAAATTCTACACATAAAAAATTTAACAAAACAAGGATTTACCATCTCTAGTTGTAGTAGGTGTGGAGGTTTGCATGCTCCTTGTTGCCGATCCTATAGTCGACGATCTCAGAGTATTGGTAGGCCTCATGGAAGTAGGCATATGAAAATCATCAGCACCTAAAAAATTATCATATATATATAGAATGTATTTTTCATGTCCGCTATTTTCCTCTAATAGAATTTAATAATAAATAATGAATAACAATAACATCACTATCAGGAGAAACTCTCTACCAATGAGCCATTCTAAATAAATATTATCAAGTCAAGGGTAAGCATTATACCACTATAAGTGGAATGAGTCCTATAGCAATATATTAGGAGCAACAAATCATAATCTCACAATAAGCAATATTTGAAAGATAATTGCATATGTACAACACCATATGGCCAATAAACATCATACAAAAAAAAAGAGAACAATGATTTAATTGTATAAATAGTATTAAATATACTCCTAACCTTGTTTTGAAATTTCTATTTATAATACCAAAACTTCTAAGTAAAGGCCAAACAATCAACCAAAGTACCCATCATTGGAAAATAAAGCAATTAATGAAACTTGAACCAAAAATATCCTATTTCTAATATGAAAATTAATATATGCAAATGGAAATAATCACAATTTGATAAGGAATCTGATGGAAATATTTTCATTAATGCCAAAAGAATTTGGGTGATTGTTAGAAGTTGTCATTGATGTCAAAAGTGTGCTTATTAGGAAAATTTATATCAAGACCAACATATACATTACTTGGTATTTGAGCATTGCAAATAAGTATGAATAAACCAATCATAATTGAACTTGAAGGACAAATTGATTCACTGAAGAGTGCATTGAAAATTGTGATATGGAGTGATGTTCCACACACTAACCAAGAAGAAACATTATCTACAATTGTAGATATAAAAATAAGATCCATTTATTAATAAATACTGTGCGCTAGTATTGGAGATAGCAAATGAAGGAGAGACACATAAGAAAAGGAAAACCAAGATGGAAATAACCGACATTAATAATGTTCTAGTAGAATGAACAGTCAACATTAAAGAGCATGTAGATCAGGAGTGATATGTATATATACAACGAGATTATATTGAAAGAGTTCATTACTCATTAACCAAGAAATGTATAGCAGAAGTAATGAAGAGAAGACAACATTGGGTACCATGCATTAAATGAGATAAAGAGAAACTTTACAAATCATATGTTGAGTCACTTCAAAGCCAATAGATAGTATTAAAGAAACTTTTAGCGATAACCCATATGACCAATGACTGACTGTTATGTATAACACAGATATTAGAATCATATCATCACAAGCTCATGGACATGGAACTGGTGAAGAGGATATACATTTAAGACTATATCATCATAATGGTTAAACAATTATAATTAGAAAATATATATGAGTTTTCCAAAAAAGTGATTATCTTAAGTATCAAAGAATGAACACAAGTGGTCAAGTAAAGGAGAAGAGTGAACATGAAAATAGTAATATAAAACTATCAATATTATTCATGAAGAAAATAACGTCCCTTCTAATGATTGACAATTGTAATCACACACCTATAGGAAATACACTAGTACCCTTGTCAGGTGGAAGAACTTGGTGTGGTCTCCAAAAATCATATAACAAAACATACATAATGTGGTTGATGATCCATAAATTAGTATAAAACATAAAGCTTTATTGAACTATTGTCCTAGAAAAAAACTCATTGTTGCTTTCTTCAAGATAGCGTGCTCTATTTCACAATTCATTTCTTGTGTCTTCTTTTTCTTCTATTGGATTTGGATCCATCACAAGCCCAAGAATTTGTAGATTGACATTCTTCAGGGTTTTTTTACATAGGCTAACATGGTCATTTCTATATGTGATGCCACCATTGCATAATATAGTGGCTGCCATATCAACAAGTAATTGTTGTTGTGTAATTTGTGATGTAGGAGCATCCTGGGTGTAAGAGCAATCTTGCATCACCCAACAATATTTTCTTTTTAGTCTTTTCTATTTCAATAAGAACTAGTAGATAGGGTGGTTACTATTTATGGGAACTTGTGATTTGTAGTAAGTTTGTGATATGAGCTTAGAATATTCTCATTTTCTACATGAAGGTTCATTTTATACTTATAAGCCTAGCAAATCTCATTGCTCTAGCTTAAGTATCAAAGAAGTTATTCCAAATTTTTGATAGAAATTTTTGTAGAAAAATATTCAGGCTCATTGTTGGAGGCCTTAGAGTGCCCGGATGAGGTTCAAAAACTCAATGGAAGGGTGCTTGCATCATTCCAAGCCTATATAATAATAGGAGCTGGCATTTCCAAAAAGAAAAATAGCCAATCAGAGCAACTGTTTGAGAGTTATGGCCTTATGATGTTGGGCTACCCAAAGTATGTTAAATAATTGTCAAATATGTATTTGGGTGACTCTATATGTATTGTTAGGGTCTGTCGGCCCTAGGTATTAAGTTTCAATGTCTAGAACCTTCCCAGGTGGCATAAAATTTCCTATTTAAGAAAGGCCCGAACATTGTCTAGAACAACTCTAGGTGGTAGTTTGTAGCTTAGTCTTGTAGATTAACATAATGAAGGTGCCCATGTGGGTTGGCATATTGTACTTGTGAAATCTATAATTCTTCATTTGTGGCAAAAATAAGAAGCCCATATTTTGTTCTCACATTTTCTATTATTTCTTTGTTTCTGTTATGTGTTTATGGTATTAAGGGGAGCACCCTTCATCAAGTGGTATCAGAGTTAGAGTTCTTCAGTGTGTGGATATATCACCGATTATGAGGCAATTCACATCAAGACTATGGTTTTGGATGAGCATGTAGAAAAATTATCAATTATGAGGTAGTTTGCACTAAGGTTTCAACAAAAGCGTGAAAAATGTCTCCACAAAGAGAGTGTGACAGAAGAGCTATATGTGTTACAAGTGAGGGTTTCTAAGCCCTTGAAAGAAAAATACAAGCATTGGAAGAACAAATGTGTAGGGGAATAAATCTTCATGTAAGAGATGAAAGTGAGGATGAGGGAGAAGTAGAAGAAAATGCCAAAATAGAGGTAGTTCTAAACCCTAAGTAAGAGAGGCTTCTTATGGCCATCTCCAAGATTGGAAAAAGACCTAAGTTTGATGTTCCCACATTCTCGATAAATCTTAACCTAGAGCTGATCAATTAGATTAGTGAATTGGAGGAGTACTTTGAGTATGAAGATATTGAGGATCCTAATAGAGTCAAGTTTGCATAGGTGAAATTCAAGGGACATGCAAATATCTAGTTGCAGGAGGTGTTGTTAGAAAGAAATAGAAAGGGGAAGGACAAAATCACCAGATGGAAATGGATGATAGCTAAACTGAAGTGACAATTCATTCATATGGATTATGAGATTGATTTTTTGAAGAAAATGCAAGGGTTGAAGCAAGTGGGAAAATTAGTTTAGGAGTATATTGAAGAGTTCTATCGTGTTCTCATTAGAACTGGCCATGAAAAAGCTAATAAGGAGAAAGTGGCCCATTATCTTAATGGCTTAAGGCCAAATATTTAGTATGAGTTGAGTCTGGTTTGAATGAATAGTATTGAGGAGGCATACTAGTTTCCACTAAAAGTTGAGGAGAAACTAAATAAGAATTTTGACAAAAAGAATAGTGGAAGAGGTCATGGGGGAAGATTTGGTGAATGACCTTATGGTGGCTGTAATGATTGTTAGAAGAAGAAGGATGGGGCTAGAAGTTGCAATCAGAACCAAAGGGGAAATAATTGTTGGAAGATTGTTGGAAGCATGAATGCTAATGATATTGCTATGGGGGAGCATTGTAGATATGTTACTATAAGGATATGTTACATTCATGAACAAGTTTCTGAGTGATGTCAACATAATAGTTTTCTATGGTATCTAATAGAAGAACAATAGAAAGATCAAGTTGGTATAGATGGCTAGTTGAGTGTTTACACTATCTAAGGCTATGAGAGATACTTCTGAGTATCTAGTATATGCAGTTAATGTCAAAAAAAGAAAGGAAAAGTCTAGATCAAGTTATGTAGATTTTGGTGATGTTTGTTCTAAGATCAAGTTTATAGAGGCATGCATGGTAAACTTGTTATATCTCTTAGTAGAGTTGATATTATGAGGATAGAGGTTGAGGACATGAAGAAGACATTTTTATGATGATGTGGCCAAGCTCACTCCTCATAATATTGCATGTAGGGAAAGATATTCAAGTTGCAAGGCAAAAGATTAATGTTATCGCTAAGTGTAATGTGTTCTTAATGTGGTCCTATAATCAATTGAGAAGGTCTAATAGTCAACTCAAGGAATTGTTTTGAGAACTTGGTATAAAGGAAGGGCATTTTCATTTATCATGGTACGGATTAATAATTGATGATAAGTAGAAGCAAGAGTGGAATGCGAAGTTGAGCAGAGCAGTGCAGAAGTGGAGTAAACTTCATTATTGAGGTTTTGCTGAGTGATCCAAGGTTTGGTATTTGGATCTAAGTTTCATGAAATAGTCTAACAGGTCTACAAATGATTGGTTTGGTTGACATAAAAAAGGAAAGAAGTACATAATAGTAAATTACATGTTTAAGCAGTGAGCTCTTGTTGTAGTTGAAATTGCATGTTTAGGTAGTGGGCTCTTCTTGCATACATTATGCTACAACTCCTAACATGATTTGAATGTCCTAACAAGGGTTCAAAGCCTCCTAGTAGAGAATCATTGTACTAAATGTTGTAATAGACTCCTAAGAGGGTTCATCCTCTAATAAGGAATATTTATATTATTACATCATCTTGTTGGCATCATTCCCAGTGGGGTTTTCCCTCTGATCAACGGTTTCCCTAGTCAACATATCTAGTATAATTGTCTATGTGCATCTTATTATGCTTGTTGTTTACTTTGGTTGAATGGTTAAGTTTGTTTAAAGAACATAAATATTTTAATTTTTGGATAATTGGTTCACCCCCTTCCCCCTCCTCCCCCCCCCCCCCCCCCCCCCCTTTCTTTGTTATCTTGGTGTACTATTGTTTCTAACAATTGGTATCAGAGTATTAGGTCCTTGAAGATAAAGTTTAACAACTTTGGGAGATCCATGGAAAACATGTTCAGGAAATATAGTCTAAAGTTTGATGGAAGAAATTATGATAGATGGAAAGAAACGATGAAGACACATCTATTGTGAATGGGTCCAGGATATTGGATCTTGACAAAATTAGAGAAGACAACTACTACTAAAGAGGACGTGGAAACTTGTACTGAGGCAAAAATATATCTTTTCATGTGTGGCATGAGAGTTAGAGAAGCACTATTGACTGCACTTCCTAAAATTAAGTACAATTAGGTAAAATCACTTGCTATTTGACATTTGATTTGGAAAGCTTTGGAAAATAGTTTTGAGGGAGATGCACATTCTAGGAAGTTGAGACTAAAAAGTTGGATTTGTGCATTTCAAGATGCTTAAATGAAGGAAGATGAATCTATAAGAACATATATAGGTAGGATATTAGAAATTATTATAGGTATCAAAACTCAAGGAGGAACCAAAGAAGATGATGAGGTTATATGAAAGATACTAAAAACTCTAACAGCTCCATTTAAGTATATAGTTTAGATGATATAGTTGTTGATATCTTGTACCAAAGATTTCACAGAGGAGACATTGCTCGGAAGACTTCAAGCTGTTGAGAATGAACTTGAACAATCTAGAGAATTGATTAGAATAGAGACAACTTTTAGTGCCTTGAATATTTGACCTAACTTATCAAGGAGCACAAGTGTTAGAGGAGATTTTGCTAGTAGTAACAAACTTGAGGAGGACATAAAGAATGAAGGAGTAGTCCTTCTAGTAAGAAGAGAACAAGGAGGTAAGAATTTTTTTAAATGTTTGACTTTTGATGAATATGGTCATTATGCATCTAAGTGTCCTAAAAGAGAGAAAATGAATAAGGAAAATTACAAACCTAGAAAGTATAGAGAGTGTTTGGATGCAAATGAAGATAATGATTCTGATGAACAAGCATTAAGTGCTAGTGATGATGAAATTGGATTTGTGGCAATTAAAGAGAAAAATCTAGAGAAGGTATCTTTTGTGTCATAGGTTGAGAAGAAATCTAACTGGATAATTGACATTGGTTGTTCAAATCATATGACTGGTGATAGGAACAAATTTTTTGACTTCAAAAGTCATGATGGAGGCATTGTCAGAGTTGGAAACAATGCAACATGCCAAGTTAAAGGTATTATATCTATAACTATTTATGATAAAACTAACACTAAAGATGTATACTTTGTTCATGGTTTAAAGCACAATCTTTTGAGTGTTGGAAAACTGGTAGACAAGGTTATCAATTATAGTTCATAGATAAGACATGTATGATTAAAGACAAATATGGAAAGATAATTAGAATAGGAACTATATCTAGAGTTAATGTATTTCAGTTGAATCCTACAAAATGACATGTTTGGTTGCAAAGGTATATGTTAGTTGGTTATGACATAAGAAATTTTGTCATATAAACTTTGATAGTATTGTGAAGACTAGTAGAATGTTTGCAGTTAGATATTTTCTAAAGATTGTAAAGCCTACTACCATAATTTGCAAGGAGTGTGTTTTGATTGAACATAAGAGAACTTATTTTCCCAGCAAGAAGTTTACCACTACAGAAAATTTGGAAATTGTACACATAGATCTCAATAGTCCTATAAAGAATAAAGGATCATATGTAGAAAGGTATTTTTAGTTGATTATTTTTCTAGAATGATGTGGGTTGCATTTCTTAAAGAGAAATCTGAGGCATTTGATAAGTTTAAGATATTCAAGAATAGGGCTGAGAATGAATCTAGTATGAATATTTAATGTTTAAGATCAGATAGAGGAGAAGAATTTACCTCAAATGATTTTAACATGTTTTATGAAGAAAATGGAATTAAAAGACTGCTATTAGCTCTAAGAACCCCGAACAGAATGACATTGCAAAGAGAAGGAACAAATCAATTACAAAAGCTACAAGAGCTATGTTAACAAAGAATGATGTATCCAAGATATTTTGGAGGGAAGCTATGAATACAATAATCTACACTATGAACAAAGTGCAAGTTAGGAAAGACACAAACAAGACACCTTATGAACTATGGTTTGGTTACTCACCTACAATTAAGTATTTCAGAAATTTTGGAAGTAACTGTTATATCAAAAGAGATGATGATATTGGTAAGCTTGATGCTAGAAGTGATGAAGGTATGTTTCTTGGTTATTCATTGAAAATAAAGGCTTATAGATGTTATAATTACAAAACTAAGACTATTATGGGAAGTGCAAATATGAGAATCGATGAGAAATTTAAGATACAAGAGAGAATAGTTGATTACAATTCAGATGATGATGTTGTTACTAAAGCAAGGAATGATGAGGTATTTCTTGAGACTAATAATGATTTGCAGAGTGAAGGAGAGCCAAGGTAGGAATTAGCCTCAGAACCTTAAATAGAGCCAAGAGTTGAGATAGCAACTCCTAGTTCAGGAAAGAATATGATAAAGAATCACCCATCTAAGTAGATCATCAAAAGAAAAGAAAATGGTATGCTGACAAGAAGAATAGTCAACAAAGAACTATGTTTGATATCTCAAGTTGAACAAAAGAATGCAGATGAAGCATCTAAAGATGATTATTTGAAACAAACAATGAAAGAGGAATTGGATCAAATAGTAAAGAATGAGACATGGGAATCGGTCCCTAGAGAATATGATAGGAACTAAATGGGTATTCAGGAACAAGATGAATGAACTGATAGTGTAATTAATTATTATTACACTTTACTTAAGTTTACTTAAGATAAATGCATTATTTTATTATTTATTAGGTTAGGCACCTAGGAGTATATGTACTCATATGAGTTGTCTTGTTGACAACATAGGAGTAAGCAACTCTAATTTAGCATATTGTGTATACAACACTAGAGTTTGCATAATCAACAGAGTTATCATGTAGACAATACAGTTTTTCAGACTCCAAATTGAGCGCATGGTGTCTACAAAATAATTTTACATGACACACCTATGTAAGCTTATCCTCTCATCATCACACTAACCTTTTTGCTCAATGGAGGATAATCCACTCTTGGTGGACATGTGCTTAGTTATGAGGCTTATCATTTTGATAACTCCTAGTCATTATAAAGGCCTTTATATCTAGGCACTTCTAGTGTGTATGTACATCATATGACATCAATTATCTATCATTGAATAAAATGATATCTAAAGAATCAATTATTCATTCTCATATTATTATTTTGATCATACATCATTTGGTCCATAGTATGCTAGTCTTGTGCTTCTTGATCTCGACATTATTTTTCCCTAGGGAAAATTCTTCATGGTATTAGAGCTACACCAAATTCTTACATGGTATCAGAGCTATAGGAGTTTCATTTCATAGCCATTGGAGACCATTCTCGCTTCACCTCTCTAAGGACATAAATTCAAATCTAGAGTATACGTAGCTATTGGAAACATCTAGAGCCAAAGTGGACTTTGCCATTATGTCTAGAGCATTGATTTGGTGAAATTTGAGTATGAATTCACCTATGTTGGGAAATAGTCAAAATTGAGGAATTTTTTTTTTCTAAACCAAGATCGGAAGGCCAGATTTGCAAATTCGGTATGGTCATTTTAGATCCTTGAATTTATTTTTTCAATCTATCAATTTTTCTTTCTCTATATTTTTTCAAAATTTATTTTAGGCCATCAAGCCAATAGAGAAAATACTTTTGTAAGAAATGAGTGATCAAATCCTAGCTCCCATGGCTACAGAGGAATATTCTTTAATATCTAGTGGCATCTTTTCAACATACGTCTAATGTTCTCAAATTCTGGTGACCACACAAATTACATGCTACACATCAACTGCCATTCACATTTTCGTGGCCCTTAAGCCACATTACCTTTCACGAGAATTGGCTTTTAAATAATAATTTTCACCAATCCACACTGCATGTGGGACTAAAGTCCCACATTGCCATCCACCCAGGGTTTTCTTTTCGTCGGTGGCCTCCTCACCCTAGTGCCTCAAACACTGGCATTGGCATTGATTTGCCCCTATTGGTGGCATCCTATACTCCCAAGCACTAGCCATTAGTGTTTTACCAATTCTAGCACTTGCTAAATTTTTTTGGCACCTACAATAGATTCTAGTCATGTCACATGGTGTCTTTCACACCCTAACATGTAGACAATGACGAGTTAGAGAGAGCCAGTCAATACTACATTTGCCAATGTCGATAGGTGCTCAGAGCCCATGTGGCATTGTCACATTAGTAGGTGGACATGTTAGACAAAAGTCACATATACTGACATGTTATCACCACATAAGTAGTGATATCAACAAGCATACTCAGTCATACAATCCATACAATCCATACTTACCACATCATTAGGGGGACTATTTTTTCGTTGACATCATCCACTCACTATCTTAAATTTGATGGTGATTTGACCATCATTAGTAGGCCAAATTGCAATGTCACAATGGCTATTTGGACATCCAATTTAACCTCACAATTTGCTTATTAGACCCTTCTCGAGATTCAGTTTTGATTTGACATTCCAACTTATGGGGGCCATTTCTCAGTCATCTAGACTCCAAATTAGGTGCAATTTTTTAAAATTTTGGCTAAATTTTTTTGATTTTTTAGTGGTGATATTATTTTTAGGTTTTGGTGCATTTATTTGTCAAAAATTGCAATTTTTGCTAACTATACCTATCCAATCCTACATTTTGCAACTTCAAATGCTCTGTACGAGCTCATCTAGACAGATTTTGAGGTTCTATTTGTTTTGAAAGTGCATAATTTTCTGTTTACTTTCTAGATCTACAATCAGATTATAGGCTTGTCTGGATAGAAATACCACTTTTAGAAATAGATCCTTTCTTTACATTGTATTGCTTCAATTTTTTTGTATATCTGAACTACATTGTAAAGTTCTAGATTTGAACTCCAAAAGGAATTTGTAAATAAAAAAATCAAAAGACCACTACGGCCAAAATTGGCAAGTGGCTATTATAATTGCACTAAGTATAAAGTGCTAGAATCATACATTTGGGGGGGTCATTACTTTTTTTTGTATTTTGTGGGGTGCATACATTTATTGATCGCATGGAATTTTGTTTCACATGTCAATTTGGTATCAGACAAAGGTTGATAAGGAAGAACTATAAAAAATGGAGTGCCTTGATAATTGATCATCTAAGAAGAAAACATAAGTATTTCCTTATCTATGTTCCAAAGAACTTCCCTCTAATGATCATATACCTGTCAAAATAATTAAGGACCTCATTTATTTTAGTTTCAATATTGAGCACTTTAAAGTCATTGAAGAGTTCAATGATCCTTATGACATTTGGATGTATCTTTGGAAAGCATATAGAGATCCCACAATTCCTCCATTTCTAGAGGCTATTCTACCACTAGTCACTCTAGTTATGGTACCTTCAACTCCAGATGACATCATACATCAGGATGATCTTGTTGCTTCTACTAATCTAGTTCCAACCACTAATGCTCATGACTTAGTGCAGCAGGAAATACCATGTCTTCCTACTTCAACTTCATGGGATGACTTCCTTCTAGCCATTGCAGGGCTATTTGTGGAGTCTCACATTGAAGATGTGGGAGACATCATTGATGACATCAATCTTCTCTTTACTAAGGAGATTTCTTCTTCACTTTTTGTGAGGGAATACTCTGACCCTCAACCAATTGATCTTTCTGACACGATTGTGGATACTTCATTTTAGTAGATGGAGAAGGACTCTTTTACTTGAGAGGAGACATGTCAATCATTGGAGATTATCTTCTAGTTTCCTTAGAAATCATATCTTCTATGGATTATTCCTACTAGATGGGGAGCATTATCTCCAACACCTATGGAACCTGGAACCACTTCTTCCTTAAAGGAGCAACTTCATTTAACTTAAATGGTGTAACTTCTTCAGTCATCAAGGAGCTTCTTTCATGGGTGTGCATTCATCATTGAGGGGAGGCTACATTGCTTCTCTTCCCATATTTTCCTATACGGATGATTTCTTGTCTTTGGAGGTTGATTCAATTTCATACATGGAAATGTTACCTTGTTTTCCACCTTTTGGGCATCCACCAAATTGGTGCATGGCATCTATATTTATCAAGGACTTATCGACATATGAGTAGACTTCAAAGGCAACATCCACACCATACTATATATGGATCCCTCTTTCATCTTCCTATCCATAGTGGGAAGCATATTTTCCCCTATACTCAGTGTATCTTCTTCCTAAAAGGAGAAATGTTGTTTGTAGGCATTGGATTTCCTTTTTCCTTCACATATTCATCATTACGAGATCCTTCACTAAGGGGGGGATTTCATGGATAGATTCCCTATTGTATATGCATGATGTATGTCATAATGGGTGGTCTTGATTAACATACATACTTCTTTCTTTATTGTAATTATCTCTCTTTTTGGGGGAGGGTTTTTCCCATGAGGATTTCCCTCTTTCTTTATTTTTTAGACAGATTTCATTTCATTTCTAAGGATCAACTACTTCCCATCAACAATTAGGTGTACTTCATATCTGGACCCAAATTCAACAAAATCAAGACATATTTTTTACTCTTTAGGCTCTATAAAACCAAGGTGGGTATACTTGAGGGATGGAAGATTTTCAATTTGATACTTATATGAATATTTTTCTTATTCCATGACAATTAACAACACCACACATCCCTTATAGAAAATTTGGTCAGAATTCTTCATAGGTTTACAAATACCTCTAAGGAATAATAGCTAATTAAGACCTAGAAATTAGATACAAACAAGTCCGACAAAATTTGATATTCTTCAAATAGAAAAGTAAAATTGATTTTGATTTTAATCTTGATGCTGATTTATGATCTACCCATCTATAGACTAGACTAACTAGATCAATGCCTCATCCATTGGAATTCAGAGTTCATTCAATTCACAAATCTAATTGATTGCATTACAACCAATACAATCAACAATTCTTACTAAAATTCATTCTTAAATCCTTCTTATTACCATGGAAACCTTATCAACTTCACTAAAGCATTTACTTAATTCATTGAATAAAAAGCAATAATGAATTGACATACAACCTAAATTGAATTGCATTCAATTTGACAAGCTTTGCATATACAACATCAAAATGACTAGGTAATAACAATGGAGACAAAATTTAGGAAGAATAAATATGGGGATAGTTCATCTTTGTATTAATTTCCCTTGAAATTTGTATACAATTGAAATAAAAATCCAAATGACTAAAGAAAAAACACTAGAATCATGCAACATACATGTATTCTTAAAAATTTGCAGAGAAAATACATCAGAAGGTTTGCACCAATAAATTGGACCAACCTATATTCAGTATAAACTAAAATTATACAATAAATTAGACCCTTTCTCCAGCCCTTGAATCTAACTTATATAGTGTAAGATGCAACAAGCATCAGACTTAGAGAACTAATAGCTATCCTTTAGACAAAATATTTTTACATTTGTTGTTGTCATAAAAAACTATGAAATAGAAAAACTTAACATCACAACATTCTTCTTGGTGGGCCCATTTTCTATTACATTTTCTATTAATTCCATGATTGGATTTTATGCTATTTTGAATGCTTAGAATATGTAGCCATCAAGTTAGCCAATGATGTATCTAGTTCTGATTTCTACAACTACACTTCAATTTGAGGCTCTACACTTTCATCATCATGAACTGTCAGAACAATAGTTATCTATGAATCCTCTTTTGCTAGATCATTAGCTAGGACCATGTTGCTTTCTTCTTGAATTGGTTGCTCCTATTTTTCCTATTCCACATGTGCTAATGTGTCATCCATTTGGCTCTCTTGTTGATTAGAAATCATAATTGGTAGGCGATTGCTCTACTCTACTTTCTTCTTCTGAGATATCAGTTATTTGATCCTCTTCCTTTCCCACATCCTCTCCTTATATTGCCACCTGTCCTAAAGACAAAAGTTCTTCCTTTCATTTTTTGAAAATATTATCATCAGGCCAATCAAATTTTTGGATCCCCCACTGCTTTTTAATTACAAAGCCTCCTAATTTCTCTATTTCAGGAAAATCCTTTCTAATAGTATTGTAAAAAAATTAAACTCTAACAAATTCTTCATTAGTCATTGCCCATAGTACATGCCCTTTTTTATTTATGACATGATTCATTCTATTGCACAATAAATCATCTAATTCCTTTCCCCATTCTTCCTTTTCTTTTATTTTTTCACTACATTTGTGCACTAGAAAAGAGATCAAACATTTCTATTGTATACTTAGAAAGACAAAATCATAATGCTTTTTTGAACAAGAACCCATTTCTCATCAAAATCTATCTAATCATTAACTATACCAAAAAATTTCTCTATTTGATCACAATAAAAGTTGATGACATAGATGCATATCGAAGTAACATCATTATCTCTTTCCTTCCATTTTTGCACAATGAGCTTCAAAATATTTTCATCTCTCCTTATTTCATCCCACATTTCTATAATTCTTGCTAACTAATCATAAAAAGCTGGCCAGTCAATCTTGTCTACTAAATACAAAATTGTTTTCCTAAGTTTTTCTTCATATTGATTATTTAATTCAATCTGCATTTCATATAACTAGGTTTTTTTCTTCTTCAAACTCTTTAGAAGTGTAGAAGTCAGGTCTCTGTGGGGTATCTAGTAACTCAAAAATGGGGGTGGATTTAAATGGCTCATGTGGGGGGCAAGGAGGGTATGCTATTCTTGGTCTATTAGACTCCCTCACTTTTATTTTTCCAAGTTGTTTGTCCATCTAGGTTACTTGGTTTTCCAATAGTTGTATCCTTTTTCCTCTTTCCTCATATGTGATAAGTATTTCTTCAAAATTGGCATTGAGTTTTAGGAATTTAATCTTCTCTCTATTAGCTACCACACTCCTAAAAGATAACATCTCTTGAGCCATTTTGGTGATATCTGTACTATCTACTCCATCAACTTTGTATACTATAAGAGTACCAATATATTCAGCACTTGAAATTTCTTGCATCCAAGTCTTATTTATATTTTCAATAGACCATATGACTAGGGCTTGGTGATCATTACCAAATTTTACCCCTCTAGGTGCTTGCAAAATTTATTCCTCAGTTTTATATTACACATCCTTCTCTTTTCTAATGGAATCTTCAAAAATCATAGCATTAGATATATCCCACTCAGCTAGCACCAAACCTCCTTATTCTCTAACCAATAGTGTCCCAACCTTAGGTGTTATATGGGAAAAGTCCTCCAAAAGTTTAACTTTTACTTCTTCCTTTATTTCAGAGTCTAGTTTATTTGGTTGCTCTATTTTTATTGTTTTACATTTTTCATCAAAATTGCCTATATTTATCCTCAATAAAAATTGTGCAAAGGCCCTAGATTTAACAAAATTCTCATCATCTATAAACTTTTGGGAGGCTTCTGCAATAATGGGATCTATTTCCTTACCTCTATATCATCAACAGTGAGGTGAAATGATGGCACAAGAGGTTCCTTAGGCACTCCGCTTTCTATGTCAGCAATAGTGATAATGATGTCTCCCTCACCTTGCATTTGCTTCAATTTATCTCTTAGAGATGCTTCATCATCTATTCTAAGTTGGGTCTAGGATGGAAAATACTCTTCTGCCTAAGAAGACGATCCCTATTCTAATGTTTTTCTCTTGGGGGCACTTGTGTTAGGTGGACTCTCTGATCTCATCCTTTTATAAGGGGGAATGTGTTTCAAATTTTGATCCACAATGTATCCAGCCCTCCTCTATAGTGTATACTGGCCTAGACTCACTATCATTCTACTATTTATTTATCTTTCCACCTATGTAGACTTATCTGGATATGCTTTAACTAAGACATCCTTCTTCTCATTTAAGGTTTGCATTATCACAGAAAAATCATTCATTAGAGCACTTATTTTGGCTCCCCAATATTTCTTATCTGCTAACAGATTATATGTGGAATCAAAAACATTAATAAAATCAAGGACATTGCTGAAAACTATCCATTTTTCCTTTTTAACTTCCTACTCTTGTAATGAAAATGTATTCCTAATTATATCCTTAGGAAAATATATAGCTTGTATGATGTCCTTGGCCTTAGTTCTTTCCCTAAAAAGTTCATAAAATCCTTCTAGATCAATGTAGTGAGCATGGGATTGGTCCATTTGATATCTATCCAAAAATAAGCTCAAACTTGTCCATCCTTTTTTAATAAAAACAAAATCATGTATAATAATAACAATAGGGAAGAATGTACCTTTACCTTTCCCTAGTATATCCCTTTCCTTGATTGATCCAATCTACCATAGTAACTCTACAAGCCCTATCTTCAAAGGCATATGAAAAGGTAGTACATGGGGTTTTCCCAAAAATCCATAAACTCTGAACATAGTGGAAACAAGGTATGGAATTATATCTCCCCAATTATGACTGACCAATAGCCCCTTGGCATGGTCCTTGGGTTTTATTAGCTCTAGTAAAGGTTGTGGGGTTCTTGGACTATCCTCTTTCAAAATCAATTTGAGTCTTGAAGCAAAGTATCTATCAAATTTGACATAACTAGCATTTGTGACTTCCCAAGTCATGTCAGCACTCCACAATTGAACCAGGAGTTTCTCTCCATCCCTCTCTAATTCCAACTTCATCACCTTGGAGAAGAAAGTTACTCCTTTGTATAGACATATATACATTAAAAGAAAATACCAACACAAAGGCCTATTTACCTTTCCTTGAGCAATTCGAGTCAAACCATTATTAATTTCTTCGACTAGGAAGGTGGAAAAATCAAGAATTGTGCTCATTCCAAATTACAAGGTCTGAGCCATGATATGGAAAATAGAGCCTTGGATATGATCCTGTTCATCCTTCCCAAATATTTTTGTAGAGAGTAAAATATAGTGCATGTACCATAGGATTAATGTATTTCTTCATTAAAGGCTTTGGAGTGTCTGGTGTAACCAAAGGTAATGACCCAATTCTGACAATATGTTGTTGCAATGATCCTGGCCTCAAGTTAATCCTTTGTGTATCATACCTTGCCTAGAATTCTTCCATATGAATGTTCTCATGGTTGGTACGATTAGGGTTGAGCTTAAATACTTCACTTATTAGGGCAAGTGAAACCTTAAAGAGATTATCCCAACCATGGTTCTTCACAATTGTAGTAATGGGGTCATATTTCTTGGCCATATCAGTCAAAAAGTCACTATCAAAAAATACCCTAGGAACAACCAGTTTCCCAATATCAAACTCCCACACATTACTCAGAGGACTACCCAAGTTATCTTTTGCAAACCATTTTTTGAATAGTTCTAAACCCACCACAGATACTTGTACATCTCTTAAATAGTTTTCCCTATCATAAAAACCCTCACTAATCACAAACCTAGGGTTTTTGGGAATGAGTTCTCTACCCTTTTTTATTTCATTTATAGAGCAAGGTATTTTGTCAAGAAAATCATCATGAACAACTATTTTTAGATAATCTACTTTTCCAAAATAATCTTTATGAGGAGGCATTTTTCCAATTTAACATAGTACAATTACAGATGTTTAATTCCCAAAGGTTTTCAAACTATTTACCAGTTTTTTCTTGCTAATTTTTCTCAGTGGATTTATTTGTAAATTTTGAAGACCCTTGAAGAATTTGATGCCCTAGCTCTGGAAATATTTTTGCTCTAAAAACTTTGCGATTTTGTCACTCAATAATGGTGAATTTGCAAGGTATACCACAACATTAAGGTCACAAGAAAGAGCCCTAAATAGCATTAATTCCTTTAACAATCATTTTTGTATCATGCACCAAATTTGAATTTCATCCATTGATCACATAGCATTAGAAAACTATGTTCAAATATAAAAGGGCTACTTTAAAGTTTTAAAGTTCTTGCCACATGTCAAGAAGGGGCTTCCCTGCTTTAGCTATTTTCCTTGCATCTTTGTGTTATGGTGAAGCACTAATTGCTGATCTTACAAAGATCGATGATCATGAGAAATCAATATATTTAGCAAATAAAACTTTGTAATAAGTGGCACAACTAGTACATGCATTTTCAACTTGGTAAGTACATTTCATAACTTACCAATTACTACACTCTGTTTGACAACCTATTTCCAACCTAGCATGACTCAGAAGCCTTTCTACTAACTAGTCCCACTTTGCCACATGGTAGAGTAGCACTTCCCCACTTTTCTTAAAAACCTATAATTTTTCTAATGCATGTAAGTGCCTCCTATTGATCTTACGAAGATAAAAAATGTTACAAAATTATATCTTTGTAAGGTCCAGTCAGCCAAAAAACCAATAGAAAGCTTCCCTTTTCACTAATGTGTCTAACAATTCTACCAATAGTACATACTATACCATTATCTTTTAAAGGCTATGTGAAATACCTTTTGTGATGTGATCAGGGACAAGTGTCATCAAGGCACTTGCTTGGTTTGGTTAAAAGCCTTGTAATTCTTTGAAGTGGTAAAGCAACCACTATTGATCTTCCAAAGATCAATGATTCAATCAATCATGTAATAAAAGTAACTCCATTACATAGGCTAACCATTTCTATTGCTGGGAAATAGAACATGCACTGATAATATCTATAAAAGTCCTCAAAAGTACTGATAGGCTCTAACAAACTCTGGTCTTTTCAGGGCATTGAAGATCCACAGTGTAGTGCCTCTCCCATTTGACTTTTGTAAGTCATCCTGATGGATGCAACCTTGCTGATCTTTTGTTGTGATGAGATCATGATTGTGACCCTGAGTGGTCTACACCGTTGAGGTGTTCGGATTTATGTTTATGTATCAGTTGCTTTGTTTATGGTTTTGAGTGATCTTTGAGATTATGATGTGATTTTTGGTTCACTGAGGTTTGTGCCAGTGGTTACCAGGATCAATGTGGTATCATGAGGTTGTTTCGTGATTACCTTGAGATGTGTGTAGAGATTGCACTATGTTCTATTAGCATGCTACACTGGACTGGGTCCCTGTAGCAGTGGCTAGTCATGTTTTGACTGTGTTTGCTTATGTGTTTTAAGTTCCTTATTTAATGCGTAAGTAATTAAATGGATTGTTCATGTGGAATTATTTTGGTTATGTGCTGTGGATATTTACCTTGTTACATTTCTTATTAGAGAGATATTTGTTACTCATGTTATGTTTACATTTGAGAGGACCCGAGGGTCAGATGCTACACTTTGATTCCAGTATCATAGATATTAGACTACTATGTTGTTCAGTTAATCATATTGCATGATGATGCCATTTTGAGATGACAGTGTATTTTATGATGTTATCTGGTTATTTGGTATTTGGACATACCTATGATTTTGTTATGTGATGGATTTAATGCTATGGTTATTTACTTCATTCCTGCGTTGTTATGCTTTATGCGAAGGTGAGTGATGTAAATAGATTATTTTAATATAATTAAATAAATGGTTAAATTAGGTGATTTAATGCATTTATTGCTTCGGCTATGTTATTATATGCAATTGCACTTGATCGTGTTGTTTAGTGTGCAAGATTTATATCCCTGGTAGTGGCACATGGAGTTAGTGATTTAGCCATTCATATTTTACCAATGTCATCCTTGTATGGTCGACGTATCCTTAATTAAATGTTTAATTTAAACCTTTTGATGATTATTAAATCCGAACTCATTTGCATTATGTGATTAGACCAGTAAGCGTGTCTGTGCATTTTTGAGGTTCGCATTGTCGCGAAAGTTGTTGAAGAGATTTATGTGTTTTTGGATTTTCAGGCTTTTTATTTGATTTATTTTAATTTCTGGCAGCTTTGCCATAGATGAATTCCTATTTATAGGAATAGCCTATTTTTGTTTGGGTCAATTCGGGGTTTAACTGGATTGGTTGGTTAAATGCCCTAATCGATTATTCACCTGAAAAGTGAATAAATATCCAAAAAGGAATTTAATTCCTCACTTCTCACTTTCAAATTGGAAAGTTGGAGAGTAAAACCCAAAATCCTCTTCATGAGGATTTACTGTTTTATTCGTTGTGGGAGCTACGGGCATGGGATCGTCGTGAGGTTGGGCTCGTTGGATCCAGCTCGGGGAAACCTTGGATTGCTGTGATTTTCAGCTACTTCTGTGAGATATTTATTTTATGGTTAAGATTCCCGTTTTGCCCTTTTGGCTGTGAGGTAGGGCTTTCCCGTTTTATTTTTTCTGCTCTGTTTCAGCTTCTATTTTTGGTAGCCGTTTGTTTGTAGGCTGAGAACTAGTGTTCCCCTCCATTTCTGTATGCTAGTTCTACCCGGTTGGGCGGGTATGAACATTTCTCTATTTTTTTGAGATGAGGGTTTGGGATTTTATGCTGTTATGCTGGCCGTTTTTGCATACGGTGTATGATTTCATTTATTTTTGGATTTTTGGGGTTTTTGAACCCAAAGGCCAAATGGGTTTTAATTTTGAAGTTTTCCAATTTTTGGGGTTTTTACCTCGTTTTGTGTGCCGCCCTATTTTCTCGGGTTTTCTTGGAACAATGTGGGTCGTGGACCTTGATGATCTGTTTGGATATTAGTCAAACCACTTTTGCACTTTTATGTTGCATTGGGATGCGTGTCACATCTGTACTCTCGACGTTGTGTTCGGTTGAGTGATTTTATACCTGGTGTTATGGTTTCCTTTAGACCTTTGCTTTTGTTTCGTGAATGCTAGGATTCGTGTAGAATCCATACTCTCAGATTGAGGCCGATTGAGTGAGTTCATGATGTTTGGTCTTGTTACATCATTGGGATTCGTGTAGAATCCATACTCTCGGATTGAGGCCGATTGAGTGAGTTCATGATGTTTGGTCTTGTTACATCATTGGGATTCGTGTAGAATCCATACTCTCAGATTGAGGCCGGTTGAGTGGTTTTAATGATGTATGGTTTTATTGGCTTTGGGATTCGTGTAGAATCCATACTCTCGAATTGAGGCCGGTTGAGTGATTTCATGATGTATGATTTTATTGGCTTTGGGATTCGTGTAGAATCCCTCCTTCCCGTGTTGCTTTCAGTTGGGTGTTTTCTTTGCATTGTGTTCTCATTCCTGTCCTTGTGTTATGATCTTCATGATGGTGGTGCGCCACACACGAGTACATACGCATACATTTGTTGGGTGACTTGCGAGGCCCGATCTTCCGTGGATTTGCCAAAAGTTATGATCATTGGGGTTAGGATGGGAGTATGCATGCCCACAGGCACTTGTCATAGGATGAGCATGGGTAGGGTAGGGTAGCATATGGAGGGGGCTTCTATCTCACAGCCTGGTGACCTTAGTCTCGTAGGGTTGGCAGAGGAAGTTTTAACTATGTGATAATTAAAGAAAATGTGTGACTGGTAATAAAACTTAAGATAATAAAATGTATGTGCGGGGCCCTCCATTGAGGAGTTGAAACTCACGATCTGAGCTTGGGCTTGTCGATGCCAAGTGACTCTCCATGATGTCAGCCCCTACTTAGTAGCCTTTTGAGTGTCTGACCAGGACCTTTACTCCTTGCATTGTATTAGGTTCTTGGTTGTAGCCATCATACTGTCTGGCGTGAGTGTTAGCCTTGGATGTTGTCCTTTATGTGTGTTTGTGGTTGGATCATTATCTCCATCAGCACGACGGGTGTGGACCTACGGGTGCCATGTGGTTGGGAGGCGTAGCTACCTTCACCACTGCTAGAGATTGGTGTACAGAGACGATCTTTTTCCTAGTGCGACCGTTGTTGGATGTTTTCACTTGGTACTTCGGGTTCTGGAGTATGCTTTCTTTTGATTTATGCTTTCATTGGGATGCTTGTATATCATGTTTAGATGATGTTATTTTATTTGGCGCATTCCCTTATTATGATGTTTAGCATATGATTAGATGATGTGATTTGCTTTAGTAGTATATATGTTGCTTACTACTATTTAGCATGTGATAGGTGATGTTATCTACTGTAGGATTATCTTATGTGTTATCACTAGCATGTTAGATTTCCTTGTGCTTATATTGTTGCATGTTTTAGTAGTGACGTCCCTATTATGACAGTACCGACGATTTGGTCGGTGGCTTGGGATGTTACGCACGGGGGATGGCTAGGACCCACGATGGTCTTATGATGCTATTGATGGTTGGGAGGAACCGGGTACTTAGTTTAGTTGTTTTGTTCCTGAGATGTATTTCTGTACATTGCGATGATGCTTTTGTTCTCTGCGATGTTTAATTTAGTGTGTTCTTGCTGCTATAGTTTAGATGGTTTGGTGTTCTTCATTCTATGTTGTTCTTGCACTCAAGTGTTCATTCCTCGAGCCTTTGTGGATCCGGTACTCCCCGGTGTGGAGGTTCTTTTGTCGATTTTTCCTCGTTTTTGAGTTTTGAAAGTGTTTTTACCTTCTATGGGCAACATTTGTTTAGCATAGTGCGACATTGATAAAGTATCGCATGCCCATAGAAAGAATGTTGTACGATACTATAAAGTGTCGCACACATTACTGGAGAAGTGTCGTACGACACTGGAAGAGTGTCGCACAACTTTATGAGAAATGTCGCACAATACTTTTCCAGTATCGCACGCCTTCTTGAGAAGTGTCGCACTCAGTAAGGGAGAAGTGTCACCCTCCCTTAGTAAAAAGTGTCGAACGATTTTTGTGAAAAACTTGTGTGTGCCAACAATGGGCATTTTTTGTAGTGTTATGATCTTTTTGAGAGTTGATCTAGATACCCTTTTGGGCGTTCTTCAAGCCTATGTTGTTGCATTTTGAATTGAGGAGGTTTCATTTCAAATTCAGTTTTTGGGTTTCTGTTGTAGTCCTTCGGGGTTTAAAATATATCATTTAAGTATAAATTCCTTATACTTAAGATATATTTTAATATATGTGACAAATCATTTGAGATAGGTTTCAGACCTCTTAGAGATAAGTTATGGATTCTAGGAAATTTCAGGGCTTCAAAAATCCAAACTTAGCCAATTTTTAGGGCTTTAAGATTTCAGGCTTAGCCAAATTTTGGTAGTCTGCATTTTACCCCAGCTTGGTGTTTTGTTGATGAGTGGTTGTTTCTTGTGCCCTCATCATGTGCGTTGTCTTTGTTGGCTTTGTTTGTGTGTTTTAGTTTGGTAGTGGCGTTCAGAGATTCATTGGTTGCTGGGATTGTGTTGAAGTCTTCCGTTGTGATCTTTGTGATCCTTGTATGATGTTGTCTTGTGCATTCATACTTGTAAAAAAAAATATCTTGGCTTGATTTGAATCCTTGTTTCCAAAGATCTCCGGGCGGGGCATTACACACAGTTAGCAAGGGCTATGTGGTGCAATGGCACTTGCCCACTTCACTTAAAGTCCATGTATTTTTTGAATGTGGGCATGCACTAACTGTCAATCTTGCCAAGATTAATGGTCAATCAAAAAAAACTACAACAGTTAAGATGCTTCATAAAATAGTTAAGAAAGATAATTGTGGTTAAGGCAATCTTAGCAAATAAAAAGGGTTATTTTGTGGAAAATAATAAAGTAATCTTTTAAAAATAAAACTTAGGATAAAAGGACCCTGCCTAGTTTTGTTTGAAATATTATTTTTAAAATTTTCAAGGTTTAGGGAAAAAAAAAACAAGGGTTCTAGGGTTTCAAATTTTTTTACCCGTGGTCTTGACCTAATTTCTCATGATTTTAAAACATATCCTTAGGGGTTTTCACTACTAGATGCAACAACATATAAATGGTGAAAAACCAGGACTACAGTGGCTCTATCTAGGGACAATAAATAAGTAGAATTCATATCAGGGCTCAGAATCCTTGGGAGAAGTAGACCAGAGGTTTGACCTTCTTACCCTTTGACAACTTAGAGACAGTAGAAACACATAAAACAAAATACATAGAGGCTGTATAGAAGACATAAAGAGTTTACAGAATGTACAAGGAAACCCTAAACTATAGTTCATGGAAGAAAACAAGTATTTTAGCAAAAATACCCCTTCAATTACTCTCCATGAACTAGCAATTCAAGAATGCTACTTGATAGATTCTTTAAAATATAAGCGTCCTCTCCCCATGTAGATTCAATTAAGTAAGTGCCTAACCATATTGGATCAAATTTTCCATGTTTTCCTTTATCCTCAATCCTAGCATTCCACATGAGGAACAAATATTCAATTTCAAATTTCTTGCTCACTATCTTCTTATCATAAAGTGCCTTGACCTATAATTAAAACTTCTAATTTTTGAGTGATGCCTCCTTCTTGGTCTCAATCAATCCAACTAACTCATCCAACCTTTCTTGCATATCATCAACGATATCCTCATCATACATTTGAATGTAGTTATACAAATACACTAGGTTATTCTAAGGCATCCTTGCCTAGATTCCATATACCATGCCAAAAGGTGCTACACCAATGGCTTTCTTCATAGTCACCCCATCAGCCCATATTGCTAATTGCAACTTGGAATCCCAGGCCTTCTTGTTATCATTCAGGGTTCTTTTAATAACTTTTAACAAGATTTTATTTGTGGATTCAACTTGTCCATTTCCTTGTGGATTATAAGGAGAAGATGTTGATCTTTTTATTCCATATTTATCACAAAATTTTATAAAATCATCAGATCCGAAACACATTGCATTGTATGTCACTATTTTCTAGGGACACCCAAATCTTGAGATGATGTTATTGAGAAGAAAATTGTTAACAACCTTACTAGTTTCATTTCTTGTTGGGATTGCCTCCACCCACTTTGTGAAATAATCAGTAGTAACCAAGATCCATGAATAACCAATGCTAGACTTAGGGGAGATTTCATCTACAAAGTCCATTCCCCATTGCTGAAATGGTGCCTAGACCTTAACTAGCTTCAGTGGAGTATTACCTAAAATTTTTAGTTTACCTACAAATATTTGATAGACATCACACTTTCTAACCATTATCTGAGCTTCTTTGAAAAGGGATGGCCACTATAATCTAGCTCTCATTACTTTATGTGCAGTGGTCTTGGCCATATAATGTCCTCCACAAACTCCAACATGCATTTCATTCAATTCCTCTATTGATTTCTCTTGATGAACACACTTTAGTAACACTCCTTCAAATTTTGTCCATAATTAGTTATTTTCCACAATAATATATCTGATGGCTTGTGAATTTGTGCTTCTTTTCTCAGTTTTAGTTATATGGGAAGGAGCTTCCATATGTTGTAGATAATGGATGACATTAGAATACCATTCACAATGGTCCATATCACACAAAGCTGCCCTTAAGTCATTTGTCACCAAATTTATTTGATTAGCATCCAAGTTGGGCTGAGCCATAAGCTTAACTAACCCTTGACCTCTTACCAATTTTGTTATCTATATTTCAATGTTAAATTCTTGGATCCTATTAATCCATCTACACCATCTACCTGATACCTCGTGTTGAGAAAATATGTCTTTAATAACTACACTAGGTACAAAGGCAATGACAATAACACCTATCAAATAGCATCTAAAGGCCTTAATAGATTTCATAAAGGCATAAGCCTAATTTTCATTAATCTCATATTTTAGTTTAGTAGGCTATAAGGATTTATTGAAGAATGCAATTGGTTGTTCATATCCTTTCTCATTTTTTTGTAATAAAATTGCAACAACAGTATAAAAGGATGCAAAGGAAAATATGTGCATGAGATTAGTGTAATCTTGGGTCCTAAGGACTGCAGCATTTTTTATAGTAGTTTTAATGTCCTAAAAGGCTTGTGAAGGTTCACCATCCCAATTTATAGTAGCTCGTTTCTTGAGAATTTTAGAAATAGGTCTGCTAATTTCAATAAAGTTTGTAACAAACCTCCTCAGAAAATTAACTTTCCCAAAGAAAGATTGTATTCCCTTCACATTTTTAGATTTAGGCACCTTATCAATACCTTCCACTCTCTTAGGGTCTATCTTAACTCCATATTTTGATACTATATGTCCCAGTAGTCTACCTCCTATCACCCCAAAAGTACATTTCTTTAGGTTTAAGCACACTCCATATTCCAAGGATTTGATAAAATATTTTTCAAGTGTCTACAATGGTCTTCAGCCTTCTTGGAATAAGTTGTAAGGTCATCTTGGTATACCATTATAAATTTTTTGATATAATCATGGAAAGCTACATCCATAGCTCTTTGAAAAGTTGCACCAACATTAATCAACCAAAATGGCATTCCGACATATACATAAGTTCCCCATGGGGTAGTGAAAGTTATTTTAAACTATTCTTCTTCTTTCACTGGGACCTAATTATATCCTAAGAATCCATCCATCATGGACATTAGTTCATAACTAGTTACTTGATACAACATAGCCTCCATGTTTGGCAACCCATAATTATCCTTTAGAGAAGCAATATTCAAATTTATGAAATCTACACATAGTCTGATGTCTCCATTCTTTTTTCTAATAAGCACACAATTTGAGACCCAAGTAGAATGTCTAATAGGTTTAATTATCCCTCCATCCCTTAGCTTCATCAACTCTTCTTGCATTTTGGGTGCCAAGGTGGGGTTTACTAGTCTTTGCTTCTACCTAAAGGGTTTTACATTTTCTTTCAATGGTATAACATGCAGGAAAATGTCTCCTCTTTAGGCCTTGAGGTCCTCATATGACCATGCAAAAACATGTCTGTATTTTCCTAGTAGGTCAATCAACAATTTTCTAATTTTAGCTGAATTTTTTTTTACCAATATAGACTTTCTTTGGGGCCTTAGTAGTGCTAAGGTTTATTTCTTCTAGTTCCTAGGGTTTATGATCCTTAGCTCTAGGCCTTACCCTATCTTGGTTGGGAAATATGTTCTCTAAAACAACCAGGCTATTAGGTACTTTATTAGTCTTTAATTGTATGACATATTGACAAAAAATTGTTTCCTTACCATCTATGGTTTCAATCAAATCACTATAGTCCAATTCTTGACCATGGTACTTATCTTCATTCAACAAGAAATTTACAATGTCTTTATCTTCTTCAAAGACTTGCCAATGTTCAACATTGTGTTAGGTATTGAAGACCTATTCTGAACCTCAATCTATGAAATTCATGCAAATAATACATATTTGGGATTGATTGCTATATTTTCTATAGGTCAGCCATTTTATTATGTCAAAGAATTCAATCTAATCCTATACGACATTTCTATACTATTTTAATCTTTTATTTTTAAAAGCATAGTTCTCCCTAATTTGAGAAACCACTAGTTTAGAGTCACCTATGACATGCAACATCTTGATTCCATGGTGGGTAGCAACTTTCAGTCCCAACAAAAGAGCCTCATAATCTATTATATTGTTGCTGCATAAGAAATTTAAGGTGAAAGAGTATCTAAAAGTATACTTATTTGGGAGACAAATACTACTCATGCCCCTAAACCTTCTTTAGAGCTAGCCCCATCAAAGTACATGGTCCACAACAATGGTGAATCCATACAAGAATCGACCTCATGTTCAATCACAGTAGGTAGTTTCTCAACTTCTTGAATAATTAGGTCTACCCTTAAAGCATTAACACCAGTGTCTAAGAAACAAGTAGAATCTTTCTCAATTTCTTCACCCAAAATGTGACTGACCCTTGGTTCTTTGTCTACTTTAACAACCTTATCTCCTATGTGAAAAGTTGAATAGGTCAGGTAATATTTTAGGCTACCTCTCATAGCAAAACCCCATTTTCTAGAGAGCAACATTCCATAACGTGGAGGAATATCAACTACAATGACTGATATTGTCAATTCTACCTCAGGGTATGTAGCTAGATTAAATGGTAATGCATTGATAGTACCTATAACTAGGAATTATTTAGCATTTATACCTCTACATCTACCTTTCTTAGTATCTACTTTCAACCCTAGGGCTTCCATTACTTTGAAGGGCATGACGGTCTTAGAGGTTGTTGAGTCTATCATGCAAATTTTAAAGGATTTTCCTTTTATAATTAGGCTAAGAAAGAAAGGGTTTATATCTTCTATATATGCTAACGATGAATCATCCAAAAATATTTGGGGGATTTGAGATATAATACCATTATCCTCTACTGCCACTAGGGTTTGTTGAATGACACTTTGTTCTATGACACTGCTATTATTTCCTATCCCTCCCAACCATGACAAGGCTTTACACTTATGCTCTTTAATTCTAAATAGTTCAGATAAAGGCACCTTAACAATTATTTGTGACAACATAGATATCATATCAATTGGTTTAGAAATAGTGGGTTTTACAAGAATACCTAGAGTGGAAACCTTTTGAACAACAGACACTATCATTTGCTTGATACTATCAGATCTTGATTTCTTCTTTGGCGTAGTTTCCTTTGATTTCTCATTTGTTTGGAATTGAACCTTCTTCTTGGGTTCCCACTTCTTGGACTTGTTGTCTTTAATCTTAGCAATATCTATATTAATCTTCTTATTGTCATCCTTCATTTTATGTGTAATATCCTTCATGAATATACTAGGGGGTTTTCCAACATCATTATTGACTATTCAATTTCTCAAATTGTAATTACTATGAAATTAAGAAATCATCTCTACTGTGATCCTATCAATCTCCTCCTTAGAGAGCATTCTAAAGTTTACATTTTCAACTTTGGAAGATGTAACACATTCTTGATCTTCATCATAACCTTCATGATCTCAAAACACTTGTTAATGATGTAGCTGGTAAACAAATCACTTATTTGCCAGACCACTTTCAGGTTTTTCCAAATCCTAATCTACAAAATCATCACACATGCTCACCATATTTTAGCCTACATCATCATGTCTCTTTTCTTCTTCCTACTCCTCATTTTGTGCATTTTGATCTGAAGCAAATGATTGAGCAATTGCACAATAATCTGAAGAGTGAGGTGATTGACATATGATGCACCATGGTACATCATCATTCGTATTAATAGAGCTTCTTTGTAGAGGATCTAGTGTACCCTTGTCTTTCACATTTTGGGTCTAGTTAGGAATTGGTTTACCATCCTTCCACTCAGTGGTATAGTGGAAGTGGTATAAGGATAGTTTTGCATTCTAGGTTGTCTATTGAAATTTTTTTTGTTTACTAGGGCCTTCTCATAAGCATTAGGCTTATGTGTATTGAAAGTCACTAGGTTCATCTTTTTGAAAAAGTCCAATACTGAACCTATTGTGGGTTCTGTAGGTTTTTTACCTACAAGAGTTTTATCAACTTCCTTTTTGTTGTTATTCCTGGGATTGGACAACTTTGGATCATCTCTCCTACCAATCTTACTAGATTCTTTTCTATTATTTTCAATATTCACTGCAATCTTATAAGCGTGCCTTAGCATCTTAGGATCTTTATCCCTCAGCTAGTACACCATCTTGCTATCAAAAGCATTAAAGTAAGTTGTAAGACATACATCCTCATTCAATATCATAACCTGGAATAGTTTGTACATTCCCTTTTTAAATCTCACATTGAAATCATATGTAGACTCATTAGGGTTCTTCTTGATGTTATTGAAATCATTTAACATAAAACCAGCATTAGTATTATCTCCATATTATTCTTTAAACACATTTTCTACATCACTCCATGAACTAATGCTATCATCAAACAATATTTTTAGCCAATCCCTTATGTCCTTAGTCAATAAATGAACAAACAACTTCATCACCACATCCTCATGTTCAACTTCCAATTCATTTACCATATCTATGAAAATTCTTAAGTGCTCTTCACCAATAACAACATTATTTTATAAAATTTGACAACTTTATCTCTTAGATCAAAAGATATAGGCTGTGGAGAACCAAGGATACCTATGAATGACATTTATCTGCAATTTTTTAGGTATATGGGCTTCTTCTAAAAACCACCCACATTTGAGGTGCTTGCTATATTAGCCTGATTATGAAGAACATTTTTAGATTTTTGTGCTTGAACAATAGGGATTTGAGTGTTAATAGTAGATGTAAACCCCCTTGGAAACATGGGGGTAGTACCTTAGTGAACTCTCAATATTAGTCAATGGTAGAAAGAGAATTTTCTACATTAAGCTCTGAATCAAAACCCACTAGTTTCTTAGGAGTATTCAGTACCCCATTGCAGGATGAAAGGGCTTACCAAGATAAGAATATGTCTCCAATGGGAGATGCATTCTATAGACTAAATGTAATAGATGAAATGAATCATAGGTTGGGATATAATAGTGCAATGGAAAATCCTTTTATCCCTACAGTAGTTCCATATATGGAGACAAACCTTATAGACCTAGATGATCCTGTTGATCTAACTTTGACATAGGGGAGTTTACATATTTACTTGCTACTACTTGAGGCTTATTTATTTGGATTCCTATAGCCTTACCTTTTCCTTTATCTATCTTCTTGATAGTAGGTTCTACATGATCTATTTGGATAGGCTTATAGGGTTGGAGATGTGATATAATAGGTTCTTTCCTTTGGCTTAGAAGTTTTTCTTGTTCCTGAACCTTAGTTCTCAGACTATCTATGTCTCCAAAGACATTAGCATGAAGGACTAAAGTTCTTTCCTATAACTTCTTGTTTTTCTCTTTTAAAGTAGCCATCCTCCTAGGCAATTTATCTCTTTCAACAATGGCATTTACGGTGGCTTGCTCTCTTTCTTTTTGTAAATGAGAATGTTTAGCTTCTTCTTCTACAACCTACTTTTTAAAAATATTTATTTTTGAGTATAATTCTTTTGGGTCTATAGAAGTGGCCTTTGAATCAACAGGATCATCTAGGTCTATAAGGTTTGTCTCCATTTATGGAACTACTCTAGGGATAAAAGGATTTTCCATTGCACTATTATATCCCAACCTTTGATTCATTTCATCTATTAAACTTGGTCTATAGAATTCATCTTCCATTGGAGACATATTCTTATCTTGGTAAGCCCTTTTATCTTGCAATGGGGTACGAAATACTCCTCTTAAGAATCTAGTAGTTTTTGATTCAGAGCTTAATGAAGAAAATTATCTTCCTACCATTGGCTAATATTGAGAGTTTATTGAGGTACTACCCTTTGGTTTCCAAGTGGTTTTACATCTATTTTCTTCTTGTTCTGATTCTTCCTACCTCCTTGGGGTAGGTTGATATATAATGGTATATTAGGATTGGCTCTTGCATAGGCTCTTGTGTTCTTCCTCTTGTCAACAATGTTTACTATTTATCAAATAAGCACTAGCTTAAAAACCTTGACTGAGTGACCACCCTACTCTAGTGGAAATGTAACAATAAAATAACTCCTAACTTTAAGGAAAGGACACAAGATAATATAGAATTATCTGACACAAAGAGGAACCAATCACAAAGATAAAAGGACTACAACTCTTGCTTAACAGATAAGACAATTGAAAGGGATGTAAATGTTAGTGTATGCCTGTGGCACTTGGGCTTCCTTTTCTTTTTAAATTCTCAAGGTTTGTCACTGAAATAGGTCCATTATAACCACAAGTAGTACTAAAAATATCTAACAAACATGTACACAACAAGACCAAAGAAATTGTAGTACTTCTCACATATTTGTTGAACAACTCCCCACTAGAGTCACCATTTTGTTGGTGTTTTTCAGCTATTAAGCAATAAAATACTTAATATCAATATAAAAAATAACACAGTAATCTAAGGATCAACTACTTCCCATCAACAATTAGGTGTGCTTCATATCTGGATCCAACTTCAACAAAATCAAGATAGATTACTGCTCTTTAGGCTTTGTAGAACTAAGGTGGGTATACCTAAGGGATGAAAGACTTTCAATCTCATACTTATATGCATATTTTTCTTAATCCATGACAATTCACAACACCACACATCCCTCATAGTAGATTTTGTGACAATTCTTCTTAGGTTTACAAATAACTCTGAGCAATAATAGTCAATTAGGACTTAGAAATTAGATACAAACAAGTGCTGACCAACTTTGATATTCTTCAAAATGTAAAGTAAAATTGATTTTGATTTTAAGCTTGATGCTTGTTTATGATCAACCCATTTACAGACTAGATTAAGTAGATCAGTGCCTCATCCATTGGGATTCAGAGTTCATTTAATTTATAGATGTAATTGATTGCATTACAACAAGTACTATCAACAATTCTTACTTAAATTCATTCTTACAAACATCCTTCCTTTCACCGTGCAAACCTTATCAACTTCACCAAAGTATTTACTTAATTCATTATATCAAAAGCAATAATGAATTGACATACAACCTAAATTGAATTGCATTCAATTGGACAAGGTTTGCTTATACAACATCAAAATTACTAGGTAATAACAATGGAGACAATATTCAAGAATAATAGATATGGGGACAATTCATCTTTGTATTAATTTCCTTTGAAAATTATATACAATTGAAATAAAACTCAGAATGACTCAAGAGAAGACACTAGAATCATGAAACATCAATGTATTTTTAGAAATTTGTAGAGAAAATACATCACAAGGTTTGCAACAATAAACTGGAATGATCAATATTCAGTATAGACTAAAATTATACAATAAATCAGACCCTTTCTCTAGCCCAGGAATCTCACTTATATAGTGTGAGATGCAAAAAGGTTTAGGCTTAGAGAATTGACAACTATCCTTTAGACAAAAGATTTTTACAATTGTTGGTTTCATAAAAAAATATGTAACAGAAAAACTTTACATCACAACATTCTTCTTCATGGGCCCATTTTCTATTACATCTTCTATGAATTCCATGATTGGCTTTTATGCTATTTTGAATCCTTAGGATATGTAGCCATGAGGTTTGACAATGATTTATGTAGTTCTAATTTTTTCAATTTCACTTCAATTCACGGCTCTATACTTTCATCACCATGAACTATCAGAACAATAGTTATCTGTGAATTCTCTTCTGCTAGGTCATTAGCTGGGACCATGGTGCTTTCTTCATGAATTGGTTGCTCCTCTTTGTCTTGTCCTACATGGATGAGCTCTCTTCCTAATTAGAAATCATAAGTGGTTGTTCTATTTCTATTATTGAGGGCTATTGCTCGACTCTACTTTCTTCTTCTGAGATATCAATTATTTGATCCTCTTCCTGGCCCACATCCTCTGCAACTGTTGCCACCTATTCTGAAGACAAAAGTTCTTCCTTCCATTTGTTGAAAATAATATCATCAAGCTAATCAAATTTTAGGACCGACCACTACTTTTTAATTAAAAAGCCTCATTTTTGCACTATTTCAGGAAAATCCTTTCTAATAGTATTATAAAACAATTGTACTCTGACAAATTCTTCATTAGTCATTACCATAGTACATGCCCTTTTTTATTTATAACATGATTCATTCTATTGCACAATAAATCAACTAATTCCTTTTCCCATTCTTCCTTTTCTTTTATTTTGTCACTACTTTTAAGTGCATTGGAAAAGAGATCAATCTTTTTTGTTGTATACTTAGAAAGAAAAATCATGATTCTTTTTTGAACAAGAACCCTTTTCTCATCAAATTCTGTCAGATTATTAAATATATCAAAAAATTTCTCTATTTGATTACATGACAAGTTGATGATAGAGATGCACATAGAAGTAACAACATTATCTCTTTCCTTCCATTTCTACATAATCAACTTCAAAATATTTTCATCTCTCCTTATTTCATCCCATGTTTCTATAATTCTTGCCAATTGATCATAAAAAGTTGGCCAATCAATCTTGTCTACTAAATACAAAATTGTTTTCTTGAGTTTTTCTTCATATTGATTATTTAATTCAATCTGCAATTCATATAACTTGGTTTTTTCTTCTTCAAACTCTTTAGTAGTGTAGAACTCAAGTCTCTTTGGGGTATCTAGTAACTCAATAATGGGGGTGGATTTAAATGGCTCAACTGGGGAGCGAGGAGGGTATGAAATTCATGGTCTGCTAAACTCCCCCATTTTTCTTTTTCCAAGTTGTTTGTACATCTGGGATACTTCATTTTCCAATAGTTGTATCTTTTTTCCTCTTCCCTTATATGCCATAAGTATTTTCTTAAAGATGGCACTTCTTTTTATCAGCTACCACACCCCTAAAAGATAACATCTCTTGATCCATTTTGGTGACATCTCCACTATCTACTTCATCAACTCTGTATACTCTAAGAGTACTAGTATGTTCAACACTTGAAATTTCTTGCATCTTGGTCTTATTTCTCTTTTCAATAGACCATATGACTAGGGCTTGGTGATCATTACTAAATTTTATCCCTCTATGTGCTTGCAAAATTGCTTCCTTAGTTTTATACTGGACATCCTTCTCTTTTCTAATGGAATAAAAAATCATAGCATTAGCTATGTCCTAGTTAGGTAGCTCCAAAGCTCTTGATTCTCTAACCAAAAATCTCCTAGCCTTAGGTTTTAGATGGGTAAAGCCCTCCAAAACTTTAGCATTTACTTATTCCTCAATTTTAGAGTCCAATTTATTTGGTTGCTCTATTTTTATTGTTTTACATTTTTCATCAAAATTGCCTATATTTCTCCTCTACAAAAATTGTTCAAAGGCCCTAGATTTAACAAAATTATTATCATCTATAAACTTTTGGGAGGCTTCTAAAATAATGGTTCTATTTCCTTACCTCTATAATAAGCAATAGTGAGGTCAAAAGATGGCACAAGAGATTCCTCGGGCACTCCTTTTTCTATATTAGTGGTAGTGACAATGATGTCTCCCTCCCCTCCCATTTGTTTCAATTTCTCTATAAGAGATGCTTCATCATATATTCTAAGTGGGGTTTGGGATAGTGAATAATCTTCTTCTTAAGAAGAGGATCCCTATTCTAACCTTTGTCTCTTTGGGGCACTTGTTTCAGGTGGATTCTTTGATCTCGACCTTTTATAAGGGGGAATGTGTTAAACATTTTGAGCCACAATGTATCTAGCCCTCCTTTGTGGTTTATACTATCTTGGAGTCACTACCATTTTGCTATTTATTTTTCTTTCTACCTTTGTAGACATATCTAAATATGATTTAACTAAGACATCCTTCTTCTCATTTAAGGTTTGCATTATCACAGAAAAATTATTCATCAGAGCACTTATTTTGGCTCCCCAATATTTCCTATCTTCTAATGGATTATATGTGGGCTCAAAAGCATTAATAAAATCAAGGAGTTTGTTGAAAACTATCCATTTTTCATTTCTAACTTCTTTCTCTTGTAATGAACATGTATTCCTAATTATATCCTTAGGAAAATACATAGCTTCTATGATGGCCTTGGCCTTAGTTCTTTACCTAAGAAATTCATAAAATCCTTTTGGATCAATGTAACAAGCATGAGATTGGGCCATTTGATATCTATCCAAAAATAAGCTCAAACTTCTCCATCCTTTTTTAACAAAAACAAAATCATGTATAATAGTAACAACAGGGGAGAATGTGCCTTTACCTTTTCCCAGTATATCCCTTTCCTTGATTGGTCCAATCTTCCATAGTAACTTTGCAATTCCTATCTTCAAAGGCACATGAAAAGGTAGTACATGAGATTTTACCAAAAATTCATAAATTCTAAACATAATGGAAATAAGGTATGGAATTATATCTCCCAAATTATGACTGACTAATAGCCCCTCGGCATGGTCCTTGGGTCTTATCAGCTCTAGTAAAGGTTGTGGGATTCTTTGACTATCCCGTTTCAAAATAAATTTGAGTTGTAAAACCATAAAGAGACTACCCCCAACATGGTTCTTCACAATTATAGTGATGGGGTCATATTTCTTGGCCATATCAGTCAATAGATGACTATCAAGAAATACCCTAGGAACAACCAATTTCCCAATATCAATTTCCCACACATTTCTCAAAGGAGTATCCATGTTACATTCTACAAAAAAAATTTTGAGTAGTTCTAAACCCCCCATAGATACTTGTGTAGCTCTTAAATAGTTTTCCCTATCATAAAAACCCTCACTAATCACCAACCTAGGGTTTTTGGGAATGAATTCTCTACCGTTTCTTATTTCATTAATAGAGGAAGGCATTTGCTCAAGGAAATTATCATGAAAAACTCTTTTTAGATAATCTACTTTTCCAAAAAAATCTTTAGAAGGAGGTATTTTTCCAATTTAACTTAGTAGAATTACATATGTTCAATTCCTAGAGGTTTTCAAACTAGTTACCCATTATTTCCTGCTAATTTTTCTCAGTGAATTTCTCTATAAATTATTGAAAACCCTCAATGAATTTGATGCTCTAGCTCTAGAAATATTTTCACTATGAAAACTTTGCAATTTTTTGACTCAATATTGGTGAATTTGCAAGTTATACCACAACATTAAGGTCACACAAGATAGACCTAAATAGCATTAATGCCTTTAATAGTCATTGTTGTGTCATGCCCCAAATTTCAATTTCATTCGTTCATCACACATCATTAGAAAACCTCATTCAAAAATAAAAATGCTACTTTAAAGTTTTAAAGTTCTTGCAATGTGTCAAGCGGGCAATTCCTCACTTTAGCTATTTTCCTTCCATCTTTGTGATGCAGTGAAGCATATATCTAGCAAATGAAACTTTGTAAAATGGGGGCCCACTAGTACACACATTTGCAACTTGGGATGGACATGTCATAACTTAACAATTAATGCACTTCATTTCACAACCTATTTCCAATGTGGCATGACTCAAAAAAATTTCTAACCACTAGTCCCACTTTTCCACATGGTAGCGTAGTGCTTCCCTACTTCAGTTAAAAACCTATCATTTTTCTAATGTGGGTAAGTGCCTCCTGTTGATATTACCAGGATAAACAGTGTTACAAAATTATGTCTTTGTAAGGTCTAGTCAGCCAAATTAACCAATAGAAAGATTCCCTTTTTGCCAACATGTTTGACAATTCTACCAATAGTATAGACTATACACTTGTCTTTTAAAGGCTATTTGAAATACCTTTTGTGATGTCAGTAGGGATAGGTGTCGTTAAGGAACTTGCCTACTTTGGTTAAAAGCCTTACAATTCTTCAAAGCGGTAAGTTGACCATTGTTGATCTTCCAAAGATCAATGGTTCAATCAATCATGTAATAAAAGAAACTCCATTACGTAGGCTAACCACTGATATTTCTAGAAAATAGAACGTGCATTGACAATTTCTACAAAAGTCCTCAAAAGTAATGACAAGCTCTGACAAACTCTTGTCTTTACAGAGCATGGAAGATCCACTGTTAGTAAGGGCTATGTGGCACAAAGGCACTTTCTCAATCTAGGCATGCAGTAATTGTCAATCTTGCCAAGATTGATGGTTAATCAAAACAAAATTCTATAGTTGAGATGCTTCATAAAATAGTTAAGAAAGATAACTACAATTAAGGAAATCTTAGCAAATAAAAAGCGTTATTTTTAAAAAAATAATAAATTTATCTTTTAAAAAGAAAACTTAGGATAAAAGGAACCCATTTAGTTTTGTTTGAAAAATTCAATGTTTAGAGAAAAAAAAACAAGGGTTATAGGGTTTCAACAAATTTTACCCAAGGTCTTGACCTAACTTCTCAAGATTTTAAAACATATCCTTAGGGTTTTTCACTACTGGATGCAACAACACATAAATGGTGAAAAACTAGGCCAATAATTACATTGCATTGTATGTAGAGCATTGCATTTGAACGTGGATACCTAACATGGCCTAGTAGCTAGGACCCATTATGAATTTCATCATAGCTTTTGTGAGGTTAAGTGCATTCCCCTAAGTTGCACTTAAGGGGGGGTGTTAGTGTAATTAATTATTATTACACTTTACTTAAGTTTACCTAGGATAAATGCATTATTTTATTATTTATTAGGTTAGACACCTAGGAGTATGCATACTCATATGAGTTGTCTTGTTGACAACACAACAATAAGCAACTCTAATTTAGCACATGGTGTCTATAACACTAGAGTTTGCATAATCAACTAATTTGTCATGTAGACAACATAGTTGTTCACACTCTAAATTGAGTACATGGTGTCTACAACATAATTTTACATGACACACCTATGTAAGCTTATCCTCTCATCATCAAACTAACTTTTGTGCTCAATGGAGGATAATCCACTCTTGGTGGACATGTGCTTAGTTGTGAGGCTTATCATTTTGATAACTCCTAGTAATTCTAGAGGCCTTTTATATATAGGCACTTCTAGTGTGTATGTACATCATATTACATTAATTATCTATCATTGAATAATCTGATATCCAAATAATTAGTTATTCATTCTCATATTATTATTTTGGTCATACATCATTTGTCCATATTGTGCTAGTCTTGTGCTTCTTGATCTTGACATTATTTTTTCTTAAGGAAAATTCTTCATGGTCTGAGAGCTTTACCAAATTCTTACATGAACAAGAAGAAGTTGCAAGGAAAAACCTTAGATTGGTATGTAAAGGTTACTCACAGAAAGAAGGAATAGACTATTATGAAACCTATGCTACAGTGTCTAGAATAGAAGTAGTACAATTATTTTTAGCCTATGTAGCATAGAAGCAATTCAAAATATATTAGATGAATGTCAAGTCAGCATTTCTGAATGTAGAACTTGAAGAAGAAGTGTATATGGAGCAGGCTAAAGGATGTCCTTTGACAGATGACAAGGACGTAGTATGTAGACTAAGGAAAGCATTGTATGGCCTAAAGCAAGCACCAATAACCTAGTATATGAGGTTGGACAAGCATTTGACAAAGCTCGGATATATCAAAGGTATGGCATATAGTAATTTGTATTGGGAAGAAATTGATGATGGTTTAATGATTTTGGTAATATTTTTTGATGATATCATTTTTGGAGGAAATGATGAAGAGAGTGAAAAGTTTGCTAAGGAGATGAAGAAATAATTTGAAATGAGTATGATAGGAGAGATGAAATATTTCCTAGGATTGTAGATTGTATAGAACAAAGAAGGAATCTTTATTTCTCGAGCTAAGTACTTGAAGGATTTACTAAAAATATTTGGTTTGGAAGAATGTAAACCCATTGGAACACTTATGGTAACTAGACACAAGTTATCTACAAAGGATGAGACACCTACTATTGAGTAGAAAAGTTTAGATCTATGATTAGAGGATTGCAATATCTCACTCACACTAGGCCAGATATAGCAAATGCATTTGGAATTGTTGCTAGATTCCAAGTTGATCCTAGAGAAGCACATTATGTAGCAGTGAAAAGGATATTTAGATATCTGAAGGGAATATAGGAGTATAGATTATGGTATGAACGATCTAATGATTTCACTCTAATTTCTTATACTGATGCTGATTGCATAGGCAATATGGATGATAGAAAGAGCACCAGTGGTGGAGTCTTCTTTCTTGGAGGAAGATTGCTTTCTTGGTTAAGCAAGAAGAAGGATTGTACATCAAAAAGTATAACAGAAGTAGAATATTTTGTAATAGAAGACAATTGTAATCAAGTTATTTTGATGAAGCATATGCTGAAGGATATAAGGATAGAAATTAGTGAACCTATTGTCATTCGTTGTGACAACACAAGAATAGTAAATATGTCTAAGAATCTAGTGTTGCATTCAAAGACTAAGCACATTTCTATCAAGTATCACATGTTGAGAAAGAAAGTTTCAAATAAGGAAATCAAATTGGAGCATGTGAGAATGAAAGAGTAGATTGTAGATATATTTACTAAGCCTCTTCCCAAAGAGACTTTTGAGTATTTGCGAGGTATGCTTGGGTTTATGTGCCTTCCTACTTGAGAGTAGAAGATGTAGGGATGCATCAATCTAGTGTAACAAAGCACCATATTTTATCTAGACTAAATGCTAATGCTTCCTATATAGGGGAGTGTTTGTGATGGACAATTTCATCTAGGATTCTTGTTGAATATTGTTGTGAACAATGTCTTTTGACACTCCAGCTAGTAAGAATCAATTATTATAGAGTTTGATGTAGAGATGTTGGATGCTGAAACCTTTGACATTGATGTCAATGGAGGAGAAGTATTGCATGAAAAAAATCATGGAACATCATGGGGAAGAAGTATTCCATGAATAATATAATGAGGAAGAATTTATATCAATGGGGAAGAATGATTGATGAAGACAATTTGAAGAAAGGATTCACAGACTTTTGTTGGTATTCTTCGAACTAGATGTTTTTCATCTATGTTTCGATCAATGAAAAAGGGGGAGATTTTTGGAAGCATGAATGCTGATGATATTTCTATGGGGGAGTATTGTAGATATGTTACTATGATGATATGTTACATTCATGACTGAGTTTTTCATTGATGTCAACATAGCAGTTTTTTGTGGTATCTAAAAGAAGAACAATGAAAAGATCAAGTTGGTATGGATGAGTAGTTGAATGTTTACACTATCCAAGGTTGTGAGAGATACTTTTGAGTATTTGGTAAATGCAATTAATGTGAGAAGAAGAAAGGACAAGTCTAGAAGAGGTTATGTATGTTTTGGTGATGTCTATTTTGAATAGAGTTTACAAAGGTATGTCTGGTAAACATGTTATATCTCTTACTAGAGTTGATATAAAAAGGATCAAGGTTGAGTACATGAAGAAGACATATTGGTGATGACTTGGCTAAGCTCACTCGTCATAATATTGCATGTACAAAAAGATATTCAAGTTGCAAGGTAGAAGATTAATGTTATCACTAAGTGTAATGTGTTCTTAATGTGGTCCTATAATAATTAGTTGAGAAGATCTAACAATCGACTCAGGGAATTATTTTGAGAACTTGGTATAAAGGAAGGACATTTTCCTTTATCATGGTATGGATTAATAATTGATGATAAGCAATACCATGAGCAGAATGCGAGGTTTAGTAGAGTGGTGCAAAAGTGAAGGAAACTTCATTGCCATGGTTTTGTTGAGTGATCCAAGGTTTGGTAAATGGATTTGAGGTTCTTTACCTAGTCTACAAGGTCTAATAGTGATTGGTCTAGTTGATAGAAAAAAGGAAAGAAGTGCTTAACAATAAATTACATGTTTGAGAAGTGAGCTCTTCTTGTAGTTGAAACTACATGTTTGGGCAGTCAACTCTTCTTGCATTCATTATACAACTCCTAACAGGGTTGGAATCTCCTAATAGGGATTCAAAGTCTCCTAATAAAGACTCATTGTACTAAATGTTGTAATAGACTGCTAATAGGGTCTATCCTCTAAAAAGGAATATTTGTATTAGTACATTATCTTGTGGGCATTATTCCCACTAGGGTTTCTCTCTGATCAATGGTTTCCCTAGTCAACATATCTCGTGTAATTATTTATGTGCATCTTAGTATGGGTTCTGTTTACTTTGGTTGAATGGTTAAGTTTGTTTAAAGAAGATAAATGTTTTAATTATTGGATAACTAATTCACCCCCCATCCCTGACTCAATTATCTTGGTGAACTATTGCTTCTAACAATAATTCCAATCATTTTCATGATTAGAATAATAGATATTAGAGAGGAAGAGGTAGAGGATAGGGATTTGGAAGATGAGGATTCTATGGGAAATGTTTTCACTATGGAGAGGAAGGGCATAGATCATTTGAATGTTCCCACTACCAAGAAAGGATAGATCGAAGAATAGAAGGCTAGTTCAGAGTTGCACATGTTGATGAAGATGTCAGATCCTCACATTCTAAAGATGCTAAAAGAGGAGAAGTCCTAGTTAATAGAAGAGTCCCACCGAGTGGGAAGAATAAACCTAATCAAAGGAGGAGTTTTTTTTGCACAAGGTACATATGTGAAGCTAAGTGTTGTGATGTGATCAATGATGGGGGAATTACTAAAAATCTAGTGACAAAAACAATGGTCACCAAGTTGAAGCTAAAGAGATAGAGATATCCACATCCATACCATATTTCTTGGGTGCAAGATGACCACAAGGTCATTGTCAATGAGCAGTGCTTTGTGAAGTTCAAGATTGGAAGCTACAAGGATGAGGTACTATGTGATATCATACCTATAGACATATTTCATATGTTGTTGGGTAGGTTGTGGAAGTTTGACATCTATGTTGTATACAATGAGCAAGAAAATACCTATACTCCAATCGAGGATGGAGTGAAGCATAAGTTGAAGCCATTGAAGGATAAAGAAGAAAAGGTATGTAGTGCTGCCAGAATATGTTTTGTTGATGGAAAAGAGTTTCTCAAAGGTATGAAGCATGAGCATATGTATTTTTCTATAATTCCAAATGATAGCAAGGAAGAAGTAGAGGAGGTACCTATAGAAGTTGTAGATATGTTGAGAGATTTTTTAATATTGTATTAGATAATGTACCTGATGGATTGCCCCCAATGAGGAAGATTAGTCACCAAATGGATTTGGTTTGAAGAGATAGTCTACCAAACAAGGAAGCCCATAGAATGACACCTGCAAAAAGTGAAGAGTTGGACATAAAAATTCATGCATTATTGTAGAAGAGGTTGATTCAAGAGAGTCTAAGTTCATGTGTTTTACTAGCAATATTAGCACAAAAGAAGAATGGAGAATGGAGCATGTTCACAAATTCTTGCACTATCAACAAGATCACAATCAAGTATAGATTTCCTTTGCCAAGGATGGATGATATTATGGACTATTTTAGTGGAGCTGAGTATTTCATGAAGATAGATCTGATGAGTGGTTACCATCAAATTTGTATCAGAGAAGGTGATGAGTGGAAGATTGCTTTCAAGATAAAAGGACTATATGAGTGGTTAGTCATGCCTTTTGGGTTAACCAAAGCACCGATAAATTTCATGTGGCTTGTGAATGAGTTATTGAAGGAGTTTCTAGGTAAGTTTTTCATTGTTTACCTAGATGGTATTTTGATCTTTAGTAAGACATTGGAGGAAAATTCGATTCATATTCACAAGGTCTTTGATAAGTTGAGGGAAGAAAAGTCATTGATAAACTTGAAGAAGTACAGTTTTGTAAAGAAGGAGGTGGTGTACCTAGGATTTGTAGTTTTAGAAGAAGGTCTAAAAATGGACCCAAAGAAAGTGAATGTTATCCTTGAATGGCCTACTCCAAGGAGCATAACAGAGGTAAGATCTTTTCATGGACTAGGTAGTTTTTATAGAAAGTTCATAAGAGGTTTTAGCAATATTTGTGGACCCTTGACTGAAACAATGAGAGGGGATAGGAAAGATTTTAAGTGGACTATAGGAGTTGATAACAATTTTAATCTATTGAAATAGAAAGCTACTAAGAAACCTATTTTAGCAATTTCTAATTTTAACAAGGTGTTTCAAGTAGACTGTGATGCTATTAGTACTACCATAAGAGTTAATATGAGGCAAGAAGTAGACCTATTTCTTATTTTAGTGAGAAATTGAATGATGTAAAAAGAAAATATTATGTTTATGATCAAGAATTTAATTGTATATTTCAAGCATTGAAGAAGTGGAGACACTATCTTCTTCCTAAGGAGTTTTCTTTGTATGCGGATCATCAAGATTTGCAATATTTGAATAGTGAAGGAAAATTAAACCAAAAACTTTTGAAGAGGATTGGGTTTTTGTAGACTTAAACATTTATTTTGAAACATAGGAGTGGGAACCTTAACAAAGTTGTAGATGCTCTTAGTAGAAGATAACTTTTGTTGACAAAAATACAAATAGAGGTGGTTGGGTTCAAGGAACTCAATACTTTATATCTAGATGATCATGATTTTGGTGAAGCATCAAAGGCTTGTACATAACCTATTACACTTGACAGGAAAAAGTGGTTGGATTTCATGATCCAGGATAGTGTGTTGTTTTGAGGAAGCCAATTGTGCTTTCTTATAAGTTCTATGAGAGAGAATCTCATCAAGGAGAAGCATAGTGGAGGATTGGTTGGAAATTTTGGTAGAGATAAAACCATAGCTTTGGTCGCTGAGAATTATTATTGGCCACAGTTGTAGGAAGATGTGAAGAAGTTTGTACAAAGTTACAGATATGTTAGATGGTGAAAGGAGTGAAGTAGAATATAGAGTTGTATTAACCATTACCTATACTACAGAAGCCATGTGAGGATGTCAGCATCAATTTTATTCTTGTATTACCAAGGATGCAGCATGGGCATGATTCTATTTCATGCTAGTTCATAGGTTTTCAAAAATGACACATTGTATTCCTTACATGAAGACTAATGATGTTGTTCATGTTGCAGAATTATTTTTCAAAGAAGTGGTGAGACTACATAGTCTTGAAAAGAGTATAGTTTAAGATCAAGATACCAAATTTTTTGGGTATTTTTGGTGTACATTGTGGAAGAAGTTGAAGAAAAATTTGAAGTTCAGTTCATCACATCATCCACAGACTAATGGATGGACTGAAGTTATGAATTGTAGTTTGGGAAACTTACTAAGATGTTTGGTTGGAGACAAGCCCAAAGGATGGGATATGATTTTACCACAGGTGGAATTTGTATATAATAATTCTATCAATAGGAGTACTAGTAAATCACCATTCCAGATTGTATATGAGAGTAGTCCTAGAAATGCTTCTAAATTGCAACAATTGGATAAAGGAGAGATAAGTAGTGCTGGAACAAAAGAATTTTCTAAACATTTAAAAAACATCCATGAGGAGGTGAGGAAACACATTAGAGAGATGAATACGTAGTACAAGGCTAAGGCATATGTAAAAAGGAGGTATAAGAAGCTTTAGATTGGAGATGAAGTCATGGTTCATTTGAGAAAATAACATTTTCTAGTGGGTACATATAATAAGCTGAAGATGAAGAAGTTTGGACCATGCAGGATAGTGAAAAGGCATGATTCTAGAAATGATTATGAAGTGGAGTAGCCTATTGAATTGAATATTTCACCAGTATTTAATATTTTGGATCTAACATATTATTATAAAGGAGGTGATGGAGATGAAGTTGCAGAAGCACAATGGAGCATTCTAGTAGCTACTTTGGCTACAAAGGAGATTGAGGAGATACTAGACTATCATGTTGGAAAAAGTACAAGGAACAAAACTTATGAGGAATTTTTGGTCAAATGGAAAGGGAGGCCAGTAGAGTATTCATCATGACTAGCAAGGGAGGAGGTTAACCATCTTGGTTTCTCTCTAAACACTTGAGACATGATGGAGTCACCTCTCAAATTACCCTAGGTGTTTGATGTAGGAGCATCCCAGGTGTAAGAGAAATCTTCCATCACCCAAAAATATTTTCTTTTCAGTCTTTTCAATTTTAATAAGGACTGGAAGATAGGTTGTTACTATTTATGGGAGGGAACTTGCTATTTTTAGTAAGTTTGTCATACAAGCTCGGAATGTTCTCATTTTCTACATGAAGGTTCATTTTAGACTTATAAGCCTACCATAAAAATCTCATTGCTCCAACTTAAGTATCAAAGAAGTTATTGCAAATCTTCGGTAGAAAAAATTGCAAAGAAATCTTCTTGCTCATCGTTGGAGGCACAAAAGCTCAACAAAAGGGTTCTTTGCCTATAGATTAGGAGTTGGCATTTCTAAAAAGTGGCTATAATAGCAAATCAAAGTAATGGTTCAAGAGTTATGGGCTTCGAAATTTGGGCTACTTGAAATATTTAAAATAATTGTCAAAGATGTATTTGGCCAACTCTATATGTATTGTTAGGGTCTGTCGGCCCTAGGTATTAAGTTTCAATGTCTAGAACCTTCCCTAGTAGCATAAAATTGCCTATTTAGAAAAGGCTCGACATTGTCTAGAAAAGCTCTGGGTGGTAGTTTGCAGCTTAGTCTTGTAGATTACTATAATGAAAGGACCCATGTGGGTTAGCATATTGTACTTATGAATTCTATAATTCCACATTCGTGACACAAGTAAGAACTCCATATTTTGTTCTTGTATTTTTTGTTATTTCTTTATTTTTGTTAAGTGTTTATGGTATTATAGGGAGCACCCTTCATCAAGGCTAACAAGGTCACTGCTATATGTGATGACCATTTGACAAAGGGCCAAAGCACCCTTACCAACTCACTATAAAAATCACAATAATATGGAAACAAACAGATGACAAAATTCACTAGAAAGCATGCTTTTATCATACTTGAAAATCCTTACAACATCAACAATTTGACATCATAGATATGACTTCTTTCAAAAGAACTTTACAAATGCTTCAACATTAGAGAACTCCCAAATAAGAGCTTCCACAAGAAGAGTCTTGACACCAAGAGCTTCACCAAGAGCTTCCACCAAGAGAACTTCCACAAAGAAGAGCTTTACAAAGAAGAAACTTCCTCTCAAGATATTAGACACTAAGATCTTTCACCTCCAAGCTTTGTTACAAGAGATTACATCATGACATATTGATTACAAATTCTCATAAGCCTTGCTTATATAGAGACTTACCACCCAAGATATTACAAGCACAACCAATGTCAGGTAAAAGGTAAATGCAACTACCTTTCAACAAATATTTAATTCCCACCCAAATACAAATAAGCACCACCCTATGGGCCAATTAAAAAATTACATCTCATTTGTGGATCACAAAAAATATTAAATGCATGATTTGAGGAACTTTCCACAGACTTCTAAGATGCCACCTACCAACCTCAAAAAATGAAATGACAACCATTTTTTTTATTTTTCTATTTACACCATCTATGCACCTTGAAAATAGAAATTCCTCTTTTTCTCCTTATTTTATTTTAAAATTATTTTTCCTCTAGTTTTTGTCACTTCACTACAAAATGAAGCAACTAACAATGACAAGTTTTTTTATTCTTCTCTTCTAGCACCTTGCTGGAACAAGTATCCGATGTCGATATGTTTCTTTCTTTCTTCTAAACCAACACATAGTTGGAACAAGTGTCTGCTGCTGAAAATAGTCCTCTACAATTAACTCTATCCTAGTATAACTCTCATCCTCCTCCAATCTTGTCGAATTAAATACACCTATAATAAACTCAACAACACCATACCAATCTTCCTTTCCATACTACACATCACTAACAAGATCCTCATATAAACAAGCATCATTATCTTTCAAATTCATCTCAAATTCAACATCCCATAATTCATATAAATTTACCTCTTCCACATTTTCATCTTTGATTTCTTCTTCCATGTCTTCAACAAGGCAAGTAACATCTTTAATTGTTAGACTTCCAACTGAGGAATTGTATGCATCCTCTAGTGCTGCAGTCTTCAAATCATCTTCATCTACTTCTAGCTCACAAATCATTTCATCTTCATGCTCTTCATCTTCTTCAACTTCAAGTTCACAAATATATGTATCTTCATCCTCTTATTCTTCTTTCGTACCACATGTGTGATACCGCCCTTTCTCTTTCCCTATGAATCAAATCTCAACAAAAAATATCAGTAAAATAATAAAAAAAGTCCAAAACCTTTACGAAAGTAACATAATAATATGACATTTTGTAAAATTAAAATTGTATTAATTTTTATACAAAAGGTTTACTTGTTCTGGAGAAGGGGTGGGATCAACATCCCTACCTCTATCATCTAATGGATCAACAATGTCGTCCTATGAAAAAGAATATATATAACAACATTAGCATAATCAAAGGAACAATCGAGCAAAAAAACTTATTATTAAAATGGTATGTTGTATATTAGAGTTCTAATTAGATGTAATTATTTAAATTTTACATATATAGTACTTACAAGTCCCATGATAGTAACTTTCTTTGTAACTATGCAATTCAAATTGTAATCTAGTAGCAACTCTTCCCCTAAACTTATTGATTTTATTGCACATACGAAAATGTGATTTCCCTCATGTGCCTCGAAAACGCAATTGGGTCACTTATTAGTTGACCCAAGATGTGTACTATTTATAAAACCTACAATTTTCACCATTTCTTTTGGCCTTCCGTCAATGTACATAGTGTTTGTCTGATTTTTGCGAGATATCTTTCCCCATTTTCTAAAAAAATTAGAATTGAATTTGTCAAGTGGAGACTAGGGTTTTTATTTTAATCTTTCAAAATCTTGGTAGCATTTGAATTTTCTTGTCAAAGCCCTAGGTCTCGTTTCCTTTTAAATTTTATCCTGGCATGAAAGTTTAAAAAGGGATAAGCAAATATTCTTTTGCTGCCTTCTTTGAAGTCTTTGTTGAGTCCTTTTGAAAGGGTTTTATCCTGTTATTGGATCTTATTTAAATCTATAGTTGCCCCATACTCACTATAGCAAGATGCTTGAAGATTATGCATAGCAAGGTAGCAACCATCGGAGAACTATGTTGTGATACCAAAAAATGAAGTCCAACACTAAAAAATGTGTGTTAATATGAAGGCATTCTGATCACGTGTATGTCCTAGGCTTGTTAGTATTAAGAAGAACGCACGTGGAAAAACTAGCAAATGGTGTCACCAGAGTTCAAGTTTCTCTAGCAACTCGCTAAATCGCTATCGAAAAATCCATGCAAATTGTCGGTGGCAATATAACAAGTGCTCAAATTTTGCAAAAGGTAGTATTCTTTAAAAGGTTGATGTGACCGCAAAAATTCCCATGCAAACTTATAAATATGCACGACTACCTTTTTTGACACTAGTATTAATTGGTGAAGTTTTAATCAATGTATCTTTATTTTCTGCCACCAGAATTGTGAATCCATTAGAGGTCACTATATCGCTAGCCACAAAATCACCAATGTGTTGGTAGCAATGTAGCAAGGGCCCAATCATTGCAAAAGATGACATTCTTTTAAAATAAGGATTGATTTTGAGGATCCCGAGGAAAATATTGTGCTAGCTTTGCTTTTATTTTTGTGTAAGTTGTGTCACTCATAATTTTATTTCCCAACACATGTTTTTGATGGTTACCAGAAAGTCATTGTATCGCTAGCCAAATAATTGGTAATTTTGCTAGTAGCAATGTAGTGATTGGTCAGAAGGTTGTGATGTAATAGAAAATCCTCAAAGATGGGCCCCGATCGAGTGAATTGACAAAGCTGAGCTATGCAAAGCAGATGACACGGTGGTGTCCTATTGAGCATTTATAAGTCAAAAATTCTAAATTCATTAGAATTCTCTATATCGCTAGCCGGATAGTTAGTAATTTTTCTGGTAGCGATGTAGCAACCCACTTGAAAGTAACAAACACGGCAAGGCCAACGACATGAGTTGTCACTAAGATTTTAAAATAATATATATATGTGATTACATATTAAACCAGCTTAGTGCTAGTGGTAACCTGGACCCACTACCCAAGTATGAAACATATAAAGAATTTTGATCATCAAATCAAACATGGATCAACGATGCTCATTAAATCACTATGAAAACATGTGTGAAGATTATGTATAGAGAGTTAGTGAATGAGGGACCCACCATTTTTCTCTTAAAGGCTGTTTCAAATATCTACCACATGATCAAAGAAAAATCAATGGTTGTCGCATACTCGCTATGGCAAGATGCTCGAAAGTTATGCATAGTGACGTAGCAACTTGATGACATGTGTTCCTAGTCATCAATAGGCCCAGATGGAAATGCAAGCATTGAAGAAAAGATACAGATGGAGGTAGTTTATTGTTTTGACTGCTAGCATGCTAAGAAGAAAAGTGAGTCAGCTTATTTTTCATTCTTGGATCGTAGGATTTTTTAACAATCAATAGCCCAAATTTAAAAGGAAGTGCAATGCCACTCTATTTTTCTATTCTATGCATTTATGATGAATGAAAGCTTTGTGTGTGGGAGAAATAGAGTATAATACAAGAGATTTCATTAGTTCCAGTCCCACACAAACAAAGATTTCACATTTTTTGTGCACAAGAGCCTATTGATCATAATTTGTTTAGCCTGGTATAAACGTGAAATAATTCCTCATTTGTTCAAGAGCAAGTGCAAAGGTTCAGAGAAGAACAAGTTTGGCAAGTCAAGTAAGTACTCGTATATAACCTCTGTAACATTCTAGTTCCTGTTATTACGATCAAGATACCTCCTAAGAAAGCATTTTTTGGGCAAGTTAATTACATGGATAGGAATGTTCATGAAAATTTGTTAGAATTACTCCTAGAATCCACCACTAAACCTGCACAAGTTAAAAAATTGATTTCCTTAAACCCTACGCTTAAAATTGCTGATGGCTTATATGACAAAGGGAACTGGGTTAGGGATGCAACAACTACACAAAATGGTCTTGTCTTGTTTAAAAAGTGGTTTTCAGCAAGGAATTTGTTTGCCCTGCATGCTAACATCTGGAATTTTGATTCAGGAAAGTTCATAGTACCAAGTGTTTTCATGGATTATGATTTGCTTGAAGCCATTGCCAAGAATTATGACCAAGCTATTAGGGTGGTGAGAAGAAATTATGCCATGCCTCTGATCTCAATTAATCCTGAAGAAATTAGAGAGGTTTTTCACCTAGAGTCATTGTCAAATTACCATGTGCCAATCAATCTACCAGAATTAGAGAATGAATGCAAAGCAAAAAGGGATCTAATTATGGGAGGTGCACTGAGGGCACACATTATACAATAGGAATTCTACCAATAATTACTGTAGCCTCTAGAGAAACTTTTAAGAAGATTCTTTTCACTTCCTAGGTTGTAGAGATATACAGGACCTTGTGCCATGTTTCTGGTGAAGATGAGCTAGATTTCATGCACATTGGCCTTATGTATATGATGGTTCAAATTGCTTCTTTCACTGTAGATGTTATCTTTGATTTTGCTTCCTATTTGGCTGAAGAAATTCATACTTGTTTGGTTGGAATTGCAAAAGGGAAGGTAGAGAAAATTTTTGGACACCATTCTCTATTGATGGCCATTTTCTTGTTCAAAGGGGTGACTTATTTTAGTAAAGAGATGGATTTGAACAGGGAAGAAAATGGGGAAGCATTGCTAGTCTAGTTGTGGAGCGCAGATATGACTTGGGAAGCAAATAATGCTAGTTTTGTTATATTTGATAGGTATTTTGCTTCTAAATTGAGATGTCTCATATTAAGAGACAATCCTAGAATCCCTAAGGTATTAAAGGACATGCTCAAACCTATGGACAAACCCCATAACTTGGAAGTTTCACACAATTGGGGAGATATTGTTCCTTACCCTATTTCTACAATTTTCAAAATCTATGGTTTTAAAGGGAGTCCTTAGGTCTTGCCTTACCAAGTACCTTTGAATGTAGGAATGGCTAAAGTTTTGTGGCAATTAGGAGTAGAAGAAATGTTTCTGTTGAAAAGGCAACTATGGTCAATTTTCCCTACCTACACAATGGCCCATCAATTTTTGATTACAAAAAGGGGTTGGCTCTTTTTGCATAAAATTTTGGATCAGTATATGATGGTTGTCTCCCATCCCCATTTTTGTGATTCTGAGGGATTTTTTAACCATATCTTAAGGCATAGAATTAAGCTAGGAAAGATAAAGCATGATTCATATTATCCAGAGGACATTATAAGGAATGAATTCCCATCGCAAGAGTAGGAAACTAAAAATGAGAAATGGAGAGTTTACTCCTGTGTCCTAGAATTCATTCATTGTTTTGATCAAAAATATAGTCCTTTAGCTAATGTAATACAGAGGCTGACAAAATAAATAAGCTCATGAGTAACTTCCCTAAAATAATGGCAGCTATGAATGAGAAGAAATAAATTTTTATTGATTCTTATCCTGATAAGGCTAGAGAAGTCATGAGGAGGTTGGCTTTCATTCCTAATATAGGAGCTAGTAGAATAATTGTACAAAAGAAGCTTGGTTACACTATAATTCAAAATAAAAGGGCTCTTGTAGATAAAGGCAACCAAATAATGGGATCCACCAGTACAGCCCTAGAGGAGAGACCTAATGAACCTAGTCCCAAGAGGTAGAAGGTAATGAAAGAGGAGAGGCCTCAAGTTGAGGAATATTCACCAACTCAATACCCTTTGAGGATTGGAGAAGAATAACTCACAGGTGAGAAAATTTAGGAGATGGGATCACAAGGAGGTATTTTTATTAGTCAAGTAGAATTGGATGAAGGTAACCCTCCAAAGCCTCCTCTACCAATTTTGGACTTAACAATAACTAACTATAGAGGTAGGGAATTGGACCCTATGTTAGAATAGGTGAGTCATCAATTTTTGGCTGATGACAATTTTGTGAAATCTAGGGCTTTTCAGCAGTTTGCATGGAAGACAAACATGAATATTTTTGAGGAAAAATGTAAAAGGTTTAAAATGGAGCATCTACAAATGAATGAAGTTTCCATCCAGAACAAAAGAAAAAGAAGAAATGATAAAATAATTTTAGAATATAAGCCCTGAGGATGGAATACAAATGGTGAAGGCATCTAACATTTTATTGTTGCCAAATTGGGATATTGTTGATGCCTTAGTTTTCAGTCCTGTTTCAAATAAATTAACTTTGCAAGATCAAAATAAAGGGGATTTCCAAGGCACTGCATTCATTGAAGATCAAGCTACATTGGTCAGTTGGTCATTGAGAAGAGGATCTAGAGCCCAATCATTAGAACCAGATGAGTTTGGATTGATGGAAAGCATAATTTTGAGAAGAGTTACTAATACCTTACATGTGCAGGCAGCACATTGGAATGTGGATTCTTCCAAGTTTCTTTTGGCCACTGATAAGAAGGAGGAACATGCTATGTTTGAGTTACAGAATAAATATGAAACAATTCTTGAGGCCTATAATAAGGAGGTAAAAAGGAGAATTGAGCTTGAAGACAATTTGATAAACACATCCCATATAGAGATGGAGGCATAAATGGGTGAGAAGGGAGAAAGAAATGACATTTTTGTGTTTCTCTTTCATAAAGAGTTCTTATGACCAAATCTATAGAACATGTGCAGATCTATAGAAGAATTTTGGCCAAATCTGTTATATGGGATGTGTTTATCAAATTGTCAAGAATTATGCATGTATTTGAGGATATGAGATGAGAATAAGAATGAAACTAAAATAATTCTCATATAGTGTTTCCCAATCTTGAATCATCCCTGGGTATACCCACCCTAGTTTTGCAGAGCCTAAAGACTAGAAAACTACCCTTGGTTTTGTTGAAGTTGGGTCCAAATGGTTTGCACATATAATTGTTAATAGGAATTGGCTAATCCTTAGATTGTGTGAGTGATATCATTTTGGTATTGAGCATTTTGTTTCTTAGTAGTTTTAAAATACCAACAAAATGGTGACTCTACTGTGGAGTTGTCCAACACATCTATGAAAAGTACTACAGTTTCTTTGGTCCTACTATGTACGTGTGTGTCAGATTATCTAAGTTTTTCCCATGGTCATAAGGGGATATTTTAGTGACATAGCTTGAGAATTTAAAGAAAATTCCAAATTCCATGAAGATGTACTGACGAATCTAGCCTTTCCAAGTGTCTTATCTAACAAGAAAGAGTTGCAGTCTTATGATCTCTGTGATTGGTTTATCTGTGTCAGATATTTCTATCTCCATTTTAGTGTTTTTTCCTTGGAGTCAGGAATAATTGTCATTTTGTATTTTCCCAAAAATAGGGTGGCGACTTAGTCAAGGTTTTGAAGATAGTGCTTGTTTTAACAAAAGGTGAATATGGCTGATAAGAGAAAGAACACAAGAGCTTACATAAGAGCCAATCTTGATGTACCAATGTATACTAATTTACACCAAGGTGGTAGGAAGAACCAAAATAAGAAAAGGATAGATCTAAATCCCACCTGGAAACCTAGAGGTAGTGTATCCGTCAATTCCCAGTATCAACTAGTATTAGGGATAGAGTCTTCTTCACTCAGTTGTTAATCCAAAACCATAAGACTCTTAGGACGAATTTTCAGTACCCCAGTACCAGATGAAAGAACATATCAAGATAAAGACATGAAACCAGTATGAAATGCTTCACAAAAGCCAAATCTCATAGTAGATATGAACTATAGGCTAGGATTTAGGAGTTCATTTGATGATCCTTTTGATCCTAGAGCAACCCCATACATGGAGCCCAATCGTATAGATCTAGATCATCTTGCTGATTCAGAGGATACTTTTGCAAACCCTAAAGAAGTGCAATCTGAGGTAGGATTTCTAAAGAAATGGGTTGCTAAGGAAGAAGCTAAATGCATTTTTCTTGAAAAAGAGAAGAAGCAAGCCACCTTGGATGCCATAATAGAAGGATGGTTTCCTTGAAGGAGAAGAATAAAAAGTTAGAAGAAAAAACTATGACTCTCCGTACTGGTGTTTTTGGAGATGTAGATACTTTGAGATCTAAGGTTGAAGAACAAGAAAAGCTCTTAAGCTAGAGACAAGAGCCTATTATTATCCAAGTCCAAATCTATAAACCTATTCAAGTAGACCCTGTAGAACCCATTGTAAGAGCTAGATATAAAGGGAAAGGCAAAGCCATAGGAATCCAAATAAATGAAACTCAAGCTCTACCAAGAAAATTTGTAAATCCTCCCATGTCAAAATTTGATATAGACCTGGAAAAAGCTAGAAAGGAGAAGGAAGATCTTGCAAAATAACTTGAGAAGGTTGAGAATGAAGCTCAAGCCATGGAAACTAGGAGAAAAATTTAATTCATAAAATCTAATTCTACATTGGCTTCATGGCCAAATTTGTCTATCCCATTTGCAACTCCTGCACTAGCTAGTGGTCCGAGAATCTCAACTCAAGGAATATTCTAGTCTGCTCCTACCTCATCATCCACTACTTATACTCAAGTTCCTGTTCTCCAACCTCAACAATCCCAAGTCACTCCTCTTAACCAAGCTAACATAGAAAGTAACTCAAATGTTCTTGGTTTCTAGAAGAAACCTATATACCTTGAAAATTATAGACGAATATCATTTGCTAGTATTCTTGGTGCTCCACATCCCATGTCATTTGATTTAAGAGAAAAAGTGGTTAATTTTTCTAGGAATAATGTTGTTACTGGTGAAGAATATTTGAAAATTTTCATTGATATGTTAAATGATTATGAAGTTGAACATGAAGATATGGTCATGAAGTTGTTTGTGCATTCTATAACTAAGGATGCAAGGGATTGGTTCAGAAGGTTGCCTGATGATAGTATCACCTCATGGAGTGACGTGGAGAAATTATTTAAAGAGCAATATGGAGAGAACACTAATGTAGGATTCATGTTAAATGAATTCAATAACATCAAGAAGAATCCTAATGAGTCTACATTCAACTTCAATGTAAGTTTCTAGAAAGGTATGTACAAAATGTTTCAAGTTATGAATGTGAATGAGGATGTTTGTCTCATAACATCTTTTAATGCTTTTGATAGCAACATGGCTTATCAATTGAAGGATAAGGATCCCAAAACTTTAAGGGATGTCTATAAAGTTGCAGTAAATATAGAAAAAAATAGGAAGGCATCTGGAAAAATGGGTAGGAGAGATGACCCGAAGCTTTTCAATCCTAGGAACAATAACAAAAGGGATGGTGATAAAACTCCTATAGGAAAAAAGTCAGAAGAACCTACTATAGGCCAGGTGTTGGAATTGCTGAAGAAGATGAATCCCACTAACTTCAATAAGCCAAATGTTGCTGAGAAAACCCCTATGAATAACAATAGCTTCAACAGGAAATTTAGAATGCAAAATTACCCTTACACCACCCAGTGGAAAGATGGTAAGCCAGTCCCCAACCAGACACAAAATGTAAATGATAAGGGTACCCCAGATCCCTTGTAAAGGAACACTATAAATATGAATGATGATGTACCATGGTGCATTATATGTCAATCACCTCATTCTTCTAATTATTGTGTTATTGCTTAATCATTTGCGCTGGATCAAGTTGTGCAACTTGAAGAAGAAAATGGAGAGAAAAGCCATGATGATATAAGTTGAAATATGGTAAGCATGTGTAATGATTTTATAGATTCTAATTCTGAAAAACCTGAAAATTATATTAGTAGTTAGAGATTTTCTTATCATTTACATCATCAACAAGTGCTTTCAGATGATGAGGGTTATGATGAAAATAAGATATGTGTTACATCTTCCGATGTAGGTCATATAAGCTTAAGAATGCCCTCCAAAGAGGAGATTGATAGAATCATAGTAGAAATGATTTCCCAAGTTCATAGTAACTACAATTTGAGAAATAGAATAGTAAATAATGATCCAAGAAAGCCATCTAGTGTATTCATTAAAGACATTACCCATAAGATGAATGATGAAAGTAAGAAGGTCAATATAGATGTGCCTAAGATCAAAGATAACAAGACTAAGAAGTGGGAACCAAAAAAGAAGGTCCAATTTCAAACAAATGAAACAACAAAAGCAGTTGTGCAAGCAAAGAAATTAGGACCTGATACTATGAAGCAAATAGTGGTGCCTACTATTCAAAAGACTTCAACTCCAGGTATTCTTGTAAAACCCACTATTGTTGAACTTGTTGATATGATATCCATGTTGTCCCAAACAACTATAAAAGTACCTTTGTCTGAACTTCTTAGAATTGAAGAGCACAAAAACAAGGCTTTATCATGGTTAGGAGGGGTAGGAAACAATAATATTGTTGTAGAACAAAGTGTTATCCAAAAAACCCCATTAGTAGTAGAGGATAGTGGTATCATATCCCAAATTCTCCAAATGTTTTTAGATGATTCCTCAGTGGTATTTATAGAAGATATTGACCCATTTTTCCTCAGTCTAATCATAAATGGAAAGACCCTAAAAAATTGCATGATAGATTCAGGAGCCTCTAAAACCATTATGCCCTTCAAGATAATGGAAGCATTAGGTTTGAAAGTAGACACTAAGCAGGGTAGATGCAGAGGTATGGAAGCAAGGGAATTCCTAGTCATAGGTACCATAAATGCTTTACCATTTAAATTAGTTGCATATTTTGAAGTAGTGTTAACCATGTCAGTCCTTGTAGTGGATATACCTCTACACTATGGAATGTTGCTCTCTAGAAAATGGAGTGCTGCTATGGGGGGAAGACTACAATGTGATTTGACTCATGCAACTTTTCATATCGAAGATAAAGTTGTCAAGGTAAACAAAGAGCCTAGGTGTAGTCACCTTCTAGGGGAGGAAATTAATAGAGACTCAACTTATTTCTTGGACACTAGTGTCAATGCATTCAGAGCTGAATTGATTATTCAAGAAGTTGAGAATTTTCTTGCTATAATTAAACATGAAGTTGAGTGTTGTACAAACTCACCAGTATTACAGACAATGTTTTTTGATGGGGCTAGTTCAAAAGAACGTTCATGGGCAGGGGTAGTTTTTTTTTCTCCTGACAAAAATACTTTCAGATACTCATTCACTTTAAAGTTTTCTTGCACAAATATCATAGTAGACTATGAGGCCTTGTTGCTAGGATTGAAATTCACTACATATCATGGAATTAAGAAATTGCATGTCATAGGGGATTTTGAGCTAGTTATCTCTTAGATAAAAGAAACCTATGCATCCAAGAATAGGAGATTAAAGCAGTATAGAAATGTTATTCAGGACCAGATAGAATCTTTTGATGCATTTGGTATCTCATGGAGAGATAGGACACAAAATAAGATGTCTAATTTATTAGAAAATGTAGCAATCAAACCTAAGGAGATATCATTTGTAGGAATTTCTCAAATTGAGGTACAGAGTAGACCTTTAATACTGGATAATATTGAAAATTGGCAAGTCTTTGAAGATGATAAAGACATTATAAATTTTTTTGTTAAATGAAAACAAGTACCATGGTTAGGAAATGGGTTGTAGTGATTTGATTGAAACCTAGATGGTAAGGAAACCATTTTTGGCCAAGAGATTATGCAGTTGAAAACCACCAAGATGCTTAAGGGGTTAGTGTGTTGGAAATCATTGAAAAGATCATGAGGGAGATTATTGGAAATGATCATATGGAATGGTAAAGAATGTTCTCAATCATTGTTTTCTCATTGATGTCAAACTTGCTACTTGCAGGAATGACAATTGCTTTAGTGATCCAAATACTATCAATTGGTTGATTGACAAGGAGGAGGCAACCAATAAGATGTAACTAGAACACCTAGAGAAAGGTTGAAGTTATGATGGTATAATGAAGTACAAGGATCAGCTAAGCCATTGATGAAAAAGTGTATTGATGACATACTCTAAGACGTAGAAAATGGGCACACTGAAACATATCAAAGATGTAAGGTTTTAGCTAAGTCATTTTTAAAGTCTAACTAAGTCTATTAGAGAGGGAGCCGAGAGAGCTAGTAAGTGTTGAACAGATTCCTAGTTGAAGCCAACAAAGTTCAACTTCAATAAGTGTCGAGTGAACTTTAGACGCTGAGCAAAAACAAGTTCCGAGCAAGATACAAGTGCCGATTAGATACAAGTATCGAGAAAATACAAGTGCCAAGCAAATACAAGTGTCGAGTAACATAGAGGTGCCAAGCATCAGTAAACCAATAGTACCGAGTTGTTGCATTATTTCAAAGATCAAAGATTCATTCAAAACTAAGATGACAAGGTTGTTATCTTGAATTCTATGAATTAAATAGAAGATAAGGATGATGAGCTGGTGGCATAGAACACCATGTAGAACATTTTTGGAGAATACAACTAGACTCTAGATGAAGTTTCTAGATAAGAGCAAGATATGGGGTAGATACATTGCATCTTACCTAATCCATTTGAAACCCTAAAGTTGGAGAGGGAGAATTGAGCGGCCAAGGCATTCTAGATTTCTATTTAAGGAGTAACAAGGTTATGAAGAAAAAGGGAGAGGAGAGGTCAAGCGTGAAAGCATAAAGTGCTGAAGGAGGTGCTAAGGAGTAAGAGAGCATAGTTACTCTGCTTCAATAGATGACCATAGATATGATTGCATTGGTATGATGAGTAAGAAGACTTAAGGAGATGAAGCTTGAGATGACAAGCTATTAGAGTTGAAGTGATTAAAGCCAAGCAAAAGGATTGAACTAAAGAGTGATCTAAAATATGCAAAGTATGTTGTAAGTTGTATTAGATCAAAAAACCATTATTGTTACTCTCTAGCAATTGTAACAGATAGTTTAAATCCTATGGACTTAGGTTGGTTTAATAGCCATGTTGTAAATCTTTTAACAGGGTGACATTCCAAGTGAATCTTTTAAAGTCCTTTGATCAAGCCCATTCCTAATAGTATGGTGAAATCCTCTAACAAGGTCACATTTAATAGTGTGTTGTAAGCCTTTAACAGGGTAGGCTTTTAACAGGGCATCACTTTAGAAGAGTGAGAATTAAGTAGCATGTTGCTGGTGGTTTTTCCCAAATTGGGTTTCCATGTAAATCACTATGTCATGTGTTGATCTTGCATGTTTTATCCCTACATATTGGTTTACTGTAATTTTCTAGAATGATTGATTTAAGCTTGGATGGATGAAAAGTTTATGGGCTCATTATAATTTGTGAAAAAGTATTATTAGGGAATTTAGACTTTGAATAACTGATTCCCCCCCCCCCCCCCCCCCCCCCACCAAGTTATTTTAAAGAATTCAACAATTGGTATCAGGGCCAAATTGCTGATTCAATTTAAAGGGACTATAAGTAGAAGATCAAAATGCTTAAGAGAGAAGTTCCCAAGCTCAACAAAGACAACTTTATGGCATGGAAAAGTTTGATGAAGGTACATCTTGGATCCATAGGAGATTGTGCCCAAAATTCAATTGTTACTGAACATGTTGATCCAACTAGTACTCTTGCTGTAGAAGATTTGAAAAATAAACAAGAACACAATCAGACATTGCTGAAAATTGCTTCTGCAATCAACTATGTTGAATTTGATGATATCAAAGGATGTGACACTGCATTCAAAATGTGGAAAGCCCTATCAGACATCTATGGAGGAGATCAAAATGTCCTAAGAGCAAAAAGAGAAAACCTCAGAGGAAAGTTTGATGATATGAAAATGGAGGAAAGTGTGAATGGAGGAAAGTGTGAATACTGTTAATAGTAAATTCTTAAGAACCTTGCTATCTATCTATGCTATTAGAGTATTAGCAATACAAGAACTAAGATGTGTACCAGGAAACAATCTAAGTTTTGAAGGTATAGTGGGTAGACTCACTGCATTTGAGTTATCTAACTTTGACAACTACAAACCTGAGAATGTTGAATTTGCATTCAAGGCCAAGCTATCACTGAAAGATGTTGAACAGGTGAAATCAAAGAAAGAAAGAAAAATGAAATATGTATGCAGTGATAGTAGCACTGATGAGGAAGATGTGGAACAATTGGAAGCATTGCTAGCTAGAAGATTTCACAGAGGCAAAGGAAAATTCAAAGGTAAGATGCCTATCATTTGTTTTAATTGCAATGAAGTAGGACATATTGTTGCAATATGTACACAGAAAAAGGATTACAAGGAAGGCAAAAAATACAAATATAGAAGAGAAGATGATTAGAGAAATTACAAAGACAAAGGAAAGAAGTGTTATATAGTTGAAGAGAATTTTGATAATAATGATGATGAAGTTGTTTATGTAGCCATGAAGGACCAATATATTGAAGAAGAGCCTACATCACTGGTAACATGTGTAGACACCTAAAAATCATTTAGAAAATAAAGTATTTTTATTTTTTGAAAAAGTCTCTGATGACATCATCATTTATTAATTTATTTATTTTTATGCCATTAAATCCCTTAATCTTAATTAAAAATATTTAATTAAAGAATCCCTACCAAAAATCTTTAAATCTTATTTAAAAATTATTTCTTTATTTATTAATTATTTAATTAATAAATTGACGAAAAATCTAAAAATAAATAATTTATTTATTTTTTGCCCAAAACTTGGCCAATTTCCTTAAGACCACTAACCTCTTCTAAAATCTTCTAATCTTTCTTTAATTTCGATTAAAGGCTAATCCCATCATTTCCTACCCCTAATCCCAACTCAAAATATTTAATTAAGATTAAATATTAATCCTCATGTTTATTAAAAATATTTTAATAAATATCTCCTCAACCTAAACCCTTGAAATAAATAAAATTTTATTTATTTCCTAAAAACCTTATTTATCCTCATCCTAGGAAGTTCTAGACTCTTCTAAAAAGTCTTCATCCTCATCCAAAGCCTAGACTCTTCTAGAAGATGTCAATCCTTATCTTTAATCCTAATCTTAATCCCCTCTTAACCTTGTCACATTCCCTAAACATAGGTTAAGACTTGCTAACCCAAGCTAAAGTTAAGAATATCTCCCCCTTCACCCAGCCTCATTAAATGCCATCCACTTGCCCATATCTAACATCCCTAATCTAATCATAAGCCATCTCTAATCCTACCCTTAATCATTTGCACAATCCTAAACAAGCTTAAGACTTTCCTAAGCCAAGCCAAAATCTATCCTCTCAAAATATCCCAACCATAAAACTTTATGAACCCCACAAAGCCATAAATGACTCTTACAAGCCCATTCATTTCTCTTACAAGCCATTATGAGGGTTTTTATAAGCTTTGAGCCTCCTTTGTTGTCCCCTCAACCCCTCTTGCTCTAACCAATGACCCTGTGACATGTGTCACTCTCTGATTGGCTGTAAGGAAGAACAATCCATGTGCTCTCCTCTCATTCAATCTAAACCTTCCATAAGCTTTCTCCCATCCTTGAATCCTAGGCCTTTGTCCCTCAAGCCCTTTGCCTATTTAAGGAATCCTCTCCCAAGCCATTTTAACATAATATAGAAAGTAAAGCCATAATGCTATTTTGAGAAGCCAATTTTACATCAAATCCATTCACTAAAATCTATTAGCAATCCTCCATTGAAGCCCATTTGAGCATTTGAGCATACATACATAATCAAGTCATCTTAGCTATTAGACACACCTCTACATCAAGTGATCATTCTCATTGAGAGAGCCTATCCATGGCTCATATTCTCATTTGAGGACTTTACTTTGTCTCTCATGAAGTTATGTTCAATTAGTATGCAAATGCTTTTTGATTGTTTTAATTTAGTGTTTCTAACTTAATAAAGTAGCATATACATTTTGGTACGCTTGGTGGGACCCCGCATGGGTCATCTTTATTAGCTTTTTTAGTCAAGTTTTGTATGTCATTTGCTAATTTTGGCTAATTTTTCTTATTTTTGTAATTGGTAGGATTGTATAAATTGGTTTTGTAGGTCCACACGAGCATAAAGAAGACAAAGGAACTCATAGTGTTTGCAGATTTTTCAAGCTTATAGGTGGATGGAGTACTTGGAATTCTTGTTCCTCTTCTTGTCTTTATTCTTCTTCTATTCTGTCTACTTCTTCTTCTTCTTGAGGGATCCAGGCTTTTTTTTTTTAAAGGAAGTAAAATCATACACACTTTTTTCTTAAGTGCTTAAAATGAACCCACAAACCATACTTAAATCCATTAAAAACTAAAAATTTGCAAAAAAGAAAAATAACATTTAACAAGTGAAACTAAACCAATCCAATCATTTGCATCCTTGCAACATCAAGGTTTTAGATGCATTCATGCAAAGTTAGGAACACTTCATTTTTGGAAATTTAAAAAGAACTTCAAGTTTCCATTTCAAAAGGTTCAAAATCAACACTAAGTGCACACTAAAATCTAAATCAAACTCAAAGCATCCATCAAGGATAAAATGAACCTCATTTGCAAATATTTTAAAGTTCTTTTAAAAATCTCATGAAAACTAAGAGTCCTAAATAGTTGCCAAAATTGTCCTAAAAGCTTTGTTATTTGTTCCAAACAAATGTCTTGTTGCAAAATCTTGAATGTTTCCTAGGTTTTTCATGCATCAAAACAATCTAAGAATTTCATTTTTTTAGGCTTAAAACATGCAAACTAGAACACAAAATCTTGAATTAAACTAAAGTCCAAAGAGTTATTTTCACTTTTGAGTCCAAAAAAATCTTGAATGATCTAAGATTAAAACAAAGCACTTCAAAGTTCTTAAAACAACACAAAAAATCTCAATCTTGAATTCTCAAAGGAAAAGACTTGAATGTTTAATCACTTTTCTTTGAATGCATGTTGCTAAAATCACTCTTGAGTGCCATGGGTTAAAATAAAGTTTTTTAAATTTTTTTTATGAATGCGTGATTAAAACAACAAATCCAATCTTGAATGCAAAAGGTCAATTAATCATTACAGTATCTCACACTTCATCTTTTGGGGCATAAAAAGAATTTACATTTTAGAAACTTTCTAAGTTATAAAAACAGATAAAGACACATTGAGTGAATTTTTTGTTGGACTCACCCTCTTTAATCACACATCATTCTAACCATTGGTCGCAATATCAACACCATATATGAGGATGGGTCTACCTAAGAAGGTGTTAAGTGCTCCACAAAAATAAAATTCCACTGACTTGAGTTTGTATTGGTTTTTCTAAGATAAAAAAATTATTGAATGCACATTAGTCCCGCTAACACTTCATTTGGGCATAAAAATTGAATAAATCTTGACGTGGAGGGCCTCTAGGTGCACGCTTGAAATCGAGCTTTACACACATCTTTGTGTTGGGCTTAAAAAAAAATCACTCTCAATCTTGAGTGCCTTAAAAAAAATCAATTGATACTTGATGTGGAGGGCCTTCGAGCGTGCGAGTTTACTTTTTGTTAACCCTAAATATTCTTGGTGTATTTATTCTTCGATCACTTCTCTTTTTTTGGCACATTTTAAATTGGAATTGAACCTTAAATCACGCGTGTTTTCAAAAGGTCTAGATTAGAAAACTTTAAGCATCAGTTGGAAAAGAACTCTGTCTTTTAGCCCAAGATCATCCAAGTCTTCTCTCCCCTTGTCATCTTTCAAGGCCATCTTGGGAGCATAAGATTAGGATCCAAAATCTTGTCTTAGCTTTTAGGAGGCCTGCTTGGGGATTTGATCACCCCTTGGGATGACCTCAAGTCTAGCATTTCAGCAGAGTATAAAGATCGAGAGGTGAATCCAAAGACACCTCTCTTGGGATCAAAATTTTGTCACTTGGGCTAAGCCTCAAGGAACTTTATACCCTTGAGAAGTGAACGAGGAGAAGTGGCTTACTGCTCCTCTCGACTATGTGACATTGTTTCAGTTTTGTCTATAGATTTGGGCCTCACGTAACTTGGATATATCGAAGACTCCCTAGCTAAACCAGCTGTGAGCCTTGTAGACAACCATCTAGGATGTTAACGTGTTTGAAGTGACTGATCAAAACATTTGTAGAATATACACACTCCTTGGTGCACATATCACATTATGAGAATCAAGAACTTCTATCTAGTTGTTCCTAACTATTGCTTGATCTTTTACTTGTTGAATGAATGTTTGGCAAACTCGGTCAATCCTAGCTTAGGGAACACTTAGCATAGTCACTACCTATTTCAGAAGTTGAACAAGTTGAAGCAAAACAACCATGATCTCTCAAAGCCGAATAGATTCAAGAATTCAAGCCCTCTTAGGCATACAAAGAAATTTCAGCCAAGGGAAAGGAAGTAACACCAAGCCCTCGAATTGCCAAACTCAACAAAGCAGAAGACAAAGTGGCCGATGAAACCTGTCAGGATGCTTGGTTAGATTGCACTATTAGATTTAGCAAGCATCTAGGAGTTAACCCTACTTATGTCTTACCAACTAGGTATGATTTCTATGATTAGGCCCCCTTGTTTTTCTACATCTTCTTGCATAAATTTCACTTTATGGTCATCTTTATAGGAAAGCCAGCCATTCTAGGTTATCCTTTTAAATCAATTTAGCTCATCCATCTCATCTAGGTCTTTGCCTTAGAATCAAACCAATCCCCTCAAACCTAGCTAGCATCCCAAAAAGCCTAATTTTCACATCCAAGCCTTCAAAATTATTGTCACCTTGCCAAAGGTTTTTCATTCCTACCATCTTGTAAACCGACTAGCCTCACCGAGGTTATCCCTTTGATAGAGCTTTGTCTATGGCAATCTAGCTTTGTCACTTGTTATCCCTCATCACCTTGAGTCAAAGGTTGGGATCCACAAGTGGTGAATCTCCTGCTTTTCCTAAAGGGTCATCAGTCTATCCTTAAAGTTGACACAATCACCACCAAGCTTGCACATATTAAAGAACACCTTTCATGCTTTAGCAACATATCTTTCAAGTTAGAATCCCCAACCCAATATTCCTTAGGTTTTTCATATAGCTTTGCCTCAACCTAGGAAATCATTTGCAGTGAAAAGGCTTGCCCCTTTGCATCCATCAGCATTGTTGCATCTCATCCTTAGGAAAATTTTCATTGCACCCATCACTCGATTAGCCAAGAAGAAGAAAGAAACAATAGAACCCTATCATTTGGATTAAATAGCATCACTCTCCTTCAGCACTCAACCATCCTTCAGCCCAGATAACACTATACCATCACCTACTAACATTGAAGCTTTCATCAACCAACTAGGAAATGCAGTATTGGTGAATGCCATTATAGACAAGAACAAAGAAACAATCATGGCTAACTTTTGAAGGGACAATATAGGAGCCTTCAACTTTGGAAGACCTCCTCCCTTATCAGATCCATCTCACCCATTGTTTGGACAACTACCACTCCCAATAGGATCTTATGATTCAGATTATCCTCAATATGTGCCAAAAGAAGAGCCTCAAGCCAATCCTTATGATCCAATAGACCCAAACATACCAGCCTCCACTCAAGTTGAAATCTCCCTTCTACAAGCCAATCTAGCCACCACCACTCCACCATTGGTCCATACCACTCCATCCAAAACCCCCTTCACCAAAAACACCTCATCATTCACTCCCTTCAATATTGTTGTTGTTGCTCTCCAACCCAGCCTTCCAAATCCACCCATCTCCTAAATTAGTGCTAGCATCTTTGGCCAACCTCAATAATATACAACTAAAATACCACCTATGGGGCCAAGTAATCAACCTTTCATCACCCCCAGCTTGTTTACCTCAGCTTAGAGCACCATTCCATCATTTCCACTAGGTCCTTGGAGCTTAGTGCCATTAGCCACAAATCCACAAGCTACTGCTCTCACTCCACAAAGCTATCAAACCCCACAAGCTACTACCAATGTTCTACCAAGCTCTCAAGTGTCCCAAGCTCCTGCCATCACTCTACCAAACTTTAAAATCTAGCCACCAAGCTATCAAACCCCATTAGCTCCATTTCCAAGCTTTCAATTCCCACCACCTCCACCACCAACTAATCAATTACCTCCTATTACTAACTATTTTTCTATGCCACTTCTAGGAGGAAATCTGCCACCACCAACCACCAATTACTTGGCCTCTTTTGCCATGCAGATACCTTTCCAAATGGGAGCACAACCCACATATATTGGTCAAACTCCTCAAATCCAAAGTCAACTTCCACAAGCTCCCTGATCCTTTTCCCAAGCTTCACAGCCATATTATACCTTACTTCCACAAAGAAATCCATTTATCCCACAGCCAGCTTATGTTCCTCAATCCCAACCTCAAATCCAATATCAACAACAAGCCTCACAACACATGCATCAATATTGTGTCACCTCCACCTCAACAACCCATCATCCACCATTCTGTTGCCCAAGTCATGTACAATCCCTACTAGCCCATACCTCAAAGCCATCCATATTCCATTGCCCCATCTAGCACATACCTACCTTAGGGCACTCATACATCAGGGGTACCCCAACCATCACCCATTAATTCATAATGAGAAGCCATGAAGACAACTTTGAAGAACATCCAGGAGGAAAATGATCCAAAAACCTTCAAGTTTGAGAATGTGTGTCCTTACCAATTTGACAGAGCCATTACCATGACACCATTTCCCAAACACTTTGAGATACCAGAGTTTGAAAAATTTAGAGGAAAAGGAGACCCTATCACACATATCAAAGAATTTTACATTCACTACCAAGAAGTGGAATACGGTGACATCTTCCTCTTGCGACTCTTTCCCAAAAGCTTGGTCGGACCAACTCTTGAATGGTTTTATAGAATCCCATATGGCACAATTAAAATTTTTGCTGAATTGTCTAAGGCATTTGTAGCCCAATATGCCCATGTTGTTGAAACAGAACTATCAGTAGTTGATCTTGTCCACACTAAGAAAAAGGTGGAGAAAGCCTTCCCAAATATCTACAAAGATGGCAAACCCTTACCACCTCCATATCTTGCACCTTGCTAGAGCACAATTTGGTGAAAATGTTTATTGATAATGCCCATCCTAGCTTGGCTCACCACATGACCTTGAACTATTTGTAGACCTACAAAGATATTAAAGAGAAAGGAATGATCCTTGAGCAAGGACTCATTAAAAATGGTGTGGTCAAGATTTACAAGGAAGCCAACCAAAATCAAACACATTCAAATGACAAGTCTAGGTATTGGAACAAAAACAAGCACGTTGCAATAGATGGGGTTATTGATACGAGACATGTGAATATTGTTGGTCCTTCCCAAAATCAGTCCAACCCACCGTATCAATCAAACAATCAACAAGCTATCAACTACCAACAACAGAATCACCAAAGCTATCAAAGCCACAATCCAAGACCCAACTTTCAAGGGTCTAGCAATCAAGCTAATGCCATCAATGTAGCTACCGGACCAAAGCCTAAGTTTCAACTTGCACCTAGAAACTATACACCCCTTGGTGAGCCATTGGATGTCATTTTTGAGAAATTGACTAAGGAAAACAAATTTCATAGGGTAAAAGGTCAAACCACCCTCAGATGCATGAAACTGAAAGATTATGTGTAGGATCTCATTGAGCAAAAAGAAATCACTGTTGGTGCCCAAACCTCTCCCAATGCAGGCTTACAGATCTATCAAAATGCTTTTCCTCCTCAAAACAACAAAAATCCTAGAAAAGAACCTATCCAAACCAATAACAAAAATACCAACAACTACCAGCCAAACCAACAGCATGGGAAGAACAATGACCACACTTCATCCTACATAGACTATGGTAGCCTCATCGGTTGTATATCTGAAAAAGAGCCTTCTATCAATGTTATCAATATCCAAGGCCCAAACAATGAATGTGCAGTCACCACTAGAAGAGTGTGATTGAACATCATAGCCCCATCAGTCCCATCAACACTATCAACCCCAGCAGTATCATCAGCTCCATCCAAAAGCCAATACAATATCTTGGAACACCTTGGGAACATAACGGCCCAAATCTCCATTTTAGACCTTCTCCACACTAGTCTTGTGTACAAAGACATCCTTAATATTGCTCTCATAGAATCTTGTGTCCCTTCAAATATCAACGCTACTAATTTTTTAAATCTTGTTGGACACCTATCCTCCTCATGTGCCCTATCATTTAGACCCACTGACATACCCGTGGTCAAGTCAGGTCACACCCATCCACTTCACATAGCCATTATGGTATCCAATTTTGTTGTAAAAGGAGTAATGATAGATAATGGATCAGCCTTGAATATTTGCACCCTAAAATTCATAAGACAAGCTGGTTATACTGAGGCAGATATCATCAGTGAGGTTATCACCATCAAAGCTTATGACAACTTCGAAAGAACCACAGAAGGAACTATTTTGCTGCCAATCAAGATTGGGCCAGTCATCTAAGAAACACTCTACCATGTTATTGATCTAATCCTACCATTTAACATCCTCCTCGGTTGCCCATGGATTGATGCCATGAAAGCCGTTCCATCCACTTACCATTAGTGCATCAAATCTCTACATCAGGGCACTGAGGTAACCATCCATGCTGATCCAAAACCGTTTGCTTACTGCAATGTGGTTGAAGCTTCATATACAAACCATTTCTCTAGAATTGATATTGGCACAACCATCGCTAGCTCATCCCACACTTGTAATGACCTAGAAACCATCCTCACCTCCACCTTGTCTACCATGAAGATCAATAACAAAGGCTATGGAGAGTATAGTCTATCAGACACATTTGTTGTCAGCACACTCCCACTTGATCCACATGCCCATGGATGACTGACATATCACAAACCTAAGGAGATTCCACCTCCTTGTTACAAACAATATGGACCAACAACCTTTGTATCCTCAAAAATCCCTCTTCATGAGGAGCTCACTCTAGATATCAATAATTGGTTACATAAGGATGCACCTCGAAGAAATCAAGCACACCTTGATCACTTTAGCTAGAAGTATCCCCAAGAACATAAGCTCATCACTGACAAATGGAACTATCAAGGTGGTGGTCTAGGACAAGAAGAAAGAGGCATGTAGTGCCTGATTAATGCACACAAGTGGGAATCAAAGTTAGGTCTTGGCTTTGGCATACCCACAATTGGGGGAACCAATGAGAATGGTCACGCTTTTTCAAACATTCACTATGACCTTGTCAAAATTAAAGACATTCCTGAGGAAGTTGAAAAGAGAGCTTACGATGATATCCCAGACCAAATCTTCCTTGGAGATCCTATTCTCCAAGAACTATCCATCCATTTCATTGACCTAGCACTCGCCCATCCACAACTCATAGATTGGGACCAACCAAGCATCATACACATTGATGAGTTCACATTAGAGGAAGCCCTTCTAAAATTCATGAGAGTCGAAACTCCTCACAAACAAACAAAGCCAGATTCTACCTATATTTATAAGCTAGATCCCAAGGGGTATTTTGGAGAAAATCCCCAACCTAATTTCAATACACCCAAAACTGGAACTAAGGTGAATCCAAGACTAGCTAAGGGAGTGAAGAGAACCCCTCAACAAGAAAATTGAGAGTCACAAGTAGAACATGAAGATTTAGCATTGCCTCCTCAAGAAAATCGACCAGAGGTGTTTTCTATTCTAATTAAGGATACTAGAGAAGTCAACATCGGTTCTTCAAAGATCCCTAGACTTGTTCACATTGCTACATCCCTATCACAAGACCACGCTGACCTCCTCTTTGAGGTTTTAAGAGAGAACATTGTTTGATTTTCATGGTCATATAAGGACATGCCAAGACTTGATCCAAAGCTTGTAGTTCATCATCTTGCAGTCGATCCAAAGATCAAGCCCGTCAGACAAAAGATTAGAAAAATGCACCCCAAGGTGGCATTATTGGTCAAAGCTAAATTAAAAAGAATGTTAGCTGCTAAGGTTATTTGACCTATCGACTACTCAGAGTGGATCTCCAACATGGTCCCCGTCACTAAGCCTTCTAGTGAGATCAAAATCTAAAATGATTTCAGAGATCTTAACAAAGCTTGTCCAAAAGATGATTTTCCCTTACCCGACATAGATATGATTGTAGACCTTACAACTAGACATGAAATTCTATCCCTCATGGATGGATTTTCTGGGTATAATCAAATGAAGATTGCGGAAGAGGATCAACATAAGATAACATTTACTACCCCTTGGGGAACCTTTTGCTACAACATGATGCCTTCTGGCCTAAAGAATGCTGGGGCTACCTATCAAAGAGCTATGGTAGCCATTTACCATGATCTTATCCATAAAATTCTTGAGGATTATTTGAATGATATCTTGGTTAAATCTCACACCTTCATGGATCATCTTGCTGACTTGGAGAAAGTCTTTGATAGGTTAGCCAAATATCATCTCATGCTGAATCCCAAGAAATGTGTCTTTCGGGTCACATCTGACAAGCTTTTAGGCTTTATAGTTTCTAAATGAGGTATAGAGATCGATCCCAAGAAGTTCAAGGCTATCTTAGACATGCCTCCTCCCCAGACACTATGACAACTTTGCACTCTTCAGGGAAAGCTTCAATCCATTTGACACTTCATCTCCCAGCTTGCAAATAAGTGTAAGCCATTTGCACATTTACTGAAGAAGGATGAAAACTTCAAGTGGGATCCTTTATGTCAACACAGCTTTGATCATCTTAAGTAGTATCTCATCAATCCCCCTATCTTGGTTCCACCAATTGTTGGTCATCTCTTGATCTTGTACATATCAACAATGCCTACTGCTCTAGGGGCACTTCTGACACAGCTCGATGACTACGACAGAGAAAGAGCCATCTACTACATTAGTAGAACCCTAGTTGCTTATGAAATCAATTATACTCCTATAGAAAATTCTTATTTGGTATTTTTTTTCTCAACTCAAAAGCTTCGCCACTACATGATAAGTCATACCATCCAACTAGTCTCCAAGATTGACCCTGTCAAGTATATGCTCTCCAAAACAACACTTATAGGCCATTTGGCCAAATGGGTTATGCTCCTTAGCAAATTTGACATCCAGAATGTGGATAGAAAGGCAATCAAAGGGAAAGCTATAGTAGATCACCTAGCTGATGCACCTCTAGTAGATACATATCCTTTGATCGCAAAATTTCTAGATTAGCATATCTGTCTAATTGAAGAACAACCCCCAATGAAACTTTATTTTGATCACTCATATACATCTCATGGATCAAGGGTAGGAGTATTGTTGGTGACACCTCAAAGAGATTACATTCCAAAAGCCTTTAAGCTACAATTCCCTAGCACCAACAATATAGCTGAATATGAGGCTCTCATAGCAGGATTAAAGATAGCTGTAGAATGGAACATCACTGAGTTACAAATCTTTGGTGATTCTCAACTCATCATCAAGCAAGCCCTAAATGAATATCAAACCAAATATGAAAAGCTACTACCCTACAAAGAGCTAGTTGATAAGCTAATCCAACATTTTAGAAAGCTTTAGTTTACACAAGTACCTTGAATGCAGGACAAAGTAGGAGATGCTATGGCTACTATCGACTCACTCTTGGAAATTCCCTAAGTGGTTATGTAGTATGAGTTTTTAGTCGAGCAGCTCCTCACACCTACCTATGCGAATGATGACTCAAACTGTGTTTGTATCTTTTATTGGTCCCCAATCCCCTTGGTGTCATGAGATTCATGCTTACCTTAAAGATGGTATCATCTCCCCTCACCTCGCACATACCCAATGCCAAAACCTCATCCGAAAATCATCCCACTATGTTATCATAGCCAATACCCTATATCGTCAGGGTTATCATGATACTCTCTCTCTCGATGTTTAGATGAAAATGAGGCCGCAATGGTGTTAAAAGAAGTACACTCTTGGCTTTGTGGTTCCCGCACGAGTGATATTGTCCTCGGATGAAAAATCCTTAGAGCAAGCTACTATTGGCCTACCATTGAAGAAGACTCCAGTGACTTTGTTAGAAAGTGTCTCCCATGTTAGCAGCACACAAATCTTGTGCACGCTCCAGCACAGGATCTATAGCCTACTGCACCACCTTGGCCTTTCGCTTGTTGGCGCCTTGATCTAGTTGGAACTATCATACCTCTCTCATCTGATGGACATAAATGGAAAATAACAACTACAAACTATTTCACTAAATGAGTGGAAGTAGTCCTCCTAGTCTCAGCTACAAGAGTTTAGGTCTCCAAGTTCATCTTGTACCACATTGTTTGCCACTTCAGCATCCCATCCATCATCTTCACCGATCACAGAGGTAACTTTGAAAATCTCAACATGGAAGAATTATGCACTTCCCTCTTCATCCATCACCATTTTTCTAGCCCATATTTTCCACAAGGTAATGGCTAGGCAGAGGCAACTAATAAAATCCTCAAAATTCTAAAGAAAGTTATGAATGATTTTGGCTGCTATTGGTACCTATAAAATAAATCTAGCCCTATGGACCTATCGAACTTCCTTTCGTACATCTAGAGGCACAACTCCATACTCCTTAGTCTATGGTTCCGAAGCAGTACTACCCATAGAGGTTGAACTTCCCTCTTTGCACATATCTTTGCAACAACAAATATTAGATGAAGAATACAGAGTAGCCCGACTCACCTAGCTAGATCTCTTAGACGAGGAGCGACAACAAGCCTATGATCATCTCATAGTCTATCAAACTCATCTCAAAGAAAATATGAAAGTCCAAGCTGATCAAGAAAATAAAGGCAAGTTTGAACCTACATGGCTTGGTCCTTATGTTGTCACTACCTCCTTTGGCTCTGAAGCCTATCAGCTATCTACACCGGGAGGAGAGCTCTGGAATGATCCTACTAACATCATTCATCTCAAGAAGTTTTATGCTTGAAGATCCTTTGTATACCTAGCTTTTGAAAATAAAAACAAAAAAAAAAATAGTAAAGAGAAATAAGCATCCAATGGGGAAAACTTGACAATTCAAGTGCCTTGGATAAGTACCTTGGTGAAAACCTGATAATTTGAGTTCCTTGTGTACTAATACTAATCCATTATCTATCGCTATCATATCTCTCATCCATTCACGCACCATCCCATAACACACCTGCTTGTTCCCTTGGTGTTCCAACCAAATATCCAAAATCTAATGAAGCTTGTAAATACCTCCTCTATAGCTTGTAAATCTTTTACCTCAGCTTGTAAATCTTTTACCCCAGCTTGTAAATCTTGTATCATCCCTTGTATCATAGCTTGTATATCCAAATCTTGTCCAAAGCTTGTACCATATTTCAGCATGTATTATATACCAAAGCTTGTATCCTAGTTTGTATCCTATCACATGCACGCAAAGAACCCCATTTTCACTTAATGTTTTTGCAAACCATCTACCTATCCACCTATCAACTATTACAGACATCCCACCCTTCACAAACATTTTCATCTCACAAAAACCACAACATGAACAACCTTGTACATTTTTAACATATCTTGGTCTGTCAGCTTGTACATCCTCTTTAGCTTAGTACCATTGTATCTATCCAGATTTCATGTCAGTTCATCCTTGATCAACATCTTATACACATCGCATAAATCTTGGTTAGCTATTCCACTGCATCCTTTAGCTAGATCTCTTGTCATCAAAGTGTTATCCTTCTCAGTTCTGCTTGCCTAGTGCATCAGTCATCCAAATCCACCAGCTTAGGTGCTCTCCGATAGATCCTTGCAGGATATAGCTTTTCTCATGTATGATCTTGGTCCATTAGTACCTCGTCCTACCCATCTCATTGATAAACAGTTCTCTTTTATATTTTTTCTTTCTTTTTATTTGGAATCTTCCCTTTTGGGTCTTGAAGTATCTTTTCCAAGAAATCTTTTTGTTCCCTCCTCAAGGTTGCCACGATCTTCCATATCATGGTATGCTGCAAATGGGGCACTCTGAGCATATAGTTTTCATCAAGTCTTTCGTTTGTTTCTTTTTTTCTTGTGGGTTACCTATTGTCGGTTCCACGCTATTTCGTTCGAGTTTCATGTGTGATGCTAGGGAAATCCTTGTGTGTTTGTTTCGAGTCAGTCTGCCAGTCCTCTAGATGGTTGGTGACATGGGCTTGATGTTTTTGGTAACCTTGGAAATTAACCAACAATCCTATAGCAAATGTAGTGCTCAACTACATGGTGGTACTTCTCTTTGAAGTATCCCCCTGCTCAAAAAGCTTCAATGGATTCCCTTCATCTCCATTATCCCCATCCATATCCAGCATCTGTCTCTCCTACCCCAGCTTATGCATCAGTATCTCTTTGAATCAATCTTCACTTTTAGCTTAAGTTATCCACAATCCTAGTCTTAGGGATCCACCAATCCAATCAATCCACCAAGCCTCATCTTTCGAGATCCACAATCCTAGTTCTAGGGATATCTGAAATCCATCTTCTGCTAATTTGACTTTTTGAAATCTTGTTGCATCAGCTTTATAATCCCCTCATCCTTCTCCCTATCTAGGATTCCTTTTTATAGTGCTCTGCTCCTTCATCCTCCACCTTCCCTAAAGTATTAAGCTTGCTTCCTCTTGTGCATCTAATTCTCCTTTATCATTCTCCCATAGTGAGAGTTTGAGCTAATTCAACCCCTTCTCTTTGCCAATCAGAGTCTCCTTGCTTATCTTGAATTCTTGTATTTTTCAAGAAGCCGTCAAGCCTCATTTTCTCTCCTTGCCGCCTTCTTGAGGGGGTATCATGTAGTCCATTCTCTCTCTTCTACCCAAGACTGGGGCAGTTATGTTGCTCCATAAAGTCATCTCCATGTCATTTATATCTAAACTTCTTTGAAATGGTGTTTTTTCAACACTCTGTCAAAGAGGGGCAAAATGTAGACACCTAAAAATCTTTTAGAAAATAAAGTATTTTTTTTTTGAAAAAGTCTCTGATGACATCATCATTTATTAATTAATTTATTTATTTATTTTTATGCCATTATATCTCTTTATCTAAATTAAAAATATTTAATTGAGGAATCCCTCCCAAAAATGTTTAAATCTTATTTAAACATTATTTCCTTATTTATTAATTATTTAATTAATAAATTAACCAAAAATCTCAAAATAAATAATTAATTAATTTTTTGCCCAAAACTTGGTCAATTTCTTTAAGACCACTAACCTCTTCCAAAATCTTCTAATCCTTCTTTAATTTTGATTAAAGGCTAATCCCATCATTTTCTACCCCTAATCCCAACTCAAAATATTCAATGAAGATTAAATATTAATCCTCATGTTTATTAAATATTTTAATAAATATCTCCTCAACCCAAACCCTTGAAATAAATAAAACTTTATTTATTTTTCAAAAACCTTATTTATCCTCATCCTAGGAAGTTCTAGACTCTTCTAGAAAGTCTTCATCCTCATCTAAAGCCTAGACTCTTCTAGAAGATGTCAATCCTTATCTTTAATCCTAATCCTAATCCCCTCCTAACCTTGTCACATTTCTTAAACATGGGTTAAGACTTGCTAACCCAAGCCAAAGTTAACAAATACCTCCTCCTTCACCCACCCTCATTAAATGCCATCCACTTGCCCATCTCTAACATCTCTAATCTAATCCTAAGCCATCTCTAATCCTACCTTTAATCATTTTCACCATCCTAAATAAGCTTAAGACTTTCCTAAGCCAAGCCAAAGTCTATCCCCTCAAAATATCCCAATCATAAAACTTTATGAAGCCCACAAAGCCATAAATGACTCTTACAAGCCCATTCATTGCTCTTACAAGCCATTATGAGGATCTTTATAAACTTTGAGCCTCCTTTGTTGACCCTCAACCCCTCTTGCTCTAACCAATGGCCCTATGACATGTGTCACTCCTTGATTGGCTGTAAGGAAGCACAATCCATGTGTTATCCTTTCATTCAATCTAAACCTTCCATAAGCTTTCTCCCATCCTTGCATCCTAGCCCTTGGTCCCTCAAGCCCTTTGCCTATTTAAGGAATCCTCTCCCAAGCCATTTTAACACAATCTAGAAAGTAAAGCCATAATGCCATTTTGAGAAGCAATTTTTACATCAAATCCTTTCACAAAAATCTATCAAAAATCCTCCATTGAAGCCCATTTGAGCATTTGAGCATACATACATAATCAAGTCATCTTAGCTATTAGACACACCTCTACATCAAGTGATCATCCTCATTGAGAGAGCCTATCCATGGCTCATATTCTCATTTGAGGACTTCACTTTGTCTCTCATGAAGTTATTTTCAATTAGTATGCAAATGCTTTTTGATTGTTTTAATTTAGTATTTCTAGTGTTTCTAACATACTAAAGTAGCATATACAAGATGTATGAACAAAAATGACAAATGGATCATAGACAGTGGATGCTCACATCACATGACAGGAGACAAAAGTAAGTTTGTTAACTTTATTTAGTATGATGGAAATAGTGTTAGATTTTGTAATGATGCTCCATGTAAAATAAAAGAAAAAGGCTCCATTAAGCTTATAGAACAAATTTCATGTGATAATGCATACTATGTTGAAGTATTAAACTACAATTTTCTAAGTGTCTCACAGTTAGGCAATGTAGGATGCAAAGTAGAATTTGGAAATAAAACTGTAAAAATCCATGGTACTAATGGTAAATTGATAGGAAAATAAGATCAAACAAGAAGTAATCTATTTTACCTTGATATGGATGGTGTCTCTTGTTTTGTTGCAAAATTTGCTGATGAATGGTTATGGCATAGAAGGCTATGTCATGTCAACTTTGACAGTCTGATCAATACGAGTAAGATGAAGAAAGTCAGAGGCTTACCAATATTGAAGAAGCCTGATAATATCATGTGCAAACAATGTCAGCTAGGAAAGATGATAAAGTCAAGTTTCAAAAGCAAAAACTATACATCTAAAGAATTACTTGAGTTAGTTCAAACTGAATTATGTGGTCCAATGGAAGTACAAAGCTACAAAGGAGATAAATATATAATATTGTTTGTTGATGACTATTCTAGGATGATGACTGTTATGTTCTTAAAACAAAAATCTGATGCTTTTCAAATGTTTAAGTGGTATGTGGCTAGAGTTGAAAAGGAAATAGGAAAGAGTTTGAAATGCTTGAGATTAGACAGAGGTGGTGAATTCACATCAAATGAATTCAAGATATTTTGTAATGATAAAGGAATCAAAAGACAAATGTCAACACCTAGAACTCCCCCACAGAATGGAATTGTTGAGAGAAGAAATAGATCTGTGATTGACTATGCCAAAACATTAATGATGGAAAAGACTTTTGCTCTAAAATACTGGAGAGAAGCTATAAGTGTAGCTGTTCATACATTGAATCAAGTACAAGTCAAGAAAGGTACAAATACAACACCTTTTGAATTATGGTATGGTCACTCATCCAATGTAAAACATTTCAAAGTATTTGGCTGCAAATGCTTTATCCTTAAAGATGCTAGAAATGGAAAATTTGATGCAAAAAGTGATGAAGGCATATTTTTTGGTTATTCCACTAGAAGTAAGGCATACAAGTGTTTGAATACTAACACTAACAAAATTATGGAAAGTGAAAATGTAAACTTTGATGAGCATACAAAAGTCCAAGCTAAAGAACCAAAGAGAATGAACGAATATAGAACCTTTGTGTATTCTTATGAAAGAATGCCTGTTGACAAGGACGTTGTCAATCAAATTGAAACTCAACAACAAATTTTAATTTCATTCGAGTCACAACCAGTGAATGCCGAGTTACATTCAAAAGCCAAGAAGAGATTAATCAAATAAAGAAGAACAAAACTTGGAGTTTGGTTCCCAGATCAGTAGACAAGAATGTGATTGGCACCAAGTGGGTATTTAGAAATAAGCTAGATGAGAATGGTGAGATTACTAAAAACAAAGTTAGACTAGTATGCAAGGGTTATGCTCAAGAAGAAGGATTAGACTATGGGGAAACATTCGCCCCTGTTGCTAGAATGGAAGGAGTAAGAACTTTAGTTGGATATGATACATATAAAGGTTTTAAAGTCTATCAGATGGATGTAAAGTCTGTGTTTTTAAATGGTATATTAGAAGAAAAATTCTACATTAAACAACCAAAGGGATTTTTTGATGAGAACAATAGGGATATAGTTTGTAAATTACATAAAGCACTCTATGGTTTGAAACAAGCACCCAGAGCATGGTATGAGAGACTTCACAAGTATCTAGTGCAAATAGGATTTGAAAGAACTGATGATAATAGCAACATGTACATCAAATCAAAAGAAGGTAAGGATATTATTGTATCTGAGATCTTTGTGGATGACATAGTTTTTGGAAGAAAGGAAGTGCTTTGCAAAGGCTTTGCTGACAAAATGAAACATGAGTTTGAGATGTCTATGTTTGGAGAGATCAATTTTTTTGTTGGATTGCAAGTACATCAACTAAAACATGGTATATTTGTGAGACAATCAAAGTACATCAAAGAGATACTTAAAACATTTGGATTGGAGGAGTCCAAACCAGTTAGCACACTGATGGCAACAGGAAATAAGCTATCCAAAAATGATTTATCAGCTAAATTCAATCAAATAATGTATAGATCCATGATTGGAAAATTACAATATGTTGTACATAGTAGACCAAACATAGCATTAGCAGTTGGAATAGTGGCTAGATTCTTTGCTAATCCCAAAGAAAATCATCTCATAGCAGTAAAAAGAATAATGAGGTATCTCAAAGGAACTGATAACTTTGGTCTATATTACAAAAAGAATGAAAAGTTTGAACTCAATACATATACAGATGCGGATTGGGGAGGCAACATTGATGACAAAAAAAGCACAAGTGGAGATGCATTATTTTTAGGTAAAAGTCTAGTTATTTGGACTAGCAAGAAACAAACATGCACATCCCAGTCCACTATAGAATTAGAATATGTGGCAGCGGTAGTCAATTGCACAAACATTATGTGGCTCACACATCTATTGAAAGAGATGAAAGAAGAGGTAACAAAACCTGTGATATTGTATTGTGATAATACAAGCACTATAAACATATCCAAAAATTCAGTAATGCATGCAAAACCCAAGCACATCCTACTCAAGTATCACTATGTTAGAGAATTGGTAGAAGACAAACAAGTGAAGTTGGAATACATTCATACAAAGAAAAAAACTACATATATCTTCACCAAACCATTACCCAAGGATGCTTATGAATATCTTAGAGGAAAGTTGGGGGTAATGCCCCTAACTCAAGTAGTATAAAACAACAAGGAAGCTACCCTGCATCAACATGAACAAATCATTGAAATATTTGAAGAATGATGTAGAGGATGATAGCAGGAGCAAAAACTCCAAATCAGTCACAAGCATCGTGATAGAGGGAGAAGACAACAAGAATCCAAAGCTTATATTTTTAATGTTAGAGATGTTACATCTTTGGAATTTATGTCAAAGAGGGAGATATATATGAAAGAGGGAGATATATGAGATCAGTAGTAAGGATGCAGCAACCAAGAAAAGTAGCAAACAATGTATACAATCTTGGTGGTAACTGAGTTGATCAATTGATCAGTTTGGTTTTCCATCAATGCCAAAGAGGGAGATTGTTGAAAATGATCATATGAAACTGGTAAAGAATGTTCTAAATCATTTTTTTGTCATTGATGTCAAACTTGCTACTTGCAGGAATGACAATTTCTTTAGTGATTCAAATACTATCAATTGGTTGATTGACAAGGAGGAGGCAATCAATAAGATGTAACTAGAACACCTAGAGAAAGGTTGAAGTTATGATGGTGTAATGAAGTACAAGGATCAGCTAAGCCATTGATGAAAAAGTGTATTGATGACATACTCTAAGACATAGAAAATGGGCACACTGAAACATATCAAAGATGTAAGGTTTTAGCTAAGTCATTTGTAAAGTCTAACTAAGTCTATTAGAGAGGGAGCCGAGCAAGCTAGTAAGTGCCGAACATATTCTTAGTTGAAGCTGAGCAAGCTCAACTTTAGTAAGTGCCAAGTGAACTTCAGACGTCGAGCAGAAACAAGTGTTGAGAAAGATACAAGTGCCAAGCAAAAATATGTGCCGAGCAGATACAAGTGCCAAGAAAATACAAGTGCTAAGAAAATACAAGTGCTGAGAAAATACAAGTGCTAAGAAAATACAAGTTCCAAGTAACACAGAGGTGCCGAGCATCAGTAAACCAATAGTGCCGAGTTGCTACATTATTTCAAAGATCAAAGATTTGTCAGAACTAAGATGACAAGGTTGTTATCTTGAATTCTATGAATTAAATAGAAGATAAGAATGATGAGTTGGTGGAACATAACACCATGTAGAATTTTTTTGGAGAATACAACTAGACTCTAGACAAAGTTTCTAGATAAGAGCAAGATATGGGGTAGACATTGTATCTTACCTAATCCATTTGAAACCCTAAAGTTGGAGAGGGATAATGGAGCGAAAAAGGAAATCTAGATTTCTATTTAAGGAGTAACAAGGTTACAAATGAAAAAAGAGATGAGAGGTCAAGCATGGAAGCATAAAGTGCTAAAGGAGATGCTAAGGAATAAGAAAGCACAATTACTCTGCTTCAACAAATGACCACAGATATGATTGCATTGGTATGATGAGTAAGAAGACTCAAAGAAATGAAGCTTGCAATGAAAAGCTGTCAGAGCTGAAGTGATTAAAGCCAAGAAAAAGGATTGAACTGAAGAGTGATATGAAATCTGCAAAGTAGTTTGTAAGTTGTATCAGATCAAAAAGCCATTATTGTTACTCTCTAGCAATTATAACAGATAGTTTAAATCCTATGGACTTAGGTTGGTTTAATAGCCCTATTATAAATCTTTTAATAGGGGGACATTCCAAGTGAATGTTCTAAAGTCCTTTGATCAGGCCCATTCCTAATAGCATGGTGAAATCCTCTAATAAGGTCACATTTAACAGTGTATTGTAAGGCTTTGACAAGGCATTACTTTAGAAGAGTAAGAATTAAGTAGCATGTTACTGGTGGTTTTTTCCAAATTGGGTTTCACGTAAATCAGTGTCATGTGTTGATGTTGCATGTTTTATCCCTGCATATTGATTTACTATAATTTGCTAGAATGATTGATTTAAGCTTGGATGGATGAAAAGTTTATGGGCTCACTATAATTTGTGAAAAAGTATTATTAGGACACTTAGACCTTGAATAACTGATTCAACCCCCCCCCCCCCCCCCCCCCCCCCCCTTATTCTAAAGAATTCTAACATAGTGGTTTTGGAAAGTATTTTTGATATAAATGGATAGAGTCAAACCAAGAGTTAAGGACTCTAAGCCTCAAGAATTAGAAGAGATAAAATTTGGTACTAATGAAGCTTCGAAAAAGGTTTATATTGGCTAAAATCAGCCTGTTGAAATCAGAAAACCATTGATTGACTTGCTTAGGAAGTATAGACATGTTTTTGCATGGTCAAATGATGACCTTATGGCTTATAGGGAATATTTATTCCAACATGTCATACCACTAAAGGATAATGTAAAACCTTTTAGACAGAAACAAAGACCAGTAAACCCTACCTTAGCTCCCAAAATGTAAGAAGAATTGATGAAATTAAGGGATGGGGGGATAATCAAACCAATTAGATATTCCAACTAGGTTTCAAATTTGGTACTTGTCAGAAAGAAAAATGGAGACAAAAGATTATGTATGGATTTTAGTTATTTGAACATTGCATCCTTGAAAGATAATTATGGATTACCAAATATGGAAGCCATGTTGCAGCAAGTAACTGGTTCTAAGCTAAATTCCATGATGGATGGTTTCTTTGGGTACAATCAAGTTCTAGTAAAGGAAAATGAACAATTTAAGAGAGCCTTCACAACCCCGTGGGGGCCCTATGTATATGTAAGAATTCCATTTGGCTTCATTAATGCAAGAGCTACTTTTCAAAGAGCCATGGATGTGGCATTTCATGATTATATCAACAAATTTATGGTTGTATACTAGGATGATCTTAAATCCTATTCTAAGAAGGCTAAGGATCATTGTAGGCATTTGGAGAAATTTTTTCTCAAAGCTTTGGAATATGGAGTATCATTGAAACTAAAGAAATGTACATTTGGGGTGATAGAAGGTAGATTGCTAGGACATATAGTGTCTAAAGATGGCATGAAGATAGACTCTGAAAGAGTGGTAGCCATTGATAAGGTGCCTAAGCCCAAAAATGTGAAAGGAATATAGTCTTTCTTTGGGAAAGTTAATTTTCTTAGAAGGTTTCTTACTAAATTTTCTGAAATTAATAGACCTATCTCAAAGATGCTCAAGAAAGGAGCTATTATAGATTGGAATGGTGAGCTCTCACAGTCATTTCAAGATATTAAGACTGCAATAAAAAATGCCCTAGTCCTCAGAACCATAGATTATACAAAGCCTCTGCACATTTTTTCTTTTGCATCCTTTCACACTGTAGCCGCATTTTGTTGCAAAAAAATGAACAAGGGTATGAACAACCCATTTCTTTTTTCAGTAAGCCACTACAACCTATTGAATTGAAATATGAGATAAATGAAAAACTAGCATATGCTTTAGTAAAGGTTGTTAAGGCTTTTAGATGCTACTTGATAGGTGCTACTATCATTGCATTTGTGTCTAGTGCTGATGTCAAAGACATATTTTCTCTGTAAGAAGTGTCAAAAAGAAGGTGTAGATGGATCAATAGGATCCAAGAATTCAATATTGAAATATAGATAACTAAGTTGGTAAGAGGTCAAGGTTTGGCTAAACTTATGGCTGAATCTAATTTGGATGCCAATCAAATAAATGTGGTGGGTGATGACCTCAGATCTGACTTATATGTGACATGGACCATTGTGATTGGTATGTTAATGTTATCTATTATCTTCAACACATGGATGCTCCTTCCCATTTGACAAAAAATGACAAAAGGAATACTAAATTGTAAGCCATCAGATACATAATTGTCAAAGGCGGTCAATGGTGGAGAAATTTTGAGGGAGTGTTACTGAAATGTATTGATCAAGAAAAGGAAAAAGAAGTTTTAAATGAAATGCATGCTCGAGTTTGTGGAGGACACTATATGGCTAAGACTACTGCACATAAGGTGATGAGAGCAAGATTTTGGTGGCCCTCTCTTTTCAAGGATGCTCAAATCATGATTAGAAAATGTGATGCATGCCAAAGATTTGTTGGAAAATTGAAATTTTTAGGTAATACTCCATTAAAGCTAGTTGAAGTCCAAGCACCTTTTCAACAATGGGGTATGGATTTCATAGGTGAAATTTCTCCCAAATCTAGCACTAGCTATTCTTGGATCTTAGTTGCTACTGACTATTTTACAAAGTGGGTAGAAGCAATCCCTACAAGAAATGCCACTAGTAAAGTTGTTAACAATTTCTTGCTGAATAACATTATTTCCAGATTTGGTTGTCCTCAAAAAATTGTAACAGATAATGTAATGTGCTTTAGGTTTGAAGAAATCAAAAAATTCTATGACAAATTTGGAATCACTAGATCAACATCTTCCCCATATCATCCATAAGGAAATGGACAAGCTGAATCTACAAATAAGATTTTGTTGAAAATAATAAAAAGGACATTGGATGATAATAAGAAAGCCTAGGATTCTAAATTTTAATTTTCCATATGGGTTGATAGAGTGATTGTCAAAAAGGCCATTGGTGTGGCACCATTTGATTTGGTATATGGAATTCAGACCAGAATGCCTCAAAACAACTTGATAGGACTCTACAATTACATTCAGTTATATGATGAAGATACTATAGATGAAAAACAAGAAAGGATGGATAAACTAGTAAGATTGATAGAAACCAGAAGAGAAGGATCTCTTAAGAACCAAAAGTTGCAATTGTAAGTTAAGACACTCTATGATAAAAGAATAGTAAGCATGAATTTTGAAGATGGAGATCTAGTCTTAATGTGGAATGCCAAAATTGAGGATAAAGGAAAACATGGCAAATTTGATCACATCTGGTTAGGCATTTATTTGATTGAAAATTCTTGGGGTAAGGATTCTTATGTTCTCAAAGATCTATCAGATGATATTCGTAAACTGCCAGTTCATGGATAGTTCTTGAAGAGGTATTTTTCTTGAAAAATACTTATTTTCTCCATGAACAGTAGTCTAGGTTTCCTTGTACATTTTGTATAATCTTGGTGTCTTCTATACAATGCCTAGATATTCTTCTATTCTATGTTCTTGCTCTCTCTAAGTTGTCAATTTAAAGCTTAGATGTGTGGTCTACTTCTCCAAGAAATTCTGAGCCCTCATTTGAATCTAGAGGATTCAATATCCCTAGATAGAGCCACTGTTGGTTTGATTTTTGCAAGATATCTTTCCCCATTTTCTAAAAAAAATTAGAATTGAATTTGTCAAGTGGAGATTAGGTTTTTTTCTTTAATCCTGCAAAATCTTGGTGGCATTTGAATTTTCTTGTCAAAGCCCTAGGTCTCATTTCCTTTTAAATTTTATCTTGGCACCAAATTTTAAAAAGGGATAAGTGAATATTCTTTTCCCACCTGCTTTGAGGTCTTTGTTGCGTGCTTTTGAAAGGGTTTTATCCTACCGTTGGATCTTATTTAAATCTATGGTTGTCACATACTCGCTATAGCAAGATGCTTGAAGATTATGCATAGTGAGGTAACTACCATCAAAGAACTATGTTGTGATACCAAAAAATGAAGTCTGACACTGAAAAAAGTGTGTTAATATGAAGGCATTCTGATCACGTGCTTTGTCCCAAGCTTGTTAGTATTAAGAAGAATGCATGTGGAAAAACTCCAAAATGGTGTCATTGGAGTTCAAGTTTCTCTGGCAACTCGCTAAGTCAATATCAAAAAACCCATGTGAATTGATGGTGGTGATATAGCGAGTGCTCAGATTTTGCAAAAGGTAGTCTTCTTTTAAAGGTTGATGTGATTGGAAAAATCCCATGCAGACTTATAAATATGCATGACTACCTTTTCTGACACTAGTATTAATTCATGAAGTTTCAATCAATGTATCTTTTTTTTTTCCGTCACTAGAATTGTGAATCCGCTAGAGGTCACTATATCACTAGCCGCAAAATCACCAATTTTTTGATAGCAATATAGCAAGGGCCCAGTCATTGAAAAAGATGATGTTCTTTTAAAATAAGGATTGATTTTGAGGATCTTAAGGAAAATATTGTGCTATCCTTTCTTTTATTTCTGTGCAAGTTGTGTCACTCATAATTTTATTTCCTGGCACAGGCTTTTGATGGTTATCGGAGAGTCACTATATCGCTAGCCGAAAAATTGGTAATTTTGTCGATAGTGATGTAGCAACTGGTCAAAACTTTGTGATGTAAAAAAAAATCCTCAAAGGTGGGCCCCGACCGAGTGACTTGAAAATGTTGAGCTATGTAGAGTAGATGACACAGTGGCATCCTACTAAGCATCTATAAGCTAGAAATTTTGAATTTGTCAGAATTCACCATATCGCTAGCCAGATAGTTAGTAATTTTTTCAGTAGCGATGTAGTGACCCACCTAAAAGTAAAAAACATGGCAAGGCCAAGAACAGGAGTTGCCACTAAGGGTTTAAAACAATATACATATATGTGATTACATATTAAACCAACTCAGCGGCAGTGGTAACTTGGACCCACTCCCCATGTATGAAACATATAAAGAATTCTGATCGTCAGATCAAACATGGATCAATGATGCTCATTAACTGGCTATGAAAAGATGTTCAAAGATTATGTATAATGAGTTAGGGAATGAGGGACCCACCATTATTCTCTTAAAGGTTGTTTTATATATCTGCCACATGATCAAAGTAAAATCAATGGTTGTCGCATACTCGCTATGGAAAGATGCTCAAAAGTTATGCATAGTGAGGTAGCGACTTGATGACACATGTCCCTAGTGATCAATGGGCCCAAATAGAAACACTAGCATTGAAGGAAAGATACATATGGGGGTAGTTTATTGGTTTGAATGCTAGTGTGCTAAGAAGAAAAGTAAGTCAGCCTATTTTTCATTCCTGGATCATAAGATTTTTCAAGGATCAACAGTGCAAGTTTAAAAGGAAGTGCGATGCCAATCTATTTTTCTATTCTGTGCATTTATGATGAATGAAAGCTTTGTGTGTGGGAGAAATAGAGTATAATATAGGAGATTTCATTAGTTCCAGTCCTGTGCAAACAAAGATTCCACATTTTCTAAGCACAAGAGCCTATTGATCATATTGTGTTTAGCCTGGTACAAACATGAACTAATTCCTCATTTATTCGAGAGCAAGTGTAGAGGTTCAAAGAAGAACAAGTTTAGCAAGTCAAGTAATTACTCGTATATAACCTCTATAACATTCTAGTTCCTATTATTACGATCAAGATGCCTCCTAAGAAAGCATTTTATGGGCAAGTTAATTACATGGATAGGAATGTTCGTGATGATTTGTTAGAATTACTCCCAGAATCCACCACTAAACCTGCACAAGTTAAAAAATTGATTTCCTTAAATGCTAGGCTTAAAATTGTTGATGGCTTATATCATGAAGGGAACTAGGTTAGGGATGCAAAAACTACATAAACTGGTCTTGTCTTGTTTAAAAAGTGGTTTTCAGAAAGGAATTTATTTGCCCTGCATGCTAACATCTGGAATTTTGATTTGGGAAAGTTAGTAGTACCAAGTGTTTTCATGGATTATGATTTTATTGAAGCCATTGCCAAGAATTATGACCAAGTTATTAGGGTGGTGAGAAGAAATGATGGTGTGCCTCTAATCTCAATTAATCCTAAATAAATTAGAGAGGTTTTTCACCTTGAACCATTGTCAGATTGCCATGTGCCAATCAATCTACTAGAATTAGAGAATGAATACAAAGCAAAGAAGGATCTAATTAGGGGAGGTGCACTGAGGGCACACATTGGTACAATAGGAACTCTGCTAGTAGTTACTGTAGCCTCTAGAGAACCTTTTAAGAAGATTTTTTTCACTTCCTGGGCTATAGAGGTATACAAGACCTTGTGCTATGTTTTTGGTAAAGATGAGTAGGATTTCATGCCCATTGGCCTTATGTATATGATGTTTCAAATTGCTTCTTTCGCTATAGATGTTATCTTTGATTTTGATTCCTATTTGGCTGAAGAAATTCATATTGGTTTAGTTGTAATTGCAAAAGGAAGGTAGAGAAAACTTTTGGACACTATTCTCTATTGATGCACATGTTCTTGGTCAAAGGGGTGACTTATTTTAGTAAAGAGATGGGTTTGAATAGGAAAGAAAATGGGGAAGCATTGCCAATCTAGTTGTGGAGCACAGATATGACCTAGGATGTAAATAATGCTAGTTTTGTCAAATTTGATAGGTATTTTGCTTCTAAATTGAGATGTCTCATATTAAGAGACAATCCCAAAATCCCTAAGGTATTAATGGACCTCTTTAGACCTATGGAAAAACCCCATAACTTGAAAGTTTTACAAAATTGGGGAGATACCATTCCTTACCTTGTTTCTATGATTTTTAGAATCTATGGTTTTAAAGGGAGTCCTCATGTCTTGCCTTACCAAGTACCTTTGAAGGTAGGAATGACTGAAGTTTTGTGGCAATTAGGAGGAGTATAAGAAATGTTTCTATTGAAAAGGCAACTAGGATCAATTTTTCCTACTTGCACAGTGGCCCATCAGTTTGTGATTACAAAAGGGGGTTGTCTCTTTTTGCATAAATTTTTGTATCAGTATATGATGGCTATCTCTCGTCCCCATCTTTGTGATTTTGAGGGATTTTTTAAGAAGACGTTGAGGCATAGAATTAAGCTAGGACAGGTAAAGCATGATTCATATCATCCAGAGCACATTATAGGGAATGAATTCTCATTGTAGGAGCCGAAAACTAAAAAGGAAAAATGGAGAGTTTACTCCTAGGTCTTAGAATCCATTAATTTTTTTGATCAGAAATATAGTCCTTTAGATAATGCTAGTAGAGAGGCTGAGAAAATAAATAAGCTCATGAGTAGCTTCCCTGAAACAATGGAAGCTATGAATGAGAAAAAACAATTTCTATTGATGAGCTCAATACAACCCTAGAGGAGAGACCTGATGAGCCTAGTCTTAAGAGGCAGAAGGTAATGAAAGAGGAGAGGCCTCAAGTTGAGGAATATTCACCCACTCAATCCCCTTTGAGGATTGGAGAAGAAAAGCTCACAAGTGAGCAAATTGTGGAGATGGGATCATAGGGAGGTATTTTTATTACTCAAGCAGAATTGGATGAAGGTAACCCTCTAGAGCCTCCTCTACCAAGTTTGGACCTAACAATAGCTGACTATAGAGGTAGGGAATTGGACCCTATGTTAGAACAGGCGAGTCATCAATTTTTGGTTGATGATAGTTTTGTCAAATCTAGGGCTTTTCTAGAGTTTGCATGGAGGGAAAATATGAATATTTTTAAGGAAAAATGTAAAAGGTTGAAAATAGAGCATCCAAAAATGGATGAAGATTCCATATAGAACCAAAAAAAAGAAGAAATGATAAAAGAATTTCAGAATATAAGCCCTTAGAGGGAAGGAAAATGGTGAAGGCATCTGACATTTTATTGTTGCCAAATTGGGATATTGTTGATGCCTTAGTTTTTAGTTTTGTTTCAAATAAACTGACTTTGCAAGATCAAAATAAATGGGATTTCCAAGGCACTACTTTCATTGAAGATAAAGTTGCATTGGTCAGTTGGTCATTAAGAAAAAGGATCTAGAGCCCCATCATCACAACTAGATGAGTCTGGATTGATGGGAAGCATAATTGTCAGAAGAGTTGCTGATACCTCACATGTGCAGGCAACACATTGGGATGTGGATTCTTCCAAGTTTCTTTTGGCCACTACTAAGAATGAGGATCAGGCTATGTTTGAGTTACAAAATAAATTTGAAACAATTCTTGAGGCCTATAATAAGGAGGTAAAAAGAGGAATTGAGCTTGAAGACACGATAATGGGGAAGTCCACTAAGCCAAGAATAACATACCCTCGTTCCCCAGTTGAACCCATCAAATCCACCCCCCTCATAGAAATACCAGATACACCCGAAAGGCCACAATACTACACTACTAAGGATTGTGAAGAAGAAAAGGTTAAACTATGGGCCCTACATGTAGAGTTGGAGGAAAAATATGAAGATAAATTAAGAAAAGCTCTCACATATTTGGGGGACAAAGTTGAATGGCCACTAATTCATGATCAGTGTGCCAAGGTGATCAATGTCTGGGATGAGTTGAAAGCTAATGATGAGGCTTTAAAGCCTGTCATGAATAAATGGGTGAGAAGGGAGAAAGAAATGACATTTTCATGTTACTCTTTCATAAAGAATTCTTATATGATATTATTTATGATCTTGCTAATTTTGACAATAAAAGGATTCGTTTACAGAGAATAATAGTAGGCTACTTGAACAAGTAAAAGAGCCAAAAATTTAGTTTGTTTCCTCGTGCCCTAGATATAAGAAATAATTTGAAAAACAAAGATGAATGGGCAAAGGAACTTGATGATATTTTTTTTTTGAGGATGAATAGAATTATAAATGAAACAGGGCATGCATGGTGGGCCACAACAACTAAAGAAGTGGTGAAGGCCCAAATATTCTTTGATTCTTTAAAATAGGAATTTGTTGCTATTGATAATGAGGCTGAATATGTGTTAAAAAGATAGAGGGATATTTTGCAATTCAATTTTCTAGATGACACATTATTTGACAAGTGGATGGTAGAAATAGCTCCTGGTGAACAGTTTGATGAAGATGAAACTAATAGTGATAAGGTGCAAGGTGAGGAGATCTAAATTATTGACACTATCACCACACAAGCCCAATGAGAAGAAGAAGACAAGAATAATCAGTCACTTTTATTTGCAGGCCCCACAAGATGCTAATAGAATCAAAGAAGAGAAAAAAGTAGAAGTTACTCCCACCATATAGGATAAAGACAGTGAAAACCCACAAGTTGAGATTAATTTACAATCATCAAAAAAAACTTCATCATTGGTTAGCTTGGTAGTTGCATACAAAGAGGGATCATAATAGTAGCCAAATCAACAACAATAGAAGATGTGATAGGTGCAGACCCACCAAAAGGAATTTTTAATCTAGACATCTTTTGTTACTAACATTTTTTTCATTTTATGATAGGTTTATGTAATTATCTCTTGTAAAGGACACCTGTCATTTTCTCTTAGCTTGAAGCTTGTTGCATCTCACACTATATAAGTGAGATTCCAAGGCTAGAGAATGGTCCAATTTATAATGTTTTCTAGGTGATATACTTAGTTTGTTTTCAATCCAATGTTTGGAGCAAGTTTATGATGTATTTTCTCTGTTAGTTCATAAGAATACATGAATATAGAATTATCTCTTTGTTTCTTCCTAAAGTCATTCTGAGTTTACTGCAAATGCATACAATTTTCAAGGAATATGAATACAAATAATGAGCTATCCCCATTTTAGTTCTTTTTGAATTTTGTCTCCTTTTAGTTACTTGGTCATCTTGATATTGTATGAGTAAAGGCTTGTGCAATTAAATGCAATCCAATTAGGTTGTATATTTGTTCACCACTGCTATCAGTTCAATGGATTAAGTAAAAACTTTGATGAATTTGATAAGGTTACTATAGTAGTAGGAAGGATATTTTGAATGATGAATTCTGATAAGAATTGCTGATAATATTTGTTGTAAGGCAACAAATTAGATCTATGGATTTGTAGTAGACTTTGAACCCCAATGGATTAGGCACTGGTCAAATTGATTTAGCTGGAAGAGAAATATGTCATAAATGGTTTTCAAATGCAGAATTATAATCAATTTTACTTTTATTTCCTAAAGATCTTCAAAGTTGGCTTGTACTTGTTTGCATGGGATGTTTAGCTTCAGTTAGCCACTATTGGTGAGAACACGTGCAGATCTATAGAAGAATTTGGGCCAGATCTGTTATATGGGATGTGTTTATCAAATTGTCAAGAATAATGCATGTATTTGAGGATATGAGATGAGAATTAGAATGAAACTAAAATAATTCTCATACAGTGTTTCCTAGTCTTGAAACATCCCTAGGTATACCCACCCTAGTTTTGTAGAGCCTAAAGAGTAGAAAACTAGCCTTGGTTTTGTTGACGTTGGGTCCAAATGGTTTGCACATATAATTGTTAATAGGAATTGGCTAATCCTTATATTGTGTGAGTGATATCATTTTGGTATTGAGAATTTTAATGCTTAGTAGTTTCAAAATACCAACACATAGCAAGTCTTTTACTTTGATCATTTTCTTTCCATTTGCTAACAGTGTATACCTATGCATACTTTTTTAATATTGAACTATCTGCAACCAGTTTTTGTAATTGTAACAAGGTCCTACACAATCCATCAATTAAAAAACCTTGTTATAAAACTAAACTTTATGCCATCTATGGAAAATAGGCCCAAACCATGTAATTATGATGGAGCTATGCGATATATCCTCTCATTAACAAAAAAAAATAGTGTTAATTGTAAGTAATTCCTTGATTACCCATTCTTTCTCAATGTGTGTACATCAAGGGAATGTTGATATCACCCTTTGTCTCATCATCATAAGAACATGAATCCCATTAAGAAAGGAAAAATTGCATGCATTTATTGAATTTTCTTCTAATCTTTTGCCCTCTAGTTTGTCTCTCTTTCGTAGACCTACCACATGTCTCACTGTCCTCTTCTATTTCCACATTTTCATCACCTGAGGGAGACAAATCTAATAGATACCTATTTGGTGGTACTTAGAGCCCATCAAATGAGAGATATAGTTGAAGGAACAAAATATCAAGATATAAATTTTGTGTAAAGTTAATGTTGAAAGTAAAAAGAAAGGAAACATTTAATAAACTTATACCTCCCAATCAATGTCACTTTGTATGATCCTTGTTAAAGGAGTATAGTTTCCTACATATGTAAATAATTTTTCTTAAGTTAGTAACAAATTACATGGTACTTATGCTACAAATTATGCATAGAACATAACATGAACAATATGCATTCATAAAAAAAAACATAATATTGTATATTTTTCAATTGGTTACCTCTACAAAAAACATATTGTAAGTAATCAACACCTAATATATTTCTATTGATCATGTCAGTAATCATCCTCATCCATCTCATCATCATGAAAAGCATCATTATCACCATCATCGTCCAAATCATTACAATCATTACTATGACCATTTTTGTTATTGTTGTCATCATCATCACCATCACCATCACCATCATCATCATCTTTGTTGCCATCATCATCATCATCATCATCATCATCATCATCAATGCCATCGCCACCATCATGAACATCTTTGCCATCATCATCATCATCAGCTCCTTCTTCATCTTCACTATCATTAGCATCATCATCTCCTCCTTTATCTTTGCCGTCATCATCATTATCTCCTCCTTCATCTTCTTCTTCAATGACATTATACTTTATCAGTCTTCCTTTTGGATAGTGTCTAACGAAAAATAACTAAGCCAATTTATGTGGAATGCCAAAGTAAAACACTTGCTCACACTGGGTTAGAAGAACATAGGGCTCATTTATAATTGGCTTAAATGACCTTGTATTAATCATTGTAAATACATTATCTTGTTCAATAATAGTTCTATCGGGATCATTTTTATTCAGTCGTAGCCTGTACCATTTGACACTGAATAGAACTTGTTTGAAGGAATTAAAGTTACACTCAGTTATATCATCAAAAATGCTATAGTATCTATTTTTAGATTGTTGAGGATGCATTTCACTTCTAGAAAAAATATTGGCAACCTCAATATTGTAGTTATCATAGAATCATAATTTCTTTTAGTCATGTCCACCTTTTTTATGTGAAATATATAGCCATTGTAGTACATATCTCTATGGTACTTGACCTATTATTTTTCAAACATGTCAAAATTATGCATCCATCCTTGAGTTGATATTAATCAAATGGGTCAAGATAGATTAACTTATATGTACCTTTCCAACTCTTAAACAATTTTTTAGATCAATTACCATTGGCATAACATTGCAATCTCCATTAATATGAGCTTCTTTAACCAATTAAGAAACACCTTCCCATGTTAATGAGAGACCATTTTGTTGAGATCATTCAATCCATAGCATCATCCAATAAATATTGTTTGCAATATAGAAATTAAGTGCATCCCACTCACTAGCAACTATGTAAAATAAATAGACCAATTAGAAACAACTTATATTCATGATGGATAAGAATTAATTAACTACAATAAAATCTTATCATTACCTCTCACTTTTCTCAATCTACCTTTCCCCATCAAGTACTCCCCTTCAAATCTATTAATGTAGTTGGGATCTCAAAAGTGATCTACATGGATCTTTGATGCAAACTTGGGAAGATATTCACTAATGTAAACCATGGCCTAGTAGATCATATATCCCTTGACCATGGAACCCTAAAGATGTGCTCTTTGTCAAACCAAGCCCATCAAAAAATTTAAGTACCTCTCAACCATCCACATTGACCTAGTTGGTATAAGTCCACACAATTCTATCTCCTCAATTAGATGTATGAGGTAGTGTTCTTGTGCATTGAAAAAAGTTGAAGGTAGACACTTTTGCATCTTGCACAAAAGCTAAGGAATTTTTCTCTTCCATTTCTTTATGTCTTGTTTATCAATTTCTTTAAATGACAACCACCCAAAATATATTCATCACACAAAAATACATTAACAAGACTAATAACACTTCTATATAACAAAGCTAACAAATAACACTTCTAACCTAATGTTTTTCTCAAGATCTTATATAACATGTTTGACACTCATGTTTTCGAAGTTGTATTGTAGAGATAGAGGTAGAACATACTGCAGTAAGAATAAAATGGTCTTTTCAATATATTATAAAATAAAACAATCAAAAGTACATTATGTTTTGCAAATTTATTGTAAATAGAGAAGAACATGACTTATGTTGACAAAGGTATGCCACTCATGCATTTTCAACCTTGACCCAAAATCAACTTTTTTTTGATATGAGACTACTTATGTTTGCAAAAAATCCTATGGGATTTTTTTTTCATGGCTTCATTTATGGCATTAGTTTGTTGCTGCATTAGTAACCAAGGAATGACAGTTGTATTAATCTAGTTTCCATCTCCATTTGATTCAATGAAAAACTTCAATGCATGATTGGATTCATCAATGTCATTGCAAATTTTGACCAATTTTTCTTTGTCATGCCTTCCATCCAATATTTTCCAAATGTGTCTCTATCACATTCTTTCCAATATGAATAACATCAAAGAAATGCACAATTGGGAGGTGCTCATAGTACGACAACCTACTAAATTTTCTAGGATAGCTTTTAAGTCCTTTTGGAAGCTTCTCATTGATGCCTTGATGACCTTCACAAACATCAATTATATAATTAGTAAACAAAAGATAGTATCCAAATTTAAATTTCTAACAAAAACTTGAATTAGATCGAATGACATTACCTCAATGATTCATTCTATTGTATTCCAACTTGCACATGTGAGGTGTCATTCTTTGTGGCTTTGATGGTGTCTCTTCTTTCTCATTGAAAAGATGTTTGTTGACAATTTGATACTTATGATTTTTGTGGAGAAAGTCTCTATGCTCATCGAACACCTACTTTCCTAAAAAATTTGAATGGTAATATTTCATCTTTGGACCACAGATTGGAGATGCAAATTTTCCCTTTGTCTGAAGACCTAAAAGATTGTGTATAATTGGATAAAATGTGTACTATAAGATTCATATTTAAAATTATCACGCACAACCTAAACATATAATGAAAAATATGCGTTAACAATTTTACATACCACAAAAATGTGTTAGTCCAGGGGCATCATGTATAGTCCATACAAGCATTACATGGAATTAAAATTGTCTTTCACCAATTAGTCTAGAGATGTCATACATAGTGACCCCATTCCATAACTCCAACAACTCATCAATCAAGGGCTCACCATATACATTCATATCTTTCACTTAGTACTTACCTAGTTGAATGAACATAAAAAAACATAATTATTATGGCCATTTTGATACACAAATTCAATTCAAAATTGACTGGTTAATGTAAGCTTATCCATGTAGTTATGCATTATTTGAACTAGGAATCAATTTGATTCAAAATTTTGACTTTTGTGCTTTGGTTTGGGTGGCATGGTTTGGATATTGAGAATTATTTTGATGGCCTCTGATAAAATGGTATCAATAGAATATATGTTCTGAGTGGCTATGTACACCAATTGAACAATTTGATTCAAAATTTGATTATCCATAGAATATATGTTCCGAGTGGCTATAAGCTTATCCATGTAGTTATGTATTATTTGAACTGGGAATCAATTTGATTCAAAATTTTGACTTTTGTGCTTTGGTTTGGGTGGCATGGTTTGGATACCAAGAATTATTTTGATGGCCTATGATAAAATGGTATCAATAGAATATATGTTCTAAGTGGTTGTGTGCACCAATCCAAGTCAACAATTTGATACTTATGATTTTTGTGGAGAAAGTCTCTATGCTCGTCGAACACCTACTTTCCTAAAAAAATTGAATGACAATATTTCATCTTTGGACCACAAATTGGACATGCAAATTTTTCCTTTGTCTAAAGACCTACAAGATCGTGTATAATTGGATGAAATATGTACTATAAGATTCATATTTAAAATTATCACACACAACCTAAACATATAACAAAAAATATGCATTAACAATTTTACATACCACAAAAATGTGTTAGTCTAGGGGCATCATGTATAGTCCATACAAGCATTACATGGAATCAAAATTGCCTTTCACCAATTGGTCTAGAGATTCCATACATAGTGACCCCATTCCATAACTCCAACAACTCATCAATCAAGGGCTCAACATACATTCATATCTTTTACTTGGTACTTACCTAGTTGAATGAACATAAACAAACATAATTATTATTGCCATTTTGATACTGTGTTTATAAATTAATTTACATGACTATTAAATGGAAAAATATTTAGTACAATCATTACCAAAATTATGTGCTCCCTCTGTATGGATATCCAAGGAGGAATGTTATTATTAATGAAAAAAATAGGCTAGACCGAGTAAACAGATCTCATCTCTCTAAATGGATTGACACCGTCTATTGCCAATGAAAGTTTCAGATTATGAGGTTCTTGTTTAAATATTGGCCACCTATCTTCTATGTCCTTAAATGTAGAACCATTTGTAGACATTTATATAATGTCATCTTTACTTCTATTGCATGCCTGGTAATCTATAAAATTTTCCAAGCTAGTACACCTGAATAATCATTGGACATGGACTAATGGGAATGTAATGAAGAACCTTGTGAGGCACATTTTTCATTATTGGATCTAAAATATATCTACTACTATGAAAATTAGTGCATTCTATTGCAAATTCAAGTTGTTTTTGATATAGAATATGATCATTGGGACATGCACATGCATGTATTGTTTGATACTCAATTCCAATATCTTTCATAATTATCGATAATTCTTGGTAAGAGCAAGGTAGAATATTTGATTGTGGTAACAAAAAATCACCTATCAACCTATGGAAAAATATTGATATTAATATAAAAAAAATTAATGGTATGCTAACATAGATGATGGAAAAAATGATATTATACCTTAGCATGTGTGAGATTTCTACATTGGATATACCATTCATAACCTTGAAGTTTACTAGAAACAATATAGTGGAGAGAAGTGTTGTTTGGGATCCTTCATACAAGAGGTTGTATGCCTTTTCAATTATTTGTGTATCAAGGTTCTCTTCATCATCATCATTAGATGCATGCCTATTATCATCTTCATTATCTTCATTAATTGCACTAGTAACATCTTCTTCAATCTTGTTCTCTAGCACATTATCAGTTGCACCAATAACAACATCTTCAATTGTGTTCTCTGCTTGATGATCATCTTCTTCCATGGGAGAATTACCTTCTACATTGATATTCAGACCTCCATATTCCACCAGTTCAAAATTCACATTCACCAAAGGATGAAAATCCTTTCACCCTTGAATGTGATTGTGTTGCCTATAATGCGTCTCAACTGTTGTGATTAGAATTCTTTGATTATTTAGGCCACTACATTTTTTGCAAGGAAAATAACATTTTCCATCCCCGTTTCTTTTGAACTAAGACTACAGTCTAGCAATTGTCACCTTATTTTGTTCTGGATCCATATTGTTAGGCGTTGATTTTCTTTAGAAGAAAATATTCAAGCTCTAAAATTATAACAAATATAAACATACAAGCATTAGTAGTATGTTTTATATAATTGATAATAATTAAATTATTAAATATTACTATCTCTTCAATATAGATTGCATCTAAAAAAATCAAATGAATTATACAATATAGCATTAGCATTAATCCTAGACTTCATTCAACTTGGTAGAAAGCTTTTGAAATATTATATCCATGAGGTAAGGCTAGAGAAAGTGCATACCGCATTGTGATGATCCATTCTACCTAACCATATCCAAGGCTACTAACTGTGTCCAAGGTGTCTAGACACTAGAGGCATACTCTACCTACTAGGCTACCTACATACTCGTATACATGAGATCAAGACCCTTGAGCTACTCACTCTAATGAATATGCAGTTTTGGTTTCTAATTGTTTTAATGTAGCTATATTCCTATAACCACTAGTGAGCTTTACTCACTTAATACAACTCTTCACCATCATACACCCACTAGGGTGAATCAGACAGTTATCTATAATTATTATCCTATAATACCCTAGTGAAACATTTGTGTTGTATTTCATAGTTAATGTAAGGTTAACCTATATACATCCTAACTCACTCCTTATATAGTTATATTTTAAAGCTTGTGATAAATATAATCAATGGGTCTAGATAGACCAGTCAAGATAATGCTAGCTAGGAACAACTAATTGTTCATTTTATTGTACCTAATCCAATGATAGTTCTATAGGTGTTTGTAATCAACATAGCTAATCAACAACTAGACCAATTGACTTGTACGTGTCCTAACTCATTCCCTATATAGTTATGTTTAAAAGCTTGTGGCCATGCTACTTCTTGAGTGATTTTTATTGTTTATATACATACATACATAGATACATTTATATACACATATATATACATATACATATGTATATATATACATATGTATATATATATATATATATATATATATATGTATGTATGTATGTATGTATGTATGTATGTATGTATGTATGTATGTATGTATACATATTCATATGTATATTTATGTACATACATACATACATGCATACATCGATCAAAAGAGCATGACAAATTGGACCATCCACAGACATACAGATAAAAGAGAAATTAAGCAAGCAAATAGAAGAGGACATAGATAATGAAAATGAATTCATCAACCTTACCTTGATGGCACTAAAAATCTCTTAATTGGACATGCTTGAAGCCTCCTGCCTGCACGTTTCCAATTGTAGGAAATGAAGTTTCACTTTTTTCTTTTTTTTATACCCCATACATACATGCATACATAAATACAAATACATTGATGAAAAGGGCATGCCAACGAAATCCTAGATCTTGGTGTAGGGGCCCTATGTCCCAAATAAGGTGGTGAAACACCACATAGGATAGTATAAAAGGTGATCAATAAGCGTCCAATTTGGCACAAGATAGTTTAGACAATCTCAAACATCCATTTAGGAAAGTTTTTTACATGTTGTAATAAGGTTATAGAAAAGTCAAAGGTTGGTCAATGATTGGTCAAACATTGTGAGTTGACCAAAAATCTCCATTTTTATGTTTAATAATCTTTTTACATATTGTGGTATAGTGTTGAAGGCATGTGGAGTCTTTTATTTGAATTTTGTATAAAAGTTGTAAAAATTGCAAAAAATGCAATAAAAGTTGTCATGCAACTTTTTGCAAGTTTTCTTCCAATCTGGAAGTGTATTAGTCAGATCATTATTTTTATTGAACATGGAAGTATTAAGTTGTAAGGTCAAGATTTGTGACCTATAAATTGATTATCTTCAACCTAGAGTGGGGTTGGAATAGTACTGTATGAATTTGGAATGAAATAACATTCCTTTTGGTGGAAAAGTCCTTACTCTTGCTAATTTGGTCTTCACCCCACCATAGCATATACATACATACATACATACATACATATATATATACATACATACATATATACATACATACATATACATACATATATATATACATACATACATACATACATACATACATTTGCATATGCAATTTTATCACCTCATTTATCTCTTCATGCTGATAGGGATTTAGATGAAAACAAGAAACTGATACATGACCATGATGACCACAATTAGAACATGATTTTTGTTGAACCAAATTAAAAATTGGTACAGGAAGTTTTTAATTGACATGAATTCAAAAGTCCTTTAAAGATATATTTGATAGGTTTCAAATACTTATGGACATAAGACCCAACAAAACCCTTATAACCATGACTACATTTTCCCTTGTTTATTTTCTAAGCCACAATATTTCACAAAGTGTTTTTCACTTGCTTATTGTGTTGAAATACTAGAGAGAATATGTTATTCAACATTTTTCTTCTGTGTTAAGGCATTAGGTGTTTGATTTTGCAACCTATCCATCTGTTGTTGTAGAAAAATGAATTGAGCACAAACTACATAACAATAGGCTGAAATAGTCACCAACATTTTGCTATTTGATTTGTTTCTTTTAAGTTGTCAATTTTGATGCATAAAAAAATAATTCCATATTCACTCAAAGAAGATCCTAGTTCCCATGATGCAGGCTCAACCAATACCTTACAAACATTGATTTGTTATTAACATGAAGCCCATTATAACTGCAAATAAACATCTCATGTCTCTAAAACAAATTTTACCTTATTAAAAATTGTTTGAAATTTCTACATTGATACTTACACCACTCTCCTCCTTCCTTTCTCCTTTATTTTTATAGTTATATTCTATAAACTATACATATTGACAATGTATTCTCAGGATGTCATGAAAAAATGAATGCAATTGAGATTATTGTATCATCATTATATATTTTATATTCCTTTAGTAAATATTTTTGTGACCTTAGTAGAGGTTACTTCTTAATGTGATAATTATAGTATAAAAGTGTCATCCTTTCCCTTGATGAATCATTTTAATTATCTACCACGTAACTTTTTTGATTGCCACCTATTACTAATAGTAATATATAGTTGGCATGGCAAGAAAAGATTCAATACCAATTGAATAATGTTTACACAGGAGAGTTGATATCCTCTTGTGTATGCACTGTATGACATAATTTTTGGGCATATAGATATATATATATTCTTTAACTTGAAGTCCTTTTGGTATTATATAAACTCCAATTAATATGAAAATCTATAGAACAACAACATTGACTAATAGTGTGGGTTAAGACTCTTTTTGGGGCTGACTGAATAACAAGTAGTTGCTACAAAGTATTTTTTGTCTACAGACTTAGTATATAAATAGATCCTAAAAAATGGAATTAGACCACTGGTTAAAATCCTTTTAAAGTGAGATCTGATTACTTTTAGTTAGTTGAAAGGGTGGTGCATATATCTTTGAAGAATTCAATTATAATAACCTTTAGGAAGAAAACGTACACATGTGAAAACATTTTGTGCACGCTCAAGATTTATTTATTTATTATTATTTAATCTAACTTACAATGTGAGGGACACAAGATTTACATATTCTAAAGCTATATATCTTAAGCTGTAAGATGCAATAATATTTATTATTGAACAAAATATTAATTCAAAGCTTGACATCAGATTGCAAAAAGTTTGACAGACTTAATCTTTTGGTTTTTTGGTTGTTTGGTTGCAAGTTCTTAGACAATGAATTTGGATATCTAATTTTCAAGTAACAGAAACCTTTCTCTATGGGATTGATAGAATGTGTATGAATTGATTATTGGATATTATTGTCTCATTGGTTTTTTTATTAAGAAAAAAAATATTCTCTCTAGTGTGTTGAGTATTGAGCATGAAAAATTTGTTCACTCTTTGCTCTTGGAGAAAGTATATAGTGCTAGTTTATTTTTAGGGTTTCCATTGGTTCCAAAATATTGGAAAGTGAATATAATTTTTCTACTTTTGTCCATTTTCCAAAAAATATTGGAAAGTGAATATAATTTTTCTACTTTTGTGAATATAAATATTGGTTCCTAAAAATTTGCCAAGCAATTTCATTTTCAGAATAGGTAAATTCCTCTAGTAAACTAGTTGCCTCAAACATATCAATCCAAATTTGCAGTGTTACATGGGAATGCATCCTGACCCCATGTGAGATAGAGATTTCCTTGGGATGGGAATCATACATAGCCATTACCAATGCATCAATGCCTTTATGGAAGATTCCTCACTAACACTCTCAGTAGGAGATCAAGGAAGAGAATTAACTTAGTATCCACAAGTTTCCCATTTTTTTTCTAGGGTATACATTTAGATTAATTAAGAAATTTGTTTGAAATTAGTCAATATGAAAAATTTCTAAATTTCCATAATTGATGGCCAAATTAAAAATTACCTTGAATCCTTACCCTAATAATAAACAAGTTGTAAACAAAAATTACCTTGAACCCTTAAAACAAAAATGAAAAATACATTCAACCCTTACATTGAAATTAAGAAAGAAAATAGAGGAGGATGAGAACTTACCTTGAAAGCAAGTTCCAAATAGAAGAGGACACAGATAATGCAAATGAATCCATCAACCTTACCTTGATGGTGCTGAAAATCTCTTAATTGGTCATGCCTAAAGCCTCCCACCCACACTTTGCCAAATGATATGAAATGGAGTTTCACTCTTTTTTTTATATCCCCAAAAACATCAAAATTTTGACATTATCAGGATCAAATTTAAAAGAAAAATAATTTGATAAGCCAAATTGGCCTGCTATCGAAAGCTTATATTGAAAATTACCCCCAAATGTACCAGTCTAGGTTGAGTTCCTTACAAGGGTAACTGGTCCCATTTCCTATCAATGGCCAATTCTTGAAACATTACTTTGAGGCCTAAAAGAGAAAAACTTTAAAATAAAAATAAAAAATTCTTTTTGCAAGTGTATTTACTATTTTGCAAAAGTGTTTTCTTTCAGTTTCATGTTTACTTTTAGTTGTGTGTTTTCATTATAAGTTGTATCTATCCTTTCATGTTAGTTTAGGGGGTTAGATGTAATCAAGACTCATTCTTCATGCATTTCATAAATCACTCCTTGTGGTTTCAACTTTTAGGAAGAGGTATTTCTTTGTCAAAGCATTTAGATGATTTTTTTTCTTGTACTAGCTGAAGATGAATGTTACTTGTAGTTGTAAAGGACTTTTAGTCTTGAAATCAAAATTGAAGATCGATAGTTTTCAACAGTTTACAAATTTAAAGATTGGTTATCTTGGTGTTTTCAAATCATTATTGACAACAACAAGGGATATTCCAAAAATTTTCAATTCAAACACATGGTCTTTTCAAGGGATTGTTGAGATAATGGGCATTACACAAATTGCATAATATTGTTATATTGTATTATTTTATTTTATTATGTAATGTTGCACCTAGATAGATGTGAAACATATAAAGATTCCCATGGGATATACTTGATGAGTTGTATGGTAACATTGTGAAAATATTTGATGTAATTATTTAATATTTAGAAAAATAATTAAATGTCCAATATTAAATGTGGGTTCAATGGGTTAGGTAGCACATGGTTTTATCATATGGTTTATGTAATAGCACTTGGTGGTTTTGTGGGACTTGCTACTATATAAGAAGCCACAGGGGTAGTTGTAGAGACAAGACATAAGGCAAAAAGAGAAAGAGTCGAGCAAGACAAGGCCTAACAGGTTAGCCGAGGGAGCATTTGTGAAGGTTGGAAGCATCACATTTGATGTGTGAATTCATGCTTGTTCACATAGATTTATTGGTTGTGGGTATGGCATTGAAGGCTTTCATGGTTGTATTGCAATTGTGTTTTTGCTAAATAATACATGGTGATGAATGCTTTTAAAGGTTGTGTTTTTCCATCAATGAGGGTTTCTCGAGGTATATCTTGTGTCATAATTTTTGTGGGTGTGTTGTTTATTCTCTTGCATGTGGATTTTAATTGCAAATTTATTTCAAATCTATTATGGGTTATGTGGAAATGATTATATTCTTTATTACAATTTTCCTTACAAGTGGTATCAGAGCTATGGAGTTATTATTGTAACCCTAGATTGAATCTGTGGGAATGCATGAGAGGGTAAAAGAAAGAGCAAGATATATGAGTTGTTTATTGCAAATTTGAGGGTTTTTGAGTTTGGTGTTTTGATGGGATATTGATAGATTTGGGCATATGAAATTGTTGGTCAAAAGAATTTTTTGAATGTTTCATTTAAATAGGGTTTTAGGGGGAGCTTGTTGAAATGAGCTCCTGGATAAAAACATACCTCAACATTGGATCCAGGTTGATGTTTCCATAAATTTAAATATATAATATTCCCTAGTTTGGCCATGTTTAGAGGAAATTAAAGAGTTTTTTAGTTTCAGCTTGTGATGACCATCAAATTTAATCCTGTCAAAATTTTCATCAAAAAAATAATTCGTAGTGAAAATTTTAAAAAGAGTGTCTTAGTAAAAAGACCATAACTTTCTCTTAGGATATCAAATGTCAGACTTCTTATAAGCGTTGGAAAGCTAATTTAGAGCACTATAACTTGGTATAGTTTTGGTTATCTAATTTTAACATTTTAGTAGGTATTAAGAGCTCGAAAGTTAGATGTTATTTATTTTGAGCACAAATTAGGGCATAACTTGGGCATACAGAGTTAGATTTTGGACTTTGAGTAGTCATTGGAAAGCTCTTGGAGAGATCTACACATTGGTTTAGATTTGATGCAGGTTTGGCATAGTCTATTTGGTGATATATTAATCTTGACACTTTATGGTACATATTGACTATGGTAGCATTGTGAGTTTATAACATCATATGTTTGGAGATTTAAGTTTTGATGTCATTGTGTACTCAGTTCATATTTTAGATTGGTCTCATGAATATATGGTTATCATTTTTTAGTTTGGATATGTATGATGATTTTTTTGGTCTATAAGTTGTACAATGTTGTAAGCGGTATATACTTAAAGGTTTCATTTATGGCTTGGATATGGGTTGTCTTTTCCCATTCATCTTTAGTTATTGATACATATTTAGATTGGTGGCTTGGATTTGGGTTGTATATGCCCTAAGTCATATGATTTTTTGACTTTTTCTTCATGTAGAAAGGATGAGATGTTGTTACTAGTTAAATTCATGGTGGAGGATTGTGGTTGACTATTTTATGCTGACATGTTGCACATATTGAGAGTTAGTTTCTTGGTTCATGGATGTGATTATGGTGCCATGGATTTTTGGTATGACATGATTGGATATATAGGTACATCATTGATGTTCATTGGTTTAATTGGATTTTTGATTTGGCTATGGTGGTATCTTCTTGGTTGAGAATCATGGTTATTTGATCTCTTTTGAGGAGCTCATGATGTGAGATTTGAGTTCTTTGATGGTTTGATTGCTTGATTGATTCTCATGGTCAGAGGATGGTTGTTTTGTATCATGATGTCATGGATAAATTAGATGCATAGTTTAGTGGGAGCTTGTGACAGTGATGAGGTGACAATGCAAAATTATTTCCTAGTTTGGTTTGTATCTTCTTTGTTTGGAGATCTTGGTTTCACTTGGTGCTAAGCCTTTGGTTGTGTGTGTAGACCTGGAGGATCTTCATTTAGGAGAGGGATTTTATGATTTCATGGGTTACTTGAAACCATGGTTGAGTGGGAGTTCTTGGCATTGATATATTTATTAAGTGTTTGCAGATGTTGGAAGTTTGTCTTAGATCCTATTGCTCTAGAAGCATCTTTGAGATTTTCATGGTACACTTGTTATCTTCATGGTATACGGAGATGGTTCTTCATGGTATGTGGAGGTGGTTTCTATTTATGGTATGTGTAGATGGTTTCATCTTGAGGAATAATGGGGTTCTTGGTAAAGCTATGGTTTATGCTTTCATTTGATATGTTATCCTTGGTGTTAGGATGGTTTCATTTTTACGTCATGGTATATTCTTGATATGCGTTTATAGTTTTGACATGTTATAGTATGTTTATATGGAGTATGGTATCTCTTTGGTTGAGATGGTTAGATCACATTGTCATGGTTATGTTCCTGAGGCCATGGTTGGAACTTTGAAAATGATCTTGGTTTAGTTTCTTGGTATTGAGTACATTGATCATAAGTTTTATAATTCATGATATTGCTATGTTTCATTTGGAGTTGGTATGGACTGATTGGTTACAGGTGCTCATGGATACTTAGAGATGGTGGCGATGCTGATTTCTCCTTGATTAGAGAATTATTTGTTAGGATAGTTAATGGTTTTAGTAGGAGAGTCCAAGGGGCATTCACCTGATATGGACTTGAGAGGAGATTGTTTTTAGATGAATCTTTGTTGTAGACTTGAAGATATCTTGATGAGCATTCTTATTCCCCACCCTTGGTCTACTTAACAGTTTGTTACTTGAGAGGTATAGCCCATTTTTTTTTTTTCTCTCAGGAGCATTATGTTTATGCTTGTATTTCATGGATATGGATCTTGAGCTACACTACATGATTTAGTTCTAGAGGGTTCATTTGAAAGATGGATTAGCATTGGTCATCTCCATATGTTTATGTTTTTATGCTAGTTGAGAATGGGAGATGGTTTTATATGGGCATATTCCTTGGATTAGGATTTTTTATTCCTTGATTTAGGAATAGTTTATGAGTTTGATCTTCTTGTGAGAGGATTACATTCATGATTAGTTCTATGGTATCATTTGGGTGTTGATGAGGCTTCTTTTTGGGGTTTTATGGAGGAGATCATAATTGCATACTTTACATCTAGAGGTGTGTGTAGAAGGACATGATATAGGTTATGATTTGCATGGTTTCTCTTTGGTCTTGGTTATCTTCCTAGATATTTGGTTTTTCTTACATTGGATTGAGATTTGTTGGAGATTATGATCACTGGTTTTTCCTCATGTATGTCATTTAAGAGATGACATGGTTATTCCTTTATCTCTTTCCTCTGTTGGTTGTGAAGAGCTTGGGAGACTATTGGAGATTTTTTATGAGAATTGTTCTTGTAGGTTATTGGTATATCTATTATGGATGTCCTTGAGACAACATGGATTCACTTAATTGAGATGTTGTGAGTGGATTGGTTATATATTTGACATTATCTTTTGTAGTGGTAGCTTCTTGGTATATATGTGGCAAGTATTTCTCTTAAGACTTGTGATTATAGTTTACAGATTGGATATGTTGATGATGTGAGATTCACTTGGTATACCTTTGGAGGTATGGATAGTTGGATGGGTTTCACACTTGTTTTGGGTGCTATTTTAGCTATGGATATTCTAACAACTGTAGATACATATGATTACCTTTGGGTTAGGTTTTTTGTGCTTGACATTTCAGTTGGTACATGATTTTATGATCTTCTAATGCAACAAGTTGGGTGGCTTTCCCTTTGGATGGCTTCTATGTATGTTCAGTGGTAGTGGCATAATAGGAGGTGAAATCATTCATGTTTAAGATGTACTTTGATTTTTTTTGTGGGTACCAAGATGGAGCACTTTGTGTACTTTGATTCATGATGGTGGATATGCTAGGAGGGATTGTTCCCTTGTTCATTTATGTGGGTATAGATTGACCCTATGCAATGTAGACAACAAGTTAGAGATTGTTGAGACAATGGGTGTTGCACACATTGCATAATATTGTTATATTGTAATATTTTTGTTTTATTATGTATTGTTGGACCTAGATGGATGTGAAACATGTAAAGATTCACATTTGATATACTTGATGAGTTTTATTGTAACATTTTGAAAAGATTTGATGTAGTTATTTAATATTGGGGAAAAGAAATAAATGTCCAATATTAAATGTGGGTTCAATGGGTTAGGTAGCACATGTTTTTATATCATGGTTTATGTAATACCACTTAGTGGTTTTGTGAGACTTGCTGCTATATAAGTAGCCACAAGGTTGGTTGTAGAGACAAGCTAGAATGCAAAAAGGGAAAGAGTCGAGCGAGACAAAGCTTGACAGGTTAGCCAGGGGAGTATTTGTAAAAGTTGGAAGCATGGCATGGGATGTGTAGATTCATGCTTGTTCACATCGATTACTTGGTTCTGGTGATGGAATTGAAGGCTTTCATTATTATATTTCAATGGTGTTTTTGTTGAATAATACATGGTGATGGATGCTTTTAGAGGCTAGGTTTTTGCCTCAATGAGGGTTTCCCAGGGTATATCTTATTTCACATTTTTGTGGTTATGTCATCTATTCTCTTGCATGTGGATTTTAATTGCAATTTTATTTTAGATCTATAATGGGTTATGTAGAAATAGTTATATCATTTATTGCATGTTTCCTTATAACGATTGCTATGATCACTTTTTGGGATGAGAGTTTCCAAAATTTGAAGAAAGAGGAACACAATGATTATCAAATTTAAGAAAGAATCTAAGAAATGAAACCAATTCCTTGGCCACATAGCCTATGTTGGAATTATAGATGAAGTAATTGAGAGAGGGGGGGGGGGGGGGGTGGGGGTTGGTGAATTAGTTACCACAAAAAAAAATCCAGATCCCTTAGATGTCTTAAATAACTAGTTACACAATGATTATCAAATTAAAGAAAGAATCTAAGAAATGAAACCAATTCCTTGGCTACATAGCCTATGTTGGAATTATAGATGAAGTAATTGAGAGGGGGGGGGGGGGGGGGAATCAGTTACCACAAAAACAAATCTAGATCCCTTAAATGTCTTAAATAACTAGTTACTACTAATACTCAGTAGTGACATAGAAAAATGTTGTAACTCGATAGATTAACTTGTTTAACCATTCACAATTATTAACATGCATGCAAAAGTAAATAACATTAACACAGGAGATAATTGATTTAACATGGAAACCCAATATAGGAAAAACTACCAAGTAACTAGCTACCAATTTTCACTCTTATGAAGTGAGCCCTGTTAGGAGCCAACCCTATTAAAGGTTTACAAAACACACTATTAGGTTTGACCCAATTAGATGATTTATTCACCGTATTAGGAGTGGACTTGTTAGAGTTCTTTAGAAAAATTCAACTGAACTATCACCTTGTTAGAGGATTTGCAAAATGGCTATTAAACCAACTCTATTAAGAGATTTTGGAATCACTGCTACAATGGTTAGAAAGTAATAATGAAATGACCTGAATAAGATGCAACTAAATTTGCTAATTATAGATCTCTATTATGTACCATTAGATCCTCCTTGATCAAATATAGCTTTTCTACTCCTTAATGATCTTTGATCATCCTTCAAAATTCACTCCCACAATAATCAATCCACCTTCACAATCATATTTCATCAAATTCATCACACTTAACATTTACAACTTGACCTCCCATATATACCATTCAAATTGTCAAGTTAGCTTAATTACAAGTTACAATCACCTATAATCATTACCATAGTCAGTTGGAAATAATACTTAAAATAGTTAAGCATTAAGTCATAAATTAACAAATTCCTTTACTAGCCAACTCTACTCGGTAAGCACTGCTTCAGAAGTAATTTTCTAAGTTAACCATCTCAACTCAGTTAACACTACAAATTTTGTGAAATCCTTTAGTTGTCGAGTGAACTCAGTAAGAACTGAGTTTCCGTTATTGACCATGAGAGCTTAGTAAGAATTATTTTTTACCACATTTTCCTTTGATGACCGAGTAAGCTTGGTAGACACTGAATTTCCTTTGTTAACCATGAAAGCTTGGTATGTACAACTGTCTGCCCAAGGTAAAGTTTGAGAATACTTAGTAGAAACTATAAATCTTCTTGTAAACCAATTGAGCTTGGTAAGTGCTAACAAATGACTTGTACGACATTTGTGTAACATCCAAGACAACACACAATTGGATAATTGTATCCAACAATCTCTCTTTTCAGAATTGATGGCAACACAACACGTCATAGCATAATAAAATTTGAGAACAAGACTTCCTCTAGTAGAAGGTTTTCTCCCTCTAGAATTTTTCACCTCAAACTTCAGCTATTTGTAGGAAAACTCTCCCTCTTTCATAGTAATCTCTCCCTCTTGCATAAACTGTCTTTCTTGCAAATTTTAGAAAGGTATGATATTAAAATCTCCCTCTTTGACAACACATGCCAAATAAAACACAACTCAAATGAATTTCAATGTACCTTAAGTACTAATTCATACACAATGTCTTCATTAGTTTGCTACATCAACTGATAGATCTTCAACTCTGTTCCTATTGATGCATCACTAAAAATATATTTTAGTGAGCTTTAGATAGAGGAATGACCCCTAACTTACCTCTTAATTACAAGAGTGCATCCTTAGGTAAAGGCTTTGTGAATATGTCATAAATTTGTTCCTTTGTATGGACATATTCCAATTTGATCTCCTTATCTTGCACCAATTCTCTGACAAAGTGATACTTTATAGCAATATGCTTGGTTTTGGAATGCATCACTGGATTCTTTGAAATGTTAATTGCACTTTTATTATCACAAAACATGACAACTGGTTCTTTAATGTCTACCCTCATGCCTTCCAATAATTGTTTAAACCAAACAATGTTTGAATAGTTTAGTTTTGCTACAACATATTCTCCCTTTGCTATGGACTAGGATGTATAATTTTTCTTTTTACTTGTCCAAGAAACCAACAACTTTCTAAGAAATAAATCTCCTCCACTTGTACTCTTTTTTTCATCAACATTTCCTACCCAATCTGCATTAGTAAACACTTTTAAATCTATATTTTTGCCAAGTTTATACCCTAATCCATAATCTTTAGTGCCTCTCAAATATCTCATGATCCTTTTGATTGCCATCATGTGATTTTCTCTTGGTTTTTCTGAAAATCTTGCTACAATACCAACTACAACGGTAATATCAGGTTTTGTATGCATACTGGAAGAACTTTCCAATCATAAATCTATACAATGTCTAATCCACTTTCTTTAATTCATCATCCTTGGTAAGTTTCAATCTATTACACATAGGAGTCTCAATTGGTTTGCAGTAGTCCATGCCAAACTTTTTCAGTATCTCCTTGATGTATTTTGATTGAGTGATGTAGATACCATTCTTATTCTATTGAATTTGAAGACCAAAAAAGAATTTGATCTCACCAAACATTGACATTTCAAATTCCTTGTTCATTTTCTCTGAGAATTATTTACATTGATCATCATTTCCTATAAAAAATAAATCATCTACAAATGTTTTTGCTAAAATAATCTTATTATCTGGTCCTTCCTTAATATTCAAGCTACTATTATCATTAGTTCTTTGAAAACCAATCTGAATAAGATAGTTATGCTATCTTTCATACCATGCTCTAGAGGGTTGCTTCAGACCATATAATGCTTGAAGTAATTTGTAGACCATGTCCTTCTTGTCTGGATCAAAAAAACCTTTAGGCTATTCAATGTAAAACTCTTCATCTAGTATACCATTAAGAAATTCTAACCTAATCTCCATTTGATAAACCTTAAATCATTTGTATGCAGCATATGCAAGTAGGGTCCTAACACATTCCAATCTTGCAACAAGAGAAAAAGTCTCTCCATAGTCTATACTTTCTTCTTGAGAATATCCTTTGCATACCAATCTAGCTTTGTTCCTTGATACCTTACCATCTTCATTTAGCTTATTTCTAAATACCCACTTAGTTCCAATCACATTTTTTTCTTTAGGCCTAGGTACAAGAGTCCATATTTTTTTTTTCTCTATTTTCTCTATTTCTTCATTCATAGCCTCAATCCAACTTTCATTTTCTAATGTATCTTTGACACTTCTATGTTCAAAATCAGTATGTAAACAAGTACCTTTCAACTTACTTCTTGTCATAGTTCTTTCAGATTTATCTCCAATGATCTAATCTAGTGCATGATGTCTCTTGACATACTTAGCTAATATAGGTTCCTTGCCTTTTGAATGCTTTGAATTTTCATTCTCTTGCACTTTAGCTTTAGGTTTTGACTATTCTATCTACTAATTAGGTCCTTTAGACTCAGTAGGCATGGTCTTGGTAGCATCAAAATGTGACTCAATTTCTTTTAACTCTGTTTGAGCTTCCTATAACTCAGTTACTAAAGACTTGGGATTAGAGGATTCTTGATTGACAGATGTACCTGGCACTGTATCAGGTTCAATGAAAACAAATCTCTGATGGTCTCCTAGTTCCCTTTTTCTTTCTTCTTTAGTTCTTTCTGCAAACTCATGAACTTTCACATGTACACTTTCTATGACTTTGTGAGTGGACAAATTCAAACATCTATATGCTTTACTCTTATAAAAATATCTCAAAAATATTCCTTCATTACCCTTCACATCAAATTTACCTTTTCTAGATTCTTTCAAAATGTAACATTTTCTTCCAAATACTTTTAGGTAACTTACATTAGGTTTGTAGCCATAGCATAACTCATAGGGGGTTTTGAATGATTCCTTCTTCAGCTATACTCGGTTCTAAGTATGAACTATAGTGCTGATAGCTTCCTTCTAGTATTTGATAGCACTGCTCTTTTCAATTATTAAGGTTCTTGCGTAGTCCATAATAGATCTATTCCTTCTTTTAGCTATTCTATTTTACTCAGGAGTTCTAGGGGCTGATATTTATCTCTTGATTCCCCTTTCAATGCAGAAGTTATTGAATTCACCACCTCTATCTAATCATAAACATTTTAGTCTTTTTCCTATTTCCTTCTCAACTCTAGCCAAATAACATTTGAACTTTTCAAATGCTTCTAATTTCTCTCTTAGGTACATGATAGTCATCATTCTTGAATAATCATCAACAAAAAGAATGAAATTTTTTTCACCAATATAGATTTTAATTCTAATATCTCCACACAAATCAGTATACATAATTTCTAAAAGTTCTTTAGACTGATAGTTCTTACTTTTAACGCTAGTCTTTCCCATCTTGCCAATTTGACAATTCTTGCATAGACCAACCTCAAGCTTCTTTGTTAGTAATGCCTCTTACTTTCTTGAATTTACTTATTTTCACCAAGTTATCAAATTTCACATGACACAACCTCCTATGCCATAACCAACTTTCTTCAAGTTGAGAAATAAAGCATGAACATTCACCAAGTTCAAGATAGAACGAGTCACCTTTTGTTTGAGTACCTAATCCAATCAACTTTTCTTTTCCATCTAGTAATATTTCTTTTCCATGCATAAATTCCACTTTGAATCTATTATTGAGTAGATGTGCCACACTCAATAGATTGTGTTTAAGTCCTTCTACCCAATATACATTATCACATTCAAACTCTTTGGTTAGTGATATTCTTCCTTTTGCTTTCATGCAAAGAAGTTCATTATTACCAAACCTCACACTGCCACCATCATAGTCCTCAAAATGTTCAAACTTAGTTTTATCACTAGTAATTTGATGAGAACAACCACTACCTATCATCCATGTATCATTTTTGCTCACATGAGAATTAAGTGCCATTTTCTCATCATTATCAAATTCATCCTTCATAGAAATATAAAAAATTTCATCTTCTTCTTCATCAGAAGAATCATTAGAATCCTTATTCATGAAACATGTTTTATTACCTTTTTCCTTGAATGATTTGAAGTCTTTCTTTCCATTACACTTGTGACCTTGCTTTTCATCCTTGTTCTACTTATTTTGGGCACCTAGCAGCAATATGTCCTATTTCTTCACAAGAAAAACAAATTAGAGGAACCTTACCTTTGTATTTCCCTTTACCTCTTGAATATTTCCTTTCTAGCAAAGCTTCAACCACCTCAAAGATCACTGCCTAAACTTTGTTCTAATTCTTCTTCACTGTTTGACTGAGAATCAGTTATCTTCTTGCCTTTCTCCTTGAGTGAAAGCTTGGCTTCAAATGCTGATTCAATTTTGTTTGTAGATGGAACATAATTATCATAGGTATCTAGCTCGAATGTAGTCAATCTTCCAACTATGGCCTCTAAATTTATCTTATAATTTTCTTCACATCTTCTTTTTTGAATTACATAAACTCTAATTGCATAAATGGGAAGTAGTGTTCTAAGAACTTTACTTATAACTATTTCCTCCTTGATATATCCTCTAGAAGCTTTGATTGCACTAACACTCACTTTAACTCTTTCAACATATTTTGTAATGTTTTCATCATTTCTCATCCTCATTTGATTAAATTGACCTCTCAAACTTTTTTCTTTGGCTCTTCTCACATTATCATCACCTCCATAGATATCTTTCAGCTTGTTCCACATGTCAAAAGAAATTTTGCAATCCTTGATATCATCAAATTCTTCATAACTTAGGGTAGATGCAATATCTATTATCATGTTGTTGTGAGTCTTCTTTTCAGCAATATCATTGACAAATAATATGCTAGTAGGTTCTACATATTTTGCATCAAGGTACTTCAGCCCTATATCACCAATAGAAGCTAGATGAAGCCTCATCAATCCCTGCCATGCTAAGAAGTTCTCCCTATCAAGTCTTGGAATTTTTCTCTTGTAAGACATCCTGATCTTTAGCTTAGATCCTTGAAATCTTTCCTCCAAGCATCAAAAGCTCAGATACTAATTGTTGGAATTATAGATGATGTAATTGAGAAGGGAGGTGAATTAGTTACCACAAAAAAAAATCCAAATCCATTAGATATTTTAAATAACTAGTTACTACTGATACTCAATAGTCATATAGAAAAATGTTGTAACTCGGTAGATTAACTTGTTTAACAATTCACAATTATTAACATGCATGAAAAAGTAAATAACATGAACACAAGGGACACTAGATTTAACATGGAAACCCAATATGGAAAAAACCACCAACTAACTAGCTACCAATTTTCACTCTTCTAAAGTGAGCCCTATTAGGAGCAAACCCTGTTAAAGGTTTACAAAACACACTATTAGGTGTGATCCTATAAGAAGATTTATTCATGCTGTTAGGAGTGGCCTTGTTAGAGGTCTTTAGAACATTCAACTGTACTATCACCTTGTTAGAGGATTTGCAAAATGGCTATTAAAACAACTCTGTTAGGAGAGTTTTCAATCACTACTACAATGGTTAGAAAGTAAAAATGAAATGACTTGAATAAGATGCAACTAAATTTGCTGATTATAGATCTCTATTCTACACCTTAGATCCTCCTTGATCAAATATAGCTTTTCTTCTCCTTAATGATCTCTGATCATCTTTCAAAATTCGCTCTCACAATAATCAGTCCACCTTCATATTCATATTTCATCAATTTCATCACACTTAAAATTCACAAATTGACCTCTGATATATACCATTTAGATTATCAATTCAGCTTAATCACAAGTTACAATCACCTATAATCATTACCATAGTCGGCTGGAAATAATACTTAAAATAGCTAAGCATTAAATCATAAATTAACAAATTCCTTTACTAGCCAACTCTGCTTAGTAAAAATCTCTTTAGAAATAATTTCTTGAGTTAACCATCTCAACTTGATTAACACTACAAATTCTATGAAATCCTTTGGCTACTGAGTGAACTCAGTAAGAATTGAATTTCCTTTGCTGATCATGAGAGGTCGGTAAGAATTATTTTCTGCCACATTTTCCTTTGATGACCAAGTAAGCTCAATAGACACTAAATTTTATTTGCTAATCTTGAAAGCTCAGTAGCAACTATCTACATAAGGTAAAGTCTAAGAATGCTTGATAGACACTGTAAATATTCTTGTAAATCAACTGAGCTCAGTAAGTGCTAGTAGATGACTTGTATTACATTTTTGTAACATCAAAGACAACACACAATTGGATAATTGTATCCAACAACCTAAGAGTGGTCTAAGTATAGAAAGAATAAAAAGGTTAGTTTTAAGAATGAAAGATTCCAAAAGGTCTGAAAAGGGTAATCTCTCAATAGGGATATGCACTCCAAAATGGTTATTTAGTATCTATACAAATCTCTTCATAGAAGAATCAAATAGAAATGAGTGAGATCCATAAAGAAAAATCTAAAAGATTACTAAGGATTTGAAATGAAAAAAAAAAATGATGACCCATTAAGAGCCCTCAGAATAGATTCTATGAGGGTTCCTAATGAATGGACTAGTGAAGTGAAGGATTGTATCCTAGTTGCTAGAAGCTCATAATAGACTACACCTTTAAACTTCAAAGGAAATGAATATAATGTGCACACATTTAGCTTGAAGATTCAAGATTCTAAAATTTTGACTATTGAAGAACTTGAAAGGTATTTGAAATGTTCATATTTAGTTGTCATTTCACACATGTTAGAAGAATGCTTTCTAGTGAAGAAATGCCTTTATCATTTCTTCCTTTTTGTGGGGCTATTTATTGTGGTTTCACAATGCATGCCCCATTTCTCCTAGAAATGGAGACCACTTGGTAAAATTTTTAATCTACCAAACCCCTAATCTAGGGCCTTGGTCACTTTTGTACTCCTCATAAGTCTAGGTCAAACCTCAATCTCTAACTAAGGAAGTTTGAGGTGTCATAACTAGGAGAAAAATGGAGATTTTAAAGTTTATTAGTGCATAAATATGCACTAGCGCACATGCACACCTTGTCTAGGTGGCCAAGTGCACTTAGTACACAAGTGCACACTTATCTCCCTTTGAAGAATTGTGCATGTATGCATCTCTGAAGGGTGCACACTTATGGAGTTGTGCACCTAGGGCGTGAGGTCTATATAAACAAAAAACCTCCTACCCTTACTCCATTCATCTTGATGCTCTCCTCATATTTACACCAAAACACAAAAAAATGCGTAACACTGAAGGTGCAAACATGTGCACCTCTACAAGATGTGTGTGTGCTCTTTGTTCAACTTTATTCACCAAACAAGAAAACCTATAAAAAAAACAATGCGTTAGACATAAAAGGTGTGCACATGGGCACCTTTTTCAAGGTGCACATTTGCACAGCTTTTGGTTTCAAACTAAAGCTAAAGTAAAACAACTTAAGAAAAGGTGTGCATGTCGACACCTTTTTTCATGCTTCACTATATATCTTAATGCTACACACATGCACACCCAATCAAGGTGTACATGTGTGCACCCTTTGTGCACTGAATAAATAAATATAAAACTAAGTTAAATTCCCCACAACCACTTGTCACAGTGCATGTGCACAACTCACCAAGGTGCATAAGTGCACAACTATGCCAGAATCATCATTTAGGGATCATTCTGTGCACCTAGTGCACCGATAAGGTTGCACTAGCTGCACAATTTTACATAACAAGGCTAATAGGGCGAATTAACTAGTTTTTTACTAATTTGGGGCTTTTTTTCTAGGTTTTGGTTAGTTAGGGTTTTGTTTTAGGTTTGATTTTAAGCTTTCCAGACTAATGTTTTCTTTCTTGTAAAGATAAAATGGTGGCTTCATCATCTTAGCTAGTAGAAAATGTTTCTCCCAAATTTTTAGTTTTCAAATACCAAGGGAAACCAAGAAAATCCCACTTTTAGGATGGACATTCCAAGATTAGAGACATCGAGCTTGCTCACATTGACTAGGACACATTCTTGACTATCTTCAATAACCCAAAAGAATGATCTATAATGGTATCAATGCTCATCATACTAGGGTTAGTAAATATAGCATCACATCCTACTTCTATGTAGCCTTTAGAACTAATCATTGCTCTTACGGAAAAATATGTTACTAAAGAAAAAAATTTCAAGAGTGTCATAGGTGAGATATTCCTAAACCTCCAACCTTAAAACATTGAGAAGTATTCCTCCTTCCCAAGGTTAATCAATACTTGTAGATATCCTATGAGGGAAAAAATAGATGGTACCAAGAGAATGAGAATGAAGCTTGAGAGATAATCTAATCATCATTTTTGATTGATCAAACACTAGTGGGTCACAAAGTCAACAAGGTAGAAATGACTCAGGAATACATGAAGGATGGCATAGGATATGCCATCATACTTTTAAGTAGGGTTATGGGACTACTAGTGGTGGGACACCTACAAACCTAGATGTTCTACTTCATAGAGACCATTAGGACAACAAAGATACCAATTGACTGGGCTACAATTTTGAGTGACAACTTGGATGAATAGTTGGTAGTTGTCAGAGCTAGTCCTCTAAATTCTACATGACATCATATTTGGTGTACTTATTCATAGCAAGGATGACAAACTACCAAAAACTTTATAAAAAGAGAAGCATGCAAGATATTAATGTCTTGGCTTATGTAGTGTACCCTTAGCTAGGTAAGAAGAAACTCTCTAATAAGAGAATAGAGTACTAGGTGAAAGGATGTTAGTAGAAGAAGTCACTAGAATCATAGAGATTGGTGCATACTACATCCAGTTCAAGGTATTCACCTACCTAATGGTAGTTGGTATAATGGTAAACCCAAAGAAACTCTCGAGGTATCCATCAAATAGGATCATTTTGTTGGTGATTTCTAGACAACTCACATCTACATATGATAGAGTGAGGAAACACCACGGAAAGACATGGGTGTGGCCAATCACCATAGGTACTTTTAAGGTCAAATAGAAATAGGCTATCATGACCTTCAATTCAGAATGGGATCAATATCCCTCAGAGGAGTGCAACTCCCCTTGCCCATATTTTGACAACATAGGAAGGGTCCAGTATCTGGCAAGGAAGTAGTTTGTGCATGAAAATGCACTAGAAGATCATTGGATGAATATGTAATATGATTATGATATCCAAATTAAGGATTATTGTAGGATGACACTTTATCTAGTAAAGAAAGTGTTGAAGATGAAGATCACAAGGAACGCTACTAGGAAAGATACTAAAGATGTCCTTGATCCATTCTACAATAGGGACAAAATCTATGAGAGGCCTATCAAGAATGTAAAGATTGGGAGAGATGTAAGTGCATATATCAATCATAGAGCTCATCACATAGTCCAATTAAAAAAGGAATGGATTAAGAAACCTTTTAAACTTGATCCATTTCCTCAAGCTATTCCTCTTCAAACCAGAACATGACATATGAAAGGTAAAGATGCAAAAGTTATAATGCTAAATTTCTTGGTTTAATCCCTAGTGATGCCAAAAATGGTTCATCAACATGAGTTTAAAGTTGTGTAATTTGAAGCTGATAGAGGGGTGAAAAGGAATAAAGCTCTGAAAAAAAGAAAAAAAGCAAGTAGCTCAGGCATAAATGTCTCAACAAAAATAGGTAAATCCTAGACAAGCCAAACCAACTATTCAAGAATTAGAATAGGTGCCTCCATAGCAAGAGTAAGAGCTAGAGAAGGAATAGGAAGAACAGAGGGTGCCATCCATAGGTATAGACAAAGAAGCCTTCCCCTCAGCTCCTAAAAGGGCAAAGATAGAGCCCACTATGATAGGGACATGTAGGAGTAGATTAAAGAAGAAGAATACTCCTCCCCCATAAGTGCCTAAAACCATTCTTAAAGCTGAAATAGAAGAAGAATAAGTGGAGAAAATTGATTATGTCCCCTTAAGTTAGAAGATTCACTTAGCTAGGGCTATAGAAGAGGAGAGGAAAAGAAGATCCACTATGATGCCACCATCCATTCCAAAAGAGTCTCCTTAGGTTACTACTTCAGATGATGAGCAACAATAGTGGATTGTAGACATGAAGGATCAAGAGATAGATGTCTTTGACCTCTCTAATTTTGACTCTATGCTAGTGGGCAAGAAGATGGTGGGTGAAAAGATACATGATACTCATATAAATCAATCCCTAGGTGAGGATTGGAACCAATTACCACCTACATGATACTCATACAAATCAATCCCTAGGTGAGGATTGGAACCAATTACCACCTACCTCAAGGATGTTTAGCCTACCACCATCACCATCTCAAGATTTGTCATCTTTTGACAAAGGCTCTACAACACCAATTCCTCTTGCTATAGAAAAAAAAGAATAAGTAGGGGAGGAAGAAGAGCCTCAACATTTTCAAGATGATGAAGTATCAAAGGAGAGGGAAATATAGGAGGAAGCTTAATAAACCCTATATGATACTGAGGCTAGGACCTTAGTCCAAGCACATACAAAAAGTCAAACTGGTGAAGCTTCTCAATGAGAAAATACTCTAGAGAGGACTAATAAGGGAAAGGGATCTATAGCACAAACCCCCTCTTTAGTCAAGTATATATCTCACTAGGGCACTACACCATCCTAGCTGAAGAGGGAGTTCATGGTTTGACAGAAGAGGTAGCTAGATTTAAGTGTTGATGAGGGAATGTTAGAGCTAGTAAAATCTATTAAGAATCCTAAGCCACCTATGGGTGATGCACACCAATTGGTCTTCATTATTAGGAATGAGTATCAGGATTTTCTTGCACACATAGCCATCCCTCCTCCACACACTGACACTAAGGAACTAACTCATAAGGATTAACAGATGAAGGAGGTCATATTAGGAAGGCCCATGATAGATACCACAAAGGTAATGATCAGTATGGGCATAAAAGAGGTGTTCAGAAATATGGAACAAGATGAGTCCAAGTTGTTAATACTACCAAAAAAAAATGAGCTTTTGAAAGGCTATCTACATGGAGTTGTGAGCCTGATAGAGCCAGACAATCTAGAGATCACTCGTGTTGTGGTACTAGAGAGAAGAGAGAAAGGTGGTGTCTAGATGGATTTATTTTTGGGAGCATTATAGAAATGGTGTGAAAATTTTGAGGAGAAAGATGTACAAATAATACATGGAAATTTGAACTTGTTACACCATATTTAGTCGACGACAAATAATATAGTATCTATATTGAACTAGGATTTTGGGTTAATGGATGAGGTAATACTTGGGGAAAGGACCTTCAAGTGCTTTAATAAATAAAAGGTCAAAGGTATCTTATGCCCATGGAGGTATATTCTACTAAGAAGCTCAACAAGTTAGATGATTAGATTAAGAAGATATCTGCTAGCATTAAGGTCATGGAGACACTACATGTAGAGATACAGAAGTTGAGAGACCAAACTTAAGAGAAAATTTTGGAAGAAGAAAGGTAGTACAATGTTGTCTCCCTTGATACTTTTGAAGATGACACAGAAAAAAATCTCAATTTAGTGCAATTAGTAGTTCAATAGTTCTAAGGAACCTTCAAAGATGGAGATATCAGACAAGCATTTATGACTAAAGAGGTAATATTAGAGCTAGACACTAAACTTGAGGATTTTGTGGCAACATGTATAAAAGTTAGTAATTATCAATAGATAGTAAAAGGTAAGTATGAAGCTTGGGATTTGATAGAAGTTACCCAAGTGATAAAGATAATAGATAAATTCAAGAGAAAACATCTAAACATCACTTTGGTATAAAGGGGAACAAAATCCAAATGCTAGAAATTCAATTTTGACACTTGCCAAATTTTGCATTTTTGGAACCTCTCATTAAGGTGTGTATGTCTGTAGGTGCACAATTTGTAGAGGTCCACCAACAATTTTGAAGAAGAAGTGGTGCACTGATAGTTAACTTTCCATTCCTATTTTTGGATATTTCATGTGCCTGAAACACATTTTGATGATAGTTCAACCCTTAGAAACACCTATAGAAGGCTAAGCTTCTATTTTTATAGCCTCTAGTGACTATCAGATCATCTTCTAGCTTCTATCTTCTTATCTTCTTCTTAATTTATTGTTTTAAGACTTGTAAAGGCTCATGCACCTATTAAATGATAAAAACAAGGGTGGAGTCCTACTTAGCACCATTTAGAGAGTTAGTTTGTATATAATTAGGATTTTTTTATTAGTTTTGAAGCATATGTTTGGATTTAGAGATCTATCACTCTCAACACAAATTGAGGAGATGATTTCTGATGCAGGAGCATCCAGAGGTATAAGGGCAATCCTGTGTCACCGAAAAAAATGTACTTAGACTTAGTTTCTATTTTATGTCTTTGCATTTTTGGATACCCATTTGGCTCAAATAAAGGTTCCAACTCTCATAGTTCAACTATCAGTGCATTTGAAAATCCCGAAAAAATAGGAGCATGCAATTTGACCATCATTTTGGTGACCTAGAAGGTGTGACTTGGCCAGATGAATGTAATCGAGATTTAGACCATTCCAGAAAAAGAATCAGGTCAAAAGGCCCCACGGTTTGAATGTTATTACAGTTTTTTGGGTTTTGGAGACCCCCTAAGAATGCTTCAAAGTCAGGTTTGGGGCATTAAATGACCTCAAAAAGGGTCGAAAAATGGGGGACGAGCAAAGCTAGTCCATAGGGCTATGGAGCACTTCGAGAGCTTTCCGAAAATGTAAACGGTTCGTCGATCGGAGTTACGGTTCAAAAGTTATGCCTCCCGAAAGTTCGGCTACCATTTCTGGATTCTTCTAGAATTGCACCGACTTCTAACGCAGCTTCCGGAACCTTCTATTTTGTCGGTGGATGCCTACTAGCACTTTCTAGAATGTACTCCTAGTCCTTAACCCTTCGGGGTCTATTTAAGGAGATTTTTGGCATTGTAAAAGGCAGTTCGGATTGGAGCTTGAGAGGAGGTGCTCAAAGGAGAAATATTCTCCAGATTTATGCTATTGTAAGCCCGCAGGGTATGTTTTGAGTTTATTTTCTCTGTACTGTTTGTACTGGCATATTTTCTCAGTTAATATAATTCCCCCTTTCTATTGTGTCTATTTTGGTTGTTGGGTTGTGTCCCCATCAAGTGGTATCAGAGCGGGTTTTCCTGAGTGTGTAGACAGAGCGCCAACTGTGAGGCAGTTTGCACTAGGACTGTGTGGTTGTGGGTTTGAGTTAGAAGATGCCTCCACGAAGAGAGTGTGGTGGAAGGGCCAGAGCTATTGATCCTGAGGAGGTTAGAGCCCTCCAGAGGTAGGTACAAGCATTGCAAGAGGAGCTTCGTAGAGGAGCAAATATTGCCACAGATGACAATAGTGAGGATGACAATGAAGAGGAAGTAATGGAAGTTGACGGGGAAGTTCTGAATCCTGTAGAGGAAAGGCTTTTTAGGGCCATTTCTAGGTTTGGGAAAAGACCTACAATTGAAGTGGGTATATTTTTAGGAAATTTGAAACCAGATGAGTTGATCAATTGGATCAATGAACTGGACGAATACTTTGAGTATGAGGATATAAGGGACCCAGATAGGGTTAAGTTTGTGAAGGCCAAACTAAAAGGCCATGCCAAAATCTGGTGGCAAGAGATTCAACTGGAAAGACTTAGAAGAGGAAAGGAGAAGATCACAAGATGGGATCGCATGGTGGACAAATTGAAGAAGCAGTTCATTCCTGTGGACTACGAGCTTGATCTATTTAAGAAGATGCATGGGTTAAAGCAAGCAGGAAGATCAGTCCAAGAATATACAGAGGAGTTTTCCTGACTCCTGATTAGAGCAGGGCATGCAGAAGCAAATAAGGAGAAGGTTGCTCATTATATCAGTGGGTTACGACCTAGCATCCAGGAGGAATTAAGTCTGGTAAGAATGACTAGTGTTGAAGAAGCATACCAGTTTGCCCTACGAGTTGAAGAGAAGCTGAGTAAAAGGTTTGAAGGAAGACAAAGAGGGTGTGGTCAAAGAGGAAGGGGAAGCGGTAGATCATCTGGAGGCCGCAATGAAACTCAAAAGAAAAATGAAGATGAGGGTACTAGCAGGAACTAGAGGAATGAGGGTTTCAACCGCTCCCGTGATCAAGACTTTGGAAATCAAAGAGGAAGAGGTAGAGGACGTGGGCAAGGAAGAGGAGGCTTCCGTGGTACCTGTTTCCATTGCAATGAAGAAGGTCATCGTGCCTTTGAATGCCCTCAACGACAAGGAAGGACAGATAGGAGAGCTGAGGGCCAAGCTAGGGTTGCTCATGTGGATGAGGATGCACAATCATCACATTCAGAGGATGCAGAAAGAGGAGAGACCTTGGTAAATGAAAGAGTCCTGCTAAGTGGTGAAAATGAACCAGGACAACGGAGGAGCTTGTTCTGTACCAGATGCAAGTGTGAGGATAAATGTTGTGATGTGATCATTGATGGTGGTAGCACTGATAACTTGGTATCCGAAGAGATGGTCTCTAAGCTGAAGCTCAAGAGGGAGAAGCATCCCCAGCCCTATCGAATTTCTTGGGTAAAAGATGATCATAAGGTCCTGGTAAGTGAACAATGTTTAGTAAAATTCAAAATTGGAAGTTACCATGATGAAGTTCTCTGTGATGTTATTTTGATGGATGTTTGCCATCTATTGTTGGGTAGACCATGGCAGTTTGATAGACATGCAATACATGATGGACATGCAAACACATACTCTCTGACAAAGGATGGAGTTCGCCACAAATTGAAGCCCATGAAAAGGGAAGGTGAAAAGGTATGTAGTAGTGCTAGGATTTGTCTTGTTGATGGAAGGAAGTTTTTAGATGGCATGAAACATCAGCGTATGTGCTATGCTTTGATTCCTAGAAAAGATAAAGAAGGTAGTAGTGAAATACCATTTGAAGTTTCAGATTTACTAGGAGAATTTGGAGATATTATCTCTGATAATGTTCTAGATGGATTTCCACCAGTAAGGCAAATCAGTCATCAGATAGATCTGATTCCAGGAGCTAGTTTGCCTAACAAGGCTGCTCACAGGATGACTCCTACTGAAACAGAGGAGCTAAATAGACAGGTTCAGGAGCTATTGAGGAAGGGCTTGATTCGAGAGAGCCTGAGTCCATGTGCAGTACCTGCAGTACTTGCACCAAAAAAGGATGGAGAGTGGAGGATGTGTACAGATTCCCGAGCTATAAATAGGATAACCATCAAGTACCGATTTCCTTTGCCAAGGATGGATGATCTTATGGACTGCATGAGTGGAGCTGAGTACTTCACAAAGATAGATCTGAAGAGTGGCTATCATCAGATACAGATTCGAGAAGGAGATGAGTGGAAAATAGCCTTCAAGACCAAGGAGGGTCTTTATGAGTGGTTAGTCATGCCCTTTGGATTGACAAATGCCCCAAGCACCTTCATGCGGCTCATGAATGAGGTACTTAAGAAGTTCTTGGGAAAATTTGTTATTGTCTATTTGGATGACATTTTAATTTTCAGCAAGACTTTGGAAGAACATTTACTGCATATTCGTAGTGTCCTTGAAAGGCTAAGGGAAGAGAAACTGTTAATTAATCTAAAGAAGTGTGTCTTTGCAAAAAGGGAGTTAGTCTATTTGGGATTTGTTATATCACTTGAAGGTCTCAAAATGGATCCAGAGAAGGTAAAAGCCATCTTGGAATGGCCTACTCCAAGGTCTGCTACTGAGGTAAGATCATTTCATGGTCTGGTTAGTTTTTACAGGAAGTTTATTAAGAATTTCAGTGGCATATGTGCACCTCTAACTGATACAATAAGAGGGGATAGAAAAGAGTTCAAATGGACTGCAGCAGCTGCGAGAAGTTTTGAATTGCTGAAGAAAAAGGTGACTGAACAGCCTGTGTTGGCACTTCCAGATTTTAGAAAAGTATTCCAGGTGGATTGTGATGCTAGTGGTAGCGCTATTGGGGCTGTATTAAGCCAAGAAGGTAAGCCTATTGCATATTTTAGTGAAAAATTGAATGATGCAAAGAAGAAGTATTCTGTTTATGATCAAGAGTTCTATGCAATAGTTCAGGCCTTAAAGAAATGGAGGCATTATTTATTGCCAAAGGGATTTGTTTTGTATACTGATCATCAGGCATTACAGTACCTATATAGCCAAGGTAAATTGAATCAGAGGCATATGAAGTGGGTAGAATTCTTGCAGAGTTATACATTTGTGTTAAAGCATAGAAGTGGAAAATCTAACAGGGTTGTGGATGCATTAAGTAGGAGACAGTTGTTGCTTACAACAATGCAGGTTGAAGTAGTTGGGTTTGATGAACTCAAGAATTTTTACCCTGAGGATCCTGATTTTGCTAAAGCATGGAAAGCTTGTAAAGAACCTATTGCTGTAGATAGAACCAAGTGGTTAGACTATTTGATTCAGGATGGCATGTTGTTCAAAGGTAGTCAATTGTGCATTCCAAGGAGTTCCATGAGGGAAAATCTGATTAAGGAGAAACACAGTGGAGGGATGGCAGGACATTTTGGTCGAGATAAGACCATTGCCATTCTTAGAGAACATTATTTTTGGCCTCAAATTACACAGGATGTGAAGAAGTTTGTACAGAGTTGCCAGGTTTGTCAAGTTGCCAAGGGGTTTAGTCAAAATACTGGCCTATATCAGCCATTGCCTGTTCCATCAAGGCCATGGGAGGACATAAGTATGGATTTTGTTCTTGGATTGCCAAGGACACAAAGGGGTAATGACTCAGTATTCGTGGTGGTTGATAGGTTCTCCAAAATGGCACATTTCATTCCATGCCACAAAACTCATGATGCTGTCCATATTGAAGACTTGTTTTTCAAAGAGGTGGTAAGACTACATGGTCTTCCAAGGAGTATAGTTTCTGACCGAGATACTAAATTTGTGGGGTATTTCTGGAGGACATTGTGGAAGAAGTTGAGAACAGACTTGAAATTCAGTTCCACGCATCACCCACAGACTGATGGCCAAACAAAAGTGGTAAATAGAAGTCTGGGCAATTTGCTGAGATGTTTAGTTGGAGATAAGCCCAAGGGATGGGATTTGATTCTACCACAGGCAGAGTTTGCTTATAATAACTCTGTAAATAGGAGTACTGGAAAATCACCATTTCAAATTGTATATGGAAATAGCCCAAGGACTGCACCAGAATTGAGGAAGATAGAACAAGGGGAGAGAACAAGTGCTGAAGCTGAGGAATTTTCTGAACACATCAAGCGTCTACATGAGGAGGTTCAAGCACACATTATCAAGATGAATCAAGAGTATAAAGCTAGGGCTGATGCAAGGAGAAGACATAAGGAATTCCAAGTAGGGGATCTTGTCATGGTGCACTTACGAAAAGAAAGATTTCCAGTTGGTACCTACAACAAGCTGAAAATGAAGAAATTTGGCCCCTGCAAAATTTTGAAGAAACATAACTCAGGAAATGCATATGAGGTGGAGCTGCCAAATGGTATTCACATTTCTCCCATTTTCAACATTGCAGATTTGACAGAGTATCATGATGATGGTGCAGATGAGGAGCTGGTTTTAGAGCCGTGTCCAATTCCTACTTCTAAGAAGGAGGAGATAGAAGACATTCTAGATCATCGTGTGGGTAGGAGTACCAAAAACAGGCAGTATGAAGAGTATTTGGTCAAATGGAAAGGACGACCGATCGAAGACTCAACTTGGATTTCAGCAGCTAAGGTTTCCCATTTGGGATTTCCTCTACCATCCATAAAGTGACAGGGTCACTTTTCAATCTACCCTGGGTGTCTGATGCAGGAGCATCCAGAGGTATAAGGGCAATCCTGTGTCACCCAAAAAAATGTACTTAGACTTAGTTTCTATTTTATGTCTTTGCATTTTTGGATACCCATTTGGCTCAAATAAAGGTTCCAACTCTCATAGTTCAACTATCAGTGCATTTGAAAATCCCAAAAAATAGGAGCATGCAATTTGACCATCATTTTGGTGACCTAGAAGGTGTGACTTGGCTAGATGAATGTAATCGAGATTTAGAGCATTCCAGAAAAAGAATCAGGTCAAAAGGCCCCACGGTTTGAAAGTTATTGCAGTTTTTCGGGTTTTGGAGACCCCCTAAGAATGCTTCAAAGTCAGGTTTGGGGCATTAAATGACCTCGAAAAGGGTCAAAAAATGGGGACGAGCAAAGCTTGTCCATAGGGCTATAGAGCACTTCGAGAGCTTTCCAAAAATGTAAACGGTTCATCGATCGGAGTTACGGTTCAAAAGTTATGCCTCCCGGAAGTTCGGCTACCATTTCTGGATTCTTCTAGAATTGCACCAACTTCTAACGCAGCTTCCGGAACCTTCTATTTTGTCGGTGGATGCCTACTAGCACTTTCTAGAATGTACTCCTAGTCCTTAACCCTCCGGGGTCTTTGTAAGGAGATTTCTGGCATTGTAAAAGGCAGTTCGGATTGGAGCTTGAGAGGAGGTGCTCAAAGGAGAAATATTCTCCAGATTTATGCTATTGTAAGCCCGCAGGGCATGTTTTGAGTTTATTTTCTCTGTACTGTTTGTACTGGCATATTTTCTCAGTTAATATAATTCCCCCTTTCTATTGTGTCTATTCTAGTTGTTGGGTTGTGTCCCCATCAATTTCTTATAAATTTAGGGATGTAATATGTATTATAGACCATTATTTTGATGCAATAACATATGCTATTAGTTCTCTCATTCTAAGTATAGTTATTCTCACCACGGTGTGTTATGTATGTGAATCCATGTTTATGAATTATAATGGAGCCAATCATTTCATTGTGTTATTAAATGATTGTGCAATTTTTTAGTTCTAGTATTCTCCATGTGTTTACAAATTTCACTGATGTATCAAGTTGGAGAAGAGATCACCTATTGTTGTTGCATATCTTCTTGTCTTGCATGAGCGCTCTTTCCATTGCCTTGTGATTCAATGAGAAGTGAAACATCTTACTGTTATTACCAAATTCCCATTGATGATTGCATTAGTAGAATTGAGTAAGCATTGCTCCTATTTTAATTGGTTACCTACCTAATCTTTTCAAGGATTTAAGTCATAGATGTGTCATTTTCGTGGCTTATGTCCATTAGGGATTTACTTTTCAAGTCATTTTCTTAAATCTCTTGTTACCTTATCTTCATTATTTTCTTTTACAAACACTTGGTTAGATTAAGAATTCATATAGTTATATCGATAACTTGCATTCATCATAAAGAGAAAATCCAAAAATTAGATCTCTTTTGTGGTTACTTTTTCAAACAAGAAAATAAACATCTTATCTGAATTGTTCAAGACTAGAAAAGGCCTCCCTCTAAACAAATACACTTATCTTCAATTAAGAAGATTCTACTAGGTTGCAAGATCACCCAAAACCTTGGAGTTGATCCTAGATTAGATTTTCAAGAGAGAAATTTGAAAGGATTCTTGTGATTAAATCATCATGCAAAATGACAGCTTAATAGTCACATTTGATAGAAGAATGAAAACAAAAAATATTTCTTTACAAAAAGAAAAAAATATTGCGTAGATATCATCACATGATCAAGTCTTTTAAAAACCCTGTTAGAGCCATCTCTAAAATTAGACCAAGTATGCCAATTTCAACTAGAATGATGACAAATGACATTGGGATAAAAAAGGCCTCATTTATTTTGTATGTAGTACTAGGCTTGTCTTGCTCCAACTAACCACCATAATGGTAGAATACCTTCTTTATCAAAGGAAAACTCAATCATATTAAAGTCCCCATTTCTACAATCCAATGGCACAATTAGGATTTCTCAACAACATCACTAGGAACATAAACATTAACTATCCCAAAAGAATGATTATGGAAGGACAAAAAAACCACACAATCTTGTGCATGGGGTCAGAACTATGATCAATAATAGAAGAAGATAAATGATGTGAAAGAAGAATAACTACACCACCTTGACCAGCTTTATGCTAGGAAGAAAAAACCATGTTGTCTAACCAAATAATATGACAAGTAGTATTGAGCAAAAATTCTGAAATCTTAACTTCTTGTAGACAAAGGATTTCCAAGAAGCCAAGTCAACATCTAGTATCTGACACATAATATTTGTGAGGGAGGTCTATGAGACCACACATATTCCATGAGATAAAATTCATGGAAATAGTTCTTTCATGTCATCCTCATTCCCAAGAGAGGAGAAATTGTTATGCAATAACAAACTAGAGGGTAAAGTAGGAGAAGAGTTACCACTAGAGATGATTCTCCTCTTCTTTGAACTTCCATTAGATTTTTCTCCACAGCCACCTAGGATACAAGAGCATCACAATGGATAAGATCCAAGTGGGACCACCATGGAGGCCACTTGAGGAGTGTAGACCTATGGGTGAAAGTACAAAGTTGTGTCACCTTTTAGGATGACTAGTCAAAATGATTGAATTTGAGTATTTCTATCTAAAATCCATCTTCTTTTTTTCGAACATATGATCTAGATAAATTCATTCTAGCTAAATTATATATGGTGTTACACTTTTTGAATTGGAAATGTCTATTAAATGCATGTTTTATACTAGTTTGTATCCAATTACTAGAGAAATTAAATTATTTAAGAAAAGTGGCATTTCAATAACTCTTACTATTTTTTATGATTTTTTTTAATAACATATAAACACCATTTTATAGAGCTCAAAGTCAAGAATATTCTAATATAGATTTTATAGTGTTTTAAATAGATATAGTATATTGTAATTAAAACAATCTACAAGCACATATTTTAACACTTCAAAAAATGTCAATTTTTAGAAAGAAAAATATATTAAATCATATAATTCTTTAAAAAAATTAGATGACCTTCTACAAGAGAGAGTCCTCTTCTATACTATATAAGGTTTCTTTTGGTTAGAATAGATTTTTTTTGAAAAAAGTGGTGGGAGATGAAAACTATCGATTTTAGGTGAGTTGGAATTTGAATCATTATAAATGAGAAAATATAGGTCTAAAGCTTACTTTTAGTTTTTATTGTTCTAGCTATATATGTTATCTATAACATAATCTGAGATCAAGGGAAATACATTTATTTTTATATAGTTTTGTGATGGTAACTAGACCCCAAATTTTCAACATTTTTTAGTAGCTAAAAAATTATCTATTAAAATTAGGAAAATATAGCAATTATTATTCCAAATAATTATTGAAAATTATAATCCTAATCTTCATCCATTTCTACACTTTTCATTAGTTTACTTCATTTTGAAAATTCATAATGATAATACTAGTTCTATGTCATTGAAAGTGAATAGTTATGGTTTTTTTAGCCTTTTCCTTTACAAAAGGGTGACATAGGTTTGTGCTTTTACCCCTAAATGGATTGAGAAGCACCTACATGTGACACTATCCCTTGGTGTAGATGGTTTGAAATGGGTGGTGAAATTGCCAGTGTGATTGGCATCATGACAAAGGTGACATGAACAATATTAAGTGAAGGTTGAGTAGATGAGGTCATTTGTTACTAGGATGAAAAGGAATTCTTGCACTTCCAAACTATTCTAGTCCACTCATCTTTCGTGGCATTTTCAACTAGCTTGTCCTAGGTTTCTTTGATAGAATTTTGCTTGTGAGGCACAACCAAAGGGTAGTCCTTGATCTTGTGCTCAACTAATTGAAATTGATAAAATGTGTTTTTCAAGTTCAAATATAACACCTTCTGAGTGAAGGTGTGCTCTTTGACCTAAATATCAATAGTTTCTTTGAGATAATGAGAGATGTCCACTTCAATACAAACCCTCCTTTGAGGATGCCCATTTAAGATTTTCTTTTGTTCCATGCAAACTAATTTTCTAATCATTTGAGAAATAGCATGAATAAATTTCCAACAAGGTATGGGGAGAACCAATAAATCAACATAGACATCAAATTTTAGTTTCTTATTACCTAAGCTAGAGAAATCCGAAGGCCACTCCTAGAAAAGCATCAATGAAGACTTAACTAACAAGGGCCGATGGTTGAAGACCACGTCTTCTTGAGAAGGGTTGGAAAAATGATATAAAAAAAAGCCTTTAGTAAGGCTTTGAATGCCCTTGTGCTAGGCTCCATGAGGAATCTAGTTCCTAGCAACCCATTCTTTGAGCATGCTTTAAGGAGGAGACTGACCCACAAAGTAAACTATCAAATTATGCTTCTCTAACCAGCTACATGTATCATCAAACACCTGAATGTTAGGAAAAATATTAGGGGAAGACTTACCTCATGAAATACTTTTTGAACAAACCTTCATGGTCATCTTCTTAGAGGAGGTACAATGAGCATTCATTGCAGCAACTCTAGCACCACTATCACCTACTAGGATAAAGTTGGTTAGAGCCATAATAAAAATCCCTAATGCTCCCATAATTAATGCAGTATGAAAGGTTCAAAATGAAATATGAATTTAGAAAAAAACTATACTACATGTAAAACCCTAGTAGAGTGATTTCACATTCCCTCAAGAAGAGAACTTTAATATTGCTAGATATAAATAATAAAAGTTTCCAAATCACTTAAAACTACCTCTGGAAACATAGATATTATGATAAGGAAAGTATAAATCCTTTCATATTATACTTATTCCAACATGGATTGTAGAGTTAGGTATCATAGGTAATGAGTGAAATTGTAAATCTTGTTTTTCCATATTAACTAATGAGCTCCTTTATTTTCTTCCCAGCCTAGATAGCTTTCATCAATGTTTGATCACATAAATATCAACCATTGAATCTATTTTGTTCTTTCTGGCTCTTATGAAATTTTTGATTGGTAGTAAAATTGTGTTCTTATGTTTTTCTTTTTCAAAATAATTGAGAGTATAATTGAAATATCTAGAGCTTTTTATAGTTCTCATTTTTAAATATGACAAAAGGTTACAATCTTAAGGAAATCATGATGTATTGATCGGATTTAGTTGTGCACTTTGGCCATTCAAGTGACATGGTTATTAATAAGAGAATTTTTAGTCATATGGAGTGTTGAATTTAATTATAAAAGTAAATCTTAAATTTTTAACCTGTTTGTACCTTATTTGGTAATGCCATTGTTGTAGAGAGTGTTGAAGTTATTTATCCTTGAAATTTTAGCTAATATAAATGAAGATCTTGAAGTAAACAAAAATATAGCAATTCTAATATTTTTTTTCCAAAACTTGGAGGTTTTTTTCCGATATAATTTGACTCATAGTAAAATTGATGGACCAAGATCACCTCTTGATTTATTTTTATGAATATAAACACAATAATACTCCAATGGCTTAGATACGTATAAATGCATAAATCTTAATGGAACAAGTTCCATCAAAATGAATGTATGTAATTTTGGAGAAAAGAATTCAGTAAGAAAGTTTACTCTAGTATCTATAGTATATAATTTTTAATCCAAAATATCTTGAATGATTTAGATATATGTGAAGATCTCTCTCCCTCTATTGGGTAATTATTCCCCAAAATTAAGTCTAATAGATTAGAAATATTGTCATGATTGAGCTTAAATCTATAGATTAGAAATATTGTCTTGTTTGAGATGAAATCTGTGGTCTCCATTCTTCTACCTTTTACTTAAAAATTTAATTATATGTTTCCACATGATTACTATTGAAAATTTGATTTGATTTGGTTTGTTGCGTGAGCCTCAAGTTCACCTACCTGTCAGAAGTTGAGACACCCAAAAAATTCCTTGACATTGCAGCTCTAATAGTTAAAGAAATTTACTCTGTAGGAAAGTTTTAAATTAGAAAATGAGTGGGAAAGTTTTTGTGTGTTTTGGCAAGAAGACAAAAGGAGGGAATGTTTCACTCATTCCATATTCATTCTAGAGTGCAGAAGAATTTCTTAGGTAGTAGTAGTAGCAGATAGAATTTTTAGAAGTGTGCAATAACATGGGTGAAATTTCTATTTTTCTAAAAGTTAATGTTTTGTCCTATTGAGCAATGATTGCTTCAAGTTTATTGTATGCAATCATATATTGTTGCAAGTCTATTCTTTGAACAACAATTGTAATTAGTTATTTAGTTTCCTAGATTTTTAATAGATCATTTTTCAGTTAATAGAAATAAAGAAAATACTCTAGCATATCTCCATCCTATTGTTTTTATATTGTCTCCATTTCTTATTCCTCTATGTGTTTAGTTGTTTGGAAAAACAAAGTAGCAATCTTTATTCTTGCTTGTGCATTTTCTAGAACATTGTTTTCAATTTTTTGCGGTGGGCTAATGCACTACTTTACCAACTATTTATATTTACTCAGTTTTATCTTGGTGCTTGTTTATGTTGAGTGGTTCCTATATTGACTGAGTGATTCGGTCCTTGCACTAGTACAAAAATAGCAATATGTGACTAAAAAAACCAATAAAATTTGTATATATGTGGCTAAAATCAGTCATGTGACTAATAGTAGTTAATATCTAGTCATTTATAATGCTACTAAATTTACTAGTAAATGATTTTATTCACTTATTTTATCACTAATTTTGATCATCAATTTAGTCTCATATTTAATGGTATATTTAGTAGTATATATAATCACATATTTAGTAATATATTTGATAGTTGATTTAGTCACATATTTAGTGGTATATTTAGAAGCATATTTAATCACATATTTAGTATATTTACTCACATATTTGGTAGTGTATTTGGTAGCATATTTAATAGTATCATTGGTCATATTTTTAGTAGCATATTCAATAGCATATTTAGTTACATATGTGGCAGATATTTGAGAGTGTATTTAGTAGCATATTTAATAGTATATTTGGTCACATATTTAGTAGCATATTCAATAGCACATTGAGTTACATATTTGGTATTGTACTTGGTCATAATAGGGTATGATGGAATCAAACCACCATCCTCCTGCTTGTAAAGAAGGTGCTATTCCATTGATCTAGCACAATTTAAAGAATACATAATAAATTATTATGTGTTTCATTTCATTCTCAATATAGCACCCAAAAATGTTATGGACTTTTATTTCTTGAAATATGGGCAACAAGGAAACATCCAATCAAGTTGGTAGATTAAAGGATCCTTTTATTTAAAAAAATAAATCCAATTTGTCAAACTTAAATCAACCAGATGAAAAGGAAACTGGGGTAATGCATTTTAAATTTAAAAATGGTGTCCAATTTGTTACTAACAATGTATAAGTGCATGTAGTGACTAGAAGATTTCCTCAAGTGTGTCATCCATAAATAGACACTTTGTACTAGATATATTGTCATTGCCTTAATGACATTCTACACCAGCCATTGGCCTAACACTCCACTAATAGTTGAAAAGCCACAATCATAAATAGATGAGCTCTTTATAATCCATACCATCCATGTACCTATCAATACAAGATTTTTTTCTTATGCCTCATTTTTGTGGTTAGCCACCTCTAAGAATATATACAAACTTAGATGTTAACACTAATAACACAATGAGAGTATTTACACCACATTAAATAGCGCAATTGAATAATATTCTTTGTGCACACAAATAAAAATTTCTAAAGACTTAAATGTAATACTAAAATACAATGAGACAATTTATACAACACTAAATAATGCAAAACAATGATGTTCTCAATGCAACGACTTCTTCAAAATTAGTTGAGATTATACACAAAATAAAGTACCAGGCTCTATAAAGTCTTCAACAACAAATAGTATGGGGTTGGAAAAGGACACAAATTTCAAACTATGTTGTTTAATCCCAAAGGCAGAGTTCTTGTGAAACATTATCCAAAAATTTGAGTTGATAAGTGTTTACTTAAAAAATTGAAAATAAATCCCAATAAAATATCACATAATAATAGTAATCACCAAGCCAACCATTCAATGATTTAGTAGTGTAGCAGAGAAATTTCCATGTTGATGATGGGCTCAAGATGTACTATCCTTTCTTTAGAAGATGGTGAATATGCAATAGTGTAGGCTACACCAATAAAGGTTGGATAGTAGTGAGTTCTGAAAAAGTTTGGTTTCTCAGGTAAAACTTCTAAGTCTTGAGAGTATTCTAAGTTGTTCTTGTTGCATTCCCCACATGATTAGAAAAAAAAGTAGCATGATCTATTAATATTTTATCAATTCTGAGAAATACAAATTCACCAAATACCTATTGTTGTTGTTGCTGAATTTTTTGTGCACAACCCCCTCCTTCCACTCATTCTTTGTCCTTGTTGGCTCTGCCTCTATAATTAAAAAAATAACATAAATTTTTGCATCTGCACCATTCCATGTAGCAAAAATTTTTGATAACCAAATCCTATAGTCTATAAGGAATTACAAGAGTCAGTGAATTTCTATCCAAAGTAACTCCTTCTAAATCAAAATTAAAATACTACCCATCCCATTTACATGTTGGAATATTCAAATGGGTAGAATTCTTCTAAGAGGGGGGTTGAATCAGAAGTACTGGCCTTTAGCCTATTTTAAATCCTTAATAACATATAACTAAAATTAACATGCATGCATCTAAACATTAAACAATCATGAGAAACCAACATGCATCACCACATAACGCTTGAGATTTTGGTAACCCAAAAACCCTCCAAGAATAAGAAGGTAAAATTGGGGTGGGCATGATACCCACAAAATCACGGTAGCAATAATGTTTGACCACTTATGATGGTCTGCCCTATTAAAGGCTTTACACTGTGTCAATAGTGACCTAGTTAAAGGATTTACAAACACTTTACATGAAGTGTTACCCTGTTAAAGGATTTAATCACCTTTTTAAAGGATCTACAAAATAGTTGTTAAGCTAACCTATCACCATAGCATTTCCTTTCTAATACAATGGCTAGAGAGTATTAGGTATAATAAACTTGATAGCCTACAATCCTTGATTGCTGAATACAGGCACTTGATCTACTTTCTCTAATCTTGACCCTCTGAGTTCTGATATTTGTTTGTATCTCTTGCTTTTTTTTGATCAACTGAATGTCTAACTATTTCTCTCATCTTCTAAGTCTTTTTACTTTTCACTCTGAACTCCACTATAGTTTCCACATACACTCCTTCATCCATTCATCATACAATGAGGCTTCATCTTCCTTATAAAGACATTTGAAGATTTAGGGTTCTGTGTGGATCTATGATCCATATTTAATCTTTGTTTCTCACTCATTCCTTGAACTTTATGTTATTGGTTGCATGCCTTTTTCATTTTTTCAGTTGGCTGCATGTAGTCTACATAGGAAAAATAAAAGATTTGATATTATCTATTTGATCCTTCTAGATCCTTCAATGTTAGCCAGAGAAATGGTTTACATCTAAATTAGTGAAGTTACAAACTCATATGTGCATTCTATGTTACTCGACACTTACTAATTTTTGATGCTTGGCACATGTAACAAAACTATCCCACTCGGCTCCTGTTGTCTTTCTATTTTTTTTGCCATCATCTGTGACTCGACACTTAGATATCACTCGGCTCCTATATCATGCATGGTACTTGAAGTCACTTGGCACTTGATCTTCACTTGACACCTTAAGGTCACTCAACATTTGATCTACACTCGAAACCTAAAGGCTGCTTGGAACCTAAAGATCACTTGGCACATGTTGTGGCTTGGCATGCATAGTGTGCTCAGCATCAATGTAGAAAGTGGTTAAGTGTTTTGGCACTCAAATGTCAAAACCATTCTAAGACTAAGAATTTCCCCCTTTGACATGAGTGACAAAAACACTTAACTAAGCATTATTTATCTAACCTTATGAGTACATTCACTAATTTTCTTGGTATATATACATAAGTTAAAAAAAACTTGATCAAAATTTTGTAAGAAACAATATATATCCGCAAAATTATTGTAACTCCCCTTGAGTTGATTGTTCCATTATTTGTTCTATCTTGGTAACCAAAATTGTGTGTTTAATATGTCTCATGATGAATTCTGATATAACATTATATCTCCCCGTTTATCTCATCTCCCCCATTCTCTTTATCTCCCCCTTTTTGACACTTATGTCAAAGGGTTCTAAGGGTTTAGACCATATTTTGCCAAAAATGTACTATTTACCTCCATAATCATCCTAAGAGAAGCATCCCAATTACTCAAAGCAATTTCAAGAGATTTGTATTGGATGGCAGTCTCTGCAACAAGATGAACAAGACCATCTAAAGTAGACAAATTGAGGTCCTTCTTTAGAACATTTTCTACATAGGCTTGTTCCTTATGGAGGATTTCCAAGTGTGGGGTGATGGAAGATTGAAGTTGTAGCAATTTGGCTTTGATGGTGCTCTCTTCTGTTGTCAATTTAGCCAATTCCTTCTAAGTATGAAGTGTTTGAGAAAAATGCTTCTCACTTTGAGCTAGATCCTTAGGTAGCTGTATGCTTGAAATATTTAGATTCCTCTCCAAGCTCACTATCCTCTGGCTGGTCTCTTGTGTGAGATATTATAAGTAACACAACTTTTTGTACAATGAAAATATATTCTCAAGTACCTATTTGACCTTTTCAATTTTCTTGGCCAGTTCAACTTGTGATAGTGCTATTTCATTTGCAATTTTCTTGTTTACTTTCCCTTGAAATTTTTTTCAGACCATTCCATTAGTTTTACATTGGTCTCTTGGTCTTCGCTTTGTACTTGGTCCACTATATTGGCTAGTTGCTCCATTATGGGCTTTGTTTCATTAGGTACCTTTAAATTGAAAGCATCTAGAAATATATCCCTAATTTCTACAAATGCTTGCCTTTGTTTGTACTCATTCCTAAGTACCTCTTGCTTCTTCTTCCTTTCAAGTGCCTCTTGCACTTCATTCATTTAGGCAATGGTCATGGTGTCAAAGTCATACCTGGGAATGACTATTTCTTCATCAAGAGTAGGGTCTCCATAGTGAATTACCCTCACAACCTTGGTAGAACTTGAGCCTAGTATAGATATCTACAATGGTACTGTAGAGCTCGACTGTAGTGAAATTTTAGTGGGATTCCCTATTCTAGGCAAGTTGGCCAATGTTTGAATTGACTTCTACTCCTTCTCCTTAGGGCTCTCCCTTTCCTTGTCCTATTCTTTTCTACCTTGATCAATGATAGTTATCTTAGGCAATGCACCTTGTGTTTGTGTTGTAGATATAGATGTATCTCTCTGTCTAGTTTGCTCTTTAGTTGTCTCCCCTATAGGTGTACTTACTAAACTGTTAACCTTAGTAGTTGTATCTTTGACTTCATGCTCTTTAGGTTGAATAAAAGTAGTCGTTGGAAGTTTTGAAGGTGGTTCTTGTGGATTCACCTTTTCCTTGGTAATTTTAGCTACTATTTTTTGCAATTCATCTACACTCACCAAAATAGGGCTATTGCACAACTATGATTGCAATGTTGTTTGGTGAAGAATCTTCTTGAGATCCTCTAGAATGAGTGGATTGATGTTCTTACAAGAGGTGTTAGGAATATCCTTTATTTTTATAGATTTTGTAGGTGCAGTTGCAATATGTGGAGGACTAGGTGGTGGCAATTGGGTGTCTTGGACACTCTTTTCTTGTTGTTGCTCCTCATCTATTGCTTGTTCATCTTCCTGGGCATCTTTCTCGACATCTTCCTCTTTTTCACTTTCATGAATATCTTCTTCTTCATTTCTCCCTTCAAAAGGGTCCTCTTCTCCCTCCTTTATTGTACTCAATCCATAGATTACCTTCCATATTTGTGTTGACTTTTTGACAACATCTTCAATTTGATTCTATAGGATACTGAAGGCTCGGTATTTAGGGAAAAATTTGCTTGCGTATTTCTTGCTTACCTTACTGATTTGACCTTTTGTAAGGTCTGGAATTGCATGAGCCAAAGTTAACTCTCTTATTTCCTTTTCCACTTTGAGGTAGTAATGTTGCTTATTCTCAATTAATGTGCTTAGCTCCTTGGGTATTGAGTCATCAAGTTTAAGTGGAGTAGTCTTGAACTTTACCATCATAGTGTAGATGGACTCCTCAATTGTGTTTTTTTGTTCTATAGACAACTTATTGAACTTTATGATCTTAAGACTAGAAAAAACTATATTATCTCTAATATCATTACAAATGCTTTCTAATCTAGATGAAGTGGAGAATCTTACCATTCTAAATTGTTCTTCATCAGATTATGTTTCTTCTTCCTCTGACTCCTATTATGTAATAGACTTTCTTTTCTTCTAATTTGCAGGCCCACCTTTCTCTATTGCCTTCTTCTTGTCTTGTTCCTTTTCTGCTTTGGTTGTTCTCCTTGTATCTACCCTTATAGTTGGCTTTGTTGGCCAGGTTTTGTCAAATTTTTCTTTGCCTTAGGCTGTGCAACTAGTTGCTTCTTTCCGTTCCTTTTCTTGGGCTCAGCCTTGGGTGCATCATTCTCTACACTTTCCTCTTCTTTAGCATCTTCACCCATGCCTTGGGTTAATGTAGGTTATCCTTGCTCTTGCTCTTCTTCATCTCCTTCTGCTTCTTCATCTTCTTCATCCCCTTCTGTTGTGCCTTCACCAAGTTTTGCCTTTAGCTTTTAACCAATTTATCCTTTTTCTTGAGTGTGGAGGTAGTCTTTAACTCCATATTCACCTTTGACCTTACTACATCATAAGTGCCAAAGTGTGGGGTACTCTCGTCTATTTGTTCTGCCAATAATGCAATTATTGCTACAGATGCTTCATCTATGTTGATCTCATAACTAAAAGACCTTAACCATTTCACTCTTGGTATGATGGCTTGTACATAGGTATAGTCAATATCTACAAGAAAAATAACATCATTTACATGTTTCTCCACTAAAGAAACTGGAATCCTGAGTCTTTGCTTCATTGATTTTTTAAAATCTTCAAAATAACTTGTCATCAGTGTGTCAAGATTGTGTCCCATTTTCTCTATATATTCATTAATTTGGGCTATGATAGTTCTATCATTTCTCCATGCAACTTTTCCAAAAGAGGGAAATTCATTCTGAATATAGAAGAATATACAAACCAAAATTGTATCAAATTTGCATTGGGAACCCTTTGTCCTTCTTATAGCTACTAAGTTTTCATTAATCTGTTGTAGTTGTAGCTCTGCAAGATCATAAGTATGATCCTTTTTCACCAATTTGTAGCCTACATCTACTACAATACAGGGCACACTATTGAGTCTACTAGATTGATAGAATTTATGGGCAATAACTCTAACAGAAAATTCAATGAGAGGATCTTGAATGGTGTCAATTTTCATTCCTCTTTTATTCCACTTGGCACTTGTGTTTTTCTCAATAACCTCCTTGGATTCACTTCTCAAGTTCTTGTACCAATATAGGGTAGGATATCTAGTTACCCTATAAATGATTCTTTTTTTTTTATGGGAACATCTTCTAACCATAGACTACCATCATGAATTCTACTTAACACAAGTCTAATCCACTCTGTCTTAAATATTGTGGGAAAACCCAAAGATCGTGTTAAACCCTTCCTCTCAGCAATTTTATATTCATCCTTCAAAACTCCATTGACACACAACTTCTCATAGGATTTCCTTATTTTGATATCTCCTATGGCTCCTATCTTACAGTTATAGCATCTCCTTAAATCCTAAACCATTACAACTTTTGAGGGTATGTGGGAAAGGGCTCTGACATGAGCGTTCTTATGTGCAACTTTAGAGATGGGATAGAAATCAAGTTGATCAACCTCATTAGATAATAGTTGAACCTCAAATGACTCTTTGTCATGGGTTTTCATAGAACTCAAAGCCATTTGTGCAAACTAGGGTTTCCTTTACAAAGAAATATGAAACTGCATAGCTCGACACAAATGAAAATACCTAAAGATCGATGAAAACACATTGTAAGAGGTTGGAATCTTCTTGGAGCACTAGATTCTTTGCTATGAAGTCACTCTACTCTCTTTCTCTTCTTTGCTTCTCATTCATGATGAAGAAAAATGATTAAAATTGCGATAATATACCCTATTTCCATCGCATTAAATGCTCAACTGCCCACTCAACTTCTAAAGGATTTTTAATATTAGTCAGCTTTCACTACATTTTTGCTTCACTCAACTTCCATTGTAGTTACTCAACTTGACATCTATCATCAACTCGGTCGCTATTAGGAACTCGACACCCACTAGAGTTTTACTCAGCCTCTAAGGACAATTAGGCAGTTTTGTAAGAATCTTCATATTATGACTTGGCATCTTTGCTTATGCTGATTTCTTCTTTTCAATACTTCTTTGTCTTGGGACTGATGTATGATATAACTTTTTATATTAGTCACATGCATCTATTCATGTTTAATTTGATGAAGTGTGATCACTTGACCCATTGGGTGAAGTGATCCCTTCACTTGATGTGCTGCACTCATCTTTCTTCTTCAAAGTCTTATTCATTTGCCCTCTTATTTTTTTGACATCAATCTTTTCCTTTCCTTTATTGGCTTTAGTTTCAGGTGCATTAGACCTTGTAGGATAGTTTCAGCTGATATGACCAATTTTCAAGCAGATGAAACAAGTGGTTTGACTTAGCCACCTGCTATAATTCCCTTTGAAGTGTGTCCTTACACAATTTTCAGTAATATGTCCATATTCCTAACAATAATGATAGCTATACCTAGCATTGTAATCCCAATAGTAGTGATTTTCATTTCATTTTATTTTTGTTGGATGATTTGAGGTCCACATAGACTTTGATCTGCATTCAAAGGCTCTATGTCCATACTTCTTGCAGTTGTAGGAATGACCTTCAAATCATGGTGTCTTGATAGTCTTAGTTCTGCATTCATGTGCTTGATGTCCTTGCTTCTTGAACTTATGAAAATAGCTTGCACTCTTAGGCTTATCATGTTGATGGGCATTCTTTATTCTACATACATTAGAGGTATGTCCTTTCTTACCATAGAAATGATAGGTAGGTTTAGTGTTCTTACCTTTGTTGTTTCTTTCTTCTATAGTCTTGGATGACTCTCCTTCTTTAGTGCTGGTATATCCTAATCCTTGAGTTTCATGGCTGGACCTTGGGGATTTTAGTAACTGCTTAAAATACTTGATGGCCTCATTGGGTTTGTTGAAGCTCTCTGAAATTTCCTTTTCTCTTTTCAAGTCATTCTACAATTGCTCATTTTGCATTTTCAATGTAGAGATCTCAATGTCCTTCATATTCAGCTCATGATGAAGATTTATCATTTGGGCAAGTGTATCCATCTACATGTTTGAGATCCTTGTTAATTCAGTACATTATTCTTCAAGTCTATTTGCAAGATTCCTTTTGTCATCTTCCATCATGACCCTATCGTCAACCATTCTTTTCTTTTGTTCAATGATTTCACATAACATTATGGCCTATGATTCATGTTCCATCTTGAGAGATCTTATCTCTTCTTCTTGAACTCTATTTTTCTCCATCAATTATGCTATTGCTACAACAAACTCTTTAGTGTCTCCATTGGAAAACACTTGTGTGGTATCAATCTCCCTATAGTCTATGTCATTTTCAGCTATAGCTATCTCCTTCCTTCTTTTCAAGGATTTTCTTAATTCCTCTCTAGCTTCCTGTACCTTGTCTAGAGCGAGATGCACATCTATCAGCTAGTTCTCAATGATCTTTCCAAGTTTGAAAACTTCCATCTTCAGATCTTTTCCTTCAAGCTATTAGGCTTCTTTTTTGAGAGAACTATGCTTGGATACCAATTGTTGGAATATTCAAATGGGAAGAATGCTTCTAAGAGACAGGGTGAATCAAAAGTACTGGCCTTAAGCCTATTTTAAATCCTTAATAACATATAACTAAAATTAACATGCATGCATCTAAACATTAAATAATCATGAGAAACAAACATGCATCACCACATAACGCTTGGGATTTTGTTAACCTAGAAACTCTCCAGGAATAAGAAGGTAAAACTGGGCTGGGGATGATACCCAAAAAATCACTATAGCAATAATGTTTGTCCACTTCTAATGGTCTTTCATGTTAAAGGCCTACCCTGTTAAAGGCTTTACACTATGTCAATAGTGACCTGGTATAATAAACCTGATAGCTTACAATCCTTGATTTCTAATACAGGCACTTGATCTACTTTCTTTGATCTTGATCCACTGAGATCTAATATTTGTTCATATCCCTTGCTTTGTTCTGATCAACTAAATGTCTAACTACTGCTCTCTTCCTCTAAGTCTTTTTACTTTTCACTCAAAACTCCAATATAGTTTCCCCATACACTCCTTCGTCCATTCATCATACAATGAGATTTTTTATTCCTTATAAAGATATTTGAAGACTTAGGGTTAGGTTTAGATCTATGATCCATATTGAATCTTTATTTGCCGTTCATTCCTTGCACTTTGTGTTATTGGTTGCATGCCTTCTTAATTTTCTTAATTGGCTGCATGTACTTTGCATAGGAAAAATAAAAGATTCAATCTTATTTGTTTGATCCTTCTAAATCCTTCAATGTTGGCCATAGAAATGGTTTACATTTGAATTAGTGAAGTTAAAAACTCATATTTGCATTCTATGTTACTCGACACTTACTAATTTTTGATGCTCGACACATGTAACAAAACTATCTCACTCAACTCCTATTGCATTTCTGTTTTGCTTGGAATTGTCTATGACTTGGCTCCTATATCGTGCACGACCCCTAAAATCACTCAGCACTTGATCTTCACTCGACACCTGAAGATCACTTGACACTTGATCTTCACTCAGCACTTGAAGGCTGCTTGGCACCTGAAGATCACTCGGCACATGTTGTGGCTCGGCATGCATAGTGATGAGTCTAAAAAATGCCTTTATTTTGTTATGTTTAAGATACTTTGTGATACTCTGTTTATCCTTGTTTTAACACTTATAAGCCTATGTTTGATAAACCTTTGATGATTTATGGGGTAGAAAAACTATGTCATCCTTTTCCTAAATTATATCTAATATGCAGTATTTCATATAAATATCCAAATGTGCATTCTTATGCTTGAATTTAGTTTGATAGATGTTTGTTCGCAAATATGTCTTATATCATAACTAACTTGATGATAAGGATTAAAGGATGAGCGGAAGAATCCAGAAGTTGGTTGCCGACAACATTCATGGAGAAACAAGCATTAAGGAACAACCACGAAAAGGAAGTTATAACCACTCCAGGAAACATGTCAATGAATAAGGAGGAGCTTTTACGATCCATTTCCTTATCTGCATTTACATTGTAACAAGTGGATGCTAAGACTTCATTGCTCCCTCCTCGATTCCGTTATCCTTCCTTTCTACTTTCAGTTGTTCTCCTATATTCTCTCCTACAGGCTTAACTTAGGACAGTTACTTTTCTGTTATGTAATAAAGAGTAGATTCCCTATATATGTCAAGATCGACTCCTGTGTGTGAAGTTTTTGGTTTTTGATAAGTTTTATCGAGTAAGAGAGAACATTGATTCACAGTTTGTTGCAGTTGTGTTTTACAATTCTGAATCATGTAATTACTGATTAATGAAATGAATTAGTTCTCTTTAGCTTCTATCCTGCATTAGTAGATTAGAGAAGCCAATCAAGGGGGCCCACTTGGAAGGTGGATTAGATTAGGATAGAATAGATTCATTTTACTAGCATTAGCAGTATTTTAAGTAATACGTAGCTAGTTAATTCCTTCCTGTAGCATCACACTTCATGAATGTTCTTGCAGCATCTGCGAGAACAGTCTAGTGGATGAGTTGAGATGGAATCTCTGTTATCTTGTCATTGTGTTTTCAACATTCATAGATTCAGTATTTTCCTTTCCATAGTAGTAGTGTAGTTTCCTTCCTTTGCATTTTTAGTTTCCTATAGCACAAGCATAATGACTCATCAAGGTACCTAGGGCACATACTGTGCCGACCATTTCAATTATATGTCCTTGGGTTGACAATCTAAATGCACCTCATGGTAGGAGAAAAGTAATCCTTAGCTTGAATAGATTATTCCTAAGCCAGGCCTAGTGCATGACTATGGAACACCTATTGTGAGGCAGTTCATTTTTGGCGTCGTTGCCGAGGATGGTGTCAAGCTAGGAGCATTTTTGAGTCATAGTTATTAGATTAAGTTGTTTTTACCAGTGTGAAAATTTTAGTTGCATGCATCGAAGAGGAAGACGACTAGATGAATATGGCAGATTTCTTCCACAAGGATTTGTTAATTTGAATGAAGAAGTTGAGTTGACCTTTGAAGATGCAAGTCCTATTTTCCCCATCGTATAATCAACAAGAGATGAATCCCTAGATATATCTGGTCTCGAACCTTTCACTAAAATAGTGACCAGTCTTCTTGATAACACTACCTTGAATCCACCTATTGTTAATCATCTAGTGCCTAACATTTCTTTTCAGAAGCAACCTCATAATCTAGTCCCACCAGTCATGGCACAACCCACTTTTCCATTTCCACTTCCAAGTCTCATAACCAATGCCAATCTCAAGAATATACCTCCCACTGCTCTTCTGAAGTTCTATGGCCTTGCAACTGAAGACCCTAATACCTTCTTGTTTGATTTTGACATCCTTTGTCATAGTTTCAACTACAACACTGATGCCCATAAGCTTAAATTATTTCTAGCCACATTGAAAGAATCAACTTTACAATGGTTCATGGGCTTAGGAGCCAATGCAACTACGAATTAGGATGAAATGCAAGCCTTGTTTTTGGAAAAATATAAAGAATATTGCAAAGCATCTGGCACAAGAGGAGATGATATCTTTAGGATATCACAGAAGGAGGAAGAGACATTAGAAGACTATGTTTCTCGATTTTTATATACACTACAAAAGAATCCTCAGCACACATTGTCTGAAGATTCCCAAAAACTAGTCTTTCTAAGAGGAGTGAATGAAGATTGTTTGGAAGCATTGAATCTGATGGCCGGTAGAGATTTATATCAAGATTAATGGGATGACCTCAAAAAGATATGTCAAAACTACTCAAGGTCAACCATGAAGAAAGGTCGAGGACCCTGTTCTACGGTTACAAAAGGAATTAGTCAAGGCATTTCAAAATTTGAAATATCCAATTTTTTGTCAGATTTCAAACAAGACATCATTAATGATGTCGCTACATAGTTGGATACAATGACTGCAAAGAAGAAGCAAGAAGAGGCTGAGTTACAACTAGCTCAGTACTGTCCTCATTGCTGAAAGCAAAAGAAGGATTTCCACTGTAAATTGGTTGCAAACATGGAGAACTAGCATCTTCCAACTGGATATGTAAAGATAGATGGGGATGATGAGAAAGTATTCTTTGTTTCTCAACGCCGACCATGGGTTCAACGTCAAGGTATGCCTCAAGACCCCTTGCAAAATTCAAATTTATATGGTAATCAATGGCCAAACTACAATACCCAAGGTCCTCCACAAAACCAACCCAATTGGAATAATGTTGGGAAAAATAACCCACAATAGTCTCAATGGTATCAAAACTCCCAACAACCTTGGCCTAACCAGTAGAACCAATGGAAACCACCCCAAGGGAATTGGCAATCTCCAAACCAATGGAAGGGATCTCAACAATGGCCTAACCAAAATACTAGTGCTCCATAATTACCCACTCCAGCTCAACAACCTACTTTAATGCCACCACCTACAAATAGTGGACCTCAAAAGCTAACATAGCTACCTGCACAACCTTAGCCAAATCCAAATAGTCAACCATAGCAGCCCATGTATAGTACTGATACCTAGTAGTACCCTGCTTATGCCCTAGATGTCACAGATATACATTTGAGATCTAGAATGACCTTACCAACACCAAAGCCACCTCTTATAACTAAAGTATCAGACTCTCCTGTAGTATCAATACCTTTGGTTGATGAACTTGTTGACCCAACTAATGTTACCATACCAATAACAGTTCAACCAGCTATAGAGTCTCCTTTTCCAGACCAACTAATACAAAAGGAACCTAAACAAAGCAAGGAACAACCCTTTGACATTGTTAATCAGTTGAAGAATATGCATGTCCAAATACCTTTGTTTCAAGCTATTAAGGAAATTCTTGCTTATGGAAAAGCTATAAGGGAAGCTTGTCTAAAGAAACCTAGAAGGAAGAAGAAGGATCCTACCATAGTTCATGTTGTTGGACACTTAGCTGATATCACGTTAGGAAGAGTGATTTCACCAAAATATTCTGACCCAGGGAGTCCAGTAGTAAGTGTCAGCATAAATGGTCAATTTGTTAAAAATGCCTTAATAGATTTGGGAGCTGCTATAAATGTGATGACTAAAGAAACCATGAAGAAGTTACAAATAGAAAGATTAAGGTCCACACCAACTATTCTGCAGCTTGCAGATAATTTCATTGTCATTCCTGATGGAATGATAGAAAATAATGTTTTGACCTTAGATTCCCTAGAATATCCTGCGGACTTCATGATTTTGTCACCTAAAGTAAACCTATCTGGCTATCCTGTCATTCTAGGTAGATCATGGTTGGCCATAGCTGATGCAAACATAAATTGTAGATCAGGGAATATGACCATATCAAATGGCCAAGCAACCAAGCAATTTGATCTATATCCTCCTGCACAACCATTACCAGATTTGAGTACATCTTTTTGGCTAGATTTAGGAGATGAAGAAGAAGAGATAAATTCCATAGTACAACTTATGATGTTACATAGGCAATCTTTTCTAAATTTGCAAGAAGAATATTTAGTAATCTAGAGCATCCTTACCAACACTTGTGTGGTAGGAAAAGATGTGTCTGAAAGCTCTATATTAGAATTGATTACATATGAGGAGTGTGATACAAGTTGTACTTTACTTAAGGAACTTGAAAATCTTTGTCCACTACTTCTCTGTGAATTAGAAGGAAGCCCAATCTCTGGAATTTCTATGGTAGAATCCACTATTCCTATTGAACTGAGTAAAGGCCATAAACTGCATGTTAACCTCAAATTGACATTTGTATAGATGGAACAATTAAAAGAAATGCTTCAGAAGCATGAGAGTACTTTTTCTTGGGATTATGGTGATATGAAAGGATTAACCCCTACACTGTGTACCCATAGGATATACATTAATGAAGGTTGTCTCCCACTTCGTCAACCTTAGAGGAGGATAAATCCAAGCCTTAGAGAAATAGTCAAAACAGAATTGGAAAAGTTGCTTGATGTTGGCTTTACCTATCCTATATCTAATAGTAAATGGGTATCACCACTGGTTATAGTACCTAAGAAAGGAGGAAAATGGAGAATTTGTGTAGATTATAGGGAGTTGAATAAGGCTACTAAAAAGGATCATTTTCCTTTACCCTTCATAGATCAAGTTTTGGATACACTAGCTAGAAAGAAGTAATTCTCCTTTTTAGATGGATACAGTGGCTATAATCAAATCAGTATTGCTCTTGAAGACCAAGACAAAAATACATTTACCTATCCATGGGGTACTTTTGCATACTCTATTTTACCATTTGGTCTTTGTAACGCTCCTACAATGTTTCAATGGGTTGTAATTAGTATTTTTGTTGATATATCACATGATTGTATGGAAATCTATATGGATGACTTTACAACATTTGGAGTTACTTTCAATGATAAATCTTGGAAAAGTTTTGGTAAGATGTCAAGAACATAATTTGGCACTAAATAGTGAAAAGTGTTTCATGCTTATGCAAGAGGGTGTGGTACTCGGTCATTTCATATCTACTACAGGTATACAAGTAGACCCAGCTAAAATTGAGGTAATTCAAACATTACCCATACCCAATAAATTAAAATATATCAGATCTTTTCTAGGACATGCTGGATATTACAGGCATTTTATAAAAGACTTCAGTAAAATAGCTAGTCCCTTGTACAAGTTGCTCACCAAAGAAGCTGAATTCGATTGGACACTTGAGTGTGATAAAGCTTTCCTGTAGCTTAAGAAACTTTTGAACATAGCTCCAATTTTACAAGGCCCTAATTGGAACCTACATTTTCACATATATACAGATGATTATGCCATAGGTGTAGTTTTAGCACAGAAACACTCAAATCTTGAAAATGTCATTTATTATATCAGTAAGAGTCTTCATGGCCCAGAACTAAATTACATAGTGATTGGAAAAGAATTGTTAGCAATAGTCTATGCTCTAAATAAATTTTGACATTACATCATAGGTTATCCTATCTATGTTCATACTGATCATGCAACAATCAAATATCTTATGAAAAAACCTGTTATAACTGGTAGGTTAGCAAGATGGTTACTATTGCTACAAGAATTTAACATAAACATAGTGGATAAGCCTAAAAAAAAAATGTCGTAGCTGATTATTTGTCAAGAATTAATCATCATGATACTGATACTACTCTGGTAGATGATGCATTTCAAGATGAAAATTTGTTTCATATTGCTGTTAAAGTTCCATGGTATGCAGATATTGCTAACTATATTGCAGCTAATAAGACACTAGCACATTTTTCTTATAAGGAGAGAAAGCTGTTCATACAGAAAAGCTTCCATTTCTCATGGATAGACAATTTTCTATTCTATACTGGACCTGATCAAGTTATGTGCAGATGTGTAAGAGAAGATGAAACATATGATATTTTGCATGCATGTCATAATGAGCCCTACGGAGGACATTTTGCAGCCAAAAGAACAGCTTTCAAAATCTTAGCCATTGGTTACTATTGGCCTAACCTTCATAAAGATGCAATCAATTATACAAGCAAGTGTGACCAATGCCAAAGAATGGGTCGCCCAACCAAAACAAACAAAATGCCTCTGAATCCTCAAGTGGTGTTAACACCATTTGACAAATGGGGAATGGACTTCATCAGTCCTATTGATCCTCCATCCAATAAGAAGTCTTATATTCTGGTTTGTACTGACTACCTAACCAAATGGGTCAAGGTTAAGGCTATGAAGCATGCCCGTGATTAAAAAGTTACCAAATTCTTTTATGAAGAGATTTTTACATGCTATGGAGTTCCTAAAGAATTGGTTAGTGATCAAGGCACATAGTTTACTTCCAACCTAATTTCAGAGTTCATGAAACAATATAACATCAAGCATCACAGATCCATTCCTTATCACCCACAAGCCAATGGACAAGCAGAAGTTACCAACCATGAGCTAGAAAATATTCTAACTAAAATAGTCCATTTGCATCATCAGGATTGGACTAGCCGATTACAAGAAGCTATTTGGGCTTATAGAACAACTTGGAAAACCACTACTAGATTCACACCATTTGAGCTTTTGTATGGGAAAGTGGCAATGCTTCCAATTGAATTTGAACACAAGACTTTAAGAATAGCCTTGACCTTAGATATTGATCTTCCTACAGCACAAAGAGAATGCCTCTTGCATCTTAATTCTTTGGATGAAATGCGCAAGACTGCTTTAGAACACATTGAACTGGTGCAAAAATAGAGAAAACACTAGCATGATTCTTATGTCCTCAACAAATAGTTCAAAGCTAGTGACTGGGCATTATTATATGATTCCCGCTTTAAGGATATGCCAGGGAAGCTGCAGACATGATGGTTAGGACCATATCAAATCATCCATGTCTTTGACAATGGAACAATTCAACTAACCACAATTGATGATGTGCCTTTCAAAATGCTAATCAACGGTCATCGACTTAAGCTTTACAAACAACCTCAAACAAAAGCCAAATTCATGTAATAGTTCAAACAACTGGATACAACAATAACTCAAGTATCTCTTCCTGCAGCAGAAGGTGAAAACCTTCCACCTGCTCCTCTTCAACATTAATTTTAATTTGCATGTCCATAATAATAACTTTATGTTCGCATAAAGTCCATTTTCTTTTCATGATATTTCTTTCCATTCATATCTTAATCTTCCATCCACCCACCCCACTCCATTTCTTAATCTTCCATCCACTCACTTTCTACATAATTAAGTTTTTGTGTTTTCAATCAAATCTACACATGCTGATGCATGCTACCATTTATATTATTTTCGTCCCCTTTTTTTGGAGCATGTGACAATCCACTTGGTAGGTATAAACCTATTCAAACTATTATTCATTTATAAGTTTTCATATTTTGTTAATTATATATAATACGACATAGTCTCTATAATTACGGTGTATTCCAGTCCCTCACCCATACTAGTCTGACAAGTGAGGACACTTGTCATAAAATTAGCAGGGAGCAGGGGAGTGTCATACTATCCAATGACATGCCTAATTAACTATGATGATTTTCTAAAATCTTGGCATTACCCCTTATTAATGAGAACTTTTTACCATAAGTATGCCATGTCAAGTGTTGTACTTCCACTTTCTGAATGAATTTTTTTTTCCTTGTTCGTGCCAAATTGTTCATGCTAAGCCATGATATGACCCATTTTTAAAATTTTGGAATTTGAACCATGTTTTCGGATGATTTCCACACAAATTCATGATTTACTTTCACCTAAAGTTTAATTATGGCACATAACAATTGGTTATGGCAATTAATGTTCCCAAAAAGAAGTGGTGAAGCATCTAAGAAATGATGCAGAGTCTTGAAGTTTGCATTCAGAAAGGGAGAGAGAAACGGAGTAGCAGAAGAAGTATCAAGAAATGGGAGGAGGTTTACAGAGAAGAGAGCCAGTTGAGCACATTTTGTTTCTCTCTAACATAGAAGTAGTAAGAATATTCAATGCATGCAGGTAGTTAGGTTATTATTTGAATTTAATAGCATATGGTGAAGAAGTAGCTATAGAATTCACCACGACATTTGATGAAGGTGAAGCTTCTGTGTGGGGTTTGACAGTAATTGCAATAGAAGAATGAATTTTAGAAGTAACAGGGTTACCTTTTGTTGGAGAGCAGTATCTGAGCTCGCATGATGCTAGGTCAGAAAGGTCCTAGTTCACTACCCCACATGACCCTCAATTGGATGTTACAAAGCAGGAGTACAAGAGATTGTCTTTGCCGCCTCCATACCCTGAGCTAACAATGCATGTCATTAGGTATTTTACTTGTGAAGGCAAATTTTCTCACTTACATGCACACCATTTTAAGTTGCTTAGTTGTATAAGGCACAATATTGCTGTGAATCTTCCAAATTTTTTGTATAATATGCTTTGTATTAGTGCATAAGAGACTCAAAAAGGGAAAGATAATTTTGTCACTCACCATGCCTTGATTAAGTTTTTAATAGAAAGGTATCTTAGGGATGTATCTCCTTTGACATGGGATGACTTTGTGAAATTTAAAACCCTACAACCCCAAGTTGACCTTAGTGAATAGCAGGGTGAGGAAAACGTAGTTCCCAGTAGTGAGCTTGCAGAACAAAATATTGAGGGAGCTGAAACAAAAAATGCATAAGGGATTGAACCAAAATTTGCTTCCACTCAAGAGAATGTGCCTCCATCTGAATAGGACATCCTTAAACCCACTACTAGTAAAGCTAAAAGGAAATGGAAGTCACCAGAAGAAACCACTGCTCAACAAAAACCTAGTCCTGTAATTAAGTAATAGAAGAAAACAAAGAATGTTCCTGCAGCAACTAATCCTACAACAGTGATACCAAAATAGAAAAGTAGGAAAAAGACGGTAGTATAAGAAGAGACTCCTTTCCAGAGAAGCCCTAGAATGAGAGGGAAATTTTTTAAAGATCCTATATTGTCTAAAGCACCTACTCTAGAGTCTCCTGTGTAGATAATTTTTGACCATTCTCTCCTTCACACTGAGATGATAGAAGCTTCTGGTAATCCTCCTACAACATGTGAGAAAGAAATTAACAAAACTTTAATGGATTTAACAGGTGTTTCAAGCCATGAGAATGAAGTAGTTCCTGAATGTCATGATTTGAATACTGCCTTAGTCCCATATAAGTCAACATGGATCAATAGTTTGTTGGAACATTTATGGTAGGAACAAAAAAAGAAAAAAGATTATGAAGAGGATAATAGTGCCGTCACCTTGCAAAAAATCCTTTTCCAATTATATGGATAGCATTTATTTGCTGAAGCACTATGGAAAGAGGAGAAGAAAAGAATGAGCAAGATCATAACATCACAAAATGAGGAGATTGAAGAATTGAAAGAACAACTAGAAAGATAGAAACATTGCATGGAACATGTACTTAAATTAGCTGATCAAGCTCTTGCTTGCAGACCACCTCCTTGAGTATATGCTTTTTGTTTGGAAGAACAATATTTTTTGTTTTAGTTGATGTTAACCCTCAAAAATGTAAATGCAAAATTCAAAACCGCACAAGAGTTTTATGGGTTGTATCAAACCTTACCACTATGGCAGAAAAATCTATTTTGTGAGCTGTATATTCATAATTTTGTCATTCCTGCAGAAACTGAGTGGAATCCTTTGCTCTATATAGGAGATGTGCATTTGAAAGATTTTATGTCATGGATGTCTAATGAGGCGAATTATGACAGAAAACTGGTTAATTATAGAGATGAGGAGAGAAAAAAACCTTTACCCTTGAGGGCAGAAAGTAAACAACCAGAAGAAATGCTTCAAGACTGGTTTACATTAACCTATGGGAAGAGTAATCCAGAAGTTAGAAAGAAGGTATTTTCTGCTAGAGCCAAAGTGTATGCTGAATATGAAAACTTGCCCTAATTTGCATTCCAGAGAGCTATGACCGGAGTAAGAAGTAGATGGGCATGGTTACCTAATTTTCTCAAGAAATCAGAGCCTTATAGTCTTATCAATTTGGAAGCAACGCTATATAGAGTTCCAAAATATTTAGAACTAGGAAAGAAACTAAGGCCAGAGCTATGGTGTCCTTTGACCATGCAACCTCCAATGCTTTTATGGCCCCTGTATGATATTGATGCTGAAAAACTTGATAAGTTGCAAGAAGACCACAGGTGAGAAGTATGAGAAAGGACCAGAGGATTCTATTACACCTTCAAGAGTAGCAGAAAGGGAAAGACAGAAGTTGGGGAGTTGAGATCTTTGAGAAAGAAGTGTAATGCTTGAGGACACACATTAGTTTAGCAGGGGGCAGATGATGAGTCTAAAAAATGCCTTTATTTTGTTATGTTAAAGATACTTTGTGATACTATGTTTATCCTTGTTTTAACACTTATAAGCCTGTGTTTGATAAACTTTTGATGATTTATGGGGTAGAAAAACTATGTCATCTTTTTCCTAAATTATATCTAATATGCAGTATTTCATATAAATATCCAAATGTGTGTTCTTATGCTTGAATTTAGTTTGATGGATTTTTATTTGCAAATATGTCTTATATCATAACTAACCTGATGATAAGGATTAAAGGATGAGTGAAAGAATCCAGAAGTTGGTTGCCGATAGAATTCAAGGAGAAATGAGCATCAAGGAACAACCATGAAAAAGAAGTTATAACCACTCCAGGAAACATGTCAATGAATAAGGAGGAGCTTTTATGAGCCATTGCCTTCTATGCATTTACATTGTAACAAGTGGATGCTGAGACTTCATTGCTCCCTCCTCAATTCTGTTATCCTTCCTTTTTGCTTTCAGTTGTTCTCCTATATTCTCTCCTATAGACTTAACTTAGGACAGTTACTTTTCTATTATGTAATAAAAATTAGATTCCCTATATATGTCAAGATCGACTCCTGTGTGTGAAGTTTTTGGTTTTTGATAAGTTTTATTGAGTAAGAGAGAACACTGATTCACAGTTTGTTGCAATTGTGTTTTACAATTCTGAATGATGTAATGACTGATTAATGAAATGAATTAGTTCTCTTTAGCTTCTATCCTACATTGGTAGATTAGAGAAGCCAACCAAGGGGGCCCACTTGGAAGGTGGATTAGATTAGGATAGAATAGATTCATTTTACTAGCATTAGTAGTATTTTAAGTAAGACGTAGCTAGTTCATTCTTTCCTGTAGCATCACACTTCATGAACGTTCCTGGAGCATCTGCGAGAACAGTCTAGTGGATGAGTCGAGATGGAATCTCTGTTATCTTGTCATTTTGTTTTCAACATTCATAGATTTAGTATTTTCCTTTCCACAATAGTAGTGTAGTTTCCTTCCTTTTCATTTTTACTTTCCTATAGCACAAACATAATGACTCATCAAGGTACCTAGTGCACATACTGTGCTAACCATTTCAAGTATATTTCCTTGGGTTGACAATTTAAATGCACCTCATGGTAGGAGAAAAGTAGTCCTTAGCTTGAATAGATTATTCCTAAGCCAGGCCTAACACATGACTATGGAACACCTATTGTGAGGCGGTTCACATAGTGTACTCGGTTTTAATGTAGAAAGTGGTTAAGTTTGTTGGAACTCAAATGTCAAAACCATTCTAAGACTAACATTACAAAATTGTGGAGGGATTAGGCCATGAGGACCCTAACCGTAGAACAATTGATGTGGGGTGAGCCTTGGAGCTCCAAGAAGATATGATGATAAACTAGTTGGTATTGCAGGAGTAACTCCAATAAAAGCTCTCATATGAGAAAACTAAGCCTTGCATGACACCATATCAAGCATTTGAATCTTTTTTACATCTAGCAAATCAATATGGGCATCTTGAATTTTCTACCACAAGACTTCTTGATAGTCCCTCTTTTCACTAAACTTATCACTAAACTATTCCTACCTGATCTCTATGGCCCTTTAGTTTCCAATAGATCATATCCTATCCACGATACTCTACACAAACTCCCACTCTTTGTATGGGAAAAGCTTCATGAACTTATCCTACAACCTACATAATTAGTACCAATTTTCTTTTGTAAATGGATAAAGCTTTACCTTTAGTAGCTCTATTCTTTGTTACCTTTTATAGAGACATCCATCCTTCTCTTTATAACTTGATCCACTTCCTTATCTATCTCTATATTGCAATTATAGAGATAAATCATGATCATTTATTCTGATCCTTTCATGGTTCTCTATGGAGTTAAAGAAGAGTAAAGTTTTTTTTTTCCCATCTTGTTTTAGCTTCAAGGTCTAAATTAACACAAAGTTGCATTTTTTTTTGTTCCCCAAACATTGTATCATGAGTCTACAAATGCACTATATCTCTACAAAATAGATTAGACATACAATGAGTACTTGGGATCTACTATAGCAATCTAGGTAATTAAATGATATATGTATCCTAGGTGATAGCATTTGAGTAATCAGTGTTCCAAAGACTAAATTAAGTATGACTTGTTTCCTAATTAATTACAATAAATGAAACTAGAAAGGTGTGATATTAACATCATTGATCAATAATGGAGCATAATCATGATAGCTTAAAAAACATATAATAATGTGGATAAACCCTTCTTCCATTGATATTGTTCAAAATATAAGAGGAGTAACTGAGAGGGGAGGAATTAATCATTTACCACAAAAATATATCCTAGATCCCTTAGATGTCAATACAAATCAAAACTCAGTGTAAACATAACTCTATTCTAAATCAACAAAAACATAGGTACTCAATTTACACTAACAAATGTTGTGACTTGGCAAATGCTTATCATAAAAATCTTAAGATATTATTTGTGATTGGTCTTACTTTAACTTATTTTCATACACATATATGAAATACCATGAACACAATTGATACCAATATTTAACGTGGAAACCCAATTTTGGAAAAACCAACTCTTCTAAAGTAAGCCCTATTAGGAGCCAACCTTGTTAAAGGTTACAAAAAAAACTATTATGTGTGACCCTATTAGATGATTTAATCACCTTATTAGGAGTTTCCTCGCTAGAGGTCTTTAGACAATTTAATAGAAATGCAACCTTGTTAGAGGATTTACAAACAGCTATTAAGCCAACTCTGTTAAGAGATTTAGATCATTGCTACAATGATTAGAGAGTAATAATGAGATGACCTGATTTCTAATGCAACTAAATTATTGATTACAAATCTCAATTTTGACTTGTATACTTGATCCTTCCTGATTGAATGTATCTTTGCATCTCAAAAATAATATTTTTCTTATCCTTTCAATTCTCTTCCTCTAAGCATCTTCAAATCTTCAATTATGTTCTACACATTCAATCCCCAACTTGACCTTATATTTATATCTTACACATTGTTAAGTCAGCTTGAATAGAACTTAGAATAAATAATATTCATCTCTTGAGTCAGATAGAACCAACAAACAAATCAATTGAACTCAATATGCCAAAAACAATAAAATCCTTCATTAGCTGACCCTACTCAGTAGGTACTAACTCAAAGAGATTTTTCTATGCTAACTAATTTAACTCAATTAACACTACATATTCACAAAGTTTCTTTGGTAATTAAGTGAGCTTGGTTAACACTGGTTCCTTCCAATATTTCCTTCATTAACCAAGTGACCTAGATTAACACTCAATTTTTACAAACTTTCCTTTGATGCTCGAGTGAACTCGATAGACATTGTCTTTTGAACTAGGAAAAATTTGAAATGTTTGATAGACACAGGAAAATGTCTTCAATGCCTGAGTGAGGTTGAAATACACTAGCTAGCAATGATATGAAATTTTGTATAAAATCAAAGAAAATACACAATTAATCAATTATTTCCAACAATCTCCCTCTTTGGCATTGATGGAAACACATGTCATAATGCAGTGAAGTTTTTAGAGAAAGAATAAGATAAGGAAAATATCCTTAGTTTCATTTTGATTCTCATCCATGAGACTCCCTCTATCAGTGTAAACTCCATCTGCCTTTAGTTTCTCCCTATGTCAAGAAAACTCTATCTTTAACATCTTCTTCTGATAGTAAACTTTGTCTTTGATATTAGACCAAGTTCTTTTTTCCTCTTTGACATCTCAAGCCAAAGACAATATTCAATAAATATAAATGTACCTCATGTACTAATTCATTTACAATATGCCCTTGTTAATACTACATCAATTGATTGATCTTCAACATGATCTAGTTGATGCATCACTAAACTTAATTTAATGAGCTTTAGATAGGAGAATGACCCCTCACTTATGTCTTGGATAGAAAAATGCATCCTTAGGTAATGGCTTGGTAAATATATTTATAATTTTTTCTTTAGTATTCACATATTCACATATTACCTCTTTAACTTGTACCAATTCTCTCAAAAAATGATACTTTATAACAATGTGCTTTTCTTAGGTGTGCATCACAAGATTCTTTGATATACTGATTGCAGTACCGTTATCACAATATATAACCACTAGATCCTTGATTTCTATCTTCATACCTAGCAACAATTGCTTGAACCAAAAAATATTAGAACAATTAACTTCTACTGCCACATATTTTGCCTCTATTGCGGATTGAGAAATACAATTCTGCTTCTTGCTTGTGCAAGACACTAGTCTATTATCAAGAAAAAATGCTCCACTACTTGTGCATTTTTTTTTTCAATACTTCCTACCCAACCAACATTTGTGAATACTTTTAAATCTAAGTAATCTCCTTTTTTGTACCATAATCCATAGTGTTCAGTACCTTTCATATATCTCATGATTCTTTTGAATGCCATCATTTGATTTGCTTTGGCATTTGCTAAGAATCTTGCCACCATACCGACTACTAATGCAATTTCAGCCCTTGTATGCACTACATATTGCAATTTTCCAATCATTGTTCTGTATGCGGTCTGATCTATCTCCTTGGAATCATCATTTTTGGAAAGCTTATATCTAGTAGACATAGGAGTTCCAACTGGTCTTGAATCTTCCATTCCAAAATTCCTTAGTATCTCCTTGATATATTTAAATTGAGTAATGTAGATATCATCTTTCTTCTATTAGATTTATAATCTGACAAATAATTTTATCTCTCCAAACATAGACATCTCAAATTCTTTACTCATTTCTTCTAAAAATGCTTTGTACAAGATATTATTTCCTATAAATAAAATGTCATCCACAAATATTACTTCCAACACAATTTTCTTGTCTGGTCCTTTTTTGATATATAGACTATTATTATCATTTGTTCTTTGAAAACCAATCTTTATTGAAGTCTTTCATACCAAGCTCTGGGAGCTTTCTTGAGACCATACAATGGTTTGTGTAATTTGCAAATCATATCTCTTTTTCTAGGATCTACAAATCCTTCAGGTTGTTCTATGTAGACTTCCTCATCAAGAATTCCATTAAAGAATGCAAATTTTACATCCATTTGATAAACTTTAAATCCCTTGTGAGTTGCATATGCTAGTAAAGTTCTAACACCTTCTAATCTTACAATAGGAGCAAAAATTTCACCATAATCAATACCTTCTTCTTGAGAATAACCTTTACATACTAACCTTGCTTTGTTTCTAGAAAGTTCTCCATCCTAATTTAGCTTATTTCTAAATACCCACTTTGTGCCTATTAAATTTTTATCCTTGGGTCTTGGAACAAGAGACCAAGTCTTATTCTTCTCAATCCATTATATTTCCTCCTTCATAGCTTCAATCCAACTTTCATTATCCAAAGCATCTTTAACATTTCTAGGTTCAAATTCAGCAAGAAAACATGTACCTTTCAATTTGTTTCTTGTCATTGTTCCATTTGACTTGTCTCCAATGATCTGATTAGGTACATGATTCCTTTTGAAATATCTTGCTAACATAGGTACTTTGGATTTAGAGTTTTTTCCACTGACCTCTTCATGATCATCTATATTAAGCTCAAGTCCCATTGTCTATGACTCAAGTCCATCAGACTTAGTTTTCTCTAGCAACAACTCAATAGCATTCGACTGTGACTCGAGTCCTTCAAACTATGACCTATTTTGCACTAGATGCAACTTACTAGCTTTTGGAGATTTTTGGGACTCAAAGAGTGAGGTCTCTTGACTTCCAAATAGATTTGGCACTGTATCAGGTTCAAAGTAAACAAATCTTCTATAACATTGAAGTTCTTTGTTGCTCTCTTCTTCACTCTTTTCTTTAAACTCATCAATTCTCACATGTGCACTTTCTATGATTTTTTGAGTAGACAAATTCAAACATTTGTATGTTTTACTTTTGCAAGAGAAGCCTAGGAATATTCCTTCATCTCCTTTGACATCAAATTTACCTTTCCTAGATTCTGTCAAGATATAACATTTTCTACCAAATACTTTCAAGTAACTTAAATTAGGCTTTTAGCCATACCATAGTTCATAAGGAGTTTGATTTGAGTTTTTATTTAACTATACTTTGTTCAAGGTGTGTACTACAATATTGATTGCTTTCTTCTAGTATTTGATTTCAACATTCTTTTCTATCATCAATGATCTTGCACAATCCATGATGGATCTATTCCTTCTTTCAGCTATACCATTCTGTTGTGGTGTACTAGGAGCTAATACCTATCTTTTAATTCCCTTTTCAATGCAAAATTCATTGAACTCATTGAAAATGAATTCACCACCTCTATTTGATCTCAAAAATTTCAACTTCTTTCTAGTTTCTTTCTCTACTCTTGCCAGATACCACTTAAATTTTTGAAATGCTTTAAATTATTGTTTTAGATACATTACTATCATCATTCTAGAATAATCATCAACAAAAATAATGAAAAAATTATCTCCATTTTAACTCTCTATTCCAATAGGTTTGCATAAGTATGTATGTACAAGCTCTAAGAATTATTTAGAATGATAATTCTTGCTTTTGAAACTAGTTTTTCCCATCTTACCAATTTGACAATTTTTGCATAGACCCATATCAAGTTTCATCAAGCTAGGAATACCTCTTACTCTTCTATTTTTTCTTATCTTAACTAGATTATCAAAATTTACATGACATAATCTTTTGTGCCATAACCATCTTTCTTCTACTTGAGAAATAAAACATGAACTTTCACTAAGATCTAGATAGAATAGATTACCTTATGTTTATTTGCCAAACCCAACTAGATTACCTTTTCCATCTAGTAGTTTGGCCTTCCCATTCATGAATTCTATCTTGAATCCAATGTTATTCAACCATGCTACACTTAGTAGATTCTATTTTAGTCTATCATCCTAATAAGAACTGTCACATTTAAGTTCATTGGTTAATGAGATACAACCTTTTACCTTTATGCAACAGGATTCGTTATTTCCATATCTCACACTACTACCATCATAATGTTCCATGTGTTCAAACTTTTTTTTGTCTCCAATCATATGATGTACGAAGCCACTATGAATAAGATCTATGTATTATTTTTTATAACATGAGAGATAAGTGCCATTTTATCTCCTTCATCATCAGATTGATGTAGGCAAGAGATGAATAACTACAGCCAAAGGCTCACCCAGCTATCCAAACCTCCCTATAGGAGTTAACACAATAGAAAAAAACACAAGGAACAACAACCAAAGGAGGAAGAAGGGTGAAATTTTTTAATTTATTCCTCAAAACATCTTCATACATGCCCAACTATAAGGCCTTCTAGGTTACAGCCAATTACAATACATTCACTCACAAAGATCCAACAACAAATTTGCACCTTCAGTTCTGTTCTCAAATCTTCTTCTCTAAAAACTTCCCTAAATCTAATCCTAAACACTCTATTTATAGTTTTGAAAATGGCTTACAGATCATTCTAGAAAATTACGTAAGCAGAAGGCCAACCAAATAATGGACTAAACTCATCCTAAGTAAAGATCTTAACATAAATGTTGCGAACAAAATAAATCTTGCAAGTTGGCCCGTAGAAATCATGTCCAATTAGTAGCACTCGACATACACTAGGTAACTCAACATACACTGAGTATCTTGGAAAATGAAGAAACACTTGGCATACACTAAGTAAATTGGCACATGAAGAGTCACTCAGCATAAACTAGGTAAGTCGACACATGATGGAATTGCTACAGTAACTCAGCACATGAAGGAAAATGCACTGATAGGCACATGAAGGAAACTGGATTGCTAGGTACATGAAGAAAATTGGATTGCTAGGCACATGAATAAACTGCTAGGCACATGAAGCACTACTCGACACATGAAGGAACTACTAGGCACATGAAGGAACTGCTAGGCACATGAAGGATTGCTAGGCACATGAAGGAATTGTTAGGTACATGAAGGATTGTCGAAGGACTACTAGGCACATGAAAGATTGCTAAGCACATGAAAGAACTACTAGGCACATGAAGGAACTATAAAATGAACAAAATGAGTAAGATAACAAGGTAACCTAGGATGTAACTACATCAAACAACTGGGGTTGAAAGAAAAGGTTCTATTGAATCATTTAGATATCCCAACCTAAGCTAGATCCAACTCAAATTGAGAAATCCATGAAGCATCTTCAATAGGTTTGTTCTTCCACTTCACCAAATATTCATAGTAATATTTTCCTCTTGTGCTCTTGTCAACTCTTTGATCCAATATCTGTTCAACTTCTTCAATGTACTACTTAGGATAATCATCTGATATGACAACTTCATCCTTTAACTCATGATACTTATACAAATTAGCAATATTGAATATAGGAGATATATCCATGTCATTAGATAACTCAACTTCATAGCCATTACCACTGTCAAACTTCTTCAAGATCTTACAAGGTCCAAATTTCTTCATCTTCAGCTTACTATATCTTCCAACTAAGAATCTTCCTTTCTTCAGATGAACCATCACCTCATCACCAACTTTAAAATCATGGTGTCTTCTAGACTGATCAGCATTATCCTTATACTTCTAATTACTTTGTTCCAACCTCAACTTCACTTCCTTATTCAAAGACTCCATAAAATTAGCAAATTCTTCTCCTGTAGCACTTCTCTTTTCTTAATTAGCAACAACTCTTAAATCCGTTATACCTCTTAGATGCATTCTAGTAATAATCTCAAAAGGTGTCTCCCCTATACTCCTATTCGCAACATCTCAGCAAATTACCCAAGCTTCTATTCACAACCTCTATCTAACCATCTATTTTTGGATGGAATGTTGAATTAAACATCAATTTAGTACCCATCTTCTTCCACAAATTCTTCCAAAAGTAGCCAACAAACTTACTATCGCTATTAGAAATAATACTTTTTGGTAATTCAAGAACAAAATTCATACTGATGTTAGTCTAAGGTTTTTTAGGAATAGTAATAGGTGTATACAAACCAATATTTTGACTCACTCCCTTTGCAACTTGAAAAACTCCACAACTCTTTAAAAAATTTTGAACATCCTTATACATTTATGGCCAACAATACATTTCTTTCAAAAACTCAATGTCTTATCAATTCCAAAATGTCCAGCTAATCCACCACTATGCTTTTCCTTAATCAGAATCAACCTCATAGAACTTCCAGGAATACACAACTAAACACCTGTGAACAATATACCTTCCTGAATAAAATAGTCATCATACTTACTTATGTGATCTTTCAGATTTGGTGCTCTACACTCTTTCAACGCATTAGAAAAATTAGGATCAACATCATACAATTCTTTCATTTCATCAAAACCAAGAAATTCAACCTTTATTTCAGTCAACAAAGAATGTCTTCTACTGAATGCATCAATAACTTTTTTAGTAACTTCACTCTTATGCTTGATCACAAATGTAAAACTATTCAAGTACTCAACCCACTTCATATGTCTTTGATTCAATTTATGTTGACTTCCCAAGTATTGTACAATTTTATGATCAGTATACAACACAAACTCCTTAGGTATCAAATAATTTCTCCACTTCTTCAATGCTTGAACAATAGCATAAAACTCTTGATCATACACTAAAAATTTCCTTTTATCATCATTCAACTTTTCACTAAAGAAAGCAATAGGCTTACCTTCTTGACTTAATACAGCTCCTATTGCATTAACACCTGCATCACATTCAACTTGAAATACTTTGTTGAAATTAGGCAAAGCCAATACAGGTAATTTAGCAACCTTTTGTTTCAAAGTTTCAAAACTCTTATCAGCTCCATGTGTCCACTTGAATTCTTTTTTATCCCCCCTTATTGTCTCAGTCATAACATTACAAACAAAACTAAAAATTTTTATGAACTTTTTGTAAAAACTAGCCAAACCATGAAATGTTATTACCTCATTCACATTCTCAAGTGTAGGCCATTCCAAAATTTCTTTAACCTTCTCAGGATCCATCTTGAAACCATTAGGTAAAATCACAAATCCCAAATACACAATCTCCTCTTGCATAAAAGAACACTTTTTCAGATTAATTAGCAAAATTTCCTCTTTGAACCTCTGCAATACTTGTCTAATATTTTCAAGATGTTCTTCCTTAGTCTTACTGAATATCTAAATATCATCAAAATAGACAATCACAAACTTGCCCAAAAAAAATTTTAGAACTACATTCATCAACCTCATGAAAGTACTAGGTGCATTAGTCAAACTAAAAGGCATATCTATCCATTCATACAAACCATCTTTTATCTTGAAGTAGTTTTCCATTCATCACCTTCTCTAATTATGATCTAATGATAGCCACTCTTCAAATCAATCTTGGGAAAATAATTTTCTACACTCAAACAATTCATTGTGTCATCCATCCTCAGCATAGGAAACCTATATTTCACTATTATCTTGTTAATGGCTTTGAAATTACTACACATTCTCCATTCTCCATTCTTTTTAGGTGCTAATATAGTAGGTACAACACATGGACTCAAGCTTTCTCTGATCAAACTTTGTTTGTTAAGATTTTCATTCTTTGCAAGTGTCAATCTATATGGTGCTTTGTTTGGAAAACTAGCTCTAGGGATCAGATCCATACAATGACTTATGGTTCTTATAGGAGGTATACCATTAGGGATATCATCAACAATAAAATATTTATAATCATTCAAAAAATATACAAATTCTTTTGGAACTTGCTCAATACTTCAATTTGTCACTCAGTCATCACTGATTGGCACTCGGTTAACACTATTTTCTTGCACTCGGTCTCTATTGACAAAACTCAATTTGCTTGAAATTATAGCAAAACAAACTTGATTCTTTTTCATTTCCTTTTCAAATTGTTTCCCATTAACCATGCAAATTTTTATAGTAGTACAATTAACCTCATCTAGATTTTCAATCAAAGGTAGCAATGTTTTCTTGTTCCCATTTATCCAAAGGGTATATTGATTTAATCTTCCATCATGTATGGTATATCTATCATATTGTCAAGGTCTACCCAACAAAATATGACAACAATCCATAGGCATAATATCACAGAAAACTTAATCAAAGTAATGTCCAATTTTAAAATTCACAAGGCATTGCTCACTTACCAATATCTTATGCTCATCTTTGATCCATGAAACATGATAAGGTTTGGGATTTTTCAACCTCTACAATTGGAACTTGGTAACTAGCTCTTCTGATGCTAGATTTGTAGAACTTCCACTATCAATGATCACTTTGCAGCATTTTCTAGCCATCTTACATCTTGTCTTGAATAGAAATCTCCTTAAAATAGGTTCCTCATTACTTCTTTTATTACATAAGTTTCTTCTCCCCATCATATTTTCTCCAACCTCAAGTCCACTTGGTGAACTCTCAGTGTCTTCTTGAGTCACAACATTTCTATTATTCTATCCACTTTTAGAGGATCTACATTCAAAAGATATATGCCCTTCTTTTCCACATCTAAAACAACTACCATGAAATCCACCTCTAGAATAAGAATTACATCTTCCTTGGTAAGAATTAGTGCCTCCCAGGTAAGAATTACCACTTTTCAATTCAGTCTTTCCTTTATAGTCATTCTTCCATTCAGATTTTCCTTTATCATACATAGAACTAGCAGATCTGCCACTTTCTCCATAAAATCTACCTCTGCCTCTCTAAAATCTATCACCTCTACCTCTTTGCCTTTTTTCATGCTTCTTTGTTAAGATCTTCTCAGCTTTCAAGGCATATTGATATGCTTCTTCTACACTTTCTAGCTTCACAAAAATTATTTCATCTTGAAGTCCAAATCTCAATCCATTAATGTACCTTGCAATTTTCTCAACATCATCATGCACATGTCCAGATCTAATGTCCAATCTATAGAATTACTTGGTATATTCTTTCACATTCATGTCCTTTTGTTTCAAATTTTGCATCTTTCTCAATAGGCTAACTTGGTGATCAGCAAGGAGGAATTTTTTCTTTACCTTGCTCACCATCTTTGGCCAAGTTCTGATCTTCTCCTTTCCTCTCCTTTGTTGATTAGTTTGCAAGTGCTCCCACCATAGTAATGCATGACCTTTCAGCCTAGTGGCTGCAATCTTCACCTTTCTATTATTAGGAGTGTTTTCATACTCAAAGAACTCCATATCAGAGATCCAATCCAACACAACATTGGTATTCAATTTTCTATCATAGGGAACAAGTTCTACAGTAGGCTTTAAATTTTCCCTTGACAACACTCGTAATAATCTTTCCTCATCTTGATCTTCTTCAGGTTTTGGATTATGATTTGGTGTTGCTACTTCCTCATTACTCACATCTTCAAGATGCACTCCTCTCCTTTGGACTATCTCCATAGCATCTAATGTGGCTACAATTTGTCTCAACTAATCTAATATAGCATTATCAATATTATTTTCTCTACCACGAACCATCTTTAAAAATTAGGTTCCTACAAGATTGTAACCCTCTACAAGTTATAGGTCAAATCTATAGATCTACCACCCTATAACCAAATTCAAATAGGGGTTCTACATGATCCAATCTCCATAAGGATGAACCTCAAGCTCTGATACCAATTGACATAGGCAAGAGATGAATAACTAGGACCAAAGGCTCACCCAACTATCCAAACCTCCCTACAAGAGTTAACACAATGGAAGCAAACACAAGGAACAACAACCAAAGGAGGAAGAAGAGTGAAATGCTTTTATTGATTCCTCAAAACACCTTCATACATGCCTAGCTATAAGGCCTTCTAGGTTACAACCAATTACAATACATTCACTCACAAAGATCCAACAACAAATTCATACCTTCAGTTCTACTCTCGAGTCTTCTTCTCTAAAAACTTGCCTAACTCTAAGCCTAAACACTCTATTTATACTTGCCAAAATGGATTATAGATCATTCTAAAACATTACATAATAGGAAGGCCAACCCAAAAATGATCTAGACTCATCCCAAGAAAATATCTTAATAGAAATTTTGTGAATGAAATAAATTCCACAAGTTGACCCACAAAAATCATGTCTAATTACTGGCACTCGACATATAATAGGTAACTCAGCACATGAAGAAACACTTGGCATACATTGAGTAACTTGGCACATGAAGAAACACTCGGCATACACTAAGTAACTCGGCACATGAAGAGTCACTCAGCAAACACTAGGTAACTCGACACATGAAGGAATTGCTACAATAACTCGACACATGAAGGTACTACTAGGCACATGAAGGACTGCTAAGCACATGAAGGAACTGTGCAGCACATTAAAAGTCCTAATTGCCTCTCAATAAAGATACTAGACCATTATTTCACTCCTCTGACATGTCTTAGTTTCTAATTTGCGTATATCCAAAATGTTTGGGAAGTAAGACAAACAACTACCAACAAACTAAATATCACTTGAACATAATACAAAGATAATATTGAGAAAAACTAGAACCAAGTGGCAAGAAATCCATAAATAAGCCCATCAATAAAGAATCAAACTCTTAATTAGGACATCAACTTTAACAAATCGCTTAACCCTTAGTAACAATATTGGAAAATTATCTACATTGATGTCTAAAGGTTACAAAGATAGCTATACAGATATCTTAATCCAAGAAGTCTAGCTAGGTTGACATACAAAAATGATAAGAATAAGGGAAATAAATGCTCGACATGGTAGGGTAATTGGTAACCTATAACACTACCAGCACTAATAAAAAAAAAATTGTACTTATCAATAATCAATAATTTCTAATATTAAATTAGCAATACAATTAATTAACAACATTATACTTTCTCAGACCATTACATATAATTGCATAGACACATCTCACCCTCTCCTCTTCATTGGGAAGATTTATGAGAAGCATTATAGGATCCACACTCTTGATGAGATCAAATTCCTCATATGCTTCCTCTCCTTGAAGAGTAATAACCAAGTAGGCACCTATATCAATGTGAAAATGACTCTCAAAGTATTATAGACTATTTGAAACTGTTGTGACAAAGAAGAATCATTAGCCCTAACATATGTCTTTACAATCATACTTAGTTTTTTTCGCATATGATAATTAGATAGGTGTGGGTTAAAATTGCAATTATATTGTAGACTTTATGAAAAATTTTAATGCATGAACTTGAACTTTGATATTGTTGATTTGGAGAGAATAATAAATTTTGATGATATTCTCTTTGTGATCGGTCAACTAATACATAGGTATATCTTGTACAGCTAGGTTCCCACAAGGGACAAGGTGACATGAGGATTTTCATCTACAAGAGGTCACTTTATGAAAGAGGAAGGAGAGATGGCTATAGGATACAATGATAGAGGCCAAGGAGCTAGAGGTGAGCCACAAAGCATTATTAGAGAGAGTTGGGCACGTGAGATATTATGATTGAAAAGGTAACTGCAAAAAAATATAGAAAGGTAGGACTCAATTATTTTTCAATTATATCATAGGAATCTACAAGATAAGGCTAAAAATGCTAAAAATAGACCATTAATAAAAAGTAGTTCAATAGTCATGTGAATACTACAATTGAAGAGAATAACTTATTTAATGGAGATTGCTTGTTTTTCTATGTAGCTGAAGCAACCAGTCCTTGCACATCCAATATGGTGTTAGATAAGTTTATTTTCTATGCTTCCATTCTCTAAAATAATGTTAAAAGACTCATGCAAATATATGTAGATAGCCCAAATGAAGAAAGATGACAACTGGACTTCTAAGACTTCTGTGATAAATACACTTTTTGGAATATCAATAGGTATATCAACTAGACCAAAATGAAACACACTTTCACATGATTTTTTTTTGAGGCATCATATCTAGGGTGTCCAATCCTCATACATGTTGCACAAATTGTCAATGCTTGTAGCTTGATGAAGAAGATGGTCCACTTGATCCGAGACAATAAATTATCTGCAAAAACAATGTAAAAAGGATTTTACTAAATACTATTACAAACAAATAAGTGAACTTGACCAATATTATCAAATAACTAGTAATTTAGTAATAATTGACATTTTCCCATGAGTGTCTCAGCCTTCTAGCCTTGCCTCAACTCATTTTCTTGATGATACTACATACACATTCTTAGCTAGGAATAAAATTCTTGTCAAAATTTGTCAACATCAAAAGCTTTTAATCAAAATGCATAATTGATAAATAAAATTCCATAAGCTTGAAAAATCTGCAAACACTATGAGATAGATTATGAGTTCCTTTGTCTTCTTCATGCTCATGTGGACCTACAAAACCAATTTATACAATCCTACCAATCACAAAAACAAGTAAAATTAGCCAAAATCAGCAAATGACATACAAAACTTGACTAAAAAAGCTAATGAAGATGACCCATGCGGGGTCCCACCGGGCATGCCAAAATGTATATGAGCAATGTTAGTATGCTAATAGAAACCAAATTTAAATAAAGCTTCTACAAACTAAACAAAATTCATAAACTTCAAGATAGACTAAGATGAGCTCTCAATTGAAAATATGAGCCATTAATGGGCTCTCTCAATGAGAAGCTCTCTTGTTGAGTGGCTTTATCTAAATGGATCGGATGTACGCTCAATATGCTTCCAAAGGCTTCAATGGATGATTGTGGATTTTTGGTGTGGATAGATGGCTTTAGTAAGGATTTGGCTCTCAAAATAGCATTATAAATTTACTTCATGGATTTTGTTATTTTGCAAAGGGGAAGGATCCAATTTATAGGCAAGAGGCTTGAGGGATTGAGGGCTAAGATGCAAGGATGGGAAAAAACTCATGGAGGGCTTAGATTGCATGAGAGGAGAGCACATGGATTGTGCTTCTTTACAACCAATCAAGGAGTGACACATGTCACATGGTGAGAGGATGCAGGAAAGGGGAAGGATGAGTCAACAAAGGAGGCTCAAGGGATAAAATCTTCATAAAGACCCTCATAATGACTTGTAAGAGCAATAAAAGGGCTTGGAAGAGTCATTTATGGCCTATTGGGCTTCATAAAGTTTTATGGTTGAGATATTTTGAGGGTGATGAGAGAAATTTTGACTTGGACTTGATTAGGAAGGTTTTAAGCTTGTTTAGGCTTGTGCAAATGATTAGAGGATGGATTAGGATGGTTTAGGATTAGCTTAGGGATAGGCAAGTGGATGGCATTTAATGAGGGTGGGTGAAGGAGGAGATATTTGTTAACTTTGGCTTGGGTTAGTAAGTTTTAACTCATGTTTAGGGAATGTGACAAGGTTAGGAGGGGATTAGGATTAGGTTTAAAGACATCTTCTAGAAGAGTCTAGACTTTGAATGAGGATAAAGACTTTCTAGAATAGTCTAGAATTTCCTAGGATGAGGATGAAGACTTTTTAGAAGAGTCTAGAACTTCTTAGGATGAGGATAAATTAGATTTCTAGGAAATAAATAAAGTTTTATTTATTTCAAGGGTTTGGGTTGAGGAGATATTTATTTAAATTTTTTTAATAAACATTAGGATTAATATTTAATCTTAATTAAATATTTTGAGTTGGGATTAGGCGTAGGAAATGATGGGATTAGCCTTTAATCAAAATTAAAGAAAGATTAGAAGATTTTGGAAGAGGTTATTGGTCATAAGGAAATTGGCCAAGTTTTGGGAAAAATTTTTTTTTTTAAATTTATTTTAAGATTTTTGGTCAATTTATTAATTAAATAATTAATAAATAAGGAAATAATGTTTAAATAAGATTTAAACATTTTTGGGAGGGATTCTTTAATTAAATATTTTTAATTAAGATATAGGGATTTAATGGCATAAAAATTAATTAATTAATTAATTAATGAATGATGATGTCATCAGGGATTTTTTCAAAAAATAAAAATACTTTATTTTTTAAAGGATATTTAGGTGTCTACATTTTGCCTCTCTTTGATGTGATGCCGCAAGTGGCATGGCATCAAAGATAAGAAAATAAGATGCCGAAGGATAGAGCAGAAGAGGAGAGAATGGACTGTGAGATGCCCCCTCAAGAAGGCAGCAGGGAGAGAAAGCGAGGCTTGGTGGCTTCTTGAAAAATACAAGAATCTGGGATGAGCAAGGAGACTCAGATTGGATTAAGAGAAGAGGTTTAGTTAGCTCAAACTCTCACTATGGGAGAATGATAAAGGGAGAATCAGAGTCACAAGAGGAAGCAAGCTTAAGATCTCAGGGATTGCAGAGGATGAAGGAGCGGAGCGCTATAAAAAAGAATCCAGGATAGGGAGATGGATGAGGGGATTATGAAGCTGATGCAACAAGATTTCAAAGAGTCAAATTGGCGAAAGATGGGTTTCAGAGATCCCTAGGACTAGGATTGTGGATCTCGAAAGATGAGGCTTGGTGGATTGATTTGGATTGGTGGATCCCTAAGACTAGGATTGTGGATCCCTAAAGCTAAATATGAGGAGTGATTCAAAGAGATACTGATGGATAAGCTGGGGTAGGAGAGACGGATGCTAGATATGGATGGGGGACAATGGAGATGAAGGAAAACCATTGAAGCTTTTTGAGTAGGGGGATACTTGAAAGAGAAGTAACACCATGTAGTTGAGCACTAGATTTGCTATAGGACTGTTGGTTAATTGCCAAGGTTACCAAGAACATCAAGGCCTTTTCACCAACTGTCCAAAGGACTGACAAACTGACTCAGAACAAACATGCAAGGATTGCCCCAGCATCACACATGAATCTTGAAAGAATAAAAGTGGAACCGACACTGGGTAACCCACAAGCAGAAAAGAAAAATAAACAAAAGACATGATCAAGACCTTACGCTCTGATTGCCCCATTCACAGTATACCATGATATGAAAGATCATGGCAACCTTGAGGAGGGAACAAGGAGATTGCTTGGAAAAGATATTTCAAGACCCAACAGGCAAGAGTCCAAATCAAAAGAAAGCGAAAATCCAAAAGAGAACTGTTTGCCAACAAGATGGGTAGGACGAGGTACTAATGGACCAAGACCAGACATGAGGAAAGCTATATCCTACAAGGACCTATCAGAGAGCACCTAAGCTGGTGAATTTGGATGAGTGATGCATCTGGCAAGCTGAACTAAGAAAGATAACACTTTGGTGATAGGAAATCTAGCTAAAGGATGCATTGGAATAGCTAACCAAGATGTGCGATGGGTGCAAGATGTTGATCAAGGATGAACTAACACGAACGCTGGATAGATACAATGGTACTAAGCTAAAGAGAATGTGCAAGCTAACAGACCAAGATATTTACAAGCTGAAGCTGACCAAGATAGTTACAAGCAGGCAAAAGCTCAAGATGATAGGATAGCGGGATGGTTCGATGTTGTGCAAGATGCGAAAGCTAAGGGTGGGGTGATAGCGAAAGATATGGATTTGGAAGGATGCATCCAATGATGATGAGAGATTTTGTGACCAAGGATAGCTAGAGGAGTAGGATGAGATGGCTGGATAGGATGGTAGATAGCTAGGATTATGATGGATATAAAGAGATGACATTTGGTTTGCATGAGGATAGCCTAGAGCTAGATACCAATGACAAGGGAGTATGGACAATACAAGATCTCCAAGGAATATAATTCCCTCAATCAGAAGATAACATGCAGAAGGAGGTCTTATGATGGATGTGATAGGATTGAAGCTAGGATGGAAAAAGCTGAAGGGGCTAGGGAGATGGATGATAGCTGAGATGATTGGCTGAAGCTGCATAAGATTAGTGGATGGTGTGAGATGGAAGCTGGAGGATGGAGGATAGGTGGATAGATTGGAAGATGGAGTTGGATGTCAAGAGATGACCAAAAGCATGAGGGTGATAGGCTAAGCTGGGGATGGCGGGATTATGCATGACACTTGTTTGCCAAGTTTTCATCATGGTACTTGTCCAAGGTGCTTGAATTGCCAAGTTTTCACTACTGGACGCTTTATTTTTCTTTTCTTTTTTGAATTTTTGACTTTGGACTTAGCTGGAATGATTTTGGCTTTCTTCAGCTATTCTAGCTTTTTTGGGATTTTTCACTGGCTATTGGAATGTTCAATTTTGTTGCTAGATGTTGGTACACCGGATGTGTGATTTATGCAATAGATCGGATTAGATGGGATTGATGGTAGGAGATGGAGGGATGAAAATGCTGGAAAGGAGCATGAGATGGGGATGCTTGCAAGAGCAACATTCACACATGTTGGAATGGGTGTGAAAAGAGCATATGGGGGATATATGGTAGATGCGGGCATGATGGAGGATTTGTGGAAGTGTGCTTGGGGATATAGGCACCCAAGCTGGAGTTAGGAGATGGGGGACATGAGTCACTAGATGGGGGATTAGCAATGGTGGATGCCATTATGCATTGGGTTTCAAATTTTTTCTTGGGGATACACATGGTTTTGGATTTTCTTTTCATAGGCTTTTGCATTGTTTTGCATTCTTTGATTGGATTTTTCCTTTTTGGAGTATGTCTTTTAGAATAGACATATGATTGCCTAGGATGTGGATTTTTAGCTTTATGCATTTTGAAGTTGGCATTCACATTGCTGTGGTAAGCTTTGGGAAGATGGTTAGGAGAAGCTTTGTGAGATGGAGAGGATATGAAAGAGCATGTAGGGGGATGATGATGGATGATGTGCCCTGATATGTGCCTTTGTTGATCTTGCATAGAAATGGATGGAATATGATTTTTATGATGGCTGATAGGAGGATGGAGGATGGTAGATTTTGGGACATAGGGACCCAAAATGGATTTAGCAGATGAAGGGGGGATATGGTAGGTTGTTTTGGGTTGCAAAGATGATGGAGGGTGGATGACATAAGATTTCTTGAAGGAGTGATGGGAGGCTGGCATGGTGGGCTTGGAGATAGGCTTGGTTTGGGGGTGTGGTGTACCAACACCTTTAGATGGTGAGCCTTTGGATACATATCCAAGACCATGAAATCCTATATTTTTTTGTGCAATAATAGGCTCTCTGATTCCTTGCTCTTGTGGTCCTAAACCTTGACCTTGATAATGCCATCGATTGAGCATTTGAACAAGCTGAGAAAACTTTTTGCTTGCAGAAAATGGTAGAAGTGATTTATTAGGTGTATTGCAATGGGGAGATATTGTTCTTAATTCTTCTGCTAAGAGAGGGCCACCTTGGATGAATGTAAGTGAACCAAGAGGGTAGATTATAGATGGTGGAATAGCTTGGATAGGTGGTAAGATGGAAGCATGGAGCGGGGGAGATGGAAGGATAGGATCTTGATGTAGCTGGTGGAATGACAAGATACCTTGTAGTGGAGGAGATATGGCTCGAGGTTTTGGAGATGGAGGAGATGGTGACTGCACTATGGATGGAAGACATGGTATGATGATATCTTCATTTATGCTTTGGGGGATGTCAACATGCTTTTGGGTAGGATCTTGATAGGATTGGTTTGGAGTGGATGGTGCGATAGGAGGTGAAGGGATGGATTCTTCAAAGGAAGCAGATGGATAGATGGGAGATTCAGTAGTGGAGATGGGTGAGTAGAAGATGGATGCATAAGGGTCATTACGAGAGATTTGGGGAATGCTTGGAGGCGATGTGGATAGGATTTGGAGGGATTTGATAGGTGGTGGGATTTTGATGCTTGCGGGAAGTGGAAGGATTTTAAGCAATTTGATGGATGGTATGGGGATGATAGCTATGGGAGATGGAGGTGATATTATAGATGGGGAAGCTTCATCACTGACTACTTCACATGGTTGGTTTAGATGACATGGCTTATCGATTGTTGGAGGCAAATTTTCTTGTATTTCCTCTAGGAGATTCCTTGGAGACTCATGTGTCGAAGGTGGATGTGGATTGACAGGAATAGCTAGTGTGATGGGGGTGAAAGATTGGAAGCTTGGTTGATGGGGTGATGGAGGGGAAGCTGGAATATCAGATGGCATGACTAGATAGTTTGGAATAACTCTTGGATTTTGGGGGATGCTTGGGGGAATGTTTCTAAGGCTTTCAATATACCCGTCATAGTCAACAAGATTTTCATCATCATTGGAATAGGAGGTGGCAGGAGAAAGGACAATGCGACCAAACACATCATGATAGGATTGGTACTTCATGCTTTGATGATGAGTTTGATGGGGATGGGGTCTTGCATATGGATGAACACAGAAGCTCATGGTTGGATTTGGGTTAAGCACAGATTTTGGATTGGTTGATGAAAGATTTCCTAGGGAGAGTCAAAGTTGCATGACAGACCTAAGGAGGATTGGCTGGAGATTTTTGGCTTTCCTGTGGATGGAAGACTTCAAGGGCATGCTGTCAAAAAGTGAGAGTTTTGCTTTCCTATGCACTAGATTTGGTGGTGGCTATGTCAACTTGAGGATAGACTAATGATCCTATGGGCATGACATGAGATTGACCACTTGTGGATCCCAACCTTTAGCTCAAGGTGATGAGGGATGCAAGTGACAAAGCTAGATTACCCTAGACAATGCTCTGTCAGAGGGATAACCTTGGTGAGATTGGTTGATTGGTAGGATAGATTGATTGGATAGCAAATTTTGGCAAAGTGACAACAACTCTTTAAAGGCTTGGGTGATTTTGGATTGGGTTGCTAGCTAGCTGGAGGGATGATTTGGATGGACTTTGGATTTGGTATTGTTCTAAGGCAAAGAACTAGATAGATTTGGTTGCAACGGGGGAGCTTGGATGATTTTTTGATAAGGCAGTGACTACGCTAAGTATGCCTTGAGCTGGGAGATTTCTACTTTTTTGGGATTTCGACCAAAATTGGCAAACATTCATTCAAAAGCTATGAACAAACAAGCAGACAAAAGTTTTGAGCAAGCATGTCAAATACACCAACATCCTAGGAAGCTTTCTACAAGGATGAAATTTGGTTTAGCTAGGGAGTCCTCAATATACGCAAGGTACGTGAGGCCCGAATCCATAGATGAAACCAAAAAGATGTCACACAGCCGAGAGGAGCGGTAACCCACTTCTCCTCTTTCACTTCTCAAGGGTATAACGTTCCTTGAGGCTTAGCCCGAGTGAAAAAATTTTCATCCCAAGAGAGGTGTCTTTGGATTCACCTCCCAATCTTTATACTCCGCTGGAATGCTAGAGTTGAGGTCGTCCCAAGGGGTGATGAAATCCCCAAGCAGGCCTCCTAAAAAGTGTAAAATAAGACCACATACATGATCTTGGGCTTTAAAAGACACACGTTCATTCCAATTGATGATTTAAATTTTGTAAGCTATGATTGAAGACACTTGTGATTATGGCATACAATGTTCATTCCAATTTGACAGCGTCATTAGCATAATGAAAGTCGAGAGATCGTCAACATAAGAAATGCGAGCGCCATTGAAAATGCGTCGAAACCATGCAATGTTCATTGATTGTTAGGCATTCAAGATTGAGTGTGAGTTTATTTTAAGCCCAAAACAAAGATGTGTGAAACTCGATTGCGAAGCACGCGCCCGGAGGCCCTCCACGTCAAGATTTGTCCAATTTTTATGCCCAAATGAAGTGTGAGTGAGATCAATGCGCATTTAAAGAATTTTCTAACTTAGAAAAACCACTAAAGACCCAAGTGAGTGGAGTTTGATCTTTGTGGAGCACTTAACACCCTCTTAGGTAGACCCATCCCCATAGATGGTGCTAAGATTACAACCAATGGTTAAATTGAAGGGTGATTAAAGAGGGTGAGTCCAACTACAAACTTACTCAAAGCATCTTTATGAGTTTTTATAACTTAGAAGATTTCAAAAATGTGGATTCTTTTTATGCCCCAAAAGATGATTATTTGATCTATGGCATTCAAGATTGGATTTTTTGTTTTAATCATGCATTCATAAAAAAAAAAAACTTGATTTTAATCCATGGCACTCAAGAGTGATTTTGGCAACATGCATTCAAAGACAAGTGATTAAACATTCAATTTTTTTCCTTTGAGCATTCAAGATTGAGATTTTGTGTGTTGTTTTAAGAACTTTGAAGTGCTTTGTTTTAACCTTAGATCATTCAAGATTGTTTTGGACTCAAAAGTGAAAATGACTCTTTGGACTTTGGTTTTTATTCAAGATTTTGTGTTCTAGTTTGCATATTTTAAGCCCAAAAATGATATTCCTAGATTGTTTTGATGCATGAAAAACCTAAGAAACATTCAAGATTTTGCAACAAGACATTTGTTTGGAACAAATAACAAAGCTTTTAGGACAATTTTTGGCAACCATTTAGGACTCTTAGTTTTCATGAGATTTTTAAAAGAACTTTAAAATATTTGCAAATGAGGTTCATTTTATCCTTGATTGATGCTTTGAGTTTGATTTAGATTTTAGTGTGCACTTAGTGTTGATTTTGAACCTTTTGAAATGGAAACTTGAAGTTCTTTTTAAATTCCCAAAAATGAAGTGTTCCTAACTTTGCATGAATGCATCTAAAACCTTGATGTTGCAAGGATGCAAATGATTGGATTGGTTTAGTTTCACTTGTTAAAAGATTTTTTCTTTTTTGCAATTTTTTAATTTTTTAATGGATGTAAGTATTATTTGGGGGTTCATTTTAAGCACTAAAAAGAAGTGTGTATGATTTTGTTTCCTTAAAAAAAATGGCCAAGATCTCCCACAAGAAGAAGAAGAAGAAATAGATGGAATAAGAAGAATATAGATAAGAAGAGGAAGAAGAATTCCAAGTGCTTTGTCCACCTATAAGCTTGAAAAATCTGCAAACACTATGACATAGATTATGAGTTCCTTTGTCTTCTTCATGCTCATGTGGACCTACAAAACCACTTTATACAATCCTACAAATCACAAAAACAAGTAAAATTAGCCAAAATCAGCAAATGACATACAAAACTTGACTAAAAAAGCTAATGAAGATGACCCATGCGGGGTCCCACCGGGCGTGCCAAAATGTATATGAGCAATGTTAGTATGCTAATAGAAACCAAATTTAAATAAAGCTTCTACAAACTAAACAAAATTCATAAACTTCAAGATAGACTGAGATGAGCTCTCAATTGAAAATATGAGCCATTAATGGGCTCTCTCAATGAGAAGCTCTCTTGTTGAGTGGCTTTATCTAAATGGATAGGATGTATGCTCAATATGCTTCCAAATGCTTCAATGGATGATTGTGGATTTTTGGTGTGGATAGATGGATTTAGTATGGATTTGGCTCTCAAAATAGAATTATAACTTTACTTCATGGATTGTGTTATTTTGCAAAGGGGAAGGATCCAATTTATAGGCAAGAGGCTTGAGGGATTGAGGGCTAAGATGCAAGGATGGAAAAAAGCTCATGGAGGGCTTAGATTGCATGAGAGGAGAGCACATGGATTGTGCTTCTTTACAACCAATCAAAGAGTGACACATGTCACATGGTGAGAGGATGGAGTAAAGGGGAAGGATGAGTCAACAAAGGAGGCTCAAGGGATAAAATCTTCATAAAGACCCTCATAATGACTTGTAAGAGCAATAAAAGGGCTTGGAAGAGTCATTTATGGCCTAGTGGGCTTCATAAAGTTTTATGGTTGAGATATTTTGAGGGTGATGAGAGCAATTTTGACTTGGACTTGATTAGGAAGGTTTTAAGCTTGTTTAGGCTTGTGAAAATGACTAGAGGATGGATTAGGATGGTTTAGGATTAGCTTAGGGATAGGCAAGTGGATGGCATTTAATGAGGGTGGGTGAAGGAGGAGATATTTGTTAACTTTGGCTTGGGTTAGTAAGTTTTAACTCATGTTTAGGGAATGTGACAAGGTTAGAAGGGGATTAGGATTAGGTTTAAAGACATCTTCTAGAAGAGTCTAGACTTTGGATGAGGATAAAGACTTTCTAGAATAGTCTAGAATTTCCTAGGATGAGGATGAAGACTTTCTAGAAGAGTCTAGAACTTCTTAGGATGAGGATAAATTAGATTTTTAGGAAATAAATAAAGTTTTATTTATTTCAAGGGTTTGGGTTGAGGAGATATTTATTAAAACTTTTTTAATAAACATGAGGATTAATATTTAATCTTAATTAAATATTTTGAGTTGGGATTAGGGGTAGGAAATGATGGGATTAGCCTTTAATCAAAATTAAAGAAGGATTAGAAGATTTTGGAAGAGGTTATTGGTCATAAGGAAATTGGCCAAGTTTTGGGCAAAAAATAAATTTTTTATTTATTTTAGGATTTTTGGTCAATTTATTAATTAAATAATTAATAAATAAGGAAATAATGTTTAAATAAGATTTAAACATTTTTGGGAGGGATTCCTTAATTAAATATTTTTAATTAAGATAAAGGGATTTAATGGCATAAAAATTAATTAATTAATTAATTAAATAATTAATTAATAAATGATGGTGTCATCAGAGATTTTTTCAAAAAATAAAAATACTTTATTTTTTAAAGGATTTTTAGGTGTCTACACATAGATCAAAATAACATATATAATTCATTATATCTTCCAACCCTACCTTTATTTGTTATTACATGAATCTATTTTTGTGTATTTCCCTATTACAACTCCCCAGTTTGATTTTTTTTACTAGCATTCAAATAGCTATTGCCTATCTCTAAAACAGTTATTTTTGTAGTGCTTAGGATTTTAGAGTTAGTGATTACAGATGTTAGTGAGTCCTCTTTCTTGTGATTTGTGCTCTTTGATAAGATAATTTGATTACTACTTGTACACATCTAGTTATTCCCCATGTATAGAACTTCAAAATTTGCATCAGTTCCAATATGTGGAACCATTGCAGGATCTTCTTGGCTATTAACAGTGAAGGATGGAGAAGTAAAAAGTATATCCCCATTTACTATATATCTTGATCAATCTTCCAACTCCCCTCCACTAAACCTAGTCATTTCATCTACACTTAGATGATATTTTGAGTCATTAAAGATACCAACAGGGTCTTCCTAGTTTTGGCAGATGGTACTCTTTGAGGAATTACCATCAGACCTAGACCCACTAGTTTCTAATCTATTAGGTGGTAAAATCTAGGACTCTTCATCACCTTGAAGTAGATTTTCTTCTTCAATCATAGAATCTCTTCCATGTTCATCATTATCCTTGACAACTTCTTTAAGATTTCTATCTTGATTTGAGCTATACACTTCATCCCTATCAAATTCAAGCCAAACCAAATCTAATTCTTGTGAACTTGCTTCCTAACTTTTGCCAACACCTTCAAGAGCCTAGGGAAATACTAAAAACAAATGACATTAAACATTACTTAATTAAATTATTTTGATCATAACTATAACATACTATATAGCACCAAAAGAGTAATGACTATAGGGAATAGAATTATTTGTTTACTTTTTGAAGAGCACCAACATCAAAATGTGTAGTCTATGAAAGTTTTGTCAAAGCTATATGTAACTCTTTGAAAGTGTTTATAAGTACTAGAACAATAGTCATCAAAATGGGTCAAACTTCTCTAATATTTCAGTGAAGAGACTAGAGTATTGATTGACCCTATGCTAGAAAGACTCGTAGCTTTTGTCTTAAATCTCTATTGATAAGACTAATTATTATTCTTGATGCAGAAGCTAATGTAGACTCTTGAGGAAGAAGTATAGGGTTGACCTATCAATACCACTCATGATATTAGATTTTATATTACTCATATGATATATTTTATATGACTCAAAATACTACAAAAATCTAAGTTCCACAATATTAACATTCCTACTACAAAACCTTCCCCAAGTACATGGCTACTAGGTAAAAGCACAAACTTGTGTCACCCTTTTATAAAGAAAAATGCTAACAAAAGTATAATTTTTCAACTTCAATAATATAAAATTGGTATTATTATTTATAATTTGAAAATTAAGTAAACTAATGAAATGTGTAGAAATTGATCAAGTTTAAGATTATAATTTTTAACAATTATTTGGAATAAGAATTGATATATTTTCAATATTTTTATAGATAATTTTTAAGTTGTTGAAAAATGCTTAAAATTAGGAGTCTAGTTCCCACCACAAAACTATATGTTTTTTTATCTTTGAAAATAAGTAAGAATTGCATAGAATTGTACATTGTCAGATCTTTTGTATGTTCATGAATAGCACAAGGAGTTGAGAGTCCCAGTTAAGTATTCTATATATTTTAAAACTTTTCTAGTACACTTTATTTTAGTTTAATATCCTTTTCGTGGGTTTAAAATTTGATTGGATCCAGTGTTATTGTAGACTGTGTATTCTCTAAACGTTGACATCCAGAATTATAAAATATAAAAAATGTCATGTCCATGTTTCTAGTATAAAAACACATGTTAAGCAATAACTTGTAACAAAAAAATTTTAAAACTATAGAAATAATTTAAATTTAGTTATAATCAAATATAATTATAGTACCATTATATAATTATCTCTCTTTCAATAACTAAAGCAAAAAACATTAAAAATAATCATATGCATACCCAAATTGTTTGCAACAAATCTAATGCTAGCCCTACCAATAACAGGAACAACAATAGTATTCTGCTAGGGAGGGTCAACCAAATTAAACTTTAGAGGATCCCTACATGGATCATAAGTCATCCTAATATTCGTCTAGAGATTCATACCTATACCATAGAGTATCATTCCATCATTCTATACCTACAATGAATGAAATTGATTAATTAAAGAACGCATGTTAGTTTGAAATTCACTTGGTTTCAAGAATAATTTAATATTCACTACTTAACAAGGCTAACCATGTGAATTTGGAAGCTCATATGGCCTCACTCCATCCCCCTAACATTAATCTAAATTCCCCATTATCATCTAATTACATACTTCATTCATTCATTCATCCATTCATCCATTTATGAACTATAACATTTAGCCAATACAATCACATAACATTCATTGATATGATATAAAATTCATTAATACATAATACTAATCAAGACTTCATTAACACATAATAATATTCATTAAGATGAGATAAAATTCAAAATTAATATACAACATTCATAGATAATTACTTAAAACAACATTCTTAAATTATACAATAGCCTAGAAAGAGTACCTAAGAAGAGATGGATCTCACATTCATTCATTAATAAAATATAGCATTAATTCATTATCAGATGAAGTAAAAAACAATTATGAGCATCCATAAAATAATCTCATAATGTCCAAAGCTAACATATAACATTACTTCATCCTTTAACATTCATTAACAATAGTGCATAAACACATAACATTCAGTAACACGTGAAATAAGGTATTTCAACATGCCTCAACCAATTATGATTTAATTTTGGATCACCTATCTGGTTAGTTTGGAATTTTGTTCTCAGCAAAAATAATAAAATGTTAGAACAACAATGCCAAAAAGAGTGTTAAAATATGATTATCGTGCACCAACATGTTTTTTAGCTCTTTTGGAAAAATATTTCTTTCAATATTTTGGCTCAATCTCCCACTAGTCAGTATGTGTTTTGAAAAATTATTCTCAGATTGTGAGTCAAGAAAAAGAGAAATATCAAACTTGAAAAAGATGTGCATAAATGCAATTAATTTTTATACTTCAATTTTATAAACTTACAAAGAGAACCATATAATTATAAGAAACTATTATGGTTTGTACTATTTGAAAATTATAGTTACAAGTGATAAAGTTACATACCTTTTATTTAGAGAGCGCAAATAATGCAAATGAAGTATTGCATAAGGTGAAAGATCAATTGTCATACCCCCCATATGTATAGCACTACTAAGTAGAGAATATTTACATCCATGCATGCATACATACATACATACATGCATACATACATGGTTAAGTTCTACGTAATTATGTCCAAGGTGTCTCCAAACTAGAGGCATACTCTGCCTACCAAGCTGCTTACATACCTATATCCATGGGATCAAGATCCTTGAACTAATCACTCTAATGAATATGTAGTTCTAGTTTCTAATTTTTTGGATGTATTTGTATTTGTATAACCACTGGTGAGTTTTGCTCACCTAATACAAATATTCATCATCATACACCCACTAGGGAAAATCAGGCAATTTTCTATAATTACAATACTGTAATACCTTGGTGAAACCTTTGTGTTGTAGTTTATAGTTTAATTAAGGTTAACCTATATACATCCTTACTCACTCCTTATATAGTTATGTTTAAAATCTTGTGACAATACCCATGGCCATGCTGCCTGTTGAGTGATTTTTATTGTTTTTCTATTGTGCCAAGATCTCTCTGTTTATATACATACATACATGCATATATATTCACATATATATACATATACATACATACATACATACATACATACATATATAGAGGTCAAAAGAGCATGACAACAAGATGCAGAGATCACAAGGGAACGACAATGAAATGCAGTGATCACAAGGGCACAAAAATGAAATCCTAGATATCCACAATCCAAATGATCTGTCTCTATACATACATACATATACAAACATACATACATACATACATACATATATATACACATGTATAGATACATAGATACATATATACATTTGCATATGCAATTTTATCACCTTGGAAAATTGTATTTGATCCTACTAGCTAGGAACAACTAATTGTTCATTTTATTGTACCTAATTTGATGATAGTTCTACAGGAATTTGTAATCAACCCAACTAATTAGCAACTAGACCAATTTAACTAGGTTATGGCTTGTTTCTTTTTTAAAAATATCCGCTATGATATGTTTTGATATTCAATAGATGATTTTGAAACTTATGTTGGTGTATTTTATTTGTAGATGCCCAAAGACAAGTATACTTGTTAGTGAAAATGGTGAGCATAAAAGAAATTTTTTATACATATGAATTAAAGAATAGAAATGTACTTAACAAACAATTTTTTAAAAGTACCTGATTAAGGTTGATTATTGTTGTAGTTCTTAATAGGGGAGAAGTAACATGATCTAGATAAGTAATAGGACTAAGCATTGAAACTTTCTTTACAAGGATTCCAAGATCATTGTTTGTGAATCCAAAAAATACTTTCATGGCTCCCTACATTATCACTAAAAAAATTTACCTAAAAGTGGGTTTACCCTAATGAGTTTTTGCCCTAGATTCCTAAAAGTGGGTTTACATTGTTTGCATTTTTAAGAATGCATGGGAGTTTCCACATAACCTTTACATTTATTTCAAAGCTTTCCTTTTAATTTTTTCCCACTTAATTTTTTAAAATCCTAATTTGTTGTTAACCCAAGGTCCTCTTATAATATTTTTTATCTTATGTGGGTTAACTTTTATGTTTTAGTAATAACTAGATCATGATAGCCCTTGATCTTCCTTTTGTCATTATGTTGTTATGGCGAGAAGAGGATGTTTTAATTCACATGACATGGCGACAAGGTGAAACCTATCTACAGGACCCATCTATGGTGAAAATTTAGAATAACTCATCCTCATTTTATACCATATCACTGCATCACAACCTTTTACCATTTTAACCCCTTAACTATTGTGACCTTGCACTCAACATGAAATTTACCCTTTGCAAGATTGCCATGGTTATGGAGCTAACATTTCTTTACCCTATGATGGTGCAAAGTTATTCATTTTTCCCTTATTTCCCTTTCGCATCCTAAAACTATGTGTGACATAAAATGCATGTGACAATGGGACTATTATGATCTTAATTGCTAGCGTTTCCATTCACACCATCATGACTTAAAACCTGACTGCATCTTTGATACCTATGACCATGTGAAGACCATCCTTTTTGTGATTACTCCATCATTATTTCCATCTGCTCCTCTCCACTAATCGCTAAGAACTTGATGCTAACCCTATGAAGGTTTGGTCAAGCTATTTCGCTACTTTGCAACCATAACCAAGGTTTTTCTTGAACTTCTTGCAATAGTACAAACAAAAGGGATCACTACTTTTCCATCCAAACTAGATTTTTCCTTGAATCTTGTGTGATGGTGCAAAAACACTTTGCCTAACTACATGACACTTTTTGTGACTTCACAAACTGCATTTCTTCTTTAACTATTTGGCCACCTGCAAAGTTGTGAAGACCAACCTTAAGTGTTGATCCGTCCATCACAGCCTTGGAACTTAACCATGCCTTGAACCCTACAAATGGGTGAACAAGGAATTTTAAATGATTGCCACCTTAACTCTAAGTAAGATTTATCTACATGCAAAGATGAAAAGTGCTTTGAATTGACTGCAACTCTTCATTGTCACACCATCACAACTTAAAATACTGAATCTTTTCGATTGAGTTGTATTGATTCAATTAATCTGCTTTCATTCAATGAAAAAATCCTCTAGAATAGGCTACAATAATTGTCTGATGTGAACCATGAGGAAAAGAATGTGCTTGATCATATCCATTAGACCTTAGAAGGATCAACGGTTGTTGCTATATGAGTGAGTTCCCAAGGCTAGAGGAAGGTCTGAAGTATGTATACTTTATAGTGCTATGTTATTTTTGCAGTCGGTATAGTTATTCTTTGTGTCAATTTTGTGATGTTTTCAATTGTGCAATTTTGAGAATAAAAATGGATCTTCAATGATAATTCTATCATATCTTGAGTTATTCCTATGTTTATATTAGTAATGCATTAGTTTCAAAGAATATTAATAGGAGGAAATTCTACAATATCTATGTCTCTAAATTTTGTCTCCATTTTTCATATGCTAGTTATTTTTTCTCCATTGATTTTAATTCAAGGAATTAAGCAAATACTTCAATAGATTGGTAGGGTTTCTTGTCATATCAAATGGATATCATAATAATGGGCTTTATGGTTAACTATTGATATTTTAATTGCGAGGCAATTAAATAGGTCAATTTTTGCTGGTGAGACTCTGTGTAGCAATAGATAAGACATTGATTGTCAATTATGATGCAAATTGAAAGGTTCATGCGATTGCACAAAGCACATTTAAAATCAAGTCAATTTTACTTTTCTATAATGAATAATCAACTGTTGGTCAACACTTATTTGTAGTATTTTCCCTCTGATTTATAGTTAGCTACTATAATCAAGGATACATTACAAATCTAAGAAGAATTATTGACCATTTTCTACTATATGGGATAGATCTGAAGAAAAAGAGTGTGAGTGAAGGAATGTTGACAAATAATATCAAATAACCTATAATTTCCATCCCTAAGGTGCACTTGCCTTGGTCCTATAAAGCCAAAATTACAGAGAATTGATGTATTCTACTAATGTTGGTCTTGATCTAAGATGAATTTTAATGAATATAGGAAATAGATAACCCCTATATTATCTCTTGTCTTTGACATCTTGGTATTGGGTCTTTTACATCCTAGTAGTTTTAAAACACTGACACAGGACACAATACAATTGCAAGGGTAAGGTATGCAAGGTTGTTATTTCTAGTGGTTCCATTAATGATATTGTTTCAGATGAAATGCTTGGAAACTTGAATATAGAAAAGATAACACATAGTACACCTTGTTGGCCTAATTTTTCATCCACCAATTTTTTTTGTTATATTTTGTGAAAATATGAAAGAATTTATGTTTAGATTGCTTAGGGTTTCTAAAATTTTGTTATCCCTCATGATAAAACCCTAGGGAAATGGTTATGTCTTATTATTTATTGAAATGTTTGAATTATCATGTAATTATCAAATAGGGACATGTAAAAAATTTCTTATGCTTAAATATCCCTAAGTCTTTTAACATTTTGCCATGTTATATCTCATACCTCTTAAGTCTTTTAAGTTGCAATGTTGCAAAAGTTGTTCAAGCACAACATCACTAAGTTATGATCATTAAAAGCTTTAAAGGATGCAAGGATGTGAAAATGGTTATCAATAGTTTAGTGTGGCATCACAATGGTTGTGGTTAACTATCAAGTTTAAGTTGTGAAGGGGCGACAAGGTGTTAATCGCATGGTCGCAGGCAATATTGACTTTAAGGCATGAATAGTTGCAAAGTAGTTATTAAAGACCATGCAGTCAATGAAAAGTGAGGTTCCAAGTGGCATGTTCTTATTGGTCATAGACGTTATCTCCATCTAATCTAAATGTAATGTGATTTCTTCCTTTAATGAAATACTTGATCATAGAGTTAGGATTTCTAAACAACTTCCCTCTCATCTATGAAATGCATGAACTTACCCTCCCTTCTCGTTACCATGATTTTAGTGTCCTATACTTTTAAAACTTATAGGATTAGGATTGAGTCAATGTTATGTCATGTCTATGTCTATTTTATCCTTAAGGACCCTCTCCTATTATCTATCCATTTGTGTGCACCTAGGTGGGAATTCAAAACAATCTGATGCATTCATTCATATTAGGTGATTAGGAAAGGGAGGATAAGTCAATGAATTTCCTAGATGAGAGGGAAGTTTTTTTGAAACCCTAATGTATTGATCAAGTATTCATGGTGAAGACAAGATGCATTCAAGAAGAAGATCATAGGCATATTCAGATAAAATGATAATGAAGAACATGAGGGCCAAGGCTAAAGGATGATATACAGATCATGAGAGAAGGATAGAAAAAACAACAGATTGAATTTGATGCAAAAAGAGCACTAAAATATGCAAAAATATTGAAAAATATGGTCAAAGGTGGCAAAGACCAAAATTTCTCTTAGATCGACAGTGCAAATCACATTTGAATGTCCATGTCTAAAATTTGAAAAAATCACATGATTACAACTTGTTTTTGTCTTAGTAGAATTTTAAGATGTGAAGAAGCGATAAGCGAAAGACCACATCATTGAAGGCATTATCAAGCTTAAGGCATGTAGAGTGGTGAAGCTACAAAAAGTAACCACAACATTCAAGGTCTCAACAATTGCACCATTGCAAGGAGTTAAGGCTTACTTCCCATTAAGTTGGTGAAGTAGCAAAATTGCTTCATCACATGTTCATAGAGTTAATGTATGACTTAGAATTCCAAGTTGTGACATTGTGATGAAAGGAAACTATTAACCTCAAATGGCCATTACACCCTCATAGTTGTTGAGGTTAACTGTCAAGTTAAGGTTGCAAAGGGGAAATTCACTTAGATCACATGATCGTGACTTACCTCTAACCTAAAGAAATCCAAGTTGCAATGGTGAAAATAAGGTTAGTCTAAACCCAATGATCAAACGAGTGAAGTAATTGAAGGAAGCAGTATCTAGTTTTTTTGATAAAGTGAAATTAATAAAGGTTGCAAAGGTGCGAAAAGAGTAACTACTACAACTAGATTATGAGCCATCACATCATCACTAGTTGTCAAGGGTAACATGAGGTTAAAAGAGAAAAGGAATGAAAGCTCATTGTTAAGGCTTCCTAGGGTTAAATGATGAGTTTGAGTTTTAAGACGTGAGCTTGCAAATGAGGTAATAGTTAAACTCAAGACAATCTTTACAACATCACAAGGTTTAGGGAGTGGTTAAAAGATAAGTTTCAAAGTTGTGGCAAGTGATTAGAATAGTTATATTTAGAGGCTAGCTCAACATCGCAAGTGAAATAAATGGTAAGTTAGAGATGACAATGAGGATGCAAATTAGTCATTTCACTGGTCATCACTAGATTGTGGCCTATTTTTGGTTTAAATAATTCTCACATGCAAAGTAGCGATGAGGTTAGAATAAAGGTATTCACACCATTGCAAGTGGTTAAACATAGCTTAGAATTAAGGTGGTGAAGGAGATAAAACATGAGTTTGCATCGTTCCTAATAGTTAATAGTAACCTAAGGTTAAAGGAGTGAAGGAGCAAAAGCTCATTATCATAACCTCATAGGGTTAAGTGTTGAGTTGAGATTTCAAATTTCTAGTTTGTGACAAAAATTTGATAGTTAAAGGAAATATTACTAAGTACATTTTGAGTTGCAAAACTGTGAAAGGCATGATCATTGCATCATCGTACCAATTAAAAGTATTTTATGAAGGATGGTTGCGAAGAGGTGATAAGGATAAAAATGAATGAATTGCTGGGTTTTAATCATGATAATTGATTTGAGATTGACAATGAGAATTCAAACTTGACATGACTATCGAGATACAAATTACATGGATTTGATGCCAAAGTGAATATTATAGATCAAAGAAGAAATGAACCATTTTGAGGGTTTCTAATCATTTCTTCTTTCTTTCTTTGATGTATTGAATTGTAACTGATGACTATTAGATTTATGAGTGATTCAAGTGCTCTGTTAATGTAATTGATGAATCTATAACTAGCCAAGAACCCTAAGAGGGGGGCCTATATATGTAATTTTATAGGTTAATATAAAGGATTGAAAAGTCTCGGGTATTATCTCCCCTTGTAGCAAAGACTATTGAGTGAGAATTGAGAGGTGTATGGAATGAAGGATTAGATTGATGTATGCAACTAGGTAATGTGATGTTTTAATTCCACTTAGAACTAGCATGCCTAGGCTTCTTTAATTTTCTCCTTCAATTGAGCTTACATGCATGTAGGTTAGTCTTTCTAGAATTGTAGGACAAGTACTTGTGAAGCTATTAGTATTTGGGCTAGTCAGAGTATTAGTGTAGTGTTAATAGTATGGGTAGTTAGAGTACTATCTTTTATAGGTATTTATGCTCTTTTCTAGAGTTGCATAACATCCTATATTTGTGATGTGAAGTTAGGATTGAAGTGTGCTGGGAGTTTTCCACTAGGTAACCTTGACTAGTCAGAGAACCACTTAGGCTCATAGATGTTTTTCTTCCATTACATATCCTTGCATCCCATAGTCTTAGATGCATTTATGATTAGAGTTAGTGTTAGACCTAAAAACTTGCCTAGGTTGCTTATGTCTATAAGCAATCTAGTTAGCCACTTCTACTCTTAGATTAAGATCATACCCTTAGTTACCCTTTTGATCATGTAAAAACATCTTTCCAAGTATATTTTACATCTAGGGGAGTTGTACCCTTCAATTTAGAGGATTAGTGGAATAGGAGTACACTAATCCAATCTATTTGTTGGCCTAATATTCTCCTAGCTAAAGAAATTTGAAATACCCTATGAAAATCAAGGAGAGCTATGTTAAAGATTTCTTATGGTTTCAAAACATATTTTTCTATCTCATGAAAAAACCCTAGGAAATAGTCATGTCTCATGTCCTAATAAATTATCCATGAAATTATTTGCAAGTATGATAGGGCTGTATGAAAAATATTGCTTATATGTTGCAAGTATGACCCTTATATTTCTTTCAAAGTTGTGATGCTCTAAAGTTTCTTATTTGCAACATCACCCTATTTTAATGCTAATTATTTTAGTAGCCATGAGGGTGCAAAACTAAAAATCAGAGGCTTGTTGCAAAATTCCAAGTGTTAATAAGAACTATAGGGTCAAGGTTGCAAAGGAGTGATTCAGTGGAATTTGCATGATTGTGGCTTAATCTTGGCTTAAGGATCCTTAAGTTGTGATGTTGCGATTGAAGGAAGAAGTCATCTTAAATTATCATTGCACTGTCATAGGATAGATGATATTGAAAGGATTTTAAGTTGTGAATGAGAGAAATGTCATCAAATTAGTTAAAATCATAACATCACAGGGAGTGAAAGTTAACCTATGGTTAAAGTAGTGAAATGGCAAAGAATTGTGATCACACGTTTACAATGGTTAATGGTTGAGTTAAAGGTTAAGTTTTGAACTTGCGAGATGGATTCAGGATAGTTAACACACAAGGCCATCGCATAGTCACATGCAAATCAATTTGACTCAAGGCCTAAATGTCAAAGCCATGAAAAGTAAAAGATTAACCTTTTCATATGATTGCAATTAGTGATTATGTTAAGGGATAAACCATGGTGAAGGCATGATCAAGGTCAGTATGTAGTAGATCACAACATCAAAGGTAAACATAATCAATTGGGAAATATAATTATGATGAGGCGAATATGAGGAGTTGCAGCATCACAAGGGTGAACTTTTGATTAAGGCTAACAAATCTGATAGTGCAAATAGGATCAATTAACTATTGGTCACATGATCCTAGCATCTAATGTGTAGTTAGAAAAATAGCTTTGACGGTGTGAAAGGGAAGCCATGAAGTTAAAGTTTGACTCTTCATAGCATTGAAGGGTAGGTTAATATTCAATTTTTGAAGGAGTTATCCCATCGATAAAATTAGTCAAGTTTCATTTGATATCACTGTAAGAAAACTTGGCAACAAAGAATATAACCGTTTCCACATAACCCATAATAAATCTAAAATAAACACGGAATTAAAATCCACATGCAAGAGAATATACAACATACCCACAAAATTGTGACACAAGATATACCCTGGGAAACCCTCATTGAGGGAAAAAACCCAGCCTCCAAAAGCATCCATCACCATATATTATTCAGCAAAAATACCATTGCCATACAACCATGGAAGCCTTCATGGCCATAGCCACAACCGAGCAAACTATGTGAACAAGCATGAATCCACACATCCCATGCCATGCTTCCAACTTTCACAAATTCTCCCTTGGCTAACCTATCAAGCCTTGCTCGACTCTTGCCTTTTGTCTTCTCCTTGTCACTCTATCTCTCTATAACAACTACCCTTGTGGCTGCTTATATAGTAGCAAGTCCCACAAAATCATTAAGTGGTATTACATAAACCATGTGCTAAAAACCATGTGCTATCTAACCCACTGACCCCACATTTAATATTGGGCATTTAATTCTTTTCCCCAATATTAAATAATTACATGAAATATTATCACAATGTTACAATACAACTCATCAAGAATATTCCATGGGAATCTTTACATGTTGCACGTCCATCTAGGCACAATATTACATAATAAAATAAAATAATAAAAATATTATGCAATGTGTGCAACACCCATTATCTCAACAATCTCCCACTTCTTGTATACATTGCATAGGGTCAATCCGTAGCCACATAAATGAACAAGGGAACAATCCCTCCTAGCACATCCACCATCATGAATCAAAATACACCAAGTGCTCCATCCTAGTACCCGCAACAAAATCAAAGTATCCAGCATCTCAAACATGAATGATCTCACCTCCTATTATGCCACTCCCACTGGACATACATAGAAGCCATCCAAAGAGAAAGCCACCCAACCTATCGCATTAGAAGATCATAAAATCCTGTACCAACTAAAATTCTGAGCACAAAAAAAAAACCTGATCCAAAGGTAATCACATGTATCTGTAGTTGTCAAAATATCCATAGCTGAAATAGCACCCACAAAAAAGTGCCAAACCCATCCAACTATCCATACCTCAAAGGTATAACAAGTGAATCTTATATCACTGACATATCCAATCTACAACCTGAAATCACAAGCCTCAAGAGCAATACCTGCCACATATATACCAAGAAGCTCCCACTGCAAAAGATAATGTCAAATCTATAACCAATCCACTCACAACATCTCAAAGAAGTGAATCCATGTAGTATCAAGGACATCCACAATACATAAACTAATATCCTGCAAGAAAAAATTCTCATAACAAGTCTCCAATGCTCTCCCAAGTTCACCACAACCAACAAAGGAAAGAGAAAGAAATAACCATGTCATCTCTCAAATGACATACATGAGCACAAACCAGTGATCACAATCTCTAACCAATCTCAAATCCAATGTAGTCAAAACTGAACATCCAGGAAGATAACCAAGACTACAGAAACCATGCAAATCATAACCTGTATCATGTCCTTCTACACACACCTCTAGATGTAAACTGTACATGTATGATCTTTTCAATAAAACCCCAACAAGAAGCCTCAACAACACCCAAACCATAGCATATAACTCATCATGGATGTAAGCCTCTCACAAGAAGATCAAACTCAATAAACCATTCCTAAACCAAGGACTAACCATTCCTAATCCAAGGAAAATTCCCAATATAAAACCATCTCTCAAATGAACCCTCCAGAACTAACTCATGTACCATAGCTCAAGATCCATATCCATGAAAGACAACCATAAATATAATGCAACTGACAAAAAAAAAAAATGAGCTATACCTCTCAAGTAGCAAACTGCCGAGTAGACCAAGAGTGGGGAATGAGAATGCTCATCAAGATACCTAAGTTTTCCAACCAAGACTCATCTAAGAACAATCTCCTCTCAATTCCATATCAGGTGACTGCCCCTCGGACTTCCTGTTGAAACCATCAACCATGCCAACAAATACTTCTCTAATCCAAGAGAAATCAGCATCACCACCGTCTCTAAGTATCCATGACCACCTGTAACCAATCAATCCATGCCAACTCCAAATGCAACATAGCAATATCATGAAGTATCCAGCTTATGATCAGTGTACTCAATACCAAGAAACTAAAACAAGATCAATGTCAAAGTTCCAACCATGGCCTCAGGAACATAAACATGACAACATGATCTTACCATCTCAACTAAAGAGATAACATGCTCCACATGAACACACCATAACATGTCACAACTCTAAATGCGTATCAAGAGTATACCATGACATAATAATGAAACCATCCTCACACCAAGGATAACATGCCAAATAAAAGCATAAACCACACCTTTTCCAAGAACACTGTGAGTCCTCAAGATGCAACAATCTCCACACACCATGAAGAAAAACCATCTCCACATACCATGAAGAACCATCTCCACACACCATGAAGATAACCAAGAACTCCATGAGTCCTCAAGATCTAACCATCTTTACACACCATGAAGATAACAAGTGCACCATGCAAATGTCAAAGATGCTTCTGCAACAACAGGATCTAAGACAAACCTCCAACATCTGCAAACACTCAATAAATATATCAATGCCAACAACTCCCACTCAACCGTGATACCAAGTCACCTATGACATCATAAAATCCATCTCCTACTTGAAGATCCAAACCAAACCAGGAACTAATCCTGCACTGTCACCCCATCACTGTCACAAGCTCCCACTAAACCATGTATCCAAGCTATCCATGACATCATGATGAAAAACCATCCTCTAACCATGAGAATCAACCAAGGCATCAAACCATCAAAGAACTCAAAGTGCACATCATGAGCTCCTCAAAAGAAACTAAATAACCATGATCCTCAACCAAGAAGATATACCACCATAAGTGAACCAGAAATCCAAGCTAATGAATATCAAGGATGTACCTATATAGACAATCATGTCATGCCATAATCCATGACACCATGATCACATCCATGAACTAAGCATCTGGCTCTCAAAGTGTCCAACCTGTCAGCATAAAATAGTCAACCACAATCCTCCACCATGACTATACCTGGTAACAAAATCTCATCCCTTCTACATGAAGATAAAATTATGTGACTTAGGGCATAGACAACCCAAATCCAAGCCACCAATCTGAATATGCATCAATAATGAAAGATCAATGGGCAAAGACAACCCATAACCAAGTTATAAATGCAACCTGTAAGTATAGACCGCTTACAACACTGCACAACTTGTAGATCCAACAAGTCATCATGCATATCCAAACCAAACACTGATAACCATATCATCATGAGACCAATCTGAAATATGAACTGAGTATACAATGACATCAAATCTTAAATCTCCAATGCCATAAACTCACAATGTTACCATAGTCAAAATATACCTATAAACTATTTAGATCAATATATCAACAAATAAATCATGCCAAACCTGCACCAAATCTAAACCAATGTGTAGAGCTCTCCAAGAGCTTTCCGTTGACTACTCAAAGTCCAAAATCCGACTCCGTATGCCCAAGTTATGCCCTAATCTGTGCTCAAAATAAATAAAATCTAACTTTAAGGCTCTTAAAACCTGACAAAATTTTAAAATCATAGAACCAAACCTACACCATGTTGTAGTGCTCTGAATTAGCTTTCTAACGCCTATAAGAACTCTGAAATCTGATATTTTGAGAGAAAGTTATGGCTATTTTACTAAGACTGTCTTTTTACCATTTTTAGTACGATTTTTCATTTTTTATTTTTTCAGTGACGAAAATTCTGACAGGATTAAATTTGACGGTCATCATGGGCTGAAACCAAAAAACTCTTTCATTTCCTCTTAACATGGCCAAACTAGGGCATATTATATATCAAAATTTATGAAAATGTCGACCCAGATCCAATGGTGAGGTCTGTTTTTACCCAGGAGGTCATTTCTGCAAGCTACCCTCCAAAACCCTCATTTAAATGAAACATCCGAAAAAATCCTTTTGTCCAACAATTTCACATGCCCAAATATTTTAACATCCCATCATAACAGCAAACCTAAAGCCCTCAGATCTGCAATAATTATTCATATATCTTGCCCTTTCTTTTATCCTCTCATGCATTCCCATGGATTCAATCTAGGGTTACAATAATAAAACCATAGCTCTGATACCACTTGTAAGGAAACTTGGCAACAAAGAATATAACCATTTCGACATAAATCATAATAAATCTAAAATAAACACGGAATTAAAATCCACATGCAAGAGAATAGACAACATACCTACAAAATTGTGACACAAGATATACCCTGGGAAACCCTCATTGAGGGAAAAAACCCAACCTCCAAAAGCATCCATCACCATATATTATTCAGCAAAAATACCATTTCCATACAACCATGGAAGCCTTCATGGCCATAGCAACAACCGAGTAAACTATGTGAACAAGCATGAATCCACACATCCCATGCCATGCTTCCAACTTTCACAAATGCTCCCTTGGCTAACCTATCAAGCCTTGCTCGACTCTTGCCTTTTGTCTTCTCCTTGTCACTCTATCTCTCAACAACAACTACCCTTGTGGCTGCTTATATAGTAGCAAGTCTCACAAAATCACTAAGTGGTATTACATAAACCATGTGCTAAAAACCATGTGCTATCTAACCCACTGACCCCACATTTAATATTGGGCATTTAATTCTTTTCCCCAATATTAAATAATTACATGAAATATTATCACAATGTTACAATACAACTCATCAAGAATATTCCATGAGAATCTTTACATGTTGCACGTCCATCTAGGCACAACATTACATAATAAAATAAAATAATAACAATATTATGCAATATGTGCAACACCCATTATCTCAACAATCACTCCATCAAAGGAAATCAAAAAGGAAATCATCTTTAAGTTGTGATGGATCAAGAGCTAACCATTGAAGTTAAGGCCTATGTTGTCATGGCATCGCAAGGAGTTATTGCTAAACTATGATTAGAGATACAAAGTGGTAAAAAGCTTTGATCACATCTTCGTGGGGTTAGAGCTATGGTTAAGAAGTAAGTTTGCAATCCTTACTTATAGAAATCCTTTAACTATGCAATGATGCGAAGCCATAAATTTTACCCTCCTCACTCCTTTGCAACTACCAGACATCGAGTAGATTTTAACATTGTGATGTTGTGAAAGAACATAAATTGTAACATATTTCCTTGTTTGTACCTTTGTGACCTAAGTTTTCAACCCCAAGTTTAACCTTGCGAGAATGCAAAGAAGAATTTCACCACTTCACAACCTAAACTAGGGTTCAATGTTAACTCCATGCAATCTTGTGAGGTATTTGTTCCTTAATTGCTATGATCGCCATTTGTACCCTTGCAACCTTGAAGATCCTTAATGCTTATTGATCTGTGACTTTCAAGTTTTTTCACTATTCCATGCTCATGCATCCGATCTTGTTTAGAAATGTGGAACTCTTTGATCAAAGTTTCTTTGAGTGCACAGAGAAGTGGGTAGAAAGATTACCTATGCAAATATGGACTAAGGTATGGCAAAGATTTTACCCTTATTCTAATGTTATTTATTTCTATAATGACTTTGTACATCCTATACTAAAAATGATAGGAGTTAATGTTGAAAGAACACCACACAGTGTGAAGAAGATAATTAAACTGAATTTGTGTTATGATGTTGGAAAAAAAATAACACACAATTGAGTAGAGTGTTTCTTTTTTAAAATTATATTGTTATTAGGATTTTTTTGTTTCTCCCACACCCCCTCCCATCTTCTTCCAAAATTTGTGCCAGAGAGATTAAGAATTGTAGAGATATTTTGGCAATTAATTTCATTAAACATGGAATACTTAGGAAAAATTGTCAAGAAGAGCACTCTCTTACATAGGTGTAGCAAAGTAGGGGACTTTGAGACAGGAAATAATTCCATTGAATAAATTGATGCATTCCTTAGAGAATAATAATTTCCAATAGCCCCTGCTAGAATTTATGACCCCTCTAATGTAGTCAGGAATGCCTTGAAGAGTATGAGGAATTATACCTTGTCTCCAGCAAAATACTTATGGGAGGAAGATATTATTGCTGATAGATTGGATGAGGATTTATGTAGAGAAAGAATGATAAAGTTTAGGGATGTTTTCAGTTTTGAACAAGAGATGAGGAACACAGATCCATCTTTCAAGAGATTTTATCTTGAGATGGAATACTGGCCCAGATCTAGCTACAAGACCCAAAATGAGGCAAGTGATAAATTTTTTTATTGAAATTGATTAATTAATGAAAGTATGTTAGTTTGAGCTTCACTTGTTTACATAAATACTTTAATATTCTCTACTTAACAAGGTTAGCCACATGAAGGTGGAAGCTCATCTGACCTCAACCTCCTCCCCCTAACATCAATCTTAATTCTCCATTATCATCTAATTACATACTTCATTCATTCATCAATTTTTGAACTATAACATTCAATCTATACAATCACATAACATTCATTAATATGATATAAAATTCATTAATACACAATACTAATCAAGACTTCATTAACATATAACAATATTCATTATAAACATGAAACAAAAATGAATATTAATACACAACATTCATAGATAATTAATTAAAACAACATTCTTTCATCATCCAACAAAGTTTATCAAACTTGAGATTTATCAAAGAGCATTTTAAAAAATCATTTGAACTTTTTATTTTTCTCAGTGTTCTTAAGGTAGAAGCTGATAGGAGCATCAATATCTTCCTCATTCTCCTCCTTGTGTGGCACATGTAATGTCAAACTATGATGCCTCGTCCTATTTTGAGGAGCAGGAGGTTGTTGCACTAAAGGGAGCCTTGCTACAATAACAAGTAAATGGGTTAGCTTGGCATAATCTTTTTCTTTTATTAGCTATAATAAGTATTTAATTAACTAGTAGAACTTAACATGTATTTTTCTTACTTGAGAATGCCACATCATGTACAATAACATTTTGATCTACTGCCACCTCAACATGCTAAACACTTGAAACATGCTCCACTCCTCCACCATGATGTTCAACATGCTCTAAAATATTAAAAAAAAGGTTACATGTCAAATTGAAATTAAAGATGTTAAATTATATTCATAATTACGTAATTAATCTCCAATAGAAAATTAATAACACCTCCACTATGATGCACATCATGGCCTTCATCATGCATAGGTTCTATGATAGGATTTGAAGGCTACAATGAAATGTTATGCGCATTGTTATGCAGTCAATTTATGTTGGAAACTAACACCAAAAAAGAAAATTTTCAACTATTCAATTTGATTTACTTTTCATTCGACCAATTTAGTTATGTATCATGGTGCACCAAATTCTTGGGTATGGATTTCTAATTCTCGGTGTAGGCATGTAAACATGACTTTATAGCCTTCCTTTGAGGAAATTTTTTTATCTTCATCTGTGGGCTCCACATTGAATTTTGAGCCCTATATTTTTTGGTTAATATCATCAGTTTTGCATGTATGATTTGTTTAAACAAAATTATTTGCAAGATGATATATAAAAAATATATGAAATTCCATTGCTACTACTTACAAGTTAAGACTAAACATTCATATAGCCACTAGAGCGAAGTTTGTGTTGGCCAACCTTTTCTAGCCTTGCTTTTGTAGCCACTAATGTTTCCTATAGTCTATGAATAGTTTGAAACATGTTAGATTATATATTTACAAAGATCACTAATTAGTGCATGATTACATTCTACTTTATACTATCATGAAATACCTTCTTTTGCCTTTTTTTGGTTCATTTTCTTTACCACATAGGCTTTTCTCTTTTGCATATTCTATTATTTCATTCCACTCCATTCGTGGAATCATAGGAGGATGGTCCTACTTTGGGCTATCCTTTAAACACCTTCTATATTAGTCTAGCATTGTATTTATATGTTTGGATGCTCTTTTAAGAAGTAGGGCAGTGTCAAAAATGGTTTTTTCCAAAAAGGTCCTCAAAAGATGTAATAAGATGATTTTTTAATTTAGGACCTTGTTCATTCCAACTTTAAAAATAATAATTTACAGTTAGATCAATAACTTTAATTATTAGAAGCAATAGTCCACCAAGATAACTGAGAGGGAGGAGGCAAGGGGGATGAATTAGTTATCCAACAATTAAAATATTTATTATCCTTAAACAATCTTATCCATTCAACTAAAGTAAACAACAACCATAACAAGATCCACATAGACAATTACACTAGATATGTTAACTAGTGAAACCCTTGTTCGAAGGGAAAGCCCTGGTGGGAATGATGTCCACAAGATGATGTACTAATATAAATATTCCTTATTAGAGGATGGACCCTATTAGGAGGTTATTACAATGTTTAGTACATAGAGTCCCTATTAGGAGCTTGTTAGGAGATTCCAACCCTATTAGGAGTTGTAATACAATGTACGCAAGAAGATCCTAGTACCCAAACATGCAATTTTAATTATAGGAAGAGCTCACTACCCAAACAAGTAATTTACTATTGAGATCCTCTTTTCTCTATTCTTTCAACTATACCAATCTCTATTAGATGTTTTATACTAGGTCACAAACATCAAAACCAAATATCAAACCTTGGATTACAAAATAAAACATCGGCAATGAAGTTTCCTTCACTTTCACTCTGCTCTACTTAACTTTGCATTCCGCTCTTATACTACTTACAAATTACTTCTTCATGTCATTATTGATAAAGGAAATGTCCTTCCTTTATATCAAATCCATAAAATAATTTATTGAGTTGGTTGTTAGACCTTCTCAATAAATTATTATAGGACCACATTAAAAACACGTTACATTTAGTGATACCATTAATCTTATGCCTTGCAACTTGAATAAATTTTTGTACACACAATATTATGATGAGTGAGCTTGAACACATCATCATTAACATGTCTTCTACACATCCTCAACCGCAATTCTTAGAATAAAAATTCTACTAAGGGATATAACAAGTTTGCCAGAACATGCCTCTGTAAACTCTATCTTAGAATAGACATCACCAAAACTTACATAACTTCTTCCAAACTTAACATTTCTTCACTCAACATTAACTACATATACTAGATACTTGGAAGTATCTCCCATGACCTTGAATAGTGAGAATACTCAATTATCCATCCATAACAACTTGATCTTTCTATTCTTCTTCTATTAGATACCACAAAAAATTACATATTGTGCTTCTATTGTACTTTGTGAGGTACAATTCTACTTCTTGCTTAGCCAAGAAACCAATCTTCCTCTAAGAAAGAAGGCTCCACCATTGGTGCTCTTTCTATCATCCATACTACCTATCCAATAAATATCAGTATAAGCATATAGAGTGAATTCATTAGACTTATCATACCACAATCCAAACTTTGGTGTTCCTTTCAAATATATAAATATCATTTTGAATATTGCATAATGTGCTTCTCTAGGATCAGCTTGAAATCTTACAACAATTCCAACTACATGTTCTATATATGTCTTTGTGTGAGTCATATATTGCAAATCTTATATCATAGAGTTGTACAGTTTCTTTTACTAAATAGTAGATGTCTCATCCTTTGTACATAACTTGTGTTTCCATACCAAACCATTTTAGTAAATCCTTCAAGTACTTAGTTTGAGAAATAAAGATTCCTTCTTTATTCTATACAATCTGTAATCCTAGAAAATATTTCATTTCTCCAATCATATTCATTTCAAATTCTTTCTTCATTTCTTCTGCAAACTTTTCACTTTCCTCATCATTTCCTCCAAATATGATATCATCAACAAATATTATGAAAACCATTAGTCCATCATCAATTTCTTTCCAATAGAGATTCCTATCTGCCATACCTTTTCTATATCCAAGCTTTGTCAAATGCTTGTCCAACCTTGCATACTAGGTTCTAGGTGCTTACTTCAAGCCATACAATGCTTTCTTCAATCTACATACTATGTCCTTTTCATCTATTAAAGGACAACCTTCAAACTATTTAATGTATACCTCTTCTTCAAGTTCTCCATTCAAAAATGTTGGTTTGACATTCATCTGATATACTTTGAATTTCTTTTATGCTGCATATGCTAAGAATAATATTATTACTTTTATTCTTGCCATAGGAGCATAGGTCTCATCATAGTCTATTCCTTCTTGCTGTGAGTAACCTTTACATACCAATCTTGCTTTGTTCCTTACAACTTCTCCTTGTTCATTCATTTTGTTCCTAAATACCCATTTAGTTCCTATCACATTCTTGTTTGCTAGTCTAGGGACCAATTCCCATGTCCCATTCTTTACTATTTGATCCAATTCTTCTTTCATAGCTTATGTCCAATGATCATCTTTACATGCTTCATCTACATTCTTAGGCTCAACTTGAGATATCGTACATAGTTCTTCATTGACTCTACTTCTTGTCATCACACCTTTATCTTTACTTCTGATGATCTGCTTAGATGTGTGATTCTTTATCATATTCTCTCCCAAAGTAGGAATTTTTATCTCAACTCTTGGCTTTGCTAAAGGTTCCAAGATTTGTTCCTACCTTGGCTGTAATTCATTTGTAGGTGAGTGACAAAACCATAGTTAATAAGGGGTCATCTTTATGTTTTTCCTAACCTATACTCTATTCAAAGTGTAGACTATTGTATTCACAACTTCTCTCCAAAACATCTTGGATACTTCATTCTCAGCTAACATAGTTCTTGTAGCTTCTATTACTAACATGCTCCTTCTCTTTGCTATACAATTCTATTCATGGGTTCTTAGAGCTAATAATTGTCATTTGATTCCATTTTCTTCACAAAACATGTTAAACTCATTTGAAGTAAAACTCTTCTCCTCTATCTGATCTCAAACATTTAATCTTCATGTTTGATTCATTCTCAACAATATTCTTGAATATCTTTAACTTATCAAATGCTTTAGATTTCTCTTTAAGAAATGCAACCCACATCATTCAAGAAAAGTCATCAACTAAAATCATAAAATACCTTTCACTATAGAATCCTTTAGACTTCGTAGGGCCATTGAGATCTATGTGTACAATCTCCAATTTTTCTATAGCAGTAAACTTGTTGTAGGGAAAAGAAGTTTTATTATGCTTGGCCAAAACACACTCCTTACAAATTGTGTTAGAATATTTTACAATCTTAGGAAAATATCTAATTGCAAACATACTACTAGTCTTCACAATGCTGTCAAAGTTTATATGAAAAAATCTCTTATTCCATAACCAACTATCATCTAGTTTTGCAACCAAACATGTGATTTTAGTAGGATTCAACTTAAATACATTACCTCTAGATCTAGTTCTTGTTCCAATTACCTTTCCATCTTTATCTCTAATCATGCATGTCTTTTCTATGAATTACAACTAATAACCTTTATCCACTAGTTGTCCAACACTCAGAAGATTGTGCTTCAAACAATTAACAAAATATACCTCCTTAGTGTTAGTTTTACCATCAAGAGTTATAGATCCAATACCTTTGACTTGGCATGTTGAATTGTTTCCAACTTTGACAATGTCTCCATCCTAACTTTTGAAGTCAACAAAATTGTTCATATCATAAGTCATATGATGTAAACAACCACTATCAATTATCCAATCAGATTTCTTTTCAACCTCTGGTACCAAAGCTACTTTCTTTGGGCTTTCTTCTTTGATTGCTACAATTATTATTTCATCATCTAGCACTTATTGCTTGTTCATTAGATTCATCTTCTTCATTTGCATATAGACAATCTCTATCTCTTATAGGTTTGAAATTTCCTTTGTCCATTTTCTCTCTTTTAGGATAATTAGATGCATAATAACCAAATTCATTGCAAGTTCAACATTTAAATATTTTCTGACCATTTTTTTCTCTCCTTACCAAAAGGGTGACTCCTTCTTCAATCTTTCTATCCTCATCAGATATGTTGTTTCTAGAAAAATCTCCTCCAATACTTACACTCCTTGATAGACTAGGTTGAATATTCAAGGCACTAAAATCTGTTTCTATTCTGGTGAATTCATTGAACTGTCTAAGCTCATTCTCAACTACTTTAAGTCTTCCAAGAAATGTCTCCTTTGTGAAATCTTTGGTACAACATATCAAAAAATGTATCATTTGAACTGCTAGCTTAAATGGTCGTGTTAAGCTCTTCAATATCTTCCATATCACCTCATCATCTTCTTTAGTTCCTACTTGAGATCAAATACCTATAGTGATTTTTGATATTCTACCTACATATGATCTTACAGATTCATCTTCCATCATTTTAGCATCTTGAAATGCATAGATCCAATTTTTTAGCATCAATTTCTTAGAATGTTCATCACCTTCAAAACTAGTTTCCAAAGCTTGCCAAATCAAATGTGAATAAACAAATGACTTTACCTGATTGTATTCAATTTTAGGAAGTGTAGTCAATAGTGCTTCGCTAGTTCTCATGTCACACATAAAAAGATCTATTTCATCCTCAATACAAGATTCCAAACCTTTTTCAGCAATGATTGTCTTTGATGTTTTTGTCAATATCCAATATCTTGGACTCATACATAGTAGATTTATCTTCATCTTTTCCTTGTAGCTATCATAATTTGTTCCATCAAACTTTAGACTATCTTTCTTGAACATGCTTTCCATGGATCTCCCAAAGCTGCTAAAATTTATCTTCAAGGACTTGATGCTTTGATACCAATTGTTAGAAACAATAGTCCACCAAGATAACTAAGAAGAGGGAGGGGGAAGTTAATCAGTTATCCAACAATTAAAAAATTTACTATCCTTAAAAGATCTTATCCATTAAACCAAAGCAAACAACCATAACAAGATGCACATAGACAATTACACCAGATACGTTAACTAGGGAAACTCTTGATCAGAGAGAAAACACCAGTGGGAATGATGTGCACAAGATGGTGTACTAATATAAATATTTTTTGTTAGAGGATGGATTTTGTTAGGAGTCTATTAAAACATTTAGTACATAGAGTCTCTATTAGGAGACTTTGAATCCCTATTAGGAGATTCCAACCTTTTTAGGAGTTGTAGAACAATGTATGTAAGAAGAGCCCAGTGCCCAAACATGCAATTTCAATTACAAGAAGAGCTCATTTCCCAAACAATTAATTTAATTTTGAGATCCTCTTTCCTCTATTGTTTCAACCAAACAAATCTATATTAGATCTTTTAGACCAAGTCACAAACCTTGGATCCAAATATCAAACCTTGGATCACACAATAAAACTTTTTCAATGAAGTTTCCTTCACTTCCACTCTGCTCTACTCAACTTCACATTTCACTCTTGTGTTTCTTACAAATTACCTCTTCATGTCATTCTTGAAAAAGGAAAATATCCTTCCTTTATAGAAAATCCATAAAAAATTCCCTGAGTCAGCTGTTAGACCTTCTAAATTAATTATTATAGGACCACATTAAGAACACATTACATTTAGTGATAACATGAATCTTTCGCCTTGCAACTTCATTAACTTTCTATACACACATATTATGACAAGTTAGCTTGACCATGTCATCATCAACATTTTTTTTAGACATCCTCAACTTGAATTCTCAGAATAACAATTCTTCTAAGAGATATAACAAGTTTACTAGAAGATGCCTTTGTAAACTCTATCTGAGAATAGACATCACCAAAACTTACATAATTTCTTTCAGACTTAACATTTCTTCACCCAACATTAAATCCATATACTAGATACTCATAAGCATCTCCCATAATCTTAGATAATGAGAATACTCAACTAGCCATCCGTACTAACTTGATCTTTCTATTGTTCTTCTGTCAGATACCACAAAATATTGCTATATTGACATCAATGACAAATGCAGTCATGAATGTAACATATCATCACAGTAACATATCTACAATACTCCCCCATAGGAATATCATAGGCATTCATTTTTCCAACATTAATATAGTACAATAAATGGAAGAAAAGAAAATTATTGTAGCAATGATATGAAACTACATATCTTTTATGTATGGTGGTCCAAATACCTTCAAAGTCATTTCAAAAAGATGATCATAGAAAACATCATTTCCTACAAAAACATCATGGGATTATCATTCCAAAATGATTTATGTACAAATAAACTACAAGTACACTATAAATAATAACAATTTTAAAGCACCTAAAATCTTTCATAATTTTAATAGAAACATAGTTTTCTTATTCAGCAACAATGTCCTTAAAAATGAACTAGTACTAGTCACACAAGCTACTCTAGGAAATGGTTCAACTTCAGTAGTACATGTCTCTATTATTTTATCATTTAAAGGTCTATTTATGAGTGTAGAAAATAGGTCCATGAGTATAAAATCCATCCATAAAAAAAAACAATGCACTATTAGCACATTACAAAATATAGGAAAATAAGGTTTTACCAGTTTTACTTTGCATAGTCAAAGATGTTTGCAAGCTCCTTGTTTCTAACAATGCACTTAGCCATATTGGAGCGATGACTGAAAGAGCCATCCACACTTCATCATGAGTTGCAATGGATAAAGATCAAATGGGATACTAACTAGAAGCATCCAAAAATGAAAATTAAGTGCTATAATGTTGATGGAAACAAACAATGTTGCACTAGTAGGGCCACACTCTTTTGTTATTGATATATTGTTTTACAATGTGTACAATTGTTTCATTCTTTCTTCTCATAGGAGTTGTTTTTTGGACTTTGTAGCATAAATCAAACTGTGATTTTCAAGGACATCCAAAGGAGCAAGCCACATTATTAGCAAAGACATTTGTAACATTTTTTATTTCCATTTGCAATAGATAAAGATCAAAATTTAAGTGTTATAATGTTGTAAAGAGAAAGTGTTACTTACATGAAGGTTGTGTGCTACAACCCTCACTGTATTGACCACACGGTCTTGCATGTGTCACAAAATTTTGTAGAAGAACACATAATATTTTAGATCATGATTCATAAGATACTATAAAATATAAATATCTAATGAAATTTAATTATTGCTTAAGATTAATTACTACTTACCTTCAAATAATTGACTCTAATTATCACTTCTTCTTTCAATGCCTTTGTCTCCTTAGTTATGTTTCTCTCATGGATAATGTGAAGAATTTCATCACTATATTTTTGTATGAGTTTATTGGCCATGAATATGGGGTTGGCACTATGGGTGATGTCATCTATAAATGACACCTATGTTTTAGATTGTATTTGATCTATTGTCATTTTCACTTTTCCCTATTAATAAGTATCACGTTGTATCAGTAAAATTCCATCAAAATAACTCCAAAGTCATAAAGAAAAGAACATAATAATACAAAATTTGTTTCTATATAATTTATAAAATTACAATAATTAAGGTTTACCTTTGCTAAAGAAGGTGTGTGAGCTAGTACATCCCTGCCTATGCATTATGGTGTATCCATGTCACCCTATGAAAGAGATTAGTAATTCTTATAAATCAATAGGGAAATGAAAGTAATAGACTTACCAAAAAAATAAATTAATAAAATAGTAGATTGTATATTGAAGTCAATATTAATCGGAGGCAATTGGTTTAAATGTTATACTTACCAGTCCCATGATAGGGAATTTTTTTGTATCTACACGATTCAAATTGTAATTTATCAAAAGCTCTTCCCCTGCAGTTATTGATTTTATCACACATACAAAAAAATGATTTTCGTCATGTGCTTGAAATATATAATTTGACCACTTATTAGTTGACATAGGTCGAGAACTATTTATAAATCCTACAATATTCCATGATGTCTTTGGCCTTCCATCAATATACTACAAATTATATAGAAGTCAAAAATTACATGATGCATTCACCAAAATCATTCTATATTTTTTTAATTTTGTACCTCTACTTTATGTGTGATAGATATGCAATATGATTGTATATAATCCATGATAGTAGAGTTCAACACATAATAACTTAATTATAAAAACATAGAAGTCAAACAAATTTCTATAAATAAATCATAACACCATCATACTTGACATTTATCATACATTGACAAACATTTCATTGATCATGTCATTTATCATCGTCTTCATCCATGTCATCATCATCATCACCATTATCCTACTTGTCACTTTGATCATCGTCCTCACTACTGCCATATTCATTGTCATCATCATCATCTTCATCACCATTATCATGACCATCATTGCCTTGATCATCACCATCTTCATTAGCATGATCATGATCTTCATCATCATCATCATCATTAGCATCACTAGTATCATTGTCTATAGTCATTCATGATTATCATTTACTTAATCTTCTGATTCTTCAATATCTTCTTCTTCCATCACATTATACTTTATCGACCTTCCTCTTGGATCATGCCCAACGATAAATGACCAACCTAGTTTATGTGAAACACCAAAGTAAAACACTTAAATCTCACATTGCCTTGGAAGAACATAGGGATCATCTCCAACTAGCTCAAATGACCTTGCATTAATCATTATAAATTTGCTATCATGTTCAATAACAATCCTATCAATATCATTTCAATTTAGTTGTAGCTTGTATCATTTGATGATAAATAGAACTAATTTGAATGAATTAAAGTCACACTCAAGTATATCATCCAAAATTCTATATTATTGATTTTTAGATTGTTGAGGATGTATGTCATTTCTAGATGAAATATTGATGACCTCAAAGACTGCACTTATCCTAGAATCACAAGTTTTCTTCATTTCATCTAATTTTTTAATGTAAAATTTATGGCCATGGTAGTAGATAGCTTTATGGTGTTTGATCTATAATTATTCAAACATGTCAAGATTATTTGCATTGATTTGTGAGTTGATATTAAACTTATGGCTCATAATTAGTAATCTACCTTTCTATCTCTTAAGCCATATGCTAGATCAAGTACCATTGGCATAACATTGGGATCTCCATTATGATGAGCTTCTTTAACCAATGATGCAACGCTATTCCCATGTTAATGAGAAACCATTTTCTTAAGACTATTGAATTCATACCATCATCCAATCAAGATTGTTTGCAATATAACAATGTAGTGCATTCCACTCACGACCAACTATAAAGAAAATAATTAGACCAATTAGAAATAATTTATATTGATGATGGATAATAATTAACTACAATAACATCTTATAATTATCTCTTTGTCATCAATATATCTTTCCCTATCAGGTACTTCCCTTTGAATTTGTTAATAGCTTGTTGGGATCCCAAATGCGATCTACACAAATATTTTTCACAAAATTCAGAAGATATTCACTAATGTAGACCATGGTCTAGTGTACCATATATCCCTCTACCATAGAACCCTCAGGACGTGCTCTTTGTTGAACCAAGCCCTTTATATATTTCAAGTGGCTCTCAACCATCCACATTGACCTAGTTTGTATAGGTCCACACAATTCAACCTACTCAACTTGATGTATGAGGTAGTGTTCTTGAGCATGTAAAAAATTTGAAGGTAGACACTTTTGCATTCACACATAAACTTTGGAATTTTTCTCTTCCAATACTTTATATCTTTTTATCAATTTATTTAGATGATAATTTCCTAAAAGTGATTCAACACACAAGAAAATATAAATGAAATTTCAGATAAAAATATACAATAGATGACATAAAATGTAAAGCAAGTCATAAATATTATATATATATATATAGAAAAATTAAGAAATTACACTTCTAACCTCATATATTTTCCAAGATCATATATAACTTGTTTAATACTATTTTTAAAATAGTGTAGGACGTACTAAAATAATTAAAAAATAATATTTTCAGTATCTTATGAAATAATACAATAGGTAGTATGTGCAATTATACAAATATATTGTAAATAGAGAACATGACTTACCTTGACTAAGCTCTTCCAATCATGTGTTTTCAACCTTGGCCCAAATTCACCTTTCTTTGATACAAGACTACTCATATTTCCAAGAAATCCTATGGGAAATTTAATTTTTTAATAACTTCTTTTAATGCATCACTTTTATATTCTATTAATAACCAAGGAAGGGCACTCGTATTTATGCAGTCTCCATTGCTATTTGATTCAATGAAATATTTCAGTGCATGATTGGATTAATGAATGCCTTTATAAATTTTGGTATTTTTTCTCTATCATGCATTCCATCCAATATTTTCCATAGTGTCTCTATTACATTCTTTACAATCTATATAGCATCAAACAAATGCACGATTGGGAGATCCTTATAGTACGATAACCTAATAAATTGACTTGTAGAATAAATTTTTATTCCTCTAGGAATTTGGTCATTAATGCCTTGATGACCTTCACGAGCATCAATTACATCATTGCTAAATAAAAGATAATATCAAAATGTAAATTTCAAACTTTGCACCACAAACTAGACATTACTTTAGCGATTTCATCAATCATATTCCAACTTCCATAAACAAGGTGTCATTCTTCATGGCCTTGATCTTGTCTCTTTCTTTCCATTAACAATGTGTTTTTAAGTAGTTTGATACTTATTATTATTATAGATAAAGTTCCTAAACTCATGAAACATTCTCTTTCCTAAACTTCTTGAATGATGAGATTTCATCTTTGGACCGCAAACTAGACATGAAATTTGTTTCTTTGTTTGAAGACCTAAAAGATCATGTATAATTGGATCATGTACAATTATTATGCATAACTTAAGCATACCACAATAGTGTTTAAGCACTATAATAGACAAAAAAATATGTGACCTTAACAATATAACATACCACAAAAATGAGTTAGCCCAAGGGCATCATGTATTGTCCATACAAAAATTGTAGGAAAATTGAAATTGTCTTTGTCCTATTGGTCTAGAGATGTCACACATAATGACCCCATTCCATAACTTCAAAAAGTTTTTAATAAGGGGCTCAATATACATATTCATATCTTTAGCTTGGTACTTACCTAGTAATTGAATGAACATAAATATTACATAATTATTATGACCATTTTAGACATTGTTTATAAATTAATTTAGATAACTATTAAATGAAAAAAAATACCTGGCACAATCATTGAAGACATTATGTGCTCCCTCTTTATGGACATCCAAGGAGGAATGTTATTGTTAATAATAAAAATAAGCTACACCAAGTAAACATATCTCATATCTCCAAATGGATTGACACCATCCACTACTAATGAAAGCTAAAGATTTCAAGGTTCTTTTTTAAAGTGTGTATATGTTTTTTCTATCTCTTTAAATATAGAACCATCTATAGAAAATCACATAATTTTATCTTGACTTCTATTGCATGCATGGTAATCTATAAATTGTGCCAAACTAGTGCACCTAAATAATAGTTCAAGATGTGGAATAATGAGAATGTATCAAAGAACCTTGTGAGCCACCTTTTTTGTTATTTGATCTGACCGATATCTACTAATACTAAAATCAGAACATTTTGTTTCAAATTCATATTATTTATTATATAGAATGTGATCATTTGGATATGAATGTATTATCTAATACTTCATTCCAATTTGATTCATAACGGTAGATAGTTCTCGGTATGAATGAGCTGGAATGGTTGATGGTGGTAACAAAAACTCACTTATCAACCTATGACAAAAAATATGAATTGTTACTATTATGAATGGTGATAATATGCTAACATTGAAGATGACAAAAATCACATACCTTAGCATATGTGACATTGCTACATTGGATAAACCATTCATAACCTTCAAGCTCACTAACAACACTATAGCAAAGAGAAGAGTTGTTTGGGAGCCTTGGTATAGGGGCTTATGTTCCTTGTCAAGTATAGATATATCAAGACCATCTTCATCATCATTATCAAATGTGCTAGTACCATCACCATGAGAATCTTTATTTGTTGTGCCAATACCATCTTCTTCAATCATATCCTCTAGCACATTATCATCTTCTTCCATGGGAGTGTTAGACTTAGTTTGGATATTCACATCTCCATGTTCCTCCAATTGTAAATCCACATCCACAATTCAATGAAAATCATGGCCCCCTCCAACATAACCATGTTGCTTACAATGACTCTGGGTTGTGTGATTAGAATTCTTCGATTCTTTAAGCCCTTACACTTTTTGCAAGGACAATTTACATTTAGCAAATTTTCTTTAGCACCAAGACCACAATCTAGCTATTTTCTCATTATTTTGTTCTAGGTTCATATTGCAAGGAGTGGTCTTTCTTCACAAGAAAATATATCTACAAAATTATTGGACATGTTGCACTTAATGTTTATATCTGCACATATGGTTTTGAACGAAAAAATTGGTGTAATTAATGTATATATCTGCAAAAATGTTGGACATGTTTTCCTTAATCTTTATATCTACACATATGCTTTTGAAAGAAATATTTGGTCTAATTAATGTGTATATCTACAAAAATATTAGATATGTTTTACTTAATGTTTATATCTATGCATACAATTTTGAAAGAAAAATTTGGTCACCTCGCTCAAATTCACCTATATTATAATCATGAAAGGTTGACCACTTAAAATGATCTTTGTTAATATCCTCCTTTGTGTCACTTCATTCTTAAATCTTCTTGAAGATGTAAATTCTTTAATATGTTTTATTTCCCTGGTTTCTGGACTTCATCACTAAAACACCTAATTCTTGGTTTTTGAGTGTTTTGGTGTTCAATAATGGAAAACATTTTTTTTTCACCATAGACGTGCATTTCCTACCATTCCTAAGGGTTTTGTATTAGTTGGTGTCCATTAGGATAAAAAAAAAAGCAAAAAGTTGTCATATTTGACAAGAAATTGCAAATCTGCAAAAATGTAATTTTGGAAAAGTTGTCAAAAATGTAATTTTGGCCTCCCAACATTCATAACCATAGAAGAAGGTATTTAAGACTCATTGTGTCCATTTCATAATTGACCATCAAGTTGTACAAAAGAATCAACATTTTATGAAGGGAAAATCCTATTTTCTAGAGCAACTTTGTTTTGTATGGCTCTATACAGATTGGTATGGATAGATGATGCACATGTGAAGTTGGATGCCTATGTTACCTTTCATTTTTAATTTATTTGGTTTAATTTGATTGAGTTTTGAGGTAGTTATAGAAAATTTCCTGAATGCGGGTTTGAAACCCTCATTTCAAGGGTTTGAAACCAAGAAAAAGCCATAACTTGTAGTTTCACCATTGGAAATTGATGCCCTTCAGTGAAATACAAGTAGGTAGGATACATTTAGAGACTTCAAAGGCTCAACATAGTAAAATATCATTAGCCACTTAAAACTTGATGCCCTAGGCTAAATATGACTATGTATTTAGCTTTAGAATGTGTTGCTTGAGAAAGTAATCAACAAGGGAAGATTGTGGGTCAGATTTTCTAGATGGAACAGTTCATTCTTGGTCTATAGGAGGTCACAAAACCAATAGACTAGTTTTATGGACCCAATGGATCTAGTTTTAGCAAGCCCTAGCCTAATTTCTAACCTATAAAATTAAATCCAGAAAATCTTATAATTGGAAGCAATTATAGTTTGGACTGTAGCAAGAATTATCAAAATAACTCATATTTGGAGAGTTGTTCCCTATAAAATAGGATCTAGAAAATCCTATAAATATGTTAAACAAAATGTGTGTGTGTGTGAGAGAGAGTGGGTGAGTGAGAGAGGGAGAGAGATAGAGAGTAATATATTATCTTGTGTATAATGATTTTTACAATTTTATGTTTGGTTCTTTCTAAATTTCTATCAAGAAGATGGGCCTTAGAGATTATTGTCTATTAGAAAGATTTTTTTTTTTTTTTTTGGTCTTAAAGTAGTTGTATTAGATCCTAAGCTCTCTTTTTCTAGAAATGTTCAACAACCTCAAAATAGCTGTATTTGATCCCAAGCTCTCTTTTTGTAGAACTATTCAACAACCTCAAAGTGAACATTCAAGGTAGTTAAGAAGGAGGTATGATGTCTATGTATGTTATGTATCAAAAAATAATCTAAGCTATTGATCACCACTAATTTGATTGGAGAGTGCAAGAGCTTGTTGCATCGCACAGAGGATACTTATCACTCTAAAATGTAGATCCTAAACAAGAATTGACATAAAATGATAAGATAGGGTGAGAATAAAAAATGACATAATACTCTAAGCTAGCCTTATTGTAAAGAAGGCTAAGAACTAAAATTGAATAGAGTATCTCATGCTCCAAGTAACTTGTGTTGCTTTTGATCTAAGCTAAGTACTTGAATTTAACCCTTAGCTAAGTTATTCAAAGAATGTAATAATAATGGAAAAGATAAACAACATTTAAAGCCTTAAACAAAAGCACAACCCTATAAAATAAGCATAGTATGCCACAATCCTTTCATTGTTGAAATGAGAAGAAAGCAATAAGATACTATACAAATAACAATATTTACATAATTTCTTCTGTTTATCCACAAATTCTTAAAAGATAATGCAAATACTCTCCCATACTTCTCATTCATCTCTCTACTATTAGAATCACTACAAATATGATATAATTCTAAATATTGAATTATTCTTCAATTGAAAGAGTCTCAAACACAATTCAATTTAAGAAGCTTCACAATTAGCATTATAAGAGATAGAGTCATGACAACAAGAACTCCTCACTTGACATAGATTCTTCATATAATCATGATGAGATTAATATTAGAAAAGCTTTGAATCAAGCATGATCAATTATTAAAATGATACAAATTTCACAAAAAATCAATGTTTGGGTGAATCATAAGCTTAACATAATATTGGAAATAGCATATTGATGCCCATCAAAATAAAACATGGTTTGATATTGTCTACTATATTGTTTTTCATATCTTCTACATACTTTCATTCTGTAGTTGTTGCCAGTTGACTTTTTATTGTATATGCATTTTTTTCTAATGAAACATGCATTACTATTAAAAATGATTTTCAAAAATATAAATATATCACCTAAAAAGGTGAGTAAAGCTAGGCATTGATATAGTAGGAGAGAACCTTAATCATCATATCAAAAGAGAGAAACAAATCTGATAAGTAGCAAGAGCTAAAGCACCAGTAGTAGAAGATGAATCAATTTCATCTAGCTGTCAACTAAAGTAATTTATAAAAAAATCAATTTAGAATATGATCTTGGGGATTTATTTACTTAGCATCAATATCTTCAAGAATAATTTTTAAAAAACTCTTCTTTATATGTACAAAACTTTCCTATGGATAGCCATAAAAAAAATCAAGTATATTGATAGGTAGAGTGGAAGAACTTAGAGAATACCAATGATCCATGAGTCAAAGAGAAAGGAGGTGTATTGGTGATTAAAATGATGAATGAGAAACATGAGAAACCAACTGAGCTTGTGGGGATTATTAGGAATAGGATCACCAAAGTCTAAAGGGAGAAGAGAAGAAATCTAATTTGAAGTTTATGAGGCAAAGGCAATGGAGGAGAAGCATTTGAATTAGTATAATTGTCATTTATTAGTAAGGTAAATAATGATACATCCATGAAGAAAATATTTGAAATAAGTTGAGGAAAATGCATTAAAAGATGTGCAAGGGAAAGCAAGAGTTAACTTGTATGTAAAAAAAACAAAATCTTTAAAAAAAAAATAGTTGTCATTGTAGACCAGTCATATCTAAAGATCACTATTTCCCTCAAAAATATCTCCTGAGGTCAACCTTTAAATGGATCAAAAAAACATGATCAAATTTGAGCATAGTATAGAAAAATTTGTATGAAATGAAATCCACCTTTATGAAAATCTTCACATCCTTTATGAAACTAATGTTGGGTCTTGTTCTCAATCAACTGAACCAATAACTTCAATTGCTAGTGGGTATGTGCAGGATCATGGTCAACCAAGCTATGCTCTTAAGTGGCAATAAAAAATCAGAAAATTAGGGTTATGTCAACTTGACATGCAATTTTCTACTTGTTATTAACTTTATATCAAAAAGTTGAGACAAAATAATCTCTAGAAAATTAAATCTAGTTTCTAAACTACTAGGACTTATCTCAAAAAAATAAAAATTGATTGGTCAAAATTTTGAATTTTATTGCAATATTACAAAAATTTGACAACAAAAATATGTAGAAGTATGTCTAACCACCTTAATCAAAATCAAATGATAATAATTTTTAATAATATTTTAGATATAAGTAGTAGACTCATGCCTGGGTATGACACATATTTTTGGGTATTTTTATTCTAAATAAATAATAATTAATTAATTTTTGACTTTAGTATTTTTGGAATTAAAAAAATCTTGTGTTTGACCACCTTAACTAATTCAAAACTCAGCAAAATTCAACTTTTCATTTTTTTCCTTATAGTAGAAGAAACATACAATGTGATGCATCTTTTGGATTTAAAAAATGTTGTACCGTTTGAAAGTTATAGTAGCTTTTCAAGTAGTGTCAGTCAACACTTTATACGTAACTCCATTAGAAATAAGTAATAATTATTTACTAAACTCATAATTTGTCAAACCTTACATTTATGGAAAATAAGAACATTCTTAAAAAACCCTTTTTCTTTCATCAAATTTTGGTGAAAATAAAGTTATCAGCTGCATGTTTGAAGTAAAAACCACATAAAAACAAGTCAAAAGCACATTTTAAGGATATTTTTAAAGTTGACCATATAGGTTTGGCATCAAAAAATATAGTACACCTTATAAAGATATTAATTGTTTTCATTTAGTATCAGGGTGGGTGGGAAAAAAGTTGGAACAAATTTTGAAATGGTTTGAGATATTTCATAACTACAAATTTTTTAGATCAGCACTTTTTGGTACACCATGATCCTACACATACCCTAGTAATAAAATTATTGGATATGGCCCATTGTTTCTATAGGCAACTAGAACCAAATATGCATATGGCTCATGTAATTTGTTGTAAAAGATATGCATTAATAGAATCAAATATGATTCAAGTATTTTCAGCCTGTTTGCAGAAACTACTGGATTTTTTTGTGAGATAAATTACCAACATGGATATCTCTAATATATTTATTTAAACAATTGAGATTGCTTCGCAATCATCTTAGCTATTCATAGGTTATTTTAGCAAATGCTAGTGTTATTCTTCTAGTCACCGAAGTTTGATTTTTTTTTTCATGTTATCATTTTTTTATACATTTATCTATGAAGGAATGAGTTATTATTTAATCATATTTATATTATTAATTTATTAACTTATATAGTTATTCATTTAGTTAAATCATATTTTCTTATTTATTCAAATGTTGTTAATTGTTTGTTTTAGTAAATAGAATTTTATTTTTCATTTCATTAACTAATTTATTTAAAGAATCTTTCATATATGATTATGATATTGATCATGTTGATTGAAACCATGGTAGATGATTATAGTATAATCCACACATTAATGAAGTTCCCATCCTTGTTCATGACACTCAAGTGACTTCATTTTTTCCAAAATCTTATCGTTAATAAGTAAACTCAAAATAATCTCAATACCCAATCTCTAGCAATCTATAATCACAAATATAGACAGTAAAATCACTTTCTATTGTGTGAAAATTGAGTTTCATACCTCTTACATAGTTCTAGGTGTCTTGGGTGCCTCTTCAAACAATTCTTGAGACTCAATAGCTTCCTTGTACATAGGTGTATCTTAAAAGTCTGTTGAACCAAAATTGTATGTCTTGATTGCTACTCCACAAGAAACAATCTATAGAAAGAAGAGATCAATATCATTCATTATTGAACACGCATCATGATCCCACAAATCTATAGGCATATTTAAAGAGCACAAGAAAATTATATTTCTTGAAATCCTTCTACCATTAAACACAGATGAAATCTTTCTAAACTTTGAGCTTCTTGTAGATCACAAGATAAATTTCTTCAAATGCCTCCTTCCCAAACAGCAACACCATCATCGAAGGGGCACTACACTACTAAAGTAGAGAAATGGGGGTTCCCTAAAACTATCTGGGGTGTTTTTTGTGCATCTTGTGGTAGAAAAGTTATGCATTGAACTTGATTCTCACTATCCTGATGCTACCCAGCTTAAAACTTTATACACACAGTCTCACGATCTCAAATCCTAACCACCAAAAGATTTTATGATCTTGCTAGGCACAACCCTAGGAATTTTAAAATCCCCTCCACCCCCCCCAGAATCAAAAGTCCTCCCCTATCTCCAAGTTTAGTTCCTCAGAATGCAGAACTCCAAAGTTCCCAAACCTAAAAATTAGCTCTAGACCAAAATTTTAAAATTTTGAAATAAATCACCTGTGCTTCTTTTTTTTTGCTTATGAGCCCAATTTGGTCAAAATTTTGACCAAAGTAGGCTCATAAAAAAAAAGGAATTGAACAAGACAAAAAAAGACCTTGGTCAAAATTAAAGATCAAAAATTGACCTCAAATATAGTAGTGACAACAACACATTAGCAAATCAGCTCTAAAGAGCATGTTTGAAGACCCCTCCAAGCTATGGCATCTTGGTTATGCTAGTTTGAATTTATTGTCCAATAAAAGAATGGTAGATGGTTTGCCTAATATTGTAGAGTCCTATGACAAGTGTGAGGCTTATATTTTGGATAAGAAACATAGGCTTCCCTTTAATTCTCATAATTCTAGAAGTGAAAGGGAACCATTAGAGTTGGTGCATACTAATTTAGTTGGTCCTACGCAAACCACTTCTATTGAGGGGACTACATATTCATGACATTCTTATATGATTTCAGTCATAGGACATGGGTGTATTTTTTGAAAAATAAATCTGATGTATTTGATAATTTTTTAGAGTTTAAAGCCCACATTGAGAAAGAATGTGGACATTATGTCAAGGTCCTAAGGTTAGATAAAGGGGCAAATATACCTCCAATTATTTTTTAAATTTTTGAAGGAAAAATGAGAACAAGAAGGAGCTTACAGTCAGCTATACTTCACATAAAAATAGAGTGCTTGAGAGGAAGAATAGGACCATTTTTTTAGATGGCAAGGAGCATGATGAAAGAAAAGGGACTCCTAACTCAATATTGGGGAGATTTTGTAGCAATAGCAATATATTTGATAAATAGGTGTCTAACAAAGACACTATGTGACAAGATTCCTCTTGAGGAATGGGGAAAGCATAGATGGACGGTTGAGCACTTCAGAGTGTTTGAGTGTGTAGCTTATGCATACGTGCCAAATGAGAAAAGGAAAAAATTGGACTAAAAGGGTGTGAAGTGCATCTTCACTAGTTATAGTCCAGAATCAAAAGCATATAGATTGTATAACTTGGTCACCAAGAAGATCATTATTTCAAGAGAGGTGGAGTTTATTGAAAATCAATCATGGGATGGCTCAATGGATAAATATTCAAGCATTTCAAGTAAAGTTCCAATTATTCATGAAGAAGATGAGATTGATGATCAACATCATGAAGGAGAAGAAAATATAGATAGCTCCAGACAACTCTTGAATGCTCCTAAAAAAAATAGGGAGAAAGGAAAGAAGTTACAGACAGCCAAAGAATCAACTTTAAGTATCTTGACACAGGGAGGAAAGAGATAACCAAGGCTAAAGGTGCACCTAGCTATTTCAAACCATGTGCAAGAGTTGACACAGTGGAAAAAAACATCAATCACAAACAACTTGAGAGATAGAGGAAGAAAATGCCTTCATTCATATATCCATAAAATGATCAGTTACATGAGTTGTAAGACCTTTTGGGTCATGGGCACATTTATTAATTCAATTACAATCTTCAATGATCAAACTTCACATTCTTTTCACTCTCTAAGAATGATGATACCTTTTCTCCTCTAAATCGATCCCTAAAACTCTACCAAAGTCCTTCTTAAGTACATGCACAACCATAAGTCAACCTATTGCAAATACAACCAAATAAACTCTAATATTGAATGTTAGGATAAGCCACTAGTTGGACCACAATAAATACCTATCAAAAAATTAAATGCAAAGGTCAACCTCAATAGGAAACTACACACAGAAAACTTGACAAATGAAGACTCCAAGAAAAATTGACACTTAGTATCCAAACAAGCTCAATAGCCAGAGGAACTTAGCATCCAAACAAATCTTGGCAACCATAGGAACTTGACATCTAAATATGACTTGGCAACCAAAGAAATCTCGAAAATAAAAGAAAGCTCAGCAACCAAAGAACACTCGAAAGTAAAAATGAACTTAGCATCAACCAAGAAGCTCTACATGCACTAAATTCTTGTCAATAACTAGAAACTTGGCAATGCAAGACATTGCAACTCAATAGAAACTAAGAAAGAAAGAAAATATCTAGGATAGTAGTGCAACGTAGGATGCATTGCATTAGACAACTTGAGCAAAATACTTCTTATCTGCAATAATATAAAAAGGAAATTGAAATGCAACACTATCTATGAAACACTTGAGCAAAAGTAGTATTAATTAGACAAATTAGAAGAATGTCAAACACAATCTCCATGAGAGAGGCCAAAGAGGAAATGGCATGACCTATGCTAAACAACGTACACATGTGATCAACATAGTAAAATGTATTTCTAACAAAGAAGGAAAAATTATTATTTTTTAACATGTTCTAAATAATTTATACTAACATATTGTGAGTATGATCTTAAAATTAATCATGCTTAATAACTCACAACATTATGTAGAAGATCATGTGATTGAAGAACCCATTGTGATGGTTCCAGTTACTTCTATCGTGGTTCAAGGTCCTTTTTGTTGTTGTTTATGGTGTTACCAAAGCTCCTTTCCTTGATCCAGGTTGCAATGTCATGTCCACTCTTCCTATTTTTGTTTCAATGGGGGATGTGTGTCTTCCTTTCTTGTCTCTTGCTTGGAGGTTCCTCTTTATCATATGGTTTTGGTCGCAACTTTTGTTGGTGTGGTTGTCCCTGTTGTTGCTAAGATTTAAACTCTGCAAGCATGTATATTCCATCTCTAAATTAGTATGTTGTGCCAAGGCTCATTGAACAAATCATAGATCAAAATAATATTTAATAGAGGTTAATTGAAATCATATCACAAAAATTAATCAGAATGCAATGCTCTTATTTTAGTACTTAACCAATGGAGAAAGTGGTATCAATCATTGTCATTTCATCTTTGTTTGAAATCCTCCCCTTCTTGTCCACCATAAAAATGCAAGGTGTTTTATAGCCAACAATGGAATATATCTTAGATTGTTTGTGAGGAAGCCTACTCGATCCAATGCATAAGAAGAAATGCCTTCCAATGCTGACAAGCATTTTAGGCCCTTTTGTTCTAATTGTTTAGTGCTACAAAAAACTGAAAAGCTTCTGGTCTCAAGAATAAAAGATAATTGATGATAGAAAGAGGAATTCCAAAACTTGTTTGGTGTATAAGTCAGGATTGTAATGGGTAACTTAGATGCTAATGATTTATGATAACTCCCAACATATATGATTTGCATGTCTTTTGAAGTAAACTACAACTACTGCAAGTTCTTCCCTAATGTTTCCAATTTTTCATGAGTATAGTCATGATTTATTGAATTGATGATGAAGATGAGGGGATTTTGTGGTTTAAGTGATGATGAATGGAAGGGGTGTTGATGAGAATCAAGAATAAAGCCTTCCTCATCAATATTTCTAATCATCTTAATAGATCTAATCTTTCCAAATAGCTAAGATTGCCAAAATGGTCTAGAAGTTTTCTTAAGCTATCACACTTTGAAAGATCTAGATATTTTAGTGCTACAAGGCAATAGAAATCATTGCACAATTGCTCTAGTTTACTGATAATTTTAATGTTTCTAGTGAGCCAAGTTCCCTAAAACCTAGAGGCAACCATAACAACCTCTTGTAATTACTCAGTTATATTTTTTCTAGTCCTACCAGGTAGTGAAAGTCATTACATAGTTCTTTTAAGCTCTCACCCCCTATTAAGTCTAAATGAAGATGACCAATTTTAGTGATCCCATGGATTCTACATCTGATGAACTTGAGCAAATTTTAAATTTGAAAGGTTTTGCAATGACAATTATGAAGGTTGTTTCATAACTCAAACTACTAAAGAGAAAAGTGGCAATCTATTAGCAAAGATAAAGTGTAGATTTATGAAGGCTTCGATGGATAGATTTATGACTATATAGAGGACTATGCTTTCTCTATGGACAAATTTGTGAGTATATCAAGGATTATGGAAGGACTATAAATTGTGAAATTATAAATGTTACCTACTTTCTCCATTAAGCATTGCATGTGATATAGACTTTACAATCCTCTAATTCCTCCTTGTAATATTATTCAACATAAGTAAATGGGTTTGACTATGGCATGTTTCTGCATTGTTTGAAACTAAGAGATTCACAGAGTTCGTTATCATGCAATCATAGGTTAATGTTGAGCTTCACTTGGTTTTGAGAATATTTTAATATCCTCTACTAATGAACACCAACCACATGAAGGTGGAAGTTCATTTGGCCCCACAACACCCCTCCCCGACATCTAAAATTCATTCATTCTATTAATAAAATGTAACATTCCTTAATTATCTTACGATAACATTCATTAACACAATAGTTTGATTAGAACATTCAATAAAACATATATACATAAACATTATGTCATTATCAAATAAGATGCATACATTCACATGAATCATTTCTTATTTCTTTTTTTGTCATTCCCTATATTTTTGTAGAGGCATATCCATGTTGTCATCAATATTTCTTCTCACCCATGGACATGCACTCACTGTGCTTTGCAAATTTTGGTACTTTTAAATAATAAATAAAAGGGTTAAATTTAAAATTAATACTTAAAATATTTTAAATAACATTGAAGCACTCTTTACCTTGTCCAACCACATCATCTTGCCCACCAGTTGGCTTGTACCTCAACACGCTCATCAGGAACAACCTCTGCATCCCTGCAACTAAAATACAAGATGTTTTCTTAATCCAAACACATTATAGTTAAATTTGTATTACCACACCAAATTAAATTTAAAAATGTTTACTTGTATATACATTGATATTATTCGTCATCCATCTCATCATCAGGATCATCATCATTGTCAACATTGGCAACACCACTATCCTTTTCATAATCGTCATTGTCATCATTACCATCATCATTCTCATCATCCTCATGATCATGATCAATAGAAGCATCATCATCATAATCAGTAGCAACATCATTCGCTTTAGGAGCATCATCAAATAACTCTCAATCATGATCCACTTCTTCCTCTTCCTTGGTATCTTCTTCTTCCATCGCATTATACTTTATTGGCCTTCCCCTTGGATCATGTCTAACAAAAAATGACCAACCCTTTTTATGTGGAACCTCTAAGTTAAATACCTACTCACATTGGCTTGGAAGAACATAGAGCTCATCCCCAACTGGCTCAAACAAACTTGTCTTAATCATTTGAAATTCATTCTCATGCTCAATAATAGTTTTATTAGGATCATTTTGATTGAGTCATAGTCTGTAACATTTGAGAACGAAGAGAACTAAGTTGAAGGAATTAAAGAAACAGTCAAGTACATTAACCAAAATTCCATAGTATCAAAATTGATAGTGTTGAGGATGTAATTCATTTCTAGATAAAATAATGGTTACCTGGAAGACTGCACTTATCCCAGAATCAAAAAAATTTTTTGTGCCATCTAAATATTTGATGCAAAATTTATAACCATTTCAAAACATAGTCTTGTGGCATTTCAGCTACAATAATGTCAAAAATGTATAAATTATTCCATTACAAGTTCAAAAACATATGTTGATTAACAAATTTATAAGTACCTGGAGATCTCTTAAACCATGCATGTTAAATCTATTTCGTTTTATGTAACATTGGGATCTCCATTAAAATGAGTTTGTTTAACCAATGAAGAAATGGATTCCCATTTTAATCCATGATCAGAATGTTGACATCATTTAATCCATACCATCATCCAATCTTGATTGTTTGTAATAAACAAATGTATTGCATCCCACTCTTTGGTAGTTGTACAAAAGTAAATAGACGTCTTAGAACAGATTTATTTTGAACATTAAGGATTATTTAACTACAATGTCATCTCATAATTTATTAACTTTCACTTTCCTAAATCTTCCTTTCCCCACCAAGTACTTCCTTTCAATTTTTTTAATGGAGTCCCATATGCAATTTATATGGGCCTTTTCTACAAGATTAGAAAGATATTGAGAAACATACACCATCATATAGTATGCCATATATCCCTCAATCATATAACCCTTGGGACATGCTCTTTGTTGAACAAAACCCTTAAAAAATTTCAAGTGTCGCTCAACCATCCACATTGGTCTAGGTTGTATAGGTGCACACAATTTAATCTCCTCAACTTGGTGTATGAGGTAGTGTTCTTGTGCATTGAAAAAAGTTTAAGGTAAACACTTTTTCATTTCACACATTAATAGAGGAATTCTTTTCTTCCAATGTTTTATATCTTCTTTATGGATTTCTTTAGATGACAACCACCTACAATGGATTCAAGACACAAAAACATATAAATACAAGACTTTATAATTTATTACTTGTTTGATATATTGAACAAATATCATTTCTTACCTTGTGTATTTTCCAAGATCATATATCACTTGTTTGATATTATTGTCAAAGTTGTTTGGGAGTGATAGGGTTAGCACATACTACAACAATTATCAACTGATCATTTCATTCTTTTCTAATGTAATACATTAAAAATTGAATGCAGTTTCACAAATATATTGTAAATACAAAAAACCATGACTTACCTTGATGAATGTATGCCAATCATGCATTTTTAGCCTTGGGCCAAATTCTCTTTTCCTTGTTATGACATTGCTTATATTTGTAGAAAATCCTATAGGAAATCTCATTTTTCATATGACTTCTTGTATGTCATTACTTTGCTACTATGTTAATAACCAAGCAAGGGCACTTGCATTAATCTAGTCTCCACTGCTATTTGATTCAATGATATTTTTCATTACATGATTGGAATCATGAATGTAACTAAAAATTTTGGCAAGTTTTCCTTTATCATGCTTTCCATCCAATATTTTCCACAGTGTCTCTATTGCATACTTTCCAATATGCATGGTATCAAACAAATACATAATTTTTAGTTTCTTGTAGTAGGGAAGCCTACTAAATTATTTGGGTTACAAATTTAGTCCCTTCAGAAGGTGGTCAGTATTGATGCCTTGACAACCTCAAATTCTATTATACTCCAACTACCATAGGTGAGGTGTCATTATTAGTGGCTTTGAAGTAGTCTCTTCTTTCCCATTGAAAATATATTTTTTGACACTTCAATACTTATGTTTTCTGCAAAGAAAGTGTCTATTCTCATCAAACAGTTGCTTTCTTAAATGTTTGGAATGACAAGATTTCATCTTTGCACCACACATTGGACATGCAAATTTTCCCTTTGTTTGAAGACCTACAAGATAATGATACAATTGGATTAAATATGTTCATTTTTGGAATTAGTATTATTGCATACAACTAGATATCAACATAACATACCATAGAAATGTGTCAACCCTGGGGCATCATGAATTGTCCACATAGGCATTGCATGGAATTGAAATATTTTTTGTTCAATTGATCTAGAGATATCATAGATAGTGAAACCATCCATAACACCAGAAACTCATTGATAAGAGGCACAATATATACATTCATATCTTTGACTTGGTACTTATCTAGTTGAATGAACAACATCAGATAATGATTGTGGTCATTTCACTCCAAGACTTATAATTACATGTAGGTAACAATAAAATAATTAAATACCTAGAACAATCATTTCCAAAATAATGTTCTCTCTCTTTATTAACATCAATGAAGGAATGTTATTGTTGATAACAAAAGTAGGCGAGACTGAGTAAACAGATCTCATCTCTCCATATCGATTGACACCGTCAGCTACCAAAGAAAGCCTAAGATTTCAAGGTTCTTCTTTAAAGTGTGGCCACTTTATCTTTATGTCCTTAAATATTACACCATCTATAGGCAGTTGAATAATGTCATCTCAATGTTCATGGTAATCCATAAATTGTGCCAAGCTGCTGCACCTAAATAATCATTTAACACACAGAATGGCAAAGAACCTTGAGAGGCATCTTTTTTGTCACTTGATCATCTCAATATCTTCTCATATGGAATTCAGGGCATTCTATTGCATTTTCATGTTCTTTATGATAAATTACATGATCTTGAGGACAAGCATCTATTGATTGATACTCCATTCCAATATGTTCCATAGTTGCACATAATTCTTAGTACAAGTGAGGGAGAACATTTGAAGGTGGTAACAAATAGTCACCTATATAAACAATCTTAATGGTACATATTTCACCTTTTATAGACTATAATGATGTATATCACAAACCTTAGCATACATGACATTGTTATTTTGGATAAACCATTCATAACCTTCAAATTTACCAACAACAATATAGTAGAGAGAAGAGTTGATTGGGATCCTTCGTAAAGGGTCATGCTTTCATTCTAATGTAAAGGTATATCATGGACGACCTCAATGTCATCCTCCTCGTCCTCCTCCTCCTCATCATCAAAAATAGTAGCATAACTAGCACCAAATGTGTCATGGATAAATGCATTCATACCATCATCTTCAAATGTTTTTTCTGATGCATGATCATCATCTTCCATAGAATCATGATCTTCTCCTTCAATACTCACACCTTCATGTTCCTCCATATTCACACCTCCATGTTCCTCTAAGATGTGTTGGTCCATATCATGTACTAGACTGGGGAGATTGACCTATATAAAAATGATGATAATCAAACCCCCATTTTGTGGTTCATAAGTATATTAATTAGGAAGACAATATAACAAACAACTTACCAATTGATGATAATGAAACCCTACTCAATGTGACCATTCTCCCAACAATGTATCATAGTTGTTTTGATTTTGATTCTTGTCTTTAAGCTGTTACAATGCTTACAAGGACAATAATATTTGTCATCACGTGGTCTTTGAAAGTTAGACAACAATCTAGCAACTGTCTCCCTATTTTGATCAAACTCCCTTGTATTATCTGACTTGATCCTTCTTCACATGAATAACTTATGCATGTAACCTTATTCAGTTGGTTGTAGTTGATGCTTATATCTACACATATGGTTTTGAAAGAATAATTTGGTGTAATTAATGTGTAAAACTGCAAAAACATTAGACATTTTGTACTTAATGTTTATATCTGCACATATGGTTTTGAAAGAAACATTTGGTGTAACTAATATATATATCTACAAAAATATTGGAAATATCATACGTAATGATTATATTTGTACATATGGTTTTGAAAGAAAAATTTGGTGTAATTAATGTGTATATATACAAAAATATTGGAGATGTTGTACTTAATGTTTATATCTGTAGATATAGTTTTGAAAGAAACATTTGATATTGAAATGATAGAAAGTTTTACAAAATTGATGTTTTACAAGAAAATGCACCTAAAGAACTGTTAGCTCAAAAGCAAGAACATGGTGTTGAAACAGTATAGAAAGTGCTTGACATGAGAGGTCGGCAAGTGTTGATCAATCTTGAAAACTTGAATGTTGAAATGAAAACTATCGAGGATCAAACACCTATGCCACAGTTACAACACAATGTGAAGTTGAAAGATATCAAGGACCAAACATCTATGCCCCTTGTCCTCTATCCCCTTCCTCTTTATTCCTCTTTTTTGTACCTCCTTGTCACTCCCTCCATTCTTCTTCCTGTTTTGTCCTTCTTGTTTTCTTGAACATTCAAGGAGTTGTTCACATGATCAGCTTGGAAATAGTATCTATATTTTCTTAAACCAACATATCCTAATAACTTAAATTTTGGCTTCTCAAATTTGTTCATTTGAAAAATTTTGTTGGTTTTTGTGTACATTCTTTAATTATCTGTTTTCTCCTTTAAAAGTTTGTGTGAATGGGATCTTTAAAGAAAACACACTTCTCACTAGATTCTTGCCCTCCAATTTATTGCATTTAAGATATTAAGATATTAGGATTTGTCATGATCACCTTGGAATTTGTCATGTATTGCATCTACATTTTCTTTGTCATTTCTTATAAGAGTGTTTCAAGGTTGGCAACCACTTCAACATCCTTTGCATTGTTTAGAGGTAATGTCATTGTGGAAGAGGCTTCCACAAGGGAATGAGCCTCATGATTATGGCATTTACATAGAAGTAAAAATTTCTTCTTCAACTCCTTTCATTTAACTCTTCACTAAAGTTATTCTTCTAGCAGTGACAATAGCTGCTACAAATTCCTAGAAGCAAAGGGACCTTGAACCTATGGTACATTTTCTAGAGACATGGGAGAAGTAACTACTAGATTCAGTACTTCATAACATCTTGGATCATCTAGTGATGCCCAGATTAATAGCAACAATAGGTACTTGGGATCCTCGTAGGGAGACTATGCCAATACATGTATGGTAACATCCTTGGCTTCCATTGTTGGGCCAACATATGGAGCCTTTATATCCAACCATTCATTATAAGTTGGGGAATGCACTTCATGCCGAACATGCAAGTGATGCATCTGCATATGCAATTTTATCATCTTCAAAAATTGTATTTGATCTTACTAGCTAGGAATAGCTCATTGTTTAAATTATTTTCAATTGAAAATTATATCTCCATCTTCAAGTAACCTAAATCCTTGCTTCTCCCAGATGTATTTTTTCTCTATTTTTATATATTCTATAATAGATTTTCTATTTCTTTCTCCATGATTTTATGATGCATAGAAAAGCCCATATCATCTTAGGATAACACTTAGGAAAGTGGTTGCAAATATATGAATAAAGAACTCAAAAAAGAGTTCAATTAAATAAATAATTTGTGTGTCTGATGCTATTTAATGAAATCCTAAACTAGCTAATCACCATATACTTATAATGATCAAAGTATGCACAAAGTAAGGTCTTGGTACATAAAATTTCAAGAAAAAATAGAGGGAAAAGAATTCAAATAGAGGGTCATATAGAATCTAACTATAATTATGAATTGAACATAATATCAAATACAACCCTATTTATAATGTAATATTATTCTATGCATTTTTTTAGTCCACATCAAAATCAATAACCTTGTTTTTACTATACAAACTTTTTTTTAGTCAGTAACTTTTTTCTTTTTAAAACTTGGGAAGTAATCCCCTTAAGTTTCCCAGGCATACCATGTTTTCTATCCAAGTACTATTAGGACAAGCACAAACATATCCTAGAATTTTTGTTCATAGACTTAGTGGATATTCATGCACATCTAATTTGAAAGCTGCTATAATTAGGTCTCTATGTTTCAAATAATCAGATAAGAATTTCGGTTATGGTGCTCAAGCCATGAGCACTCTAAGCCTTATCTTGGATGTCAGCTAGGTACACTTTATTTCTCCTTTGATTAAATCAGAAAGAATACTTAATCCACACATGCCTTTCAAGAATCAATTACATTCAGCATTGAGATCATTGCAATTCTTTTTATTAATGGTGTGATTTAGTTTTTATGATTACTAAGGAAACTATTGGAGTGAATGTGTCTCTTGGTTAGCATCAATAGGCTAGAGAGTAAAAACTCATCCATACCCCAAAATGACCAACAAAATCAAAGGCTTAAGAAAACAAAAAATGGAGTATATCTTAAAAGTAGAAGATCACCTAGCATTTGGTGGAGCTAAGAAAAGAGTCTAGGATTCATAAAATTGAATTAATATTGCATAGCTCATGCTTTCAACTCTATTTCTTTTTCTATTCAACAAAATAGGAAGGGTTTGTATGGTAAAAAAATCATTCTATGTATTCTATATATTTTGTAATATTTGCTATGATAAGTTTTTGTAAAATTTCTTGTGAATTCTACCGATTTTTCATGGTCTACATTTTTTTGTGCAAGATTTTGAGGTAAGTTAGTTAGTGTGGGTTGAGTGAGTTTTATTGTTTTATTATTTGGATTTTGGAATATGTATGCAGCTGGATCATTTTTTCTATTGTGTAGATAATATTTAATAAGCACCTTAAAAAAGATCTCTCTGAATATATAAAGAGATACATGTTTTGAAGGAAATATAAACACATTCATGTTTAGAAGGAAAGGAAATATAAATACATACGTACCTCTTCTCATCATAGAAGAAAATCATAGAGCAAGGGCACTTAGAACACAAGGGCACAACATGGCAATGAAATCACAGAGCAAGGGCACAACAATGAAATGCAAAGATCATGAGGGCTTAGCAACCAAATGCACTAAGCACCGATCACAAGGGCCACCGAAACGTTCACAACACTCCACCACTATCATCCACAACTCACTCCACCTCTTTCATGTGCAACTCTCCACAATCAAAATCAAATGGAAAATGATTGTCATGTTTTATTTTTTTGTTTATGCTCACAAGGTCATCGCAATTACAATGCCAATGTTAGTATTGTGACAGTGTCGAGGACAATTGTAAAAAAAAAATGAAATCACCACAAAATACATCACTGTCACAAATAGTCATTACAATTGGACCCTAAATTTTTTAGTTTGCTCATGAAGGAACATAGTTGAATGCACTTTGCCAACAATTTATGTGAGAAAATTTGGAGATTCATAGATCTCTCAAGGATTATGTATTTTTATTGTATTATTAATTGAAAATGTTTATATTAATTTTCTTTTTGTTTTCAAGTGGCATTTGTAAACTAAGACACATTCCTTCTCCACTCTCCTAAAATTTTACATACATGATTGCATCCGCGAATAGATAAATGTCTTATAGATAGTTTTACAAATTTTAGCTGCCATTTCTAATGTAGTGCGATATCAACCATAATTCCCAAAATCAACAACGAATCTCATGTGAATTGTACTTTGTCATCTATCCAAAGAGTGTACACATAGTACACCTTACCTTTTGAGTCACTCACTAATTTAGTTGCTCTTTAATATTATCATTGTTATGCAATTAAAATAACAATATTTTATTGTTGACATGTTCTAGAACCATCAATTATCTACTTCCTCTTTAATTTTAAGTTTGTGATGCCAATAGAATAGCAAATTTTTATTGCCCAAATGTTTTGTATTATAAAAAAATGGCTTCCTCATTTGTGAGCAAATGTTTATTAGAGGGTGTGAAGCCTTTCTTTCAATTTTTTCTTGATACATATATTTATTTTCCTATAATTATCTCATGTTGTCAAGATTATTTACTATGCATTGTGATTCATTATTATTATTATTTATTAAACACAAGTAGATTCGAACTTAAGACCTATTCAATAAGAGGCTCATAATTTACCATTGTGTTATAAGCTCTTGCCTTATGATTATCAATTCTTTTTAATCATTTTAACATTATGTTTTAATATTTTTATCTTTGTATAATGTTTTGAATGATATTTATTTTTATTTCTTATATTTTTCTCACATTCAACTATTATTTTTAATCATTTAAACATTATATGCTAATATTCTTATCTTTCTATAATTTTTTGAGAATACTATTTTAATTTCTAAACATTTTATAATCAATTTTAGATCATTTTCATCACCTTTGCTCCTAAACAATTTCTAAAATTTTATTTTCCTTGTAACATATATGAGCCATTAGCTTCAATATTATAAAAATATTCTTATCTATTTTGTTGATCATGTCATTTTATGTATTGGTCTCTTATTTTTTCTCATTGATGTTGGTTTTTTGAACAATAAAAATAGATTTTGCCTTAATTAGAAAGGTAGTGACACTAAATGTTTTGATTATATTTTGTTTTAAAAATTAATAAATATATTTATTTTATCCAAGTGAAAAATAGATGTGTTTTAAATTATTTATACTATGCTTTTAATGGGTTTAAATTATTTATATATTACTATGTTTTGAATTATTTATTATTTAAATTAGTTTTAAAAATTGATTAGAATAAAAAGTTAGCATTCACTTTTAATTTTAAACTTTTATGTATTATTTTATTGTTTTGATTATTTATTATGATAAAATCATAGTTAAATATTAAATAATAAATGTGATTACGACTTGATTATAAAATATATATTTTTAATTCATTATTATTTTTCTTTAAAATTTTACATCTATTTGCAATTTCAATATTACTATATTTTTAAAGAAAATTTTTTAAAAAAATTTATTTATTGTTTGACTTTTTATAATTACTACCTAAAATAATTATTATAAAATTCTTTATTTGACAAATTTACAAATCTTAGTTTAATTATTTACATTAATTTTTTTAAATTTAATTTTTTTATTGGTAAACTGTTGAAGCCTTTGATTAAAATATAAATAAAATGATACATCTAAGTTTTCTCCATTCAAATGGGCATTGGTAGGAAAGAACAGAGAAGAAAACCTCCAGGAACCTTAGTCATTTATTATTACAATATAAAAGGGGCATACCCCAGTTTTACAGAAAAATATTTATTACAATTGAGGTGGACGAGAGTCCTTATTTGTAAATGTTCTCTCTAGACAAATCTAAATCAATCAAATAGATTTTCTTCAAAGGATCTGTCTTTATATACTTAGTAGGCAGCCTTTCTTTGCTATTTTGTTGATAGTTAAATAGAACAAATAAACAAAAGTCTGCTTGCCAAGAAGTTGTTAGTATTGTTAGTGAGTGATATAAATGTCAAACCCAATTAGCTATTAACACTTTATGATAACCTTGATCAGTTCATACATTGCTAAAAGATTGAAAGATATAACAAGCCTTACTCAAACCTACTTATCTTGAGAATACAAATACAGATGCCAAGACCCATAAAATCAAGCAATATGACAGCCATCTTAGGTCAATGTAATGATTTAAAACAAGATTACATTATAGAAAGGAGGTTATAATCTAACCCAATTGTATTTACATTGATTTTTATTTTATTACTTTAGAAAAATAAATAAATAGAATATAAGTTATCTATTTCAAAATTCAATTATTAAGTTTATAAAAATTATCTCTTTTATTTCTTTTGTAACTATTTGAATTATTGTGTAAATAATGTTTATTATTATTAAGAAATTTTAGATTGTTATTTATTTTGATTCAAACATTATATTTAGTTTAGGCTATGAATTTTAGTTTATTTATCTACGTTAATTTTTTTAAAATAAATTTTACTTTTGTAGAATATTATAATTTGATTTATTGCTATAGTTTTTAATTTTATTAAAGTGAGGGTTAGAATAAGGGTTTAGTTTAAGGTTATAGGTAGAGTTAGGTTGTGTTTATGGTTAAGATTGTGTTTAGTATTATTGTTTTAAATGTTTCTAATAAAGTTTAATAAAGTTTAAGATTAAGGTTTACATAGTGAAGTATATTTATTTTCTTAATTGATAGATTTTTCAAATTTATTTATGTAACTATCACTAACTATTTTGTGCAAACATCATTGACCAATGATATTTTAATAATTTTTAATTTTAGATGTAAGTTTTACCTAAATATACTAAAGACTAAATAAATTTTTTTTAAAAATTGAATTATAAATTTTTTATATTAAAAAAAATATTTTTAAAATATTTATATACTTTAAAAAAACTAAAATTATGATTTTATAATCTTTTTAGAAAATTTTATATAAAAATTCCATCTAAAATATGAAAATAGTAATCAAATAAATGATATTAAATGCAATCATTACAAGTAATTCCATTTGTTATCTTATAAGCATTGAATTTATACTATAACTAAACCCAAATTTTGTGTTAAATATAAATATTACAGATGTTGCGGATGATTGATAGGATTCAATCATGAAATACAAGTGTCACATAGTGGCTTGTATTTGCCGTAAGTTGTAATAGGTAATAAAAGTTTGATTGTAAGAATTCAATTAAATAAAATGATTATACAATATTAAAATAATAAAAAATTGAAACAATTAAATTAATATAGAAGTAATATATAATAGTATTTGAGATGAAACTTAGAACTATAAGATACATAATTAATATAAAAGAATTAAAATTTAGATATATTAATATATTGAACCACCTAGAATATTGCCCATAATATGGGTAGTGTTTCCTAGAAATCCGCTCCTATAACACCCAAAATATATCAGGCAATCAAATTGCATTCAAATATTTATAATGAATTTAGAAACTAAAACACTCACATCTATACTTTAGAAAAATGAAAAGTGACAATAAGAAATACAAATAGTTGCATCTAATTGGTTGAAATAAAAACTATTAATTAATAAGTAGGAGATGATTTCCACAGCTAGTCAAATTGTGATGTGAATATCAGGATTTAACTGTGTGATTTTAGAGTCAAACTCGATGACCCATGTTTCATGAGTAGTGATTCAACATGAATCCATCTCTCATGAGAATAAATGGAACACTTAGCACTCATTGGATCTAGGTGATGCTCACAAGGGTGAAGCACCGGGACTTCCCGGGAGGTCACCCATCCTAGTACTACTCCAGCCTGAGCGCGCTTAACTACGGAGTTTCCTCCATAGTTAAACCCAAAGCTTGCAACCCCATTTGCAAAACCTTCACCAAGTGTTGTGCCTTATGAACCATTCATTAGAAAGCCCCTTAAGCTCATCAATTGATAGGTAGGAGATGATTTCCACAACTAGTCAAATTGTGATGTGAATATCAGGATTTAACTGTGTGATTTTAGAGTCAAACTCGATGACCCATGTTTCATGAGTAGTGATTCAACATGAATCCATCTCTCATGAGAATAAATGGAACACTTAGCACTCATTGGATCTAGGTGATGCTCACAAGGGTGAAGCACCGGGACTTCCCGGGAGGTCACCCATCCCTTGTGAGCATCACCTAGATCCAATGAGTGCTAAGTGTTCCATTTATTCTCATGAGAGATGGATTCATGTTGAATCACTACTCATGAAACATGGGTCATCGAGTTTGACTCATAAATCACACAGTTAAATCCTGATATTCACATCACAACTATTAATTAGTAATTAAATACAATCACTGCAATAGTATAGCCTACGACAAATACAATAATTTATTTTTTACAATTTTATATATGTTTGAAATTTAGTATCCATTTAGAGTTTTTAAATATTCACATTTATTATTTGTGTTTGAAATTATCAAAATGATGTTTAGAAAATTCTACCTTGTTATTATCAAGTTCTTCTAAGTTGACTTCTCATGGATTTGCCATTATGTGTGAATGATCCAAGACAAAATACCTCAAATTGCAAAAGGCCTATTTGATTCTAATATAGATTTAAAAATTTATTATGTGTTAGAGATGGAAATTTACTCTACTACTCTTGTCCTTATACTCTCATATGATTTTCTAACATGTTTTATATAGCCATAGTCCAAGTGTTAAAAAAATAGAAAAGATGTACAATTATTTAAAAATGATGATGAGACAAGTAGAGGTGGCCCTGAGTGGAACCATGCCACTACTATAACTTTCATGATCATGATTTGTATCCTAATCAAATATTAGGACTAATAAGGGAGGATCCATCTACTTCATCATTTATTAATGATTGATGTTTTTGTAGTGCTTCATTAAAGTGTTTCTATAATGGATGTTCCTTGTATGCTCTAGGAAGCCGAATGAATTTTGCATATAGATAAATACCAAAATTTGTCTTTTTATTTACCACTACTAAACAAGGAAGCATAGTGTCTAGTTCCTATCATTATAGATTATGATTTGATGTTATTAGTGTTATGGTATTTGACTTGGTAGTAACAAGTCAATCTATAGAATACTTATGTGAGGTCTAGAATGTTGAATTTTGAGACATTTCATTTTTTCATTTCATGGCAAAGGGTTCTAGACTCTAAACAATTCTTTGAATATTCTAGAATGTGTTTTATTTTCAAAATTTAAAAATATTAGTGACCAAAATATTGGTCTATCTTATAAAAAATGAACAAGATGTTTTAATAAATCTTCTCAGTGCTAATAAAATAGCCATAGATTCTATGAATATGAATGTAAATTAAATCTTTAACTTTTTATGTGAAAAAATTATAAGAAAATAATCTACATTAATAAATTAAAAATTTAAAAATATGATCTAGTTCTATCAAAATAAATAAGAAGGAAAATGGAAAACCATGCAAAAAAGTAGTCTATCTATGAGAAGAAGATTCAAAACCTAACTCTCACTCGTGAACTAATAATCTAGATCTTGGAATGTGCCCTAAACAAATACAAAAACCTGAAGTGGGAAGACTAGAGATTGTCGACAATGTAATACTACACAATTGATACAATGTGTTAGATCCAAGGCCAAAAACATGAAAATTCTCAGCAAAAACAAGTAGTTTTGAAGCTCTAGTTCATCTTCATAATAGGAAAAATGCAACCATTTTCATCAAGCAAACAAAAAGTGTAATTCAAAGTGGAGATAAATGGCAATAGGTCACAAATCAAAGAAACAAAAGATTATACTCCATAACACTCACTTTGGCTTCAAGCAACACTAAAGAAGCTAAAGATGAGTGGTTGAAAAGCTAGGAAGTCTTCTTTAGAAAGACCAAACATACAAAATCTAAAGAAATCAAGGCAATAAAAGACAATAAAGAGAGTAATTGCAAACCCTTATTTACACAAATCATCTCTATACCTACAAAGGTTTCAATTGCTGATAGTATTGAACTAGGCTATAAGAAACCATTGTCCCCACTACTAAAAAACCTAATAGATAGATCAATTAAGACCCTAGATGACCCCCAAGCCATCTATCTATATTCCCCCACATAAGAAGAAACAACTTGCCATAAACAAGTGAATAAAATATATAAATCCTCATCCTAGAGAAACAAACTATGTTGGAAATAGTGAAACAATCACAAATTTTAGCAATGAATACAGTGAATAAAATTGGTAGGAATGCTCTAATCTAGGAGTATATGCAATCCAGAGTGGCATGACAAGATACAAAGATAAACTGGAAAAGAACCTAACAAATATCTTTAGTGCAAAGGTATGTATTATCACCCTTTTTTACAACCAGTCTTGGTATTTGCAATGTCAAGATCATAGAACTAGGATCAAGTTGGTAGAAATATCAAAATGTTACTATAAAGGGCATCCAATCAAATTTATAGCATGGAAACTAAATTTTAATGAAAATAGTAATCAAACATTATAGATAATAAAATGGATGGAATGTGCAAATATTCCTCCAAAACTAAATGATATTAACATTATAAAAGAATAGGGAAAGCTTTAGGAGATCTTATAGGTTTTGAAGTAAACCATTATAAATCAAGTAAGATAAGATTCTTAGTTTTGATGAAAGCATAAAAAAGTGATCCTATAATGAAAAAAATCATAATGAATAGATCAATATATAAATTAACCTTTACTAATATGAAGGAGAAATCAATGAAATAATTGGAGCAAATTTTAGAAAGGCAAAAATAAAGAACAATCTGAAAGAAGCCTTAAGGAATATCAAAAAAGGGGAGAAGAAGGTAGAAGACAACAAGGCAAAAAGAAAATTAGTTCACAAAGAGAGTACAAATAGTCAAGTATTAAAGGCAAAAGAGGCAGAGAAAGAAGAATAGAGAGAAAACATAAGGATAACATAAGACATAGAGATAAAAAGGAAGAAAAATATGGATTATCAACTCATAATGGATAAATGCAAAAATTGTAAAGAGTGTAGACAAGATAAGGAAACCCTAGAAGAAATAGAGCTTAATATGAAAAAAAAACATGCTTTCTCATGATATGTTGCTCCTACAAAATTATCTAGAAGATCAATTTATTCTAGGAGATTGTAATCATACATAGCACAAAGGCAAGTAAGTCATGATGTCAGAATAAGAAAAGAGAATAGAAAGAGTATGCGATATAGTGACAAAAGAATCTAAAGAGGAGATAGACATGGAACAAGGTGCAGTGAAAAGAAAGATGGAGTCAGCAATATATAAGAGAAAAATTTGGGGAATAGATAAACATATAAATCAAGATCAAAGTCCTAGCATACCGGCTGCAAAGTCAACTCAATGGAGTAGTGTGACCATCAAGAAAAAATCAAAGAAAAAATGTTATAAGTTTTGGCAGACACCTATCAGTTTGATGGACATGTTTGGTTTTGATAAGGAAGAGGAAAACATTGTAGAGGACAAGACTTCTATAGAGCCTGTGATACCAATGGAGATAGAAACTCTAATTAGAGAAGCATAACATAATAATAGTCAATCAAGTAAACTAAAAGGATATCAAGAAAATAAGCAAGGAGGTAATATGAACTAGGAAGAATTTGAAATTCTGGGGTGGAAAACCTCTAGGGAAGAAGGAGTAGAAAACTTTAGAATTGAGGAGGAAGGTAAGAATGTCAAAGAAGAGGAAAATCCAATAAACGCTCAAATGATTAGAGAGCTTAAATATCAAAGGGAGAACAAGAAGTAGAAGAGTTAGAAGTCTTAGCAATAGTTAGACATCATTCAAATTTGGAAAATGTAGGAATATCCATTAATCAGGAAGGTCTGAAAACACCTAATTGTGGAAAACAAAAAATAAAAAAGGATGGAAATCACGAAAAGAGCTTAGGCAAGTAACAGGGTAAGCAAAGGAATAAACTAATATTAATGAATTACTACAAGTTGGGAATGGGAAGAACCTTCCCTAGGACCAATGAGAATAATAACATGGAATGCTAGGGGCCTAAATGCCCCTAGCAAGAAGTGATTTCTTAAGTTACATAACCTCACATTATTTGAAACAAAAAAATTATTAAATCAAGAAACAAAATTAAATAAAGAAGAAGGAACTTAGTTAGGATAGAAGTTAGGACTACAGATAATTGAATTTAAAGAATTGAATGGAGCTTTGGGTGGACTGGGAATTCTATGGAACAATCGTAAGATTGATCTAAAAATAATAGCTACTAATCCTAATTGGATAGGATGTACAGTTTCAAGTCTTAAAAATAATCTTTAGATCATAGTGATAAATAGCTAAATTAGCAATATGGAATGAGATCAGTACCTTTCTAATTAATCCATAGAATGAGAATTTTATCATTGGAGGAGATTTTAATGCAATACTAAAAGGGGAAGAAACATATGGGGGTGTCTAGACAATTCCATGAGCAAAAATAGACTTCAGTGAATGGGTAGAGAATAACTCACTCATAGATATTCCAACCATGAATGGAACATATACATGGAATAACAAAAGAAAAGACTTCAACTATATAATAGAAAGGTTGGATAGATTATTTTTTAAAAGAGACTTAAGCAGCTTAGATAGATAAATCAAGGTAGAAATATTACCACTGGCAGATTCAGATCACTTTCCTGTAAAAATAGATATCATAGAACCATCTAAACCTACTAGAAATCTATTTAAATATGAAAAAATGTGGTTCCTAGACAAAAATTTCATGCATAACATAAAAAAATGGTGGTAAGAAGGACAAGTCCAAGGATAAAAAATGTTCTTCTTTGTATCTAAACTAAAGATGGTAAAGGATATTTTTTTAAACAGAATAAATTACAATTCAACAACATATTTAAAGAAAAACTAGATATAGAAGAAAAGATGGAAAAATTAAATAAATAAGTTATCAAAAAGGGAATTAATAATTAAACATATACATAAGAAAAAGAATTCCTATCAAAACAAGAAGAAATATTAGCCAAAGAAGAGGTGTTTTGGAAACAAAAATCTAGGTAGAAATGGTTGGAAGAAGGAGATCGTAATACAAAATACTTTCATACTAGTGCTTTACAACATAGAGCTACTAACAATATATCAAAAATAAAAAATATAGAAGGAAATTTAGTAGAAAATCTAGCTAAATCATAGATATTTTTGGAGAGTACTATAAAGATATCCTTAATAATTATGAATCCTCTAACTGAGTAGCACAAGAGGAAATTGTTGATCTCAGGATGGTTTTGACAATTGAGTGTTAACACACTTAAGTCATTTACTAAGTTCATGCCAAACTAGTAATATATGCTGAGTATGATATGTAAATACAAGACCATGCCAAGTTGCAATGAGTGCATAGTCACTCAAGTGCCAAGCAAACAAACCACACCAAGTGATTTAGTTGTTGAGTAAACAATAGATGCTAAACATTTCAGATCTTGAGTTAGAATTAGAATTACACTATGTGTCGAGCATCACTAACTTCAAGTGTTGACTAAAAAAAATTGGACATACTTATTTTTTATTATACAAACAACTATGTAAACTATTTTTCAGCCGACCAAATGATAGAATATGATGTTTTGAAGATAAGGACAAATTTGTGTGTAGATTCTCTATGCAATTACATGTAGCCAATCAAAAAATAGGAAGGATTAAGCAGTAGATAGAATGAATCTTAGCCATAGACTCATACTATTGGTGTTTTAAAACTACTAAGCAACAAAATGCTTAATACCAAGATGATAATACTCACACAATCTAAAGACTAGCCAATTCTTATTAGCAATTGTATGTGCAAAATCATTTGGACCCAACTTCAACAAAACCAAGGGTAGCTTTCTACTCTTCTGGCTCTGCAAAACCAAGGTGGGTATACCCAGGGATGATTCAAGACTGGGAAAACTATATGAGGATTATTTTTAGTTTCATTTTGATTCTCATCTCAAATCCTCAAATACATACACAATTCTTGATAACTTGATAAAAACATCCCATAAAACAGATATAGCCACAAATTCTTCTATAGATCTACAGGTGTTCTTAGCAATAGTGGCAAAAAATCCTTATTTCTAGATCTAAAAATTTCTAGATCTAATTTTTTGCCTTACAAAAAATTTCATCAGCAATTCTTATTTGAATTCATCATTCAAAAATCCTTCCCCCTACTATAGCAACCTTATCATATTTGTTAGAGCTTTTACTTAATCCATTGAATTAATAGCAGTGATAAACATATATACAACCTAACTAGATTCCACTCAATTGCATAAGCCCTTACATATACAACATCAAGATAACCAAGTAATCAAAAGGAGACAAAGTTTGAAGAAAGAACTGATATGGAGACAGTTCATAACTTGTATTCATTTTCCTTGAAAATTGTATACAATTTACAATAGACTTAGAATGACCTTCAAAAGAAAAAATAGCTCATTCTATATTCATGTATTCTAAAGATCTGACAGAGAAAATACACCATGAATTTTTGCTCAAAACAATGGACATAAATCAGACTAAGTATATCACTTAGAAAAATAGAATTTGGACCCTCACATTGCCTTGAAAAGTCACTTATATAGGTGTGAATTGCAACAAGCAAAGGGAAAATGTGATTGACAGGTGTCTTTTACAATGAAAATTTGCATACACCTATCACAAAATGAAAAAAATGTTGGTAACAAAAGATGTCCAAATCAAAAAATTCTTTTGGTGGGTCGGTTTCTGTCACATGCTCTAATATCATTGAGTTGGCTACTATTCAGATCCTTCCTTGTATGTAAAAGCCAAATTAACCAATGATGAGGTTTGTTCTGATGATGCAACATCAACCTCCACCTCTGGGCTTTCACCGTCTGTATCCTATATTGTGGGAGTAACTTCTACCTCTTCCCCTTCTTTAGTTGTATCGAAAGCCTGTGGTCCTGGGTCTGCAGTTGAAGGTAATAGATTATCCTTGTATTTTTCTTCCAGTTGGGTCTAAGTACTAACGGGGTCGACGATTTGAATCTCCTCACCTTGTACCTCATCACTGTCATTTTCATCTTCATCAAATTGTTCACTAGAAGCCATATATGCCATCCACTTGTCAAATAATGTGTCATCTTTCCAATTGAATTGCAAAATATCCCTCTTTATTTTCAGCACATATTCAGCTTCATTATTAATGGCAATGAATTCTTGTTTTAAAGAATCAAAGAATATTTGGGCCTTCACCGTTTCTTCTATTGTGGTAGCCCACCATGCATGCCTTGCTTCATTTATGACTTGATTCATCCTTAAACAAAATAAATCATCAAGTTCTTTTGCCCATTCATCTTTTCTTTTCAAATTATTTCTTTTGTCTATGGCACAAGGAAACAAACTGAATTTCTGGCTCTTGTACTTGTTCAAGTAGCCTACTGTTACTTTTTGCAAATGAATTCTTTTATTGTCAAAATTAGCAAGATAAGAAATAATATCAATTTTTTTAAAAATTTGATCAAAAGAATAATCTATAACAGAGAAACACAAAATTTTTATTCCTTTCTCCCTTCTTACCCATCATTGGCTTTCAAATCCTCCCAGATACTGATCACCCTGGCCAATTGATCATAAATTAGTGGCCATTCAACTTTGTCCCCCAAATATGTGAGAGCTTTTCACAGTTTATTTTCATATTTGGATTCCAATTCTACATGTAAGGCCCATAGTTTACCTTTTTCTTCTTCAAAATCCTCAACAGTGTAATACTGTGGCTTTTGGGGTGTATTTGGTATTTCTATGAGGGGGGTGGATTTGAAAGGTTCAATTGGGGGGCGAGAGTATGTTATTCTAGGCTTGATGGATTTTCCCAATAGCTTGCTCTCAAGCTCAATTCTCTTTTTTAGCTCTTTATTATAAGCATCCACCTCTATCTCATACTTGCTCTATAATTCAAACATGACTTGTTCCTGCTTCTTAGCAGTGGCCAAAAGAAATTTGGAAGAATCCACATTCTAGTATGCTACCTATACATGGGAGGTGTCACCAACCCTTCTCACAAGTATATTCCCCATTAATCCAGACTCATCTGGTTGTAATGATGTGGCTCTAGATCCTCTCTTCAATGACCAACTGACCAATGCAGCTTGATCTTCAATAAATGCAGTGCCTTGAAAGTCCTTTTTGTTTGGGTCTTGCAACTCCAATCTATTTGAAACATAATTGAAAATTAATGCATCCACAATATCCCAATTAGGAAACAATAGTATGTTAGAAGTCTTTACCATTTGCCTTCCCTCTTCAAGGGTAATGTTCTGGAACTCTTGCATCATTTGTTCCTTTATTTGTTCTTGGATGGAGGCTTCATCCATTTTTGAATTCTCTGTTTTCAAATTTTTGCACTTTTCCTCAAATATATTCATGTTTTCTCTCTAGGAAAACTACTGAAAAGCCCTAGATTTCACAAAATTGTCATCAGCCAAAAATTGATGACTTGCTTGTTCTAATATAGGGTCCAATTCCCTTCCTCTATAATTAGCTATTGCTAGGTCTAAAATCAGTAGGGGAGGCTCTTGAGGGTTACCTTCATCCAATTCTACTTGAGTAATAAAAATACCTCCCTATGATCCCATCTCCTCAACTTGCTCACCTGTCAGCTGTTCTTCTCCAATCCTCAAAGGAGATTGAGTAGGTGAACGTTCCTCAACTTGAGCCCTCTCTTCTCTTATTATCTTCTACCTCTTGGGACTAGGCTCATCAGGACTCTCCTCTAGGGTTGTACTGGTGGATCCCATTATTTTTTTGCCCTTATCTATAAGAGCCCTTTTTTTTTGAATTACAGTGTAACCAGGCTTTCTTTGTACAATTATTTGACCAGCTCCTATATTAGGAGTGAAAACCAACCTCCTCATTGCGTCTCTGGCCTTATCAGGATGAGAATCAAATAACAATTGTTTCTTCTCATTCATGGCTTCCATTATTGTAGGGAAGTTACTCATGAGTTTATTTATTCTATCAGCCTCTATATTAGCACTATCTAAAGGACTATAATTCTAATAAAAAAAATGAATGAATTCTAGGACCCGGGAGTAAACTCTCCATTTTTCTTTCTTAGTTTCTTGTTCCTGTAATGAGAATTCATTTCTTATAATGTCCTCTGGATAATATGATTCATGTTTGACTGGTCCCAGCTTAATCTTATGCCTCAAAATTTGATTGAAAAACCCCTCAAAATGACAAAAATGGGGATGGGAGACAGCCATCATATACTGATCCAAAAATATATACAGAAAGAGCTAACCCCCTTTTGTAATTACAAACTGATGGGCCACTGTGCATGTAGGGAAAACTGACCCTAGTTGCCTTTTTGACAAAAAAATTTCTTCTATTCCTCCTAGTTGCCACAAAACTTCTGCCATTCCTACCTTTAGAGGTACTTGGTAAGGAAAGACATGAGGAATCCCTTTAAAACCATAGATTTAGAAAATAATAGAAATAGGACAAGGAATAACATTTCCCCAATTATGTGAGACTTTCAAATTATGGGGGCTATCCATAGGCCTAATGAGACTCATCAGTACCTTAGGGATTCTAGGATTGTCACTCAATATTAGACATCTCAATTTAGAAGCAAAATATCTATCAAATCTGACAGAACTAGCAGTATTTGCATCCTAGGTCATATCTGCGCTCCACAACTGGATTGGCAGTGTTTCCCCATTTTCCTCTCTATTCAATTCCATCTCATTATTGAAAAATGTCACCCCCTTAAACAAGAACATATGCATCAATAAAGATTAGTGGCCAAAAGTTTTTTTTGCTTTTTTCCTTTCGCAATTCCAACCAAACCAATGTGAATTTCTTTAGCTAAAAAGAAGGCAAAATCAAAGATATCATCTACACCAAAAGAAGCAATTTGAACCATCATATACATAAGGCCAATGGGCATGAAATCCTACTCATCCTCACCAAAAATATGGCATAGGGTCCTATATATTTGTACAGCCCGAGAAGTGAAAAGACTCTTCTTAAAAGGTTCTCTAGAGGCTACAGTAATTACTGGTAGAGTTCTTATAGTACCAATGTGTGCCCTTAGTGCGCCTCCCCTAGTTACATCTCTCTTTTCTTTGTATGCTTTTTCTAATTGTAGCAAATTGATTGGAACATGGTAATCTGATAATGGTTCTAAGTGAAAAAATTCTCTAATTTCTTTAGGGCTAACTGAGACTAGAGGCACACCATCATTTATTCTCACAACCCTAATGGCTTGATCATAATTTTTGGCAATGTCTTCTAGCAAATCATAATCCATGAAAACACTTAGAACTACTAGCTTTCCCAAATCAAAATTCTAGATATTAGCATGAGGGGAAAACAACTTCCTTTTTGAAAACCACTTCTTAACCAAAACAAGGCCAGTTTGAGTAGTTACTACATCCCTAACCCAATTCCCCTTGTCATATAAGCCATCAGCAATTTTAAGCCTAGGGTTTAATGAAATTAATCTTTTAACCTGTGCAGGCTTTGTAGTGGATCCTAAGAGTAATTCTAACAAATCATCATGGACATTCCTGTCCATATAGTTAACTTTCCAAGAAAATGCTTTCTTAGGAGGCATCTTGATTGTAATAATGGGAACTAGAATGTCACAAAGGTTATGTATGAGTACTTACTTGATTTTCTAGAATTATCCTTCTTTGAACTTATGTAGTTGCTCTCAAATAGATGTGGGATTGCTTCACGTCTTTACCAAGGTTAGCACAATGTGATCGACAAGTTCTTATGCTTAGAAAACATGAAATCTTTGTTGGCATGGGACTGGAATGAATGAAAATCGTCTATATTATACTCTCTTTTTTTCACACACGAAGCTTTCATTCATCATAAATGCGCATAATAGGAAAACATAGTAGCATCACACTTCTTTTTTAAATTTGTGCCGTTGATTCCTGAAAAATCCTATGATCCAGGAATGAAAACAAGGCCGACTCAATGTTCATTTTAGCATGCTGGCAGTCAAACCAAAAAATTGCCTCCATTAGTATCTTTCTTTCAAAGTTGGCATTTTAAAATGGGCCAAGGGATGACCAAGGACACATGTCATCGACTCGTTAACTCGCTATACTTATCTTTTGAGCACCTTTCCATAGCGAGCTAATGATATCCACCGATCTTGCTTTGATCAGATGACAGATATTCAAAAGGACTTTAACAATACAATGGTGGGTCCTTCACTTGTTAACTTGCTATACTTATCCATCACACATATGTTCATAGCGAGTTAATGAGCACCATCAATCAATACTTGATCTTGTGGATAGCAATGTACTGCAATAGTGGTGGGTCATCACTCGCTAACTCACTATGCCTAACTTTCAAGCATTTTTCCATAGCGAATTAACAATGGCCTTTGATCCTGGTTTGATCTAACGATCAAAATTTGTTGTTTGCCTCATACATGGGGAGTGGGTCCATATATAGCTGTCACTGAGATGGCTGAACATGCTGGCACACACATGTACTCCTTTTTTACCTATTAATGACATCACACACTCTTGGCCTTGCTGCATTTGTGACTTTCAGACCGGTCACCACATCGCTCCTGGCAAAAGCATTAAAATTTTGGCTAGCAACCTCCCAATAGACAAATGTCGAGAAATAAAGCTTCACTTGCGCAGAAGTAAAAGAAAAATCTGAACAAGATTTTCTTCAAGATCCTTAAGAATATTTGTAGTTATAACAGAAACATCATGTTTTGCAATGATTAGGCCCTCGCTATGTCGCTACAAGGAAAGTGTTGTTTTATTCTGGCTAGCGATATAGCGACCTTTGATGGATTTTCAATTTTGACGACAGAAAACAAAACACATATTGATTGAAAACCTTTCCAATTAATGTTGGTGTCAAAGAAGGTGGTCATGCACATTTATAATGGTGAGTGGGAACTTCCACGGTCATATCAGTCTTTTGAGAGAACACTGCCCTTTTGCAAAATTTGGGTATTCACTATGTCACCACCTACAAGTCGCATGGATTTTTCTTATAGCGACTTAGTGAATGCTAGAAAAACTTGGATGTCAAAGACACCATTCATAGTTTTCTTCACGTGTGGCTATTCTCAAAATTGACAAGCTTGGGATATAGTACATGCAAAAATTTACCTTATGCTAACATTAATTCTTAGTGCCAAATTTCACCTTTTAGTAACCAGACATGTGTCATCGATCTTGTTAACTCACTATACTTATCAGTCGAGCACTTTTCCATAGTGAGTTAACAATGATCGCAGATTCAAAAGGATCTGATGGTGGGTAAAACTTTTCTCACAAGGATTGAACAACGAACTCATATGGGCAAGAAAATAATATTCGCTTATCCTCCTATTTTAAAAATTTTTGTGCTAGGGAAAAATTAAATTGAATGGGATATAGGGTTTTAACAAAATTTTCAAAGGTTAACCACAATATGGCTTATCTAGGAACCCTACTCACCATTAATGGATTTCAAACTGAAAGAAATTTTTACTTGAACAATAGAAAATTATTACCCAGAAATTCAGACCAACAATGGATCTATCTGGGGATGCATGCCCCTTGTGGGCATGGCAAGAATTTAGATCTCTAGGGAAAGAAAACCACACACAGGCTCCCAACAAATCAACCACTTACTAAGAGAACAACACACACAGGAAAACCATGCACAAGAAACTATACATAGATGAAAGGATTTATAGATATGTACAAAAACCCTAAACTATTGTTCATGAAAAAAATTAGTATTTTTTCAAGAAAATTACCTCTTCAAGAACTGTCCATGAACTGGCAGTTCAAGAATATTGTCTGATAAATCTTTGAGTACATAAGAATCCTCACCCCAAGTAGTTTCAATCAAATAAGGGCCTAACTAGATAGGATCAAATTTTCCATGTTTCTCTTTATCTTCAATTCTGGCATTCCACATTAAGACTAGATCTCCATCTTCAATCTTTTTTCTTACCATTCTTCTATCATAGAGTGTCTTAACTTGCAATTGCAACTTTTGATTCTTCAGAGATGCTTCTCTCCTAGTCTCAGTTAGCCCTACTAATTCATCCAACCTTTCTTGCATATCATGAATGATATCTTCATCATACATTTGCATGTAGTTATACAAACCTACCAGGTTATTCTGGGGCATTCTTGCTTGAATTCCATACACCATATCAAATGGAGCTACACCAATGGCTTTCTTCACAGTTACCCTGTCAGCCCATATTGCTAACTGTAACTTGGAATTCCATGCTTTCTTGTTATCATCCAAGGTTATTTTAATGAATTTTAAGAGGCTTTTATTGGTGGACTTAGCTTGTCCATTTCCTTATGGATGATAAGGAGAGGATGATGATCTTGTCATTCCATATTTATCACAAAATTTAATGAACTCCTCAGACCTGAAGCACATTGCATTGTCTATTACAATTTTCAAAGGACAACCAAATCTAGAAATAATATTATTTAGTAAGAAATTATTGACAACTTTACTTGTTGCATTTCTTGTGGGAATAGCCTTTACCCACTTTGTAAAGTAGTTAGTAGCCACTAGAATCCAAGAATAGCCAGTGCTAGACTTGGGGGAAATTTCTCCTATGAAATCCATACCCCACTGTTGAAAGGGTGCTTGAGCCTCCACTAGCTTCAATGGAGTATTGCCTGAGAACTTCAGTTTTCCAACAAACCTCTGACAAGGGTGACATTTCCTAATCATAATTTGGGCATTCTTGAAAAGGGAAGGCAACTAAAATCTAGCCCTCATCACTTTATGTGTAGTGGTCTTTGCCATATAGTGTCCTCCACACACTCTAGCATGCATTTCATTCAAGACTTCTTTTGCCTTTTCTTGATCGATACACTTCAGCAACACTCCCTCAAAATTTCTCCACCATAAAATGCCTTGGACAATTATGTATCTGATGGCTTGCAATTTAGTACTCTTCATTTCATTTTCAAGAAAATGGGGAGGAGCTTCCATGTGTTGCAGGTAATATATAACATTGGTGTACCAATCACAATGATCCATGTCACATAAGTCAGGTCTGAGGTCATCACTTACCACATTTATCTGATTGTCATCTAAATTAGATTCAACCATGAGTTTAGCCAAACCTTGACCTCTTACCAACTTAGTTATCTGTATTTCAATATTTAATTATTGGATCCTTTTTATCCATCTACACCTTCTGCCTGATACTTCCTGTTGAGCAAATATATCTTTCACTGCAGCACTAGGTACAAAGGAAATGATAGTAGCACCTAAAAGCCTTTATAGCTTTCACTAAAGCATATGCCTATTTTTCATTTATCTCATATTTCAATTTAGCAGGTTAAAGTGACTTACTGGAAAAAGGCAATGGGCTATTCATATCCTTCTTCATTTTTCTGCAACAAGACTGCAACTACAGTGTGAAAGGATGCAAAAGTAAAAATATGCATAGGCTTTGAATAATCTAGCGTTCTTAGTACTAGAGCATTTTTTATTGCATTTTTAATATCATGGAATTCTTGTGAAGGCTCACCATTCCAATCTATAGAAGCTCCATTCTTGAGCATCTTTGAGATAGGTCTACTGATTTCAGCAAAATTGGTAACAAACCTTCTAAGAAAATTAACTTGGCCAAAGAAGGATTGAATTCCTTTTACATTCTTTGGCTTGGGGACTTTATCAATAGCTATTACTCTCTCAAGGTCTATTTTCACCCCATCCTTGGACACTATATGTCCTAGTAATTTGCATTTTCTCACCCCAAATGTGCATTTCTTTGGGTTCAAGGATACTCCATATTCCAGTGCTTTGATAAAGATTTTCTTTGAATGCCTATGGTGATCCTCAGCCTTCTTAGAATATGGGGTAAGATCATCCTAGTATATGACCATAAATTTGTCAATCTAATCGTGAAATGTCACATCCATGGATCTTTGGAAAGTAGCCCCTACATTAATTAGGCCAAATGGCATCCTTACATATACATATGTTCCCCATGGGGTTGTGAAGGTTGTCTTGAATTTTTCACTTTCCTTTACCAAAACTTGATTATATCCAGAGAAATCATCCATCATTGACATTAGCTCAGAACTAGTCACTTGTTGTAACATGATTTCCATATTAGGCAATCCATAATTGTCCTTCAAAGATGTAACGTTCAGATTCCTAAAATCCATGCATAATTTTATATCTCCATTCTTCTTTCTGACAGGTACCAAATTTGAAACCTAGGTGGAATGCCTAATTGGTTTGATTATCCCCCCATCCCTTAGTTTCATCAACTCTTCTTGCATTTTGGGAGCTAGGGTAGGGTTTACTGGTCTTTGTTTCTGTCTGAAAGGTTTTAAATTATCTTTTAATGGTATGACATGCTGGAAAAAATCTTCTCTATAAGCCTTAAGGTCATCATATGACCATGCAAAAATATATCTATACTTTCTGAGCAAGTCAATCAATGTTTTTCTGATCTTGGCAGGAAGACTTTAGCCAATATAGACCCTTTTAGGAGCTTCATTAGTACCAAGATTTACTTTTTCTAATTCCTGAGGCTTAGGGTCCTTAACTCATAGTTTTACTCTATCCTGGTTATCAAAAATATTTTCCAAGACCACTAACCCCTTTGGCACCTTGTTGGTTTTCAATTGCATAATCTCTTGGCTAAAAATGGTTTCCTTACCATCTATGGTTTCAATCAGTTCACTGCAATCCATTTCCTGACCATGGTACTTATCTTCATTTAACAAAAAAATTGTAATGTCTTTGTCATCTTCAAAAACTTGCCAATTTTCAATGTTATCAGGTATGAAAGGCCTATTTTGTACCTCAATTTGAGATATTCCTGCAAATGATATCTCCTTAGGCTTGATTGCTACATTTTCTAACAAATTAGCCATGTTATTTTGAGTCCTATCTCTCCATGAGATACCAAATGCATCAAAAGATTCTATCTGGTCCCAAAATGCATTTCTATATTTCTTTAATCTCTTGTTCTTGGATGCCTAAGTTTCTTTTATTTGGGAGATGACTAATTTAGAATCCCCTATGACATGTAACTTCTTAATCCCATGATGTGTGGAAACTTTCAATACTAGCAACAATACCTCATATTTTGCAATATTATTTGTGCAAGAAAAATTCAAAGTGAATGAATATCTAAAAGTATTTTTCTTAGGGGAAACAAAAACTACACCTGCCCCTGCACCCTCTTTTGAACTTGCCCCATCAAAAAAAATTGTCCATAACACTGGTGAGTTAGTGCAACACTCAACTTCATGTTCAATGATAGTAGGTAAATTTTCAACTTCTTGAATAATCAATTTAGCTCTGAAAGCATTGACTCCAGTATCTAAGAAACAAGTGGCATCTTTGTCAAATTCTTCCCCTAAAATGTGATTAACCCTTGGCTCTCTATTTACCCTAATAGATTTATCCCCATGTGGAAAGTAGCATAAGTCAGATCACATTGCAGGCTTCCCCCTATGGCAACACTCCATTTTCTAGAGAGTAACATTCCATAGTGTGGAGGTATATCCACCACAAGGACAATCATGGTTAACTCTACTTCAGGATATGGAGCTAATTTGAATGGTACCTATGACTGGGACTTCCCTAGCATTCATTCCTCTATATCTGCCCTGGTTGGTATGCACTTTCAATCCTAAGGCTTCCATTACTTTGAAAGGCATTATGGTTGTTGGAAGGTCCTGAGTCTATGATACAATTTTTTAGGGTCTTCCCTTTTATGACCAGACTGAGGATAAAAGGGTCAATATCTTCTATAAATGCCACCTAGGAATCATCTAAAAACATTTGGGGAATCTAGGACATGATACCATGATCCTCTACTACTAATGGGGTTTGTGGGGAAACTATTTGATCTACAATAGTATTATTGTTTCCTATCCCATGCAACCATGATAAACCCTTGCTCTTGTGCTCTACAATTCTAAGAAGTTTAGATAAGGGCACTTTTACAATAATTTGGTACAACATAGATATCATATCAATAGGTATAACAATAGAGGGTTTTACAAGAGTACCTGGAGTTGAAGTCTTTTGAATAGTAGACACTACTATTTGTTTGATAGTATCAGGTTTTGATTTCTTTGGTTGCACAACTACTTTTGCTATTTCATTTATTTGAAACTGAACCTTCTATTTTGGTTCCCACTTCTTTCCCTTGTTGTCATTGATCTTAGGCACATCAACATTGACTTTATTATTTTGATCATTCATCTTATGGGTGATGTATTTGATGAATACACTAGATTTCTTTTCTACATTAGTATTTACTATTCTATTTCTCAAATTGTAGTTACTATGGACCTAAGAAATCATTTCTACTATAATTTTTTTGATGTCTTCTCTGGAAGGCATTCTTAAAATTGTGTGACCTACATCAGAGGATGTAACACATACCTTATCTGTATCATAACCTTCATCATCTGAAAGCACTTGCTGGTGATGTAAATGATAAGAAATTCTTTGACTAGTAATATCATTTCCAGGTTCATCAGAGTTAGAATCTACAAAGTCATCACACATGCTCACCATATTGTAACTTATGTCATGATGGCTTTTCTCTTCACTTCCTTCTTCAAGCTGTACACCTTGATCTTGGGAAAATGACTGAGAAACAACACAATAATCAAAAGAATGAGGTGATTGACATACAATGCACCATGGTACATCATCATTCATATTTAAAGTGTTCCTCTGCAGGGGATCTGGGGTACCCTTATCTTTCACATTTTGTGTCTAGTTGGGGACTGGCTTACCATCTTTCCACTAGGTGGTGTAAGGGTAATTTTGCATCCTAGGTTGCCTATTGAAACTATTTTTATTCACATGGGTTCTCTTAGCAACATTTAGCTTATTGAAATTAGTGAGATTCATCTTCTTGAGCAATTCAAAAACCTAGCCTATAGTGGGTTCTTCTGGCTTCTTTCCTATAGGAGTTTTATCACTTTTTTGTTATTTTTCTTAGGATTAAAAAGCTTTGGATCATCCCTCCTACCTAGTTTGCCAGATGCCTTCCTATTATTCTCTATATTTGCAGTAACTTTATAAGCATCTCTCAACATTTTGGGATCTTATCCCTTAATTGATAAGCCATTTTACTATCAAAGGCATTGAAATATGTTGTGAGATAGACATCCTCATTCAACCTCATAACTTGAAATAGTCTATACATACCTTTCTGGAATCTTACATTGAAGTCAAATGTGGACTCATTTGGGTTTTTCTTGATGTTATTGAACTCATTCAACATGAATCCTACATTAGTGTTGTCTCCATATTGCTCCTTAAATAATTTCTCCAAGTCACTCCATGAGCTGATACTATCATCAAGCAACCTCCTAAACCAATCTCTTACATCCTTAGTTACTGAATGCAAAAACAATTTCATTACCTAATCTTCATGCTCAACTTCATAATCATTTAACATATCAATAAAAATTCTCAAATGTTCTTCACCAGTTACAGCATTATTCTCAAAAAGCTTAACCACTTTGTCTCTTAAATCAAACTATATAGGATGTGGAGCACCAAGAATACTAGCAAATGATATGTGTCTATACTTTTCCAGGTATATAGGTTTCTTCTGGAAACCTTGAACATTTGAGGTACTTGCTGTGTTATCTTGGTTTAGAGGAGTAGCTTGGGATTGTTGAGGTTGGACAAAGGGGATTTGGGTGCTAATAGTGGATGATGAAGTAGGGGCAGATTGGGATATTCCCTAAGTCAAGATTATTGGACCACTGGCTGGTGTAGTAGTTGTAGATGGTATGCATAAGTTGGGCCATGAAGCCAATGTAGAATTAGATTTTATGAATTGGATTTTTCTCCTAGTTTCTGCAACTTAAGCTTCAATCTCAACCTTCTCAAGTTCTTTTGAAAGATCTTCCTTGTCTTTTCTAGCCTTCTCCAGATCTAGATCTAATTTTGACATGGAGGGTTGTATTGGTTTGCTTGGTAGAGCTTAAGGTTCATTTATTTAGATTCCTATAGCTTTGCCCTTCCCTTTATCTGGAGCTTTTGTAGTGGGCTCTACAGGGTCCACTTGAATAGGTTTATAAGCTTGGACTTGAGCAATAACTGGTTCTTGCTTTTGATTTAGGCATTTTTCTTGTTCTTGAGCTTTAGCTCTCAGATTATCTACATTTGCAAATACATCAGTATGGAGAGTTGTGGTATTTTCTTCTAGCCTTTTATTCTGCTTGTTCAAAGCAGTCATCCTTCTTAGAAAAGCATCCCTTTCTATTATGGCATCCAAGGTGGCTTGCTCCTTTTCTTTTTCAAGATGAATGCATTTAGCTTCTTCCTAAGCAATCCATTTCTTCAGAACTCCTATCTCAGAATGCACTTCTTTAGGATCTACAGAAGTAGTCTCTGAATCAGTAGGATCATCCAAATCTATAAGATTGGGCTCCACGTATGGGGCTACTCTAGGATTAAAAGGATCATCAAATGAACTCCTAAATCCTAGCCTATAGTTCATATCTTCTACAGGATCTAGCCTTGATGAAGCAATTCCTACTATGGACACATCTTTGTCCTGAAAGACTCTCTCATCTAGTAACGGGGTACTGAAAATGCCTCCTAAGAGTCTTGTAGTTTTCAATTCAAAATTGAGTGAAGAAGATTCTCTCCTTAATGCTAGTTGATACTGGGAATTGATAGATGCATTACCTCTAGGTTTCAGGTAGGATTTGGATCTATCATTTTCTTATTTTGGTTCTTCCTACCACCTTGGGGTAGATCAGTATACATTGGTACATCAAGATTGGCTCTCATGTAAGCTCTTGTGTTCTTTCTCTTGTCATCCATATTCACCTTTTGCTAAAATAAGCACTAGCTTCAAAACTTTGACTGATTCGCCACCCTATTCTTGGGAAAATACATAATGACAGTTGTTCCCAACTCAAAGGAAACAACACACGAATAAATAAATAAATATCTGATGCAGATAGACCAATCACTGATGTCATAAGACTACAACTCTTGCTTGTTAGATAAGACACTTGGATAGGCTAGATACGTCAGTGTGTAGCTGTGGTACTTTGGATAGGCTATTCTCTCTTTAAATTCTTCAAGATTTTTCACTAAAATATTCCATTATAACCACGAGAAAAACTTAGATAACCTGACACACACGTACACAATAGGACCAAAGAAATTACAGTAATTTTCACAACTGTGTTGGACAACTCCCCAGTAGTGTCACCATTTTGTTGGTGTTTTAAAACTACTAAGCAACAAAAAGCCTAATACCAAGATGATAATACTCACACAATCTAAAGACTAGCCAATTCTTATTAGCAATTGTATGTGCAAAACCATTTGGACCCAGCTTCAACAAAACCAAGGGTAGTTTTCTACTCTTCTAGCTCTATAAAACCAAGGTGGGTATACCCAAGGATGATTCAATACTAGGAAAATTGTATGAGGATTACTTTTAGTTTCATTCTGATTCTCATCTCAAATCCTCAAATACATACAAAATTCTTGATAACTTGATAAACACATCCCATAAAATAGATATGGCCACAAATTCTTCTATAGATCTAAAGGTGTTCTCAGCAATAGTGGCTAACTGAAGCTAGAATATTCCATGCAGAAAAGTATTGGCCAAATTTTAAGATCTATAGAAAATAAGGTAAAATTGATTTAATTATGCATGTTTGACAACCATTTGTGACACATTTCTCTTACAGCTAGATCAAATTTTGATTAGTGCCTAATCCATTGGGGTTCAGAGTCTACTACAATTTCTAGATCTAATTTGTTGCCTTACGAAAAATTTCATCAACAATTCTTATCAGAATTCATCATTCAAAAATCATTCCCCCTACTACAGTAATCTTATCATATTCATCAGATTTTTTTACTTAATCCATTGAATTAATAGCAGTGATAAACAGATATACAACCTAACTGGATTGCATTCAATTTCATAAGCCTTTACCTATACAACATCAAGATAACCAAGTAATCAAAAGGAGCCAAAGTTTAGAAAGAACTGATATGGAGATAGTTCATAACTTGTATTCATTTTCCTTGAAAATTGTATACAATTTACAATATACTCAGAATGACCTTCAGAAGAAAACACAGCTCATTCTATATTCATGTATTCTTAAGATCTAACAAAGAAAATACACCACAAATTTTTTCTCAAAACAATGGACCAAAATTAGACTAAGTATATCACTTTGAAAAATAGAATTTAGACCCTCACATTACCTTGAAAAATCAAAAATATATAGTGTGAGTTGCAACAAGCAAAGGGAAAACGTGATTGACAGGTGTCTTTTACAAGGAAAATTTACATACACCTATCAAAAAATGACAAAAATGTTGGTAAAATAAGATGTCCAAATCAAAACATTCTTTTTGGTGGGTTAGTTTCTGTCACATTCTCTAATGTCGCTGATTTGGCTGCTATTCTGATCCTTCCTTGTATGCAATAGCCAAATTAACCAATGATGAAGTTTGTTCTAATGATGGCACATCAACCTCCACCTGTGGGCTTTCATTGTCTTTATCCTGTATTATGGGAGTAACTTCTACCTCTTCCCCTTCTTTAGTTGTATCGACATCCTATGGTCCTAGGTTTGTAATTGAAGGTAATAGATTATCCTTGTCTTTTTCTTCCAGTTGGGTTTGAGTATTGACGAGGTCAATGATTTGGATCTCCTCACCTTGTACCTCATCAATATCATTTTTATCTTCATCAAACTGTTCACCAAGAGCCATGTCTACAATCCACTTGTCAAATAATGTGTCATTTGGCCAATTGCACTGCAAAATATCCCTGTTTCTTTTTAGCACATATTCAACTTCATTGATGATGGCAACAAATTCTTGTTTTAAAGAATTAAATAATATTTGGGCCTTCACCATTTCTTCTATTGTGGTAGCCCACCATGCATGCCGTATTTCATTTATGACTTGATTTATCCTTAAACAAAATAAATCATTGAGTTCTTTTGTCCATTCCTCTTTGCTTTTCAAATTATTTCTTTTATCTAGGGAACGAGGAAACAAACTGAATTTCTGTCTCTTGTACTTGTTCAAGTAGCCTACTATTACTTTTTGTAAATGAATTCTTTTATTTTCAAAATCAGCAAGATCAAAAATAATATCAAATAATTTTTCAATTTGATCCAAAGATTCATCTATAAAAAAGAAACACAAAAATGTTATTGCTTTCTCCTTTCTTACCCATTTATTCACAATAGGCTTTAGAGCCTCATCATTGGCTTTCAAATCCTCCCAGATACTGATCACCCTGGCCAACTAATCATAAATTAGTGGCCATTCAACTTTGTCCCTCAAATATGTGAGATCTTTTCTTAGTTTATTTTCATATTTGGATTCCAATTCCACATGTAAGGTCCATAGTTTACCTTTTTCTTCTTCAAAATCCTCAGTAGTGTAATACTATGTCTTTTGGGGTGTATCTGGTATTTCTATGAGGGGGGTGGATTTGAAAGGTTCAATTGGGGGGTGAGGGTATGCTATTCTAGGCCTGATGGATTTTCCCAATAGCTTGCTCTCAAGCTCAATTCTCTTTTTAACCTCTTTATTATAAGTATCCACCACTTTCTCATACTTTCTCTATAATTCAAACATGACTTGTTCCTCCTTCTTAGCAGTGGCCAAAAGAAACTGACCAATGCAGTGCCTTGAAAGTCCTTTTTATTTGGGTCTTGCAACTCCAATCTATTTGAAACAGAATTTAAAATTAATGCATCCACAATATCCCAATTAGGCAACAATAGTATGTTAGAAGTTTTTACCATTTGCCTTCCCTCTTCAAGGGTAATGTTCTGGAACTCTTGCATCATTTGTTCCTTTATTTTTTCTTGGATGGGGGCTTCATCCATTTCTAAATTCTCTATTTCCAAAATTTTGCACTTTTCTTCAAACATATTCAAGTTTTCTCTCTAGGCAAACTACAGAAAAGCCCTAAATTTCACAAAACTATCATCAACCAAAAATTGATGACTTGCATGTTCTAATACAAGGTCCAATTTCCTTCCTCTATAATTAGCTATTTTTAGGTCCAGACTCGGTAGAGGAGGCTCTGGACGGTTAGCTTCATCCAATTCTACTTGAGTAATAAAAATACCTCCCTATGATCCCATCTCCTCAACTTGCTCACCTGTCAACTGTTCTTCGACAATCCTCAAAGGAAATTGAGTGGGTGAATGTTCCTCGACTTGAGGTCTCTCTTCTCTTATGACCTTCTGCCTCTTGGGACTAGGCTCATCAGGTCTCTCCTCTAGGGTTGTACTAGTGGATCCCATTATTTGTTTGCCCTTATCTACAAGAGCCCTTTTGTTTTGAATTACAGTGTAACCAGGCTTTCTTTGTAAAATTATTTGACCAGCTCCTATATTAGGAGTGAAAATCAACCTCCTCATGACGTCTCTGGCCTTATCAAGATGAGAATCAAAAAACAATTGTTTCTTCTCATTCATGGCTTCCATTATCGCAGGGAAGTTACTAATGAGTTTATTTATTCTGTCAGCCTTTGTATTAACACTATCTAAAGGACTATAATTCTGATCAAAACAATGAATGAATTCTAGAATCTAAGAGTAAAATCTCCATTTTTCTTTCTTAGTTTCTTGTTCCTGTAATAAAAATTCATTTCTTATAATGTCCTATAGATAATATGAATCATGTTTGAACAATCCCAGCTTAATCATATGCCTCAAAATCTGATTGAAAAACCCCTCAGAATCACAAAAATGGGGATGGGAGACAACCATCATATACTGATCCAAAAATTTATATGAAAAAAGACAACTCCCTTTTGTAATTACGAACTGATGGGCCACTGTGCAGGTAGGGAAAATTGACCCTAGTTGCCTTTTCGAAAAAAATATTTCTTCTATTCCTCCTAGTTGCCACAAAGCTTTTTCCATTCCTACCTTTAGAGGTACTTGGTAAGGCAAGACATGAGAGCTCCCTTTAAAACCATAGATTCTAAAAATAGTAGAAACAGGGTAAGGAATAACATCTCCCCAATTATGTGATACTTTCAAATTATGGGGGCTATCCACAGGCCTAATGAGACTCATCAGTACCTTAGCAATTCTGGGATTGTCACTCAATATGAGACATGTCAATTTAGAAGAAAAATATCTATCAAATCTGACAGAACTAGCATTATTTGCATCCTAGGTCATATCTGCACTCTAGAATTGGACTGGCAGTGTTTCCCCATTTTCCTCTCTATTCAACTCCATCTCATTATTGAAAAATGTTTCCCCCTTAAACAAGAACATGTGCATCAATAGAGAGTAGTGGCAAAAAGCTTTTCCCACTTTGCCTTTTGCAAATCCAACCAAACCAATGTGAATTTCTTCAGCTAAAAAGGAGGCAAAATGAAAGATAACATGTACACTGAAAGAAGCAATTTGAACCATCATATACATAAGGCTAATGGGCATGAAATCCTGCTCATCCTCACGAAAAACATGGCACAAGGTCCTGTATATCTCTATAGCTTAGGAACTACTAGCTTTCCCAAATGAAAATTCTAAATATTAGCATGAGGGGCAAACAACTTCCTTTCTGAAAACCACTTCTTAAACAAAACAAGGCCAGTTTGAGTAGTTACTACATCCCTAACCCAGTTCCCCTTGTCATATAAGCCATCAGCAATTTTAAGCCTAGGTTTTAATGAAATTAATCTTTTAACCTATGCAGGCTCTATAGTGGATCCTAGGAGTAATTCTAACAAATCATTGTGGACATTCCTGTCCATATAGTTAACTTGCCCAAAAAATGGTTTCTTAGAAGGCATCCTTATTGTAACAATGGGAATTGGAATATCATAGAGGTTATGTGTGAGTACTTACTTGATTTGCTAGAATTATCCTTCTTTGAACTTCTATAGTTGCTCTCAAAACGATGTGGGATTGCTTCACATCTTTACCAAGCTTAGCACAATGTGATCGACAGGTTCTTATGCTCAGAAAACATGAAATCTTTGTTGGCATGGGACTTGAATGAATGAAAATAGTTTGTATTATACACTATTTTTTGACATGCAAAGCTTTTGTTCATCATAAATGCACATAATACGAAAATAGAGTAGCATCACACTTCTTTTTTAAATTTGTGCCATTGATTCTTGAAAAATCCTACGATCCAAAAATGAAAACTAGGCTAACTCAATGTTTCTTTTAGCACGCTTGCAGTCAAACCAATAAACTACCTCCATTTGTATCTTTCTTTCAAAGTTGGCATTTTAAAATGGGCCTAGGGATGACCAAGGACAAATTTCACTGACTCGTTAACTCGCTATACTTATCTTTCGAGCACCTTTCCATAGCGAGCTAATGATATCCACTGATCTTGCTTTGATTGGATGGTAGATATTCCAAAAAAAATTTAACAACACAATGGTGGGTCCCTCACTTGTTAACTTGCTATACTTATCCATCGGACATCTATTCATGGTGAGTTAATGAGCATTGTTGATGAATACTTGATCTTGTGGACAATAATGTACTGCAATAGTGGTGGGCCATCACTCGCTAACTTGGTACGCCTAACTTTCAAGCATTTTTCCATAGTGAATTAACAATGGCCTTTGATCCTAGTTTGATCTAACAATTAGAATTCGTTGTGTGCTTCATACATGGGGAGTGGGTCCATATACAGTTGTCGCTGAGATGGTTGAACATGCTGGCACACACATGTACTCCTTTTTTACCTATTAATGACATCACATGCTCTTGGCCTTACCATGTTTGTGACTTTTAGATGGGTCACCACATCGCTCTCGGCAAAAACATAAAAAATCTAGCTAGCGACCTCCTAATAGACAGACATCGGGAAATAAAGCTTCACTTGCACAGAAGTAAAAACAAAATCTGCACAAGATTTTCTTTGAGATCCTCAAGAATATTCATAGTTATAATAGAAACATCATTTTTTTCAATGATTGTGCCCTCGCTATGTCACTACTGAGAAAGTGGTGTTTTATTCCAGCTAACGATATAGCAACCTTTGATGGATTCTCAATTCCAGTGACAAAAAAAAAAAAACATATTGATTTAAAACCTTTCCAATTAATGTTGGTGTCAGAGAAGGTGGCTGTGCACATTTATAATGCTGAGTGGGAACTTCCGCAGTCATATCAGTCTTTTGAGAGAACACTGCCCTTTTGCAAAATTTTGGTATTTGCTATGTTGCCACTAGCAAGTCGCATGGATTTTTTTGATAGCGACTTAGCGAATGCTAAAATATCTTGGATGCCGGAGACACCATTCACAATTTTCTTCACGTGTGGCTATTCTCAAAACTGACAAGCCTGGGATATAGTATGTGCCAAAATTTACCTTATGCTAACATTAATTCTCGATGCCAAATTTCACCTTTCAGTAACTAGACATGTGTCATCAATCTCATTAACTCGGTATACTTATCAGTCGAGCACTTTTCCAAAGCAAGTTAATAATGACCACAAATTCAAAAGGATCCGATGGTGGGTAAAAATTTTCTCACAAGGATTGAACAACGAACTTATACGAGTGGGAAAAGATTATTCGCTTATCCTCCTACTTTTAAAATTTTTGCGCCAAGGAAAAATTAAATTGAATGGGATATAGGGTTTTAACAAAATTTTCCAAGGTTAACCACAATATGTCAAACTAAAAGAATTTTTCACCTGAACAATGGAAAATTATTACTCGAAAATTCAGACGAACACATACCTTACCCTAATTCTTATTGTCTTCTTAAGGAGGTAAAAACCCTAATCTTCATATGAGTGTGTAAGGGATTAAAGGAGAAGAATAGAGAATTTTGCATGTGCAAACAAAGAATTCAGGGAGACTTAGAAGTTATAGAGAGTGAATTGCAAAATTAGTTTGAGGATAACAAGGAATACAACTTACAACAATTGTCACATTAGATCAAAAAGGATCAAGGACTCTATATGGATTTGATTGTTAATCAGAAAACCAAGTCCAATCATAAGATCTATGCTGAAACACCCTAATAGGTGATTTTCATTAACTCTCTTAGGTGGAGTAGTCCTAATAGGCTTTACTAAATTCTTTAATAGGGTGGTATTCCAAGTGAATGACTAGAAGTCCTCTAACCAGGAACACTTCTAACAAGGTGTTGAAATCCTCTAACAAGGTGGGACTTAACAATCTGTGTGATCCTTTAACAAGATAGGCCTTTCACTGGGTAGATCATGATTCATGATCAAACCATTCTAACCTTAATTGGCTACATTTTATTGTTGTAGTGGTGAAGAATTATGGGTGTCATCTCGATCCCAGTTTTACCTTCTCTTTGGAGGGTTTTTGGGTAATCATATTCGATGTCAAATGTGTCATTTCTTATATGTTTACATGATTTAGATGTATGTGCTTTACATGTTATTTCAATTCATCTATTGAATACATGTGTTGGTGTTTTAAAATGCTGGTGGTTTTAAAATTACCTCAATGAGAATATGACACATCTAGGGGCAGCTAACTCCCATCCTCAACACATCACTTCAGACACTAGGAAAACTATAAGGCTTGACCCTTCTTCTCTTTAGGCTCTACAAAACCTAGGTGGGTGGACCTCAAAAATTCAACTAATATGGTACCAATGCAAAGACAGATTCTTGAATCTATAATAAGTAGATTTAACCCTTATATCACATAATGACTCATGAAATGATATAGATCTACAGTAGGAAATTGCAATTCTATGACATCATAAGTTAAGTGATGGCATTACATTTAGGTTCTTCAACATGAAAGGGAAAGAATGTTTGATTAATAATGTTGAATTCAACAAAACCTCAACTATGGAATAGTAAGAACTAATGATCTTGTAGTTGACCAATGCCTAATCCATTGGGCAAATCCATGAATCAAATGCATACATATGGATACCTAATACTTATTTATATATTTAGATATCTGATCTATCTATTCACCTTGTAAATAGACATCCATGTTCAATCTAGATTTCATTCTTACATGATATCCCCATCAGTAAACTTGCAACCCTATTGATTTCCCTGAAGCATTTACATAACCCCTTGAGTTATAAGCAATAATGAAATAACATACAACATTAAGGGACTACAACTACAACCTAAGCTCTTTGTTCAAAGATTATAAAACATTTAAGATCACTGATAAAGGAGACAAGATTCAAGATGAAACTCAACCTCCTATTCTTTGTATTAATTTCATTGACATAATACATTCATATGCATGAAATGAAAACATAGAAAAACCTAATACATTTGAACTATCTGTATTATCCTTCTTGATGCTATTCATACAAGAGAATTATGGTAAAAGAATAGTGTCACGGTATTGGGAATACATCAAGACTGGAACCAAAACCTAATATCACAGTAATGAGCAATTTTTCTCCCAAAAAACTAGAACAAATGATCTCACAGTGAAAACTAGAACCCTTACAATGAGTGAAAGAAAGAAAGATATAGGAGAGAAAGAATTCCCAAATCTATTATGTGTATGACATCAGTCCACTTGAAATTCCTTCCTTAGAAATGTAAAGACTATTTCTAATCTCTCCCCATCTGAGCTAATTTAGTTTTCATCAATATTCTATTACTGATCAGAAAATATCTCTTGCTGAATGATGAAAACCTTTTGAGTCATCAAAAATATGAAAGCCTACTGAAAATGCTAGTAAAATTTGAGTTTTTACTAAATGAATGTGATCAAAGTTGACGCTAACTATATTTTTACCATGTTTTACTGATCTTGCAACTGCATTTTCAATTTTAACTCATTCCACTGAGAAGGCCCCAAATTTCATGTTTATAGCTATAACTCAAACCCATGAATTCTTGCGTAGAAACAAACTCCATAATTAAAAAGTTTTTCTTCTCATGATTTTGGTGATAGATAACATCACTATGTTAGCCTATAGGAACTCCTTAAAAGAGTTTGAAAATGTCCCTCTGGTATAGCTACCTGGTCTGCAACTTTGATATTTTAAATTTTCAAAATTTTAAAATAATCTAATGTCTAAACTTTAGAATTAATGCCTTTTTGAATTTAAAATACCTTGCACGTCACCCATTTTGAAAAACTATTTTAAAATGACAATTCTAAAATCATTTTATTTTTCCCTAATGTACCATCTGGGTCAACCCTCCATTCATTGAGTGCCACATGGAACTTCCTGATTGGTTGCTCAATTGCTATATCATCTTCCACATCAGGGCCACTTGGGAACCACTGCCACATGTCAAAATCTCGCATTCCCACATTTTTTATTTGGTGTGCATCTTCAAAATGCAGGATTTCACTATCCATTGGATCATAACATGTGTCATGATACTATGCTTTGCCTTTGATCCTACTCCTAATTGCCATGGCGTAGCACCTGGGATTCACTACCACATGGCATGATCCCACATTCCTACACTTTGCATCCAGTGACCACTTTGGTTTTGTGGGTGTGCATCAACCCTATGATCTTGACACATGGTGTGATCTCGTCTACTACCTTTGAACTTGCCATGTCATCATTCTTGCATCTTCATTTAAAATTATGCATTTACTTGCTCCAACTAACATCATCGGTGGGGCCCCTACATAAGCTTGGCTTCCAAAAACCTTCTTTCTTTGAGACGCAATGTATTGGCAATGAGTAGTATTTAAAAACTTAAAAGTCCCATTCCCTAGCCAATGTGGGATAATGGGAATACCATTGTTTCCATTTGCTTTTTCTTTGCACCTTTAAAAAATGCAGCTTTAAAGTATTCCTCCCTTTGTTATGTGTGGATTTCATTTCATTTTTGGCATCTCCTTGGCTGCATAGGATCTTTGTTTTAAGACTACGGCTTGGGTTTAGTCATGAGCTATTTGAATTTCTAGGGGATTTATTTGGCTTCAAATGGATATGTGTTGTTGACTACTAATTAAGTGGGGCTTCACATTTCCTTCACATGGTTTTAGCCTTGTAATGCGTAGATATGCCCTTTCATGGTGTGAAGTTTCTTTTTCATAAGCTGCCTGCTAGATTTTTATTTCCATGACTTCCTTACTCATACTAGCTAGTTGTTCCTTTCTCCTTCCTAGTAGGGGAGACCTATTCTTCATTGCATTGGATCCCATTCATGTTGGCTTCATTCTTGGTCTTCTCTTCACATGAGTTGGAAGCTTCATATATTTCTTGGCATGGATGGTTCTACTCCTTCTAACTATCATAGCTTGCTTTATGCATGGACTATAGACTAGCTTAGCTCCTCTTCTTATTTTAGCGTGAACAAATCTTTTCCCTTCCACCAATTCTGCTTTGATTGCATTTTTTTCTTTTTGATGTGTGGGTACCTTTTAAAATGTCTGTAACTGCTCCTTTATATACTTCGTGCCATGGAACTCCCTCTATGCTCTACCCTTGATTGGCGTCTCCTCATTCCATAGTGGCTTTCCTTGGTGAAGGGCCCCTCTCATCTCTACTATGACTTCTCCTTTTTATATACTTTGAACTTCTTTGATATGGCATGGGTTGCCTTTTATGATGTGTGAAGCTTCCTTTTAAAAGTCTTCCAATCTACTGCCTATGTTATACTTGAAACGTTCCAAATCCATCTTTATTTGCCAAGACTCGTGAATCAATGATCTAGCCAATAACTTTTACAAATCCATAATAATAAATTTCTTTTGGGAACAAAGCGATAGGATAGAAATTTATTACTAACAATCAATTATTGTTATGGATTTTCCATTTTGCATCAATAAGAAGGCAAATTCTGTCCAAGCCTATCCTCATTCTAATGACATAATGAAAATTGAGCAATGCATCAGCCAGGAGATCAAGGCTCATATCAAGTATTGAACCTTTGTCAAAGGCCAAGCCTTCTAAAGAATGAACTACATGATCATTTTGTTTTGACTGCAATCTAGTGTTTATCATATCTTGCTCAAGCTTTCTACTATCATGCTTGGCTTCTTATGAGACGGTAAATGAACAAACCCATAATCTTTTCTTTTTGATCTGGGTGTTTTACGTAACAATAGAACTCTCTCAACTTTGCCATATTCTTTGAGTTCTTCTTTGATTCACTCTTCATCTCAAGATTCAAGTATTCCATCCTTTTTTATCTTGAAGAGACTCCATATAGTGTATCAACATCTTTACCAGTCTGATGGAATCAGTCTGACCCCAAACTGTGGCTAAAAAAAATTTATTTTCAGACACCTAAACCATCAAATTGACCCATTCATCATCTAATATTGATCAAAATCAAATTTGATCACCAAATTATCCTTTAAAAATTCATTTTTGCCCTTTAAAACCAACTGCCACTTTTATGCCAGGAGGTCCATTGATTGGCCTTAAAAACTAACCAAAACACCTAATCAAGCTCTAAAAAATGGCACACTGACTCTTTTTTCTACATGCTTGCACCCTATAAAATCTTATCTCATGAAAAAATTGAGGTAAAAATGATATTCTCTATCAAATTTGACCTCTTAGAACTGCTTGCAAGAAAACATGTCAGAAAACACTAAATTGCATTCAAATTTGGCTTTGAAAACTAGGAAAACAGGCACTTGGGACAACAAAAATTGGGGCAATAATTTACTATCATGAGGAGAGTCTAAGTTTGTGATTTGGTCTCATGATTAATAACAAGACACAAATGGTGAGTAGTCAAAGTGGGCTACTCAAATTTGTAGACTAGAAATGATGTCAGAAAAACATTTTTTCCAAACAAAATTGACTTGGGAGAGTGTGCAAACAGATTTGTCAAGACTTGAAACCTAGCACACTTAAATTATTTTTAGAGTACAATGTAGTGGTACAATCCATTTAATCTCACCTATCACAAATTTCAAGATATGAAATCACAAACAGGGGTTCTGACAAATTTCTAAATGCTGACACCAGTAAAATGCTAGAAATTGCATTTGGAATCATTTTTGAAAACTGAAGCAATAGATTGGTCATAATCTCAAACTTGAAACATAACAAGTCTCTAAAATCTATAATGCAACACAAAAAGAATTTTAACATTTTGGTCAACTGGTAAAAAGTTATAACTTGTCAAACAGGGCTTCCTTGAATTAGGTGCAATGCATCAACATGACAACAATAAAAGACCAAATTTGAGGGATTCAAAACTTAGTCAAACAAACTCAAAATGACTTGAAATTTGAAACCTAGGCTCTCTAGTATGGACACTAAATACTCCCAAAGTGGTGAGTCATGAAACATTTCTAGGTATGAGATATTTAGTTACTTCACAACATGGCTTGGAACAATAGTTTAACTTCATGAAACAAGTGGACATACTGAATGGAAGATGTTAGAAGCATTAAACACCTCATAGGCCTCAAAGGTACAGCTGAGTACATACACATTAAAGAGCGCTTATAGGGCTTGAAGTGATTCAAAATTTGAAAGACACTCAAAATGGGAACATAATTTTGAGCACCAACAAGATGGATGAGTGGTGAAAATTTTTATGGGTTCGTGTTTTAACTACTGATTCACCCCCCCTAGAAGTTTACCTCTCCTACTTGTAATTCCAACAATTAGCATCAGAGCCTAGTTCTTAGAAGGAGAAGCTTTGCAACTTAGAGGAAAGATCTTGAAATAGAAGTCTACAAGTTTGGAAGGACCACTGAGAACCAAAATATTGAAATACAACTTATACTACATCAACTAAATAAATCTAGAGATGCTTTGAAGAGTTCCTTTAAGAGAAGGAAAGAGATTACTATAGCAGAAAATGACACACAATACAAAGAGATCTACATTACAAAGCTATTTGTAGATGGTAACTCCAGTGAATTTGATGCAGCAATTGTAGATCTAATGGAAAAGAATAGAGCACAAGCTAAAGAAATAACAAATCTCAAGTTGGAGCAAGAATGATAAGCTATACTATTGTGTAATGTGACTAAACAAAAGAAGAAAGCTATAGAAGACAAGGCCATGATTGAAGAAGAAAAAAGAATTTTGGCAAACAAATTGGAAGAAAAGTCAATAGAGTTCAATTGGATACCTTAAGTAAAATGATGAATGCTCATGTTGAGTTGACTGTCAAGGACATTGAGATTACTACATTGAAGTTGCAGAATGAACAACTATAGAATGATCTAAAGAGAGAAATAGAAATTGCTGAAATTTTCAACAAGCCAAATGAAGCCATCAAGTCCTTTGAACAATTGTTGAAATCCCCTAGATCCAACAATGATGTAGTAGGATTAGGCTACAGAAGCATTGTATAAGGAGAATCATCCAAAGTTCCTAAATAAAGGAACAATAGAGGTAAGAACTCAAAACCTACTTGTCATAGATGTGGTAAGAAAGGACATACTGTTAATGTGTGCAGGAGCAAGAATAGAAATCAGAATGTTAAGCCTAAGAAGATGACTCATTATCATAATTGCAATAAAAAAGGTCATTAGGAACATGAATGCAGAACTAGAACCATTCGTGGGCCAAGATTTGAAGGATACTACTACAACTGTCAGAAGTATGGTCATAGAGCATTTGAATGCAGATCCAAGTCCACATGGTCATCAAGCAAGTCAACAAAGGTAAGAAGTTCTAGCAATTTCTATAATTGGGATTACAATACAAGATATAGGTATCACTATTGTTAAGAATATCCCTAAGAATTACATTAAGACACATTTCAGTGCTAACTACAAAAGATGGTTGAGTCAAACCACATGTTCCAGCTGTCACAAGACTAGTCACATTAGTATGTATTATCCAACTAGGTCCAAGGCACCAAGTTGTGAATTTGATAAAGGTAAAGGCAAGGAAGATGTTGAACACATTAGGAATGAGATGAACAAGACATGGCAAAAGAGAGAAGATTGCAGTACATCAAATGGACAAGGGATCACTTCAACTAATGGATCAAGCGATCACACCTTATCAAACTAAGTAATCTAAAGGTAAGTGGGACTAATATTTAAGTGCTATATCATACATTAGTTCCAAAAGGAGTTGGAACTAAAAAGGATAGATTAACATGAATAAAGATGTAAGATGTAGTGAAAAGTTTAGAGTTCAATCTTTAAGTTTTCATGTTATTGCCAAGCATGGAAAGATTTCAATGAATGCTGAGTAAAATACTAGTGAGTGTCAAGCTACTAGTCAAAGATAGTTAGATCCAAGTGAGGGAACTCTTTATAGATGCCAAGTGGAATAGAAATCATGTTGATGCCGAGTTTATAGCTGTACAAGCACCAAGCATTAAATGTAAAGTTTTTAAGGGTACATGGTTTATTTTCACCTATTTTTCATCATTACAAATTCAAGTGAGAGCAAGGAAAGAAAAGAGGTGATTCAAAATCTAGTTCAAAGCATTTGCAAAGATCCTAGCAATGATCAAGCACTAGTCCATCAAATTTTTGAGGCATTCTTCATAAGCTGAGTTATGCAGTTTAAAATTTGTTAAACCCTAGTTTGACAAAATGGCTTCCAGTTTGAAGAATGTGAAGGAGAAAGAAGTTTTTGATGTCCAATTATTCAAAAATGAGGTCAAACAACCAAATTTTAAATCCATCCAAGACATTTCTTATAAAAAAGACCTATTAGGCATGTTATCCATGATTCCACCTAAGGTCATAATGGTAAAAAATGTAAAAAAATGTTACAAATGCAAAGTAGGAGGTATAGGTGATATGGAAATAAGGTAAGCTGATGATAAGTTGTGTGAAAATGGAATTTTGAAGGAAGAATTTAAGATTGTTGAGAGAAAGGGTTTGACCTGTGCCCTGGACTTCCCCACAATGTTCAAAATAGAATGGATCACAATAGTGTTAAGCAGGATACATGATGGATGTTTATGGTTGGTAGGAGAACCAATCAAGATTTCTAGAAGAATTGTTCATAGGGTGATTGGTTTTCCCACCCTAGATTGGCCAAAGACCCTACAAAGTGACTCAAAAGAGCTAATTGAGAAGAACATAGGTGCAAAATGGAATAAGCGTAGAATGAAAATAGATACCATCACAGACCCACTACTTGACTTTGTAATTAGGATTATTTCTTATAAGTTTTATCAGTCAAGTAGGTTAAACGTGTACTCTACATTGTAGTTGATGTCCGCTATAAAATTGTCAAGAAAGATCATACTTATAATCTTGCAAAGCTTCAATTACAAAAAATAATGGAAAATATTGGAGCAGTTAGGAAGACAAAAAGTGCTTAGTGCAAATTTGGATCAATTCTAATTTGCATATTTTTCTATGTTTAGAACGCATTTTCATCTTTTGGCATAGTTGGATGGAAGACAAACAAATCAGTGGCTATACAAATCAATGAGTGTATTGAGCAGATGGGTGAGAACTTTGAAATGGTTAGGACAAGCAATTTTGAAGACTTCAAAAAGTCTATGATGTAGAGAATGAGGATACCTATCTCTTTAGTTGAACAATACTACAATGACATATGTTCTCTTGTAGATATTGATTACACATACATACTATTGGAAATATTCAAGATATGATAGGTTACTAAGAGGGGAAGGGTGAATCAGTAACTTCGAAACTTTAAAACAATTTCAGCACTTTAACCATACATATTATTCACCATTCATTTATCTAATCTACTACTTGTATGAGAGATCAAACATTCATAATACATGTACATAGTGATTTGGTGACCAAGAAACCTTCCAAAGAGAAAGTAAAACTGGGTCGGGGATGATACCCACAAAACTTCAATATGAAAGTATAAAGTTGGCCTGTTAAGGCTTATGTTGACTACTTCTGGCGATCTGCCCTATTAGGAGTACAAAAGACTGCTAGGTCCACCTTGTTAGAGGATTTACAAACATATACTGAAGTATGCACTTTGTTAGGAGATTTATACAGAGACTGTTAAGTCTACCTTGTTAAAGGATTTACAAAATTGATTCACCTTTGAGGATGAAACAATGCATCTACTTACAACTTGATTACATTAGATCCTTGAAGTATAGATCACCTCTTGTGACTGATGAAACTTTACTGCTCCTTGTAGACCTTGCTGAATACTCTACTCTACTGCTAATTCACATTTATTCTTCTCAAAGCATTACATGTCAATTCCTTGATACATACTCATACATTGCAAATGATATAATCCATTACATATATACCATTCCAATAATTACAATTGCAAGTTAACCAAAACATAAGTGAACAAAATATTACTAAGTCAGCCAAATAGTAGAAAACTCAGGTTCTTCAAGCTGACTTGGTGACCTTCTGATACTTGGCATCCACTACATTACTTAGCATCATCATGTGCTCAGTAGAAGCAGAAGCTTGGTCCATACTAGCCACACAACGTAGCTTTGAATTTGGTAACCATTAGAGACTTGGTAGATATAGTGTCACTCAATAAAAATTGAATCCTTTGTTTACCTTACTTTCACTCGATAAACACTACACTTTCATCACTTGGTAAACACTGGCTTCCATCATACAAACTCATGGCTCAGTAGATACTGCTAGACTACATACTCACTCCGTAGCTTCATGAATGCTCAGTATGAACTGCTTAAGTGATAAACCTATAAGATAACCATTGAATGCTCAGTATACACTATAAACTGAGTGATGAGCTTATTAATCATTTAGAGTCAAATAAGTGTTGTTACTAATGATAGATACAATATAATGCCAATAATCTCCCCCTTTGGCATTAGTGACAAAACACTTACAAGCCAAAACATATGTACATAACCTGACTTACTAAAGTTTGGTTTTTCAAAATTGATCTTTGTATAACTGTTGCATATACATTTCTACATATATTTTCTTGATGACTTATAATGTATATAAAAAGATACTTATGTACACATGCTAATTCTATTAAGTGCTAACTCCCCCTTTCACTTGTACTGATAACTCTCCCCATTTATTATTCTAAATCTCTCCCCCTTTTTGATAATAATGCCAAAGGACTATAAATATATTTTATATGGTTACACCAAAGTGAGATAGAAAATCTTGATGTACCTTAAGGATGGTGGCAAAAGTATTATCCAAAGTTTGCTGTAAAATTTGATAGGTGGAGAGAGCAATTTGAACTTCTGCTGATAATTGATTCATGTGATTAGCCACTGAGAAGTTTTGATCTTGGATCAATTTTTTGCAATGACCAATATTTTTCTTCATTTTATCCATGATAGGAAGGATCATGTTCTAGATGTCTATTAGTGTAGATCAGATCCTTGCTTCCTCTCTCAATACTTCTACTTGCACATCTGCCAGATATTTTATTTTGGTGTGATGGGAGATTATGGAGGAGGAGTCCAAATTTAACTTGGATGCACTTGATTGTATATTAGTGTCAATCTTATTTAGCTTATCCTTTATTTCTTTAGTAAAACCAAAAACATCACAATGTTTGACAAAAAGTGATCCTGTATTATTAAAAGAATTTTCAAAATTACCCAAAAGTGTGGACAATTCAACTTTCTTGATTAATATCTATTCAAAAATATGCTCTAGCACCTTGTCATCAAATTTCCTTTTAGCCTTTTCAATTAGTTTCTCTTGTCCAAAAGGATCTTCATTAAATTTTTGTACTGCCTCTTCTAACTGAATCAAAATGTGTTGAGTGGAATCTACTTCAACACCTATAGCTTCTGTAATTATATCCTTTGCATTCTCAATTATTCTGTACTTCTTATCCCTTTCAGACCTTAACTGCTTCTACATAGCTTTCATCTCTATGAGTTGACTAGCTAACCTCATCTCTTCAATGGTAGCAGTGTCATAGTCAATCTTTGGTATTACTATCTCTATGTTTAAGTCAATGTCCTCTTCAATTTCCTTTCTGTTGATCAAAAGTTTTAGTGGATGCTTTTGTTTGACTTCTATAATTACTGGTTTGACCTTTGGAATAGACACAATAGTAAAGATATAAGGGCTAGTAGTGAAAACTAGGATTGGACTCAGGGATTGAATTCCAATAGTAGTATTAACCAGATCAAAAACTGAAATACTTCCCAAAAATGGTGTCACACTTGATAGAGTACCCATAGCAATATCTAAACTAATTGGAGTTGAAGTGGATGTAGATAATGCCGACGAAAGAAAAAATGTAGAACTTACTAGAATTGACAAAGAAAAAATTGTAGAACTTATTATTGTACTAACTAATGATGAAGGAGCTAAAGAAACTAACTCGGTAGTTGAAGAAGTGACATGTAGCTTGGTAGATAAAGTGCTTGGCACTTCTATTTCAGATACATGGACCTTGGAGGTGGCTGGTGAGGATTGAGAAATTGAAGTGGCTATTGTGCTCACAATTTCACTTGCAAAAGTTGTCTCCATAGTAGATTTAACAATCTTTGGTGGAGAGTGAGGAAGGGATATAATAACTGCTACTGCAATTCTTTCTAGGTCATCTTCTTCTTTTTCTTCCTCAAGTGCTTCTTCCTCCTTGTTTTCTTCCTCCTTGTCTTCTTCCTCTTTTTCTTCCATTAGTGCATGCAGCTCTCCTAGTGTAACCATGATAGATGGAGTGTTATCAAAAAAATCATTGTCACTGCTATCATCATCCTTAATTTCAATAAGATCAAATGATGGCTTCCTAAGATGATATGCATCATTCCAAACATCTGTAGAATTTTTGAAAATTGATTCAATGTCTTTTAATAATATGAGGCAAGTATTGAATCTCTTATTCATTCTTCCTTCATGATATTTCAATTCTTTTTTGACATCTGCATCTGTTAGACTAGGTACTAATTCCTTCAGTGTTTTCTCAAATATATCTTTCATAGTTTGTTCTGTGTTCTCCCATCTGACTTTTATTTTGTCAAGGAGTACTATTGGAATTTGAGATGCAAATTGATCAGGAGAGAATTTCCAAGTTCCTAACTTTTCCATTACCAATTCTTAAATCTCCTTTTGCTCTGCAGGAGTTTGAGTTTCATATTTGAGAGCTTTAAAATTGTTGATGCCTGGTCCAATCCTCAAATGTGAGTGGAGGCCTGACAAGTACAATTTCCTTCTTGCCTTTCCTAGTTCTCCTTATGAATACTGTAGTTGGATGCTTTTGAGGTTTGGTGATAAACACCTTTCCTTTCTTCTTTGGTGGTTCCTCTTCTTTTCTAGATTCATGTTCTTCTCTTTCTTTGCCTTCTTCTTCTTCTTCTTCTTCATCCTCTCCTTTACCTTCAATAAGCATTAGAGGGCTAGCTATAGTTTTCAATTTTGCTATCTTCCTCTTGCCTTTGCTTATAGCCTAGGGTAGCTTGATTTTAAGCTCAATTCTAGCCTTTGCTTCATCATAAGTGCCAGAGGTAGGAAGCTTAGGATCTACAAGCTCATTTACTAGTGCTTCAATAATGTCTCTGGTTTCATCAATATTGATCTCATAAGGAAGAGGTTTCACCAATGCAAGTCAAGGTCTAACTACTTGAATGTATACTCTATCACAGTTAACCATGAATCATACATCATCTTTGTAGTCTTCAACCAATTTTGGTGGAATTTGAAACCTGTTATTCATTATTTCCTTGAAATCTTCCAAATAATTATCCATAACCTTCTCAAAGTTTTCACTCATTTATGCTACAAACTCATTTATCTAATATAGGATAGGAATATCTTTTCTCCACATTATAGTTCTTTTTGATGGAAAGAATTTTTGAACATAGAAAAATAAAGAAGTTAATAGGGAGCCAAATTTATAGGGATTATTCTTTGAGGTCCTTATGTTTTCCATGTTCTTGTTCAATTATTTCAACAATAATTTTGACAGATCAAATTCTAGATTTTTCTTCACAACCTTGAATGCCAAATCCACAGCCTCACAGGGCACACTATTCAAATGACTAGAGCTATAAATCTTGTGAGCAATGACATGAATGCCAAACCTTAATTCAACATAAAAAATAGTTCTAACCTTGAAACCTCTACCATCCCATTCAGCTAGGGTTTTCTTCTATAGTTCATCTCGACCTAGGTTTTTGGTGGTTTTGGCTTTGTTGAGTATGGGGAGACCAGTAATCTTATGAATCATCTTCTTGGTGATTAATACTAGCTTCTCTAACCATAGTTTACCATTGTGAACAAAAATGAGTATGTACCTGATCCACTTAATCTAGAAACTTCTTGGCATATGTGAGATATGGGTTAATCCTTTGGTCTCTAGATGCTTATGCTCAAGTTTCAAAGAGCCATCAACACTCATTTCTCCTAGGGCATTATCCATTTCTAGATTTCCAATCTCTTGAATAGAACATTTAAAATGAGTATGAATATCATTGATAAAGAGTACCTTTGGTGGAATTTGTGATTGAGCTCCATTAGGGTCAAGTGATTCTATAATGGTTAGAACAATTTTGAAGTTAGGTTCTTTCCATTCTACACCCTTCACTAGCATCTTTGAACCCTTCTTTGCCTTGTTGCTACTACTACTCCTAGATGCGATCACTACTTGGTAGGTGTAAGAATTTTTTTTTTGAACAAATTCTTTGCTAGAAAATTGCTTGAAATCGCTTGGAATTGCTTGAGTGCATCTGGAAATCTCTTAGCTCTGAAATCATGATGAAGAATGAAATCAAATTCTATCTTTTTGATGAATTTTTTTCCATTAATGCTTAGTACAAAAGTAGCTGAGATGACATAGTGCTTGATAGGCTATCATTCATTCACTTTTTTGGAAGAAGCTTGAGACTTAGTGAATGAAAAAAACTTTTGTTATTCCCAATCTAGCTCGGTTGAGTGTGAGATTGACTTTGCTCGGTATGACCTAATTTCTTGTGACCCTTTATATTTGAAATACTGATTAGATCTTTTGCTTTCTTTCATTTGGAACTGCTCTAGATATAGCTTAATGATAAAATTCCATATCCTCCTTCATGAATCTAATTGGAAATGGTGGAGTCACCCACTTCTTGAGTGACATTTGAACTATTCTACTCAGTATATTTAGGAATCAACTATTGTCTCATCTATTTTCAAATGTTATCAGTGTTATCTTTCTTTTCATCTTCAATTCTTCCTATATTCATGCAATTCTTGGCTATATGACATAGTTTAGTACATGTATAACATCTTACTGTCGTATCTCTTTTTCTCAAGTGATACCTTGAACAGTTTTTGCCAATGTGTCCATATTCTCCACAATAATGACATCTGCACCCGGTATTGTAATCCCTTCCAAATATTGCCTTAACAAGTTGTTCAACTGGATTGAATGATTTTGATTTGCATTGGAATGCCTTGTGACCATGCTTCTTGCATTTGTGACATTTTCCTTCAAATTTTTGTTTTTCCTTGCATTCATTAGCTTTGTGACCATGCTGATTGCAGTTGTAGCATTTTCCATTGAATTTTTCTTTTCCATTACTCCAACATTTGTTTGATGTATGACCTAACTTACCACAATGATTGCAAATAGGTTTTTTATTCCTTTGAGCACCTTTTTTGGAAGATTCACCTTCTTCATTATATCCAAGTCCTACTTAACCCTTTTGTCTATGAAGATTTTTCTCATTTTGTTGATTTAATTATTTCATATCTTCTTGAGATTTCATCATTCTCTGATTGATTTGTTTTTCAGCATTTAGGTCATTTTCGAAACTTTCACTGATTTTTCTTTTAGTGTTTAAATCAATCCTTACACTTTCATTTTTAGATCTCAGATTCATGATTTCTTGATTTGAATTGGATAGTTGACTGATAAGACTTTGATTTTCATTGATTCTTTCATTTATCTCATTTTCAAATTTGTTTCTTTGTTCCAAGATTTCACATAACCTTGCTGACTGAATTTCTTGTTCTCTTCTTAGCATTCTTACTTCTTCCTACAAAGAGCCATTCTTTGCTAGGAGTTCCTTGATTGCCTCATCAGCTTCATTTGAGCTACTTGATGGTAAAAGGTCTTCAATATTTTCTTCAACATACTGACTATCATCCATTTTTCTTGCAAGCTCCTTTCTTTTCTTCAGGGATTGAGAAAGATGCTTTTTTGCTTCTTTGAGTTGAGCCATGGCCATTTCCACATCTAGCTTTTCATTTTCAATTGCCTTGTCAAGTCTGAATATCTCCATTTGTCCTTTAGATCTTTGATCAAGTTGTCAAACTTTATCCTGAGAACCACAAAAGCTGTGATACCAATTGTTGGAAATATTCAAGATATGAAAGGTTACTGAGAGGGGAGGGGTGAATAAGTAACTTCAAAACTTTAAAAAAATTTCAGCACTTTAACCATATATACTATTCACCATTCATTCATCTAATCTACTACTTGTATGAGAGATCAAACATTCAAAACACATGTACATAGTGATTTGGTGACCCAAAAACCTTCCAAATAGAAACTAAAACTAGGGTGGGGATGATACCCAAAAAACTTCAATACCACAATATAAAGTTGGCCTATTAAGGCTTACATTGACCACTTCTGCTGATTTTTCCTATTAGGAGCACAAAGGACTTCTACATCCACCTTGTTAGAGGATTTACAAACATACACTGATGTATGCACTCTGTTAGGAGATTTATATAAAGACTATTAAGTCTACCTTGTTAAAGGATTTAAAAAATTGATTCACTTGTTAAGATGAAACAATGCATCTACTTACAACTTGAGTGTTGATTAGATCCTTGAAGTATAGATCACCTCTTTTGACTGATGAATCTTTACTGCTCCTTGTAGACCTTGCTAAATACTCTGCTCTACTATTGATTCACATTTATTCTTCTCAAAGCATTACATGTGCATTCCTTGATACATACTCATACATTGCAAATGATATAATACATTACATATATACCATTCCAATAATTACAATTGCAAGGTTGGCCAAAACACAAGTGAACAAAATATTACTAAGTCAACCAAACAGTAGAAAAATTGAGTTCTTCAAGCTGACTTGGTGACCTTCTAATACTTGGTATCCACTGCATTACTTGGCATCATCATGCACTTGGTAGAAGTATAAGCTCAATCTATACTAAACACACAACATAGCTTAGAACTTGGTAACCATTGGAGACTCAATAGATATAGTGTCACTCAGTAAAAATTGAATCCTTTGTTTACCTTATTTTCACTTGATAAACACTACACTTCCATCACTCGGTAAACACTAGCTTCCATCACACAAACTGATGACTCGATAGACACTGTGAAGCTCGATGAACACTGTAGACTCAATAGATACTGCTAGACTATATACTCACTTCGTAGCTTCATGAATGCTCGATATGAACTAATTAAGTGATGAACCTATAAGATAACCATTAAATGCTCGGTATACACTATAAACTGAGTGATGAGCTCGGTAATGATTCAAAGTTGAACAAGTGTTGTTACTAATGACATATACAATATAATTCCAACACATATAGGTTATTGTACCTAGGGTAAGATGGCTAACACCCTTAGGATATGAGATCAATGTTGATGAACCCTCAGCTACCATAACTACACTCCTAGTAGAGGAGATTGATAAAAGTGCCAAGATATTTGGTAGTTATGATGTTATGAAATCCAAAGTTTAGAAGGTACATGTGAAGAGGAAGAAGAAGATGATGAAGAGGATGAAGAGGAAGAATAGGAAAAAGCCAAAGAACCTCTTTCTTTGAACAAAGGCATGGGTGAGGAAATTGAAGAAGAAGGTGCTAAGGAAGAGAAAACCAAAGAAGCACCAATACAAATAGAACTTAAGAAAAGGAAGGCCAAGGCACAACCTGTGGCAAATACAAAGGAAAAGAAGACTACTAAGCATAGCCTAGAAAAGCCAATAACACCAACAATTAGGGAAAGCACAAAGGCCACTACAAAAAAGGCCAAAGAGAAAACCAAACAAAAGATGAAGGCTACTAAACAAAGGGGCCTAGTATAGAAGAAACAATGAAGAAATTGCATTGCATAGCTAGAGACTGATAATGAAAGGATAGAATCTAAAGATACAAGCCAGTTTAGAGTGGTGAGTTACACACCAAAATTTGATCTTGAAAATATTTGTGACAATGTTCAGAATAATGCAGATTTGATAGGTTTGAGAAATATTGATTTTGGGAAACTTGGTAGAGAAGAATATAATTTGATTCAGGAATCAATCTATGCAATTATTTTTAAATTTGAGAACACTCCACTTGAATTAGATAATACAATGCCTAAGGATTTGTATACTATTGTTGAAAATAAGTGGCATTATTGTCTAAACCTGGAGAAATAAATCAAAGAAGCTACACTAGCCAGGTGATGCTAGAATTGACAAAAGGAAAAATTGTCAAAGAAAATAAGAAATTTGGTGCATAGTTTACACCAAAATACAGGGTATTTAGCATCCTTCAGAATAATATTGAAGATGTTGTCAAGAAATCCACTCAAATGTGAAAATTAATATATGGATCAAAAACTGTTAAAGAAGAAGATCCATTTGAAGGAAAAAAAAATGGAGATGAAGATGAGGAAAAGAATGAAGAAACTAAAAAACATAATACTATTGTGGAGGAGACACAAAAGGAAAAAGATGACATGTCTATAGCTGAAAAGTAGTATGAAGCACAGAGTGTGCAAGACACACAAATGCCTAGTATGAGCCCTCCACATGAGACAAGCATGCTTGTAGAAAATATAGTTGTTAAGGATTTCTCTGATGTTTTTACTTAGAACATTAATCCTTTAACTACAAAATACCTAAAGAAGATTCTTTACCAATCCACATTACAAGCCAAGTTGTGTGAAAATCTAGTATTGGTTAGCATTGATGAACTTTAGAAGGTTGTAGTTGACATTATAAGGGATAATGTGAATACACAAGAACCACATTCTGCCATTCCTTCAGCTACTAGTGCTCAACCTTTAATAAAAAAATTAGTAGATACATTCAAAAAGGTTGACACAACTGTTAATGTTGATTTGTCTTAAACAACAACAAACTACAATAGAAGAGAAAGAAACAACAAATGATCAACCTAATGCACAAAAACAAGGTGAAAATCAAATCATTGTAATTGATCATAGCAGATCTGAAGAAATTAAGGACATACCAAAGGAGAAGGAACACGAGTCCATTCAAGCATTGGTAACATTACCAACATCTAGCACTCCTACAAAAGTACTTCAGAAGCTGAGTACTAAAGCTGTAGCACTATTGATCTCAACACCAGGATCAAGTTCCTCCAAGGTTGCTAAAGTAATTCACTTTGGAGATGTAACTCTAGAGGAAGAATTCTGATACCTAAGTATGATTATGCAACCATAACATTAGAATAGATAGGCATAATGCAACAAGCCTTGGAAAAGAAGAAAAACCAAGAAATACTAAAAAAAAGTATAGATAGAGGCAAGCATTACAAGAAATCAAAGACATCTTCTTAGATGCATTTAGCTTTCCAACACTTGAAGAATTAAAGCCACTATTAGAACAATTATCAAAAATTGTGGAGCAGGTGAATAATGAAAACTAGGACACTAATGCCAAACTTTGGGAATTGTTTGAAATGAAATTTCAAGGGAAAGTAAATGAAAGGATATCTGGTGACATAGCACTGATGTAAGTTGACTTGGCTACAAAATTTGAGAAAGTGAAGAAGGTACTTGAGAAAATATTCTCATTGTACACCATACTATTTGATCCCACACTCTTCACTCAAGAAACAAGCTATAGAATTTTAAATCTAGAGAGAAATTTAAAGTCTCAAGTATGTAATTACCTCATAATCTAGCTCAGAGTGAGAAGCATTTTCACTCATTGCTTCAATCACAAAGTCAACTAGCTGTGTTAATAGTAGAAGAGGCTAATATAAGAGCCAAGTTGACTAATATCTAAGCCTCCCTTACCCACCATATGGAGATACTCCATAAAGAACTAGGATATGTAGAAACATTTTTGAAGAAAGATCCTAATCTTTCTACATTAGATGGACTAGTTCACCTTTCAATAGAGATTGCAATCCAAATAAAGTCAGTGGATGTTGGATGTGACAATTGGGATGCTACTCTAAAAATAATCATGGAAGTCCATAAATATTTTTTGGACAAATACACCATAAGTGTATAGAAGCTTTTACATAAGTGTCAAAAAGGGGGAGATAAAAGAATGAAAAAGGGGGAGATAAACAAAAAGAGAAAGAAAGGAGTAAGGGGGAGAGTACAAGGCAGAAAATGGAAATAAAGGAACAGATAAAGTTGGAAGAGAATAATGAAGCTAAATCAATTTTTGACCCCAGTGATATACACTTTGAGGCATACAATATAGCAATAGATATAGAGCAAAGCACATATTAGATGAAAAAGAATAAGTTGAAAATACAATTGAAGATAAAGAGTATTAGCAAGAGACAAATCGACTCAGAATGGAGAATACATTTTTTATATAGAACGGACACATTAACTTTGTGGGGGGGGGGGGGGGGGGGGGTTGGTTATAAATTTTGAGGTATATAGGTTATTACAAAATTTTAAAATTTTGAAGTCTTATATATAAGTTGATCTATGAATATGTTATACTTGAGAAGGTTAGATTGATTATGTATAGTTAAGTGTTTTTGACACTCATGTCAAAGGTGGAAATTGTTGATCTTAGGTTGGTTTTGATAATTGATTGTCAACACACATAAGCCATTAACTAAGTTCATGTTGAACTGGTAATACATGTCAAATATAATATGTAAATACAAGACCATGCCAAGTTGAAATGAGTGTTGAGTCACTCAAGTGCCAAGTAGACAGACCATGCCGAGTGATTCAAGTGCCAAGTAAATAATAGATGTTGAGTAGTTCAGGTACTGAGTTAGAATCAAAATTAGAATATGTTTCAAGGATCAATAACTTCAAGTGTCGAGTAACATAGGTTGGACATGCTTGTTTGTGATTGCACAAACAACTATGAAAACCATTTTTTAGCTGACCAAATGATAGAATATGATGTTTTGAAGATAAGGACAAATCTGTATCAGATTCCCTATGCAATTACATACAACCAATCAAAAAATAAGAAGGATTAAGTGACAAAAAGGATGAAGCTTGATCATAGATTCATACCTAACCCTAAGTCTTCTAGTCTTCTTAAGGAGGACAAAACCCTAAACTTCATATGAGTCTATAAGCAATTGAAGGAGAAGAGTAGAGAAGTTTTCATTGATAGAGGGCCACACCACCCTTACCCACTCAAAATCAAGAAAGGAACAATATGGAGACCAAGAGAAATAAAAAAATGCTCCACAAGCAATTTTATTATACTTGAAAATCCTTACAACACCCACAAGATGATATGATAGATATGACTTCTTCAAAAAGAAGTTTACAAATTCTTCAACATAAGAGAAATCCAAAATAAGAGTCTTCACACCAAGAGCTTCACCAAAAATTTCTACTTGAAGAGCTAAACCTTTAGAGCTTTCACACCTTGAAGTCTTCACGCCTTCTAGCTTCTACTTCTCAAACTTGATTAGAAATGCTCATATGCCATGCTTAAATAGGCACTTACCACCCCATGCATGGCTTATCCACAACCTTATAGAATTACAACTAAGCACCACCATGTGGCCCAGTTAGAAAATTACATTTCCTTTATGGATCACAACAAATATTAAATGCAAGATTTAAGAAACTTTCCACAAGCTTCTAAGATGCCACCTATGCACCTCGAAAATAAAAATCCTCTTTTCCTTTCTTTTCTCCTTTTTATTTTTTATTATTTCTCCTCTAATTTTTGTCACTTTCTCTCTCCTCCAGTTTTTTTTTTTTTTAATTTTAAATTTTACATTCAACATGTCTCCCCTTTATTTTGGATGCAAGATGCTCTTGCATCAGTCTATAAGCAATTGAAGGAGAAGAGTAGAGAAGTTTTCATGGACAAGAAAAGCATTCATGGAGACTTAGAAGCTATAGATAATGAATTGTATAATCAGTTTGAGGAGAAAAAACAATACAACTTACAACAGTTATCACATCAGATCAGAAAAGGTCAAGGATGACAATGTAAAGATTTGATCTTTGATTAGGCAACTAGAGCCATTCGTAAGATATATGCTAAAACATCCTAACAAGTGGTTTTATTTAAATCTCCTAGGTAGAGTAGTCCTAAAAGGCTTTACTAAATCCTTTAACAAGGTTGCATTCCAAGTGAATGACCAGAAGTCCTCTAACTAGGCATACTTCTAACAAGGTGTTGAAAACCTCTAACAAAGTGGGATTTAATAGTCTTTGTAAGCCTTTAATGGGGCAGACCTTTCATAGGACAGATCATGATTCATGGTCAAACTATTGTAACCTTAATTGGCTACACTTTATTGCTACAGTGCTGAAGAATTGTGGGTGTCATCCCCACCCTAGTTTTATCTTCTCTTTGGAGGGTTTTTAGGTAATCATATCTAGTGTCAAATGTGTGATTTATTATATGTTTGTAACATGATTTAGATAAATGTGCTTTACATGTTATTTCAATTTATATATTCAATGCATGAGATGGATGAGTGGCGAAAAGTTTTATGGGTTCATGTTTTAACTATTGATTCCCCCCCCCCCTCAGAAGTTTACCTTTCCTATTTGTAATTCTAATAGAAATGTTAAAATAAATTCCTAAGGTCATTGTAGAAGGAGATAATAAAGCTCTCAATAAACCTTTCTCTTACAAGATATTAAAACAACTCTCTTTAATATTAATATAGATAAATCTCTAGGACCAGATGGGTTTCAAGCTTTCTTTTTTCAAAAATGTTGGGAAATTATAGGAGTAGATTTTTGGAAAGCAATAGAAGCATCAAGAAATGAGGGGAAACAATTAGCAAAAATTAATCACACGTTCCTAATTATAATTCCGAAAAAGAGTAAGGCTAGAGAACCTTGAGACTTTAGGCATAGTTTTCTCTAAAATGTACAATATATAAATTTTTATCTAAGCTTTAATGAACTAACTAAAATAATATCTCCCTAAATTAATATCAGAATAATAGACTAGGTTTGTACTTGAGAGATCTATTCTAGATGGCATCTCAATCATATAGGAAACCATCCATTCAACATCAAACAATAAAGAGGCATGCATGTTACTAAAACTAGATATTCAAAAACCTTATAATAAAGTGGATTGGAGATTCCCATGTAAAACCTTAGAAGCAATTGGATTCTCACATCAATGGATTAACATCATTTTTTTAGTGTATATCCACCCCAAAAATATTGCTCCTTATAAATGGAACCCCAAAAGGTTTCTTTAATATTTCTAGGGGGATCCACCAAGGTAACCCTATTTCTCTCTTCTTCTTCATCATTATAGCTAAAGCCTTCAAAAGAAAAATTAAGATAGAACAAATTGAAAAGAAAATTAAAAGAATTAAGGTTATAGAGAATGTTGCTAATATCACACATCAACAATTCACAGATGGCACAATAATAGCCAAAGAAAGTACTAAAAGAGAAATAGACAACTTTAAAAGAATCTAATTTTTTCCCTTAATACACCATTAGAAGGAGAAGAATATATTTGCAATAAATTAGGATAGAAGAAAGGAACCTTCCCTTGCAATTACCTAAGAGTATAACTGGATAAAGAGGTTGAAAAGAATCAAGGGTGGCAGAAAATATTGGAAAGAATAGATAATCATATGGAAGCATGGAAAGTAAAATGATTAACCAAAGCTGGGAAAGAAAAAAAATTAAATTAATTCTATTAGTGATACCCATCTATCAACTATCATGTCTGCAATTAGTAAAGAATATCAATCATAAAATATAAATGAAGCCGAGAGATTTATTTTGGAAAGACATAGAGGATAAAAAGAAGGCATCTATAATAAGATGGAAAAAAATTTGTAGGCCAAAAGAACAAAGGGGTTAGGAATAAAAAATCTAGAATGGCATAATGAAACATTAAGAGCAAAACATGTCTGGAGAATGTATCAATAAAGATACATCAAATGGGCAGGAATTTTGTATAATAAAATTTGAATGCAGTAGACAACACATCATTACTGAGAACCAGGGTAACATGGGATATGGGTAGAGGTTATAAAGCCCTATTTTGCGAAGATTGTTGGAATGGAAACCCTCCAACTAGATCTATCTAATATAACTAACAATGGAAAAATTCTATTAATATTAGTATGGGGAACCAAGGTTGTAGATTATATCCAACATGATCACTCAAATGAAGAAGCCCCACAGAGGTGGAAATCCTTAGAAAATAGAGGTCTTAACCTAGCCAACTAGGAGAAATTAGAATATATTCATAAAAAGCACCCAATCAGCTATTACAATAGGGAGGAAAAACTCATCTAGGCAACTACCAATGAAAAAACTTACAAGGTAAAGGAGGGTTTTAATCAAATAATTAATTTAAAAAGGTGGGAAGAAATTAATAATCTTATAAATCTATTTTGGGACTGAGTAGGACTACCCAAAGTAGGTATCTTTCTTTGGGCAACCTCTCAAAACTAAATCCTAATAGTAGATAGAATTAGGAAAATGGGATTTGAAGGTCCTTTGAGATGTGCCCTCTATAAAGAAAATTGAGAAAATATTGAGCATATTTTTTACCAATGCAAGTATGCTAAGGAATGCTAAGATTGGCTTAAATTCAAGTTAAACATGTCAGCCCCACTCCTAGGGAAATAGCAAGACCACCTAGTAAGGTGGCTTAAAAAAACTAATAATTAAGTATATGGAAAACTCTAGAACATCACCCTAGCTATTTTAGCATGGGAGATATGGAAGGAAATAAAGTGGTGGATCATTTGTGACAAAGAATTCAAAATTTTATCTCTCCTTAACAATATTAAAGAAAGTATTACAGAAGTTATAAATTGCAATCTTAAAAAAACTACAAAAGAAGAAGATTCCTTCTCAGATTGGGATGCAAAAATGAAAAAGAATTGGTAACATCTAATTAATCCACCTCTCATTTATAAAAATAAGAATATTATAGCAAGAAAGGAATGCAAATGGGAACCCCCACCTAAAGGATGGAAGAAAGTTAGTTTTGATGGAACCTCAAGAGGGAACCTACGAGCAGTAAGAATAGGGTGTATAATTATGAAGGAATAGAAAAATTGGATCATGAAACAAGCTAAGCCCTTGGGAATAGTCTCAAATAATATTGTAGAATTAGAAGTAGCACATGAAGGGATAAAACAAAGTATAAATTAAGAATCAAGAAGATTATAACTGAAGGAGACTCTCAGATTATCCTTAATGTGCTTAGAAAAGAGAAAGCCCCTAATTGGATATTAAATTCAAAACTAGAAAACACTATCAACCTTTTGGATACATTTAAAGAAGTAAGATGTATACATATATAAAAAGACGGTAATATAGAAGTGAACCTATTGGATAAAAAAGGAATGGAAGGACGATATATTCATTTGGTTAATCAAATTTAGTCCTCTAAGGTAATCACGAATCTTAGACCTTTCAAGAATTCTCCTTTGACACTAGGTTATATGATTATCTCATTACATATGAATTTTGCTCCCCAATTTCATCTAATGCAATTTTCATCACTCAGATTACCCATGACCTTAGACACTCTTTTTAATCAATCCATCACATAGCTTTAATCATTACCTATATGTATCTTGATTGTGTCATTTCTTGATTCCTTCTAGAACTTTCTCGACTTTGTAGAAAGCTTCTATAAATCAGTGTTGGGTCATTTTATCTCTAAGTTTTATCTAAGGAGTCTAGTTATTAGTATGAATACTCATATCACTCTGTGTCATGCTATATAAGTTTTTACTATGGCTTTTCGAGGTAATGTGAAGCCTAAGAGATGGAATCATTTGCTCAATCCCATAGATGATATGAGATGGCTAGACATTAGCAAGGTTTGACTTTTCATGGTGAACTAATGAGGGAATTGTAGGTGGTTGGATTGGATGCCTAGTTAGGGCCAAAGTTGGGAAATGGGATATTATCTGGCTTTGTTATAACGTCTTTGATCCTTTCTGGTTGGTTGGACTAGAATAGGTTGTCTTCAACATTGATGAGAAGCTCAAAATCCCTTTGTTAGAAGCTTACATAACTCACCTGCTAGGGAGTTTTGAGCTTCCAATTGTACCAAGATGACCCTCATTGGTCATCTTGGATAATATCCTATTTTTCTATGAGTGGCCTAGGATGGAAGCCAATGTTTAGTTCCTTCTACATTGGAGATGTATTGTGGAGGATTCTTCTAAGGATTGGCTATTGAATTACCTACATGCCTTTGATGCTTACATTCATCTTGGAGTGAAATTTGTAAAATTGGAAGCCATGGATTTTTGTCTTCCAAATCTAGACAAGTCAAGTAGATCTAGAAACACCTTTGAATTTCTTCTTGGACCTTAGGCTAATGATATTAGCAAAGCTTCTAAAATCATCATGGTTTTTATGAAGAAAGATGTTGGTGCATAGATGGGTTCATTGGTATGGTTTTGATAGTATTTTTTGTGTGTTCATGATACTCTTATAGTTGTGGTGGCTCTCTCTCCTTCATTATGGTCTGGCATTAGGGTTTTGTTTTCTATTTTCCTTTTGGGTTATACTCTACTAGGGATATTTGTTAGGATTGTAGTGCTCTTATATTCTATATATTTGTAGATTCTACGCTTTCTACATTTTTTCTTGGGTTATTTTTCTAATTGCTTCTTAGCAGTGGGTAGCTCTTTTTCTCATTTGCTTATTTTATATTTCTCTGGGCCCGGTGTATAACTATCATATCATGAATATAAATATTATATTATCTTTGTCTTTATCTATTCATAGGGTTATCTCTATTTTCTTGGTGTACTCAGGCATGGCCCCTTTTTGTGGCTTATCTTTTTGCTATGATCTTGCTATGCTTAGCTCTTTAGATTTATCTATGATCATTCCTATTCAAACTGATATGGTTCTATGTGTTTTCTCAATGATGGTTTGTTTAACATTGATATTTGGTTGATAATCCTTATTTTAGCAACAACACTCATTGGAAACTTTTTAATTATTAGATTCACTCATCAGGTGTTTAAAAATTAGTTCAACATTAACATTAATCTACTCTTAACTCTGGCTTATACTATCCTAATCAATAAAAGGATACCTTTATTATTTTAACTAATGAGATTTGGTATTTAGAGTTACTTTCTTGACTTCTTTACTAACCACACTAATATCACTCTTTAGCTGATTTTCTTAGTAGTAGGAGATCTTGGTGTTATTTTTAGCACCAAAAATAGTGTAGAGTCTCTGCAATTTATCATGGTCCTGGACCTCTTTTCTCCTATCGATGCACTTTTGATGTTTTCACGATTTGGTTTTGTGCCCATATATTTGATCCCTTATCTTTTTGGATTGCATTTTTATTCTGCATTTAAAATTTTGGCACTCTTATTTTTATATATGCAAAAACTCAAAATGATAGTTGTAAACTAGGGTATGCCCCTTTTAAACATGTATTATTGTAGGACTTTAGTCCTAGGCTAGACTGGAGGTTTTCTTCTCCATTCTTTCCTACTAGTGTTTGTTTGAACAAAGCTACTTGGATGTTTTTTTTTAATTATTTAATTAATATAATCAAAAGGTTTCAACCATTTACCAATAAAAAAATAAAATGGAAAAATTAAAAAATGAATGTCAAATATTTAAAATAGAATTATAAGAAAATTCACTTTTAAAACCCTAAAGTTAAGATTTTCAAATATCATATACAATTTTTATTTTTTTAAATCATAACAAAACCTATGAAAATAGGGAAAAAATAAAGTTGTAAAAATCTAAATAAATATTATAATAAAAAACCACACAAATAAAATTACATTTAACTTGAAAGGAAGCTTGGTTGTACACACAAATTAATAAAATAAAACAAGACGAATGATCTAGATAAGAGGACCAGTCATTATTAATAGAAATTGAATACTAAAAGAAAATAAGACTAGCTAGAGGTCTTTATTAATGTCAATTTAATATGACAAAAGTTAAAAATTCCAACTGATAGGTAGGGTTTTAATTTTCTATTATCAATTGTCATTTCATAAAGTAAAATGTAGAAAGTTTCTAAAATAATTATTGCTTTTGTCAACAAAAGTCTCACACACCTACTGTAGCAGACATTAACCAAAAACATTCTAAATAAATAATTTCTTATATATTCTAAAAAAATTAATATAAACTCAAACTATATGCCACAAAAACTTGTAAAATAAAATGATCTAATTGGATAAACTAAGTGAAAAGTAATATTTTGAATGTTATAGTATCCTACCTATGACAAGAACTATCAATAATTAGAATAAACTCATACTAAGTTGACTCAATAAATGAATAAATTAAGCAAGAGTTAACATATATTATAAAATATAAATCTTAAATTATATAGGTCCATTTCATTAAGTGTGAGTCCAATCACATATCTTGAGATCATAGAAGAGCATTTTAAAATACTAACTCTAAGGTAGGAAATGAATTCCTAGACATATAGGTTAAAGTAATAGCCTTAAAATGTTGATAAAGTATGGAAATATAATGGATATGTAGAAGATAAGGATTTTTGATATATGATGATAATCCTAACTATACACAAGAATATCCAACTTACTTATATTTTATTGCATTAAGATAATCTCTTCAAATGGGTTAAAAAATAAATCAATATTGTAATAGCCATATAGTATTCACCCTTATAGTATCTATTAGAGTAAATAATTAATTTACTAATTATTTATTCTATTACTTAAGCTTACTTAGGTAAATTCATTTATTAATTACTTGTAGTTTAGGAGTTTGTTATAAGTTGTTGACAATACAGGAGTTTGTTCTCTCCTAAGTCATACTTATCCTCTCACATTGTTCGAGGACTTTCCACCAAATGTGGATGTATGCTTAGTTGTCACACTTATCTCCTAGAATCTTCTAGCTTGCTCTAGGAGATTCCTAGAGCTTTTTATATTCAGGCTCCCTCATTATATTTTCATCATCACTTATAGCATATTGTAAATACATATTTTCTTGTGTTGCAATATTTTCTCTCTCATGTCCATTTAGGGTTTTTCCCTTGCTCCATGATCTTCTCTCCTTGGCTTCCCTTTGACAGGTTTTTGCATGCAGGTGATCTTGGGCATCTTCAGAGTTGGATTTCATCAACTCCAACATGGTATCAAAGCTTCCCTGTTGCTACTTCATTGAAGATTTTTGAAGCCGTGATTTAGAGTCACAAACCCTAGTTTGTTTGTGCATTTTTTCTTCAAATCGGGGGAACAAAAAAATTTCAGAGCACTTTCAGCCCAAACTGATGTTGCCACTAGATTCAGAAGGCACTTTTTAGCTAGGATCCATATAAAATTTGTCAATTTTGGAGACAGGGCTCCAGGAAGCAATTTTTTTTTAATTCCAGGGCTTTCTGTATGACTGTACAAATGATTTTGCATTCAATTTTTTTTTTTAAAATTATATTCAGGTGCACCACCGGGTGGCCACCACCATGCCACCTAGTGGCTGCCACTGTGCCATCATATCCACCATCTCTCCAGCCATGACCACCTACACCCCGCTCTATTCCAGCGGCTCAGCCTTCCTCTGATGCTCTGCCTAGTTTCGCCACCTCCTCTCGGCGGTGATGTCTATTTTCACTACTCCTTCGAGGAACTCTGCCCAGTTGATGCTCCCAATTCACTCTGCTTGAGTGCATGTTAGCAATAGCAGTGTTCACAAAGTCAACAACCCAATTGGCAGAGACAACTCAACAACTTTGTCAGTGCTAGGGTGGAATTTTTTGCCGACTTAGCTGCAGTCCGCATGACATGTGGCAAGGCTGCCGCATGGCACTTTGTCACATGGCCCCTACCACATCAACATTTTTCCATGTGGTGTCCACATGGAACTGCCATGTGGCATATTTTTTTGCATTGATAAGCTCTAGGCCATCAAGTTTAATCCCAGGTTTTGCTAATGTCAACATGACATCAACTACATCATCCTCTTGCACCTCTCTAAGGTCATTTTGACCTACTCTCAGTTTTTGGGCCATAACTTTTGCATACGAAGGTATTTTTCCAATTTGAAAGAAGTGCTAGAAAGTTGGTTCTAAGACGGAGACATTGGTGTATGTATTTTTAGGTTTTGATGAATTTTTATTGCCCATTTTTTCAGTTGAAGTCCAAAGTTTAATTTTTGACTCCGACAAGCATATCTTTTGCATCCCATGTTAGTTTTTTGAAAACTTTATATTTTTCGAAAGCTGCTTTGGTCAGCTTTTCAAAAATATAGTTCTTTTTCTCATTTTTTATTCCATTCTCTTTCTATCATAGTTTTGGAAATTTTGCTATATGGTGGATATTTTGAGTGTTTTAGGCCTGAGGATCAGTTTCCTGGCATGGTTTCCTTTGTTTTAGGTTGTACTATGTTTTGCATCAGCTTGTTTTTAGTTTTGATCATTGTAGCTATCATTTTGAAGAACTTTTATGTATCGCATTGAGATAAAGTGTCACTTTTTCATTTTCAAGGTCATGAATGTTGTTTTTGAGTTAGTTTTACATGCACTATTTTCATAAAGCACCATGGGGGGATAGTTGTCTACTATTTTAGGACTTCTCCCTTTTTCAAGTGTGTATCCCTTCCACAAAGTTAGTGCCATGTAGCATTAGTGTGATCGTGTATTTATAGGTGTTTGTACCTCTTCCTCTCTCGTCGTTCTTTGTTCGTCTGCAAGAGACTTTTTCCCACCTTTTTAGTTGCCTATCATCTCAGCCCATTTACATTAAGGGGGGGTTATGCTATTATTCTAATGCATCCTTGGTTTGATGGTTCAATAGTGTGAGCTATGTATTCAGTGGTTTATCCTATATACAAGGCAATTGTAGTGGCCAACTACCTATGCATTTCAGTGAGATGGATTATCTACCATATAGACATGCTCAGTTCGTGCCTTCTTCTTCCATGGAGGTTCTTTAGATCAATAGTTTGGCATATTTGTGGCTTCTTCATGCTTCAGTGATGCCCTTCATGATCACTCTTTGTTCCTATTTTAGGGGACATTCCCCTAGTTAGAGGCTTCTTCAGTTCTTCACTAGGTTACCTCTTTTTGGGGGAGGGCTTTTTCCCACATGGTTTTCTCTCTTTCCCCATTTTTCAAAGGTTGCATTTTGTTGCATTGTACATGGGTACCTAACATGGCCTCATTGCTGGGACCCATTATGCATTCTGCATTTTTGTATTTCTTAGTTTTGTGAGCTTAAGGCATTTTGCTAAGTTGCACTTAAGGGGTGGTGTTAGAGTAAATAATTAATTTAGTAATTATTTATTCTATTACTTAAGCTTACTTAGGTAAATGCATTTATTAATTAGTTGTAGTCTAGGAGTTTGTGATAAGTTGTTGACAATACGAGCGTTTGTTCTCTCCTAAGTCATACTTATCCTCTCACATTGTTTGAGGACTTTCCACCTAATGTGGATGTATGCTTAGTTGTCACACTTATCTCCTAGCATCTTCTAGCTTGTTCTAGGAGATTCCTAGAGCTCTTTAATTTTAGGCTCCCTCATTGTATTTTCATCATCACTTATAGTATATTGTAAATACATATTTTCTTGTGTTGCAATATTTTATCTCTCATGTCCATTTAGGGTTTTTCCCTTGCTCCATGATCTTCTCTCCTTGGCTTCCCTTTGATAGGTTTTTACATGCACGTGATCTTGGGCATCTTCGGAGTTAGATTCAATCAACTCCAATAGTATCCCCAACTTTGATGCATATTTGACTCATAAAATGATCAAGTATCTCAAACAAAATTTGATGAAGGGACACTCAACCCTTACTAACTCATAAGAAAAGAAAACAAAAAATAAAGCCGAAAACAAAATTTATATTAATGATATTTAAAGATGTTGAAAATTCTTCTAATCAATTAAAAAAAAATTATAAATTTCTTCATAGAGATAGCTAGAATTCCTACTATATATAACTACTAGAAAATTCACCAAAATAAAGCAACACACAAGATCACCTTGAGAAAGAAAGATAAAAGGTTGAATCTATTGATCTCATTTTGGTTTTGACAAGGAAATGACAAAATACTTAATTCATTACTTAATAGAACTCAGTATGTGTTGAGTAAGTAGTGTATGCTGAGCAATATACATAGTTAGTGTCAAGCACCTATATGTGTCAAGAAGATGGCATATGTCAAGTCACTCAAGTGCCAAGAAACTCATATATGCCGAGTGATCTAGATGTTGAGTAAAGCAGTGGATGTCGAGTCATTCAAGAGCCAATTTACAACACTAAGGATATAGTGAATGTCAAGCATCAAAGCTTCCAAATGCCAAGTAAACAATTTTTGGTCATAGTTGTTTGTAATGGCACAAAATCCTATGCAAATAGTTTTTGGGCCAACTTAAGGATTATTTTATGATTATAGAAGATATATATGAAGGTATGCTGAGAATTGCTATATAGTACATGTAAGCAATAAGAAAATGGATGTATTAAGCAAAAAAATGGATGAATAAAAATCGTTGATTCCTACCTAACATTAGCTCACCTAAGTCTTCTTAAGGAGGGAAAATCCTAAAGAGTTTGGGTGTGAGGATGAGAAGAGAAGGGGGAATGCTAAGTGTAGAGGTAGAACATTCATTATGACTAGGGAGGTTGTGAGAGAGGAATGAATTGCATAATTAGTTAGAGAGAACATAGCAGATTAGTTAAAGGACATAAGAGACATATCTAATCAGGAGAATAAAGGATATACTTGCAAAGAGGAGAATTAGTGAAAATATCTTAATTGAGTAATCTTAACAGGTTTTTGTAAATACTTTAATAGGGTATGTGTTTTATTGCAAGTTTAAGTCCTCTAACAAGGAACAATTTTAGCAGGGTATTGAAATCCTTTAACAGGGTAAGATTTAATAGTCTTTGTAAGCCTTTTATAGGGCAGACCTTTCATAGGTCAGGTCATATTTTATGATCAAACAATTGTAACCTTTATTGAGTACACTTTACAACTGCAATAGTGAAGATTTGTGAGTGTCATCCCCACTCTAGTTTTACCTTCTCATTGGAGGGTTTCTGGGTAACAAAGTTATTATGTTACATGTTTTTTATTTCATGCTATAGATGAACATGTGTAATTAGCTATTTCAATTTACATGCTAAATTGCGAGATGGATGTGTGGTGAATGTTTTATGGTTAAATATTTGAAGTACTGATTCACCTCACCTTTGTGCCCGCCCACCCCCACCCCCACCCTCCTCCTCCTCCCCCCCCCTAGTTTACTTTGCCATTGTCAATTCCAACAATTGTTACCAGAGATTTGTTCTTTGGAAAAGAAAGATTTGCAACTTTGAGGAAAGATCATTAAGATGAAAATCTACAAGTTGAGAAAGACTATTATGAACCAAAAGATTGAAATTCAGCTTGCACAACACCAACTCATGGAAGAAAAAGATAAACTACAGTGGTCATTGAAAAGAAGGAAAGAGATATCTATTGAGAAAAATGACACTCATTATAAAGAGGAAGACACTATTGAATTGTTTGCAAATGGAAACTCAAGTGAGTTTGAGGTGACAATTGCAAATTTAATGGACAACAATGGTGTCCTAATTGAAGAGGTCAAAAATATTAAGATAGAACAAGAATTCCAATTAGTATTTCTATGTGAGGTTACTGAGTAGAAAAAGAAAGCTAAGAAATAAAAAGTCATGATTGAAGATGACAAAATACATTGACTATTAGACTAGAAGAGAAGACATTAGATGTGTAAAAGCTTACTAACATGAAACTAGATAGAATGAATCAATTAATGATTGCAAATCAAGAGTTGCATAGGAAAGACATTGAGAATATAACCTTAGAGACACAAATTTCCGTAGTGGAGAATGAATTGAAGGTAGAAAGAGAATAGCTTAACAAACCTATTGAGGCCATAACGTATTTTGAGAAATTGATGGAGTCGCCAAGACCTAACAATGATACTACTAATTGGGTTACAACTCTACTGAAGAAGGAGAATCATCCATAAGCGATGAACAAAGGAGTAATGAAGGTAAGAACAATAAACCCACTTTTCATAATTGTGGAAATATAGGTCATACAAATTTTTTTTGTAGGAACAAAAATTTAAATCAGAACCCTAAGTAGAAATACAGAGGAAACTACTACAACTATAAAAAATAAGGACATTAGGCACATACATGTAGGACCAAGACTATGAACACAAAAAGATTTGAAGGGTATTGTTATAGTTATTATAAATATGGACACAAGGCATATGAATGAAGATCCAAGCCTAAATGGTCATCAAACAATAAAGTCAAGTTAAACCATTATGGAAATTCATATGATTGAGATTACAATACAACGTATAGTTGTCACTATTGTCAAGATTATGGACATGTTTCTAAGAACCACATAAGGGCACATTTAAGAAATAGTTATAGTAGATGGTTGAGTAATATTACATGTTTTAGTTTTTTCAAGAATAGTCATGTCAGTGAAAATTGTGCAACAAGGTCACTTGCACTAAGTAACAAATCCAACAAAGGAAAAGAGAAGGTTGATATTGAAAAGGTGAAAGTTCAAATGAACAAGACATGGAAAAAGATAGAGTATTGTAGTACACCAAGTACAGATGAGGTCACTTCATCCAATGGATTAGGTGATCACATCACCCCTAACTAGGAAACCAAAAGTTATGTGTGGGACTTATATTTCAAAGTTATTTCATACATTAGTACCAAGAATCTAAGATCTACAAAGATTATATATGCATGAATTAAGATGCAATGTATTAGTTAGAACCTAGAAGAAATATATAGTTTTATTAGTTTTTATGTTGTTTTCAAGTGATGGAAATATGTTAGTAGTGGTTGATCTTACTGTGGTTGCCAAGCATAGTGGAAATCATGTATAAAACAAGTGAGTGGGAAATCCTATGATCACCAAGCTTACAACTATATAACCATTAAGCATTTATTGTCAAATATCAAGGGTTATATAGTCAATTTTTGACTCATTTGAATTCACCAAAGATCAAAGAGAGCACAAAGAGTATAAGGTAAACTGAGGAGAAAGATTTAAGTTTTTTGAATTGGATTCATCTGCTACTCATTATCATTGATTAGATCCACAAGGTATTTATTGAGTGCCAAGTTTTGTTGTTTGAATTCTTGCAAACCCTAGATACATAAAATGACATCTAGCTCTTTTGTGAATGTTAGGAAGGAATGAAAATAAGTTTTTAATTTATAATTAATTAGTAATGAGATTAGAAAACCACTCTTCTGAGCTATTCCTGAGATATTATATAAGGGAGACCTGTCTGGTGCACTATCAATGATACCGACACAAGTTTTAATGATTCAACATGTCAAATGCTACTACAATGGAAAGATAGGAGATGTAGGAGACATGAAATCAAGAGATGCATAAACTAAATTATGTGATAATGGAGTTTTGAAGGAAGAGTACAAGATTGTTGAATGGAAAGGGTTAAATAATTCCCTAGATTTTCCTTGATCTTTTAAGAATGATTAGATACAAATTTTTCTACATTGTATTCATAACAACTTCATTTGATTAGACAATGGACCCATTAATATCACTAAAAGGATCATCAACTAACTGACAAGATATCCAAACCTAGATAGACCTAAAACCATGTGGAGTGATGCAAAGGAGGTAATTGAGAAAAATATAGGGGTAGGATGGAATAAAAGAGGAATATTCATAGATACAATTTTTGATCTCCTAATTGACTTTGTAGTGAGACTAATTGCTCATAAGTTCATTCAATTAAGCAGACTAAATAGTGTATCTTGCATGGCTATATATTTAGGTTATAGGATAGTGAAGAAATATCAAACTTATGACCTTGCTGAGTTCCAACTTCAGTAGTTATCAGAGAACTTGGAGGCAATAAGGAAGACAAAGAGTGTACAATGCAAATTTGGTTCACTACTTGTCTGCATTTTCTTTTATGTGTAGTGTTGGTCTGACTTTTTGTGTAGTAGAAGTTTTTTGTTACATCATAGAAAAGTCAAATGTTCTATTCCTAAGTGAAGCATAGGGTTTTGGATAATCCATCCATAAGAAATAATCATCATGTAAACCCTATATCATCTCTATTCATAAATTTTTAGGTGCAAAATTTTGAATTTTCAAAAGAGACGAATATGCTGTCATATTCCTTTAACTTTCTCCCAGGTTACCTTTCTTCCTTTTTGTCCCAACCGTCAGATCCAACTAGATCTACCGTTGTCGTTAGCTCGCTATGACAAGTTGCATGCTTGTTAAGTATAGCGAAGTAATGAGTGTTGAATATTTTAAGAGGCGGGACTGTAAAGTGAAGATACAATGATCAGAGATTTGCTTATTAAATGATTTATTATGCAGGTACACTTTGCAAGTTACCGTCCAAAAAGGATAGGGACCCACTAGAATATCTGACATCAGAGCCGGAATGATGGTTTTTTCCAGACGTTTCGCCACCTTGCTATCGGAAAAATTAGGCACTTCGCCATTAGCGAAGTAGCGAGGCCAAGTGAAAATCTGAAGATGATGACATTGCATCTTGCTTGTATCATAATTACACCAGGTGGCATGACCAGTCATGAATACCGTTGTCAGAATCAGTTTTAATTGACAGAAGTGATTACTGGGTAACCCTTGCATTTTCCAACACGAAATTCTTTTAAGTGTTGGAGCTCGCTACCTCGCTATTGGAAAATTCAGGTGCTTCACCGTTAGTGAGTTAGCGAGGCCTCGTAAAATGGTAAAAGATTAGCAAGATCTTTGGTGACGTGGAATGATAAATGACTATGGTAAATTTTGACATGTGCCTACTGTGCAGAGATCTGATTCTCATTAATGCCTATCTGACTGAATGTACAAAAGATCCTGAACGTCAGCTTGAAGTGGATCAACGGCTATCATCTCCTCGCTATGACAAGTTGCAAGGGAGATAATTATAGCGACATAGTGAGTTGGGCCTGCCGCCTTCCTTCTTAAGAAGCCCTGTAGCATATCTTTCGATCATTTCCAGATCAGATCAACGATTGTCGCCGCTTCGCTATGGCGAGGTGCTCATTCTTTATGCATAACGAAGTAGCAAACTGCTGACACATGTTCTCAGTCGTCAGTGGGTCCAAATATAAGCGCCATCAAAGAAAGAATTCTATACATGGCAAGTTTCTCATTGGGTAAAATAACTAACATGGCCAATACAACTCCTAGTTGTTCTCTCTGCACCACATGATCGTAGGATCTTTGAAGATCGACGATACAATTTTAAATGGAAATTGTAGTGCCTCTCTTTATTAATTAGACAAGAAAGCTTCATCCATGAGGAAAATAGAGTATAATACAGAGAGATTTCATCAGTTTCATCTCATGCAAGCAAATATTTGGAGCCATTCTTGTGCAGAAGCCATTACTGAAAGAAAAGCGTGCCAAGGTCTGATAAAAATTGTCAAGTTGTCTGTTCACAGAAAATTTGCAGGAATATAGAGGAAAACAGAGACAGAATTCAAGTAAGTAATACTACCATAATCTTCGTAAGCTTTTAAGTTCTAAAAAAGATAGCCCAAGATGCCTCTGAAGAAGGGATTTTCAGGTGCAATAAACTACTTGGATAGAAATGTCCATGATGATTTGCTTGAGTTGCTTCTTGAGTCTACTGTAGAAATAGTGCAAGTTAATAGGTTAACTTCACTAAACCATAGGCTAATGATAGCTGATGGATTGTATGATAAGGGTAATTAGGTTCAGGATGCTCAAACTTCTTAAACTGGTTTGAGTTTATTCAAAAAATGGTTTGCGGAAAGGAAGTTATATGCCCCTCATGCCAATATATGGAATTTTGATCTTGGAAAGCTTGTTGTCCCCAGTGTGTTTATGGATTTTGACGTGCTTGAAGCTATAGCAAAAAATTATGACCAAGCCACTAAGGTAGTGAGAAGAATGGATGGTGAGGCTTTAGTTACCATCAGTCCCGAGGAGATTAGGAAGGTTTTCAGTCTGGGACCTCTCACTATGTATCATGTGCCAATTAATTTGATAGAATTAGAAAAAGAATATATATCCAAAAAGGATGTAGTTAGACAAGGTGCATTGAAAGCCCACATAGGCTGTATCGGAGGTCTCCCAACCATAACATCATCTTCTAAAGAACCATTCAAGAAATCATGTTTTAATGCCAGGGCAGTAGAGATATATAGGACCCTGTGCAGAGTTTTCGGAGAGGGCGAAGAAGATTTTATTTCGGTGAGCTTTATGTATATGATCACCCAAATCTCCTCTTTTGGTGTGGAAATAATTTTTGATTTTGCATCTTACTTGGCTAATGAGATTCACCAGGGATTGGTGGGGATTGCAAAGGGCAAGGTGGAAAAGGTTTGGGGTCAGTACTCCCTATTGATGCATATGTTTCTTTTTAAAGAGGCCACTTATTTTGGTAAAGAAGTGGTTTTAAAAAGGGAACAAGAGGGGGAGGCACTGCCAGTCCAATTATGGAGTGCAGACATGACTTGGGAAGCACAAAATGCTAGCTTTGTTAGATTTGATAGGCACTTTGCCTCCAAACTAAGATGCCTCATATTGAGTGATAATCCTAGAATTCCTAAGGCACTAATGCATCTTGTTAGGCCTATGGACAAACCGCATAGTCTAAAAGTTTCACATAATTGGGGAGATATTATCCCATATTCAGTCTCAACTGTCATTAGGGTCTATGGATTCAAAGGAACACCCCATGTACTACCCTATCAGGTACCTTTAAAGGTAGGTATAGCTGAATTTTTGTGGCAGTTGGGAGGAGTGGAGGAGGGCTTTTTGCACAAAAGGGGAACAAGATCAATTTTTCCTACTTGTACTATAGCCCACCAGTTTATGATAACTAAAGAGGGGTGGATTTTTCTCCAAAATTTTTTGGATCAATATAAGATGGCAGTGTCTCATGCTCATTTATGTGATACAAAAGGTTTCTTTAACTCTGCTCTTAGACTTAGAATCAAGCTTCGTCCAGTTCAGCATGAATTCTATTATCCTGAAGATAAAATAAGAAATGAATATTCTCTCCATGAGCAAGAAGTAAAGAAAGAAAAATGGAGAGTCTATTCAAAAGTTTTGGAATTCATTAATTGTTTTGACAAAGATTACATTCCTCTTATTAATGCTGCAACCAATGCAGATAAGATAAATAAGCTCATGAGTACTTTCTCTTAGATAATGGAAGTAATGAATGAGAAGAAACAACATTTTATTGATTCTTTTCCAGATAAAGCCAGAGAGGTCATGAGAAAATTGGGTTTCACCCCCAACATTGGAATGGGTCCACTGGTGGTACGAAAGAAGACAGGATATACTATTGTTCGGCAACAGATGCCCATTGTACACAAAGAAAAATAGGTAGTTGAATCTACCAGTACTGTCCTAGAAGAAAGACCCCCTGAACCTTCTCCCAAAAGAAGAAAAATAATAAGGGAAGAAGAATCCCCTGATGAAGGTTACTCACCTTCTCAAACTCCAATGAGAATTGAGGAAGAGAAGCTCACCAATGAGAAATTTGAACAAATGGGGTCACAAGGAGAAATTTTTGTTACACAAGCAGAAATTGATGAAGGGAACCTCCTGTGCCAAGTTTTGAATTAACTGCAGTAGATTTCAGAGGAAGGGAATTGGACCCTATTTTGGAACAAGCCAGTCAACATTTTTTGTCTGATCTAGGGCTTTCCATCAATTTGCATGGAGGGTAAACATGCACATTTTTGAGCAAAGATGTAAGAATATGAAAACAGAGCATCTAGAAATGGATGAGGCCTCCATTCAAAATCAAATAAAGGAACAAATGATGCAAGAGTTCCAGAATATAACCCCTGATGAGGGTAGACAGATGGTAAAAAGTGCAAATATTTTATTATTGCCCAATTGGGATATTGCTGATGCATTAATTTTTAATTTTGTATCAAATAATTTAGGACTACAGGACCCAAATAAAGAGGAATTCTTGGGTACAACATTCAGTAATGATCAAGCTGCCCTTGTTATGTGGTCCCTGAGAAGAGGATCCAGGACTATTTCATCACAGCCTGATGATTCAGGACTAACAGGGAGTATCATTGTAAGGAGAGTTGCTGATACTTCAAATGTATAGGCAGCCCACATGAATGTGGATTATTCTAAATTTGCCTTGGCTGCTGCAGAAAGAGAAGAGAAGGAAATGATTGATTTGCACAGTAAATATGAAATAGTGGTGGATGCTTACAATCAAGAGGTAAAAAATAGAATTGAGCTGGAAAATAGGGTATCTCAATTGGAGAAGATACTTGGAAAAAGGAAAGTGGGAGAATCTAGTACACTGAGAATTGCATACCCTTCGTAGTCATCTGCTGGGTTAACCCCTATCATTGAAATACTTGACACCCCTGAAAGACTCCAATTCTATACTATAGAGGAATTTGAAGCAGAAAAAACAAAATTACATGAGTAGCAGATAGAATTTAGAAATCAGCAGGAAGAAAAATGGAAGCAAGGTGTGACATATTTGAGGGATAAAATACAATGGTCAACTTTTTATGATTGGTTGACGAGGATTGTAACACTCATGGATGAGTTGAATAAAGAAAAGGATGGACTAGATTCTCTTGCACAGAAATGGAGACAAAGAAATAATGATATTACAATTATATGTATATCTGCAGTCCAAATGCCTTATCATCAAGTTGAAAAGATTTTTGATTTATTGAATAAGTTAGAAAATTTTGAGAATGAAAGAGATTCTTTACAGAGAAGATTGATACTCTGTTTTTCAAAATATCTTGCTGAGAAATTCACCCTATTTCCTTGTGCTTTAGAATCTGTTGATACAGTAAAGGAAAAAGAAAAATGGAAAAAGGAAATGGATGAATTATTCGATAGCATAATAATAAAAATCATCAGTGAGACTGGCCATTGGTTTTGGGCAAAGACAAACGAGGAGCTGGTAAAAGTACAATTTTATTATACTGCTATGAGAAAAGAATTTGATGATTTAGAGGAAAATGCAAATTCTTTAATAAAGATACAAAGAGAAACTCTAAGTTTTGATTGGCACAATGATGATACTTTTAATAAGTGGAAAAATTAGTTTAGTGAACAGATGTCAGGAGACAATGAGGAAGAAGATGCAAAAGTAATAGTTACTTTTGTAATCAGCAATGATGACATGGAAAATCCCCAGGTTAAAGTGAGTTTGTAGGTAACAAAAGATGATACATCACTTACAAACCTCATGGGTATGTACTTCGAAGATGAAGAATGATTGTAAGATCAGATCACAACAACTAAGAAGCATAACAGAAAGGGACCCGCCAAGAAATGTTGTTGTAATTAACCTTTCCGTTATTTTGTTTTTGTCTTTCTTTAGAAGGACACCTGTCACCTTCTTTAGCCTAAAGCTTGTTGCATCTCACACTATTTAAGTGAGATCCCAAGGCTAAAGAATGGTCTGAATTCTATTTTTACTAAGTATTGTGCTTAGTCCTATTTTTGGTCCAAATATTTGGAAAGCAAGTTTGTAGTATACTTTTCTGTCAAAATTTCTGAGAATACATGAATGTAGAAAGAACTATGCTTCTTTTCTGAAAGGTCTTTCTAGGTCTATTGTAAAGGATATACCATTTTCAAAGGAAATGAATACAAATTATGAACTATCCCCATATCAGTTCTTTTTGAATTTTGTCTCCTTTTAAATACTTAGCTACCTTGATGTTGTGTGAGTAAAAGCTTATGCAATTGATTGCAATCTAGTAGGGTTGTACATCCATTTGTTATTGTTGTTAATTCAATGGATTAAATAAAGGCTCTAATGAATGTGATGAGATTGCTTAGGTATTGAAAAGGATTTTTGAATGATAAATTCTGATAAGAATTGCTGATAAGAATTTGTTGCAAAGCAACAAATTAGATCTAAGGATTTACTATAGACTTTGAATCCCAATGGATTAGGCACTGATTGAAAGTATTTCAGTCAAAAGAGAAGTATATTATGACTGGTTTTTTTCAAATGCATCATAAAATCATATTTTACTTTTATTTCCTGTAAGATATTCAAAGTTGGCCAGCACTTGCCTGCATGGAATGTTTTAGCTTCATTTAGCCATTGCTGTTGAAAACACTTGCAGATCTATAGAAGATTTCTTGGCCATATCTGTTCAAGGGATGTGTTTACCAATTTGGTAAGAGTTTTGTATATGTTTGAGGATTTAGAAATGAGAATCAAAATGAAACTAAGAATAATTCTCATACAATTGTTCCATTTTTGAACCATCCCCAGGTACACCCGCCCTGGTTTTTACAGAGCCAAAAGAGTAGAAAACCGTCTGAGGTTTTGTTGAAGTTGGGTCCTAATACTTTGCATATGCAAGTGACAATGAGAATTGGCTATTCTTTAGGTTGTGTATGTACTGATATCTAGGTATTAAGCCTTTTGTCGCTTAGTAGTTTGAACATCATAAAAAAACTCCAACTTTATGGTTGTGTAATAGGATGATCTTACAACGTATTCTAGCAAGGCTGAAGATCACTGCAAACACTTGGAAATTTTTTTTATAAAAGCCCTGAAATATGGGGTATCTTTAAACCCAAAGAAATGCTCATTCGAGGTCACAGAAGGAAAGTTATTAGGACACATAGTGTCTAAGGATGGGGTAAAAATAGACCCAGAAAGGGTAATAGCTATTGATACAATCCCCAAACCTAAAAATGTGAAAGGTATACAGTCCTTTTTGGCCAAGTTAATTTTCTGAGGAGGTTTGTTACCAATTTCGCTGAAATTAGTAGACCCATTTCAAAAATGCTCAAGAAAGGAACTATCATAGATTGGAATGGTGAACCTTCACAAGCATTCCAGGATATAAAAACTGCAATAAAGAATGCTCCAGTGTTGAGGACCCCAGATTATGCAAAACCCATGCATATTTTTTCTTTTGCATTATTCCATACTGTAGCTGCAGTTTTATTATAGAAAAATCAAGAAGGATATGAGCAGCCTATTGCCTTTTTCAGCAAATCCCTGCAGCATGTTGAGCGGAAGTATGAAATAAATGAAAAACAAGCATATGCTTTGGTAAAGGTTGTAAAAGCATTCAGAAGTTATTTGGTAGGTGCTACTATTATTGCTTTTGTACCTAGTGCTGTAGTTAAGGATATTTTCTCTCAGCAGGAAGTGTCAGGAAGGAGATGTAGATGGATCAATAGAATCCAAGAATTTAACATTGATATGCAGATAACTAAGTTAGTAAGAGGTCAAGGTTTGGCCAAATTCATGGCCAAAACTAACCTAGAAGCTAATCAGATAAACTTGGTAAATGATGATCTCAGAGCTGACTTCTGCGACATGGACCAGTGTGACTGGTACACCAATGTTATACATTACTTGCAACATATGGAAGTTCCTCCCCATCTGCCTGAAAATGAAAAAAGGAATACTAAATTGCAAGCCATCAGGTATGTAATTGTTCAAAATAACTTATGGTGGAGAAACTTCGAGGGAGTTCTATTGAAATGTGTTGACAAAGAAAGGGCAAAAGAGATTTTGAAAGAAATGCATGCTGGAGTATGTGGAGGACATTACATGGCCAAAACCACTGCGCATAAGATAATGAGGGCTGGATTCTGGTGGCCTTCTTTGTTCAAGGATGCTCAAGTTATGGTTAAGAAATGTGATCCTTGTCAGAGGTTTGCTGGAAAGCTAAAATTATTAGGAAATACTCCACTGAAGCCAGTTGAAATTCAAGCACCTTTTCAACACTGGGGTCTGGACTTCATAGGAGAAATTTTCCCCAAATCTAGCACTGGCTATTCTTGGATTCTGGTTTCTACTAACTACTTTACAAAATGGGTAGAGGCTATCCCTACTAGAAATGCAACAAGTAAAGTGGTAAATAATTTCCTATTGAATAATATTATATCTAGATTTGGATGTCCACAAAGAATTGTCACAGATAATGCTATGTGTTTTAGGTCTGAGGAGTTCATCAAGTTTTGTGATAAATATGGAATGACAAGATCATCATCTGCTCCATATCATCCACAAGGGAATGGACAAGCTGAGTCCACAAATAAAAGCCTGTTGAAAATCATTAAAAGAACCTTGGAAGATAATAAAAGGGCATGGGATTCCAAGTTACAATTGGCAATATGGGCTGACAGAGTAACTGTAAAGAAGGCAATTGGGGTAGCTCCATTTGATTTAGTGTATGGAATTCAAGCTAGAATGCCCCAGAACAACTTGATGGGACTATACAATTACGTCCAGTCATATGATGAAGATATTACTAATGAAATGAAAGAAAGAATGGATGAATTGGTAGGATTGACCGAAGCCAGAAGAGAAGCATCTCTGAGGAACCAAAAGTTGCAGTTGCAAGTCAAAACACTCTATGATAAAAGAACTGTAAACAAGAAATTTGAAAATGGAGACCTAGTCTTAATGTGGAATGCCAGAATTGAAGATAAAGGAAAACATGGAAAATTTGATCCCATTTGGTTAGGCCCATATCTCCTTGATAATGCTTGGGGTGAATATTCTTACATAATCAAAGATATATTTGATAATATTCTTGAATTTCTAGTTCATGGACAGTTCTTGAAGAGGTATTTTTCTTGAAAAAATACTTATTTTCTTCCATGAACAGTAGCTTTAGGGTTTCTTGTCGTCTTGTTTTCTGTAAATCCTTGTACAGTCTAGGTTTTTGTTTTTTTGTGTTGCCTTGTGCTCTCTGAAGAAGTTGTCACCTTACCGGATGTGTGGTCTGCTCTCCCATAGATTCTGAATTCTTGCATAGACTCAAGTAGTCTATCATCCCTAGACAGAGCCACTGTTGGTCTGACTTTTTGTGTAGTAGAAGTTTTTTGTTAAATCATAGAAAAGTCAAATGTTCTATTCCTAAGTGAAGCATAGGGTTTTGGATAATCCATCCATAAGAAATAATCATGGAAGACAAACATGTTGGTGATATGATAGATTACATATCTAATTCAGTAGCTTAGAGCCAATTTTAAGATAGTAATAACAAGCTACTTTAAGGACTTCAAGAAGTCTATGAAGAAAAGACTAAGGATTCTTGTGTCACTAGTGGAGAAACATAATAATGATGTTTTATTTCTAGTTGATGTAGATTATACATATATACATGCTACAATACCTAGAGTTAGATAGCTCAAGCCATTGCCTTATGAAATCAATGTGGATGAGGCATCTATAATGGTTACAACTTACTAGTAGAGGAAGTTGACAAGAGTGCCACCTCATTTCAAAACTATAAGGAAGCCAAATCAAGAATCACTATTGATTTGAAGACAACTACTATGATAAGGAAGAAAAGCAAGCTTGTAAAGATGCTTAAGGAGAGATTTGGTGAAGGGGGAGAAGAAGGAGGAGGAGGAGATGATGATGAAGAAGAAGAACATCCAACTAAAGCCTCATTGTTTCTCACTCTAAGTGAAGGAGAAAATCAAGAAGAGAATGTAGAAGGTGTTGAGGGAGAAGAAGCTAAGGAAGCAACTAAGTCAGCTAAAAAGAAGAAGAGGAAAGAAAAGGAGCCTGAAGTGGAGAAACCTAAGAAGAAACTTGTAAAAATTTCATAATAGAAGCCAACAATACCTACTATTAGGTCAATAATAAGGGGAGCCACCGAACAAGTAAAATAGATAGATAAACCAAAAGGAAAGAGACCTATTACCTTAGCAGAGGCAAGCTAGCCTTCAAAGAAGACATATGCAAGGACAGAGTATATTGTTGCAAATGAGTCAAATGAGGAGAGCACAAATTTAGATGAAATTAGTCAATTTTAGGTGGTAAGCCACAATCCCTCATTAGATATAGACAACTTGCATGAAAATGTTAAAAATAATTCAAATTTATTTAGTTTTGTACATGTTGTATTTGATAAGTTAGGAAAGATTGATCAAAATAAGGCGGAAGAAGCTATATATAAGATGATGGATACATTTAAGTCCACAACTATAGAGATTTCCAACTCACTACCAAACATTCTTTATGACTGAGTTGAGCAGAAGTGGCAATAGAGTCTGACTATAGAAAGATAAATTAAGGAGACTACACTTGCTAGAGTAATGCATACATTGCATAATTTCCATGACGATATTTAATGTATATGGGCCAATGAGTGGAGATGAGAAGGTAAAGCTTTGGGATGATATCTCCAATAAACTCAAAGATTTAGGGGATTAGAATTGTATTATAGGAGGTGATTTTAATGCTATCAGTGACATTAAGGAAAAATAAGGGGGGATTTTCCCTTCTATAAAAATGATGGAGGAATTTGATGAATTTATCTATGATAATGATTTGTCTGAAGTAAGGTCTTCAAATGGAATTTTTTCTTGGTTTAATAAAAGAGATAGATTTTTGCAAATTGCAAAGAAGCTTGGTAGATTTTTGATTGGTAAAGCTTGGAATTTAACTACAATACGCTTCACTTCAAAAAATTTATCTTTTCCAGGTTCTGATCATTTTCTAGTAGCCTTAAATTTAAACAAGAATAATTAAGTCTTTGGATAAGCAAAAATCCTCTTTTAAGTTTGAGAGAATGTGGTTTAGACATCCTCATTTTTTACCATTAATCAAACAATAGTTGACTAGTGCACCAGTAGTAAAGGGGAATCACATGTTTCGATTCTTCAAAAAGATGCAGTATCTTAAAGATAAGATTAGGAATTAGAATAAGCAAGTTTATAAAAGCATTTTTGAAGAAAAGAAAGTTATTTTTCAGAAATTGACATAGATTAATGAAAAAATTATCAAGTTTGGGCTGAACTTGAAGTTATTTTCAATGTAGAAGAAAAAACAAATCAAGTGGATGGAGTTATGTAGTAGAGAAGAAGAGTACTGGAGGAAAAAATATAGGGAACTTTGGCATAGTGAGGGAGATCGAAACACAAAATATTTTCATGCTGTAGCAAATCAGAGGAAAGAAAATAATGTCATTTTTTCTATTCTAGATCATAAAAACTGGCAAGATTATTAAAGAGGAATCAGAAATCAAGAAGGTAGGGGTTAATTTATTTTAAGATCTACTTGATCTGGGGAATAAAGTAGATTCTTGTGATGATTAGCTTGTCATATTTCTTGATGCTATCCCAAATATAATTTCAAAGGAGGACAATAAAGGACTTATGAAACCATTTTCCATGGTGGAAATTTGGGAAGTGGTGAAATCTTTCCCACCTGATAAAGCTCCTAGACCTAATGGTTTTACAGCCTTATTCTTTCAAAAGTGTAGGGATGTTCTTGGTTGGGAGCTATTATTAGCATTAGAGGTTTCCAGGAAGATAGGTAGTATGTTGAAATAATTTAATGCTACAAATGTTGCTATTATTCCTAAGAAAATAGATCCACAATCATTCTCATACTTTAGGCCCATATCATTATGTAATACCATATATAAGATTTTCACTAAAGCCATTTATTTTAGACTTAAAGCCATTTTACCATATATTATTTCTTCAGAACAGGGGGGCTTTGTACCTAGTAGAGAGACATCAGAGCATGCAAAGTGGCACATGAAACTTTTCATTTCATTAAAGAACATCAAATACCCTCTTCTGTGATCAAGTTGGACATGATGAAAGCCTACTATAGAATTAACTAGTTTTTTTCTTTTTAAAGTTTTGGAAAAGATGGGCTTTGGAAAAAAATGGTATAAATGGATCAAAGCATGTGTTTCAGGGGCACACTTCTCAATTCTCATCAATGGTTCTCCAGAAGGCTACTTCCAATCATCTCAGGGCATTAGGCAAGGAGATCCACTATCTCTAGCCTTATTCATTTTAATGGTAGAAGCTCTTAGTAGAGCTATTAGTAATTCCCAATAGTCTGATCAGTGTCAAGGCATTCCATTTGGTAGTAAGGAGCTAGTTATTACTCATTCTTTGTTTGTAGATGATACCTTGTTGTTTGGATTATCAAGTATTAAAGAAGCTAAATACATAAAGGAAATATTGGACTTATATACTAAATTTTCTGGGCAAAAGGTTAGCAATGCAAAATCCAAAATTTTCCTATTTAACACAAGGTCTAAAGTGGGAAGAAGAATTTGTAAGATTTTAGAGTTTGAATAGGATCATTTTCGCTCTTCATATTTGAGAGTTCCTTTTCTTATGGGAAGTAATAAATCTTTTTATTGGATCAATATTATTAGGATGATCAAGACTAGAACTATGTCTTAGAAAGTGAGGTGGTTAACTTTATCAGGCTGTATTATGTTAATTTAGTCTGTGCTCACTGCTATTTTGAACTACTTTTTCTCTGTATTATCAGCCTCTATGAATGTTATTATGCAGATTGAGAGCATAATTAGAGGCTTCTTATGGTCTGATAAGATGACAGGAGCAAAGAAAATCCCATCAATCTCACTCAATGAAATGGCAATTAACAAAAGTAGTGGGGGTGTTAATTTGCCAAAATTGCAATCAAGAAATAAAGCTTTTGGTGCTAAGTTAGTTTGGTTTATGTATGAAAAAGCAGATGCAAAATGGTGTAAAATTATGTAGTGAAAATATTTAGATTCACCAGCTCCTTCTAGGATTTTTACACTAGAAAATTTACCTAAGGGCTCTGCAATTTGAAATTTTATGGTAGATTCATGGACTCTAATTACTAAATATCTTTCGTGGAAAATCAATAATGGGTCCACAGTGTTATTGTGGGAGGACTCCTGGAATGGACTCCTAGCCTTAACTATGATGTATTCTTTTAGGTTTCGGAAACATATCTTTGTAAGTATTGGGGTGTGCATGTTGAAGATTATTTTAAAAAGGTGGATCTAACTTCAGGTTTAGTTATTCAGAAGAACCTAGATGATCTCCCCATACTAGAGGAGATTAAGAATGATTTTGTTAATGAATGTAAATCTAGAATTGTATTGGTGTCTTCGAAAAATGATGAGTTAATTTGGGCTCGTAGTTAGGAGGGGAAATATTCGATCAAAAATGGGTTGTTTGGTAGCTTCACATCAACTTTCAAGTAGGAAGAAATCTAGACCTTATATGTTTTGTTGGAATTTAGTTGTTTTACCAAAAGCTAGTTGTTTCACTTGGTTGGCACTCACAAAGAGAATTCTAACAGGAGATTGATTGCAAAAGTTAAAAATAGTTCAGAATTTTAAATATGTGTTATGTCTAGAGGAATCAGAATCAATTGATCATCTATTTGTTCAATCTAAAGTAGCCCAGGAATTATGGACATTTTTGTCACTAAAGTTAAATGTGATCTTTCCTTTTCCAAACACACTTTGGGACTTATTCAATGATTGGCCATCTCCAAATAATCACTCTTTTTATGCTTGTTTATGGAAATGTATTCCAACTTCAGTTATTTGGGCCTTATGGTGAGAGAGGAATAAATGTATCTTCAGACAACTTCATTCAGATTTAGGAAGTATGTTGAAAGGTTTAGAGAGTTCAATAGTTGAAGTGGTATTGGCCTATGTGAAGAAAACTAATGAGCATTTAACTGTAACTAGCTCGGATATCTTAATGTCAAATAGATGGTTTAACTTAATTTCCCCTAGTTATAACTTTATTATCTCTGAGCCAAGTGTTAAATCAAATAGACAAAAAGTGAAATGGATTCCCCTCAAGAATGGTTTCTTTAAATTAAATTTTGATGGTTTTTCAAGAGGTAATCTAGGAGCTTTAGGAATAGGGGTGTGTATCAAAGATAATGAAGGCAAGGTGATTGACTTATTAGAAAAAAAAATTCCATCAAGTACTAATAACTATGTAGAAGCAATGGCTCTTTTATTTGGAGTTGAAATGGCTTTAAAAAAGAATTATGCACAGATTCACAAAAAGGGTGATTCAACATTAGTGATTAATGCTTATTTACAGTGACAAGTGGGTAATTGTAAATTTGGGTACATCTTACATCAAGCTTGGAATCTAATAGATGATTTCACTCTATGATATTTTCCCATACTCTGAGAGAAGGGAATCATGTCGCAAATATTTTATCCAATCTGGGGTGTGATTTACAAATACTAGACATGGTAGTGAGTACATTTGATGTCATTCTATTTCCTAATCTTTTTAAAACAATTGAGAAGAATAAAATTAGTATTTCATAATCCTTGATATGTATTGCGAATATTAGGGATTTCAAGTAAAAGGACATTGATGTCATTTGGGTATATGGTTTGTTAATTATTATTTAATCATCTGTGAAAAGTGAGATAGGTTTGGTATAATGCATGTTAAAAACAAGCTGATGCATAATCATATTAATGACTTGCCTGTGCATTCAGTATGTTGAGTATGAATTAATGTCAATTTTGAGCTAGGATAATTGATGATAATGGATACTCTCATGTGCGAGGAGATTGATTTAAGAAAGTTGAGTTTAGTATTTTTTCACTTCTTCCCCAAGAAATTTGAAAGCGAAATTGATAGTGATTTCTCTTTTCTTCAGGGTGATGGAAGGGAATGCTTTGTTCTTTAGGGTGATAGGAAATGCTATGATAGGGAAATCTCTTTTTTTGGTTGGCTGTCCACTATCGATTTGGAGGAGGTTTTCAAATTTGGGTCTCCAAAATGCTGTGAAGATGTCATGGGTATCTTGGGATCTGATTTTCTTTATCTAGCTCTACCGAGAATGATTATGCCATCACATGCGGTCTTCTTGTTCTTAATGTATATCATGGATATCATTTCTAATTGTGAAGTTTCTATTTGTATTTTGGATAGGGTAATTCGATACAATGCATTTGACAAACCAGTGATTATAAAGGAGTTAAGGAAATATGATTTGATGTTGGGTTTAGTACCAGTCGGGGGTGTCTTCCCAAATTTGCTGCTTAGAAGGGATATAAGATTTCTTAGTTTCCTCTTAAATTTGAAAAGTATAGTATTAAACAAGGATCTTGGCCTATTAGATGACATTATGTGGAAACACAGAAAACTAATATCATTAGAAGAAGCATATTTGATTCGCGAGAAAGTAGTGTTCATCAACAACTTATTTCTTCATGGGCATAATGTTCCATGCTCTTTGTAGATTTAAGAATGAGTTAGGTTTCCTATGGCCTTTCATGAATAGGGGTCAGGTAATTTTTTTCAAATTGATAATCCAATGGCTCACCTGCATTTGATTGATGATGATGATCTAACTATAATGGATTGGGAACCAGTAATATAGTTTGAATTAGAGTGCTTTCTACATTTTTTCACTGGTTTCAAATTTTTCAAGAAGATTGATTGTGTTTAGTTGCAGGGTGGAGTGGCTACATTGTGTTAACTTGTAGATTACTCTTTTTTGGGATCCTTAGGGGTAATTTTTTGACTTTTGATAATTGTAAATTTGCAAATATTTTTGCATTGTTTTCGTAGTAGTGAAGGGTTGATGTAATGGGTACAAATATGATGTAAATAGCTCAAATATTATAAGGGCTTTTGTTGATGGATACTTTGAGATGGGTTAATTGTATAACACTTAAAATTACTTTGTATCTGGTGACGATTGAAGGGTTTCTTACTAGTTCTTCCCTTCATGAACCATTGAACTGGGTTTTATTTATATATATATATATATATATATATCAAAGTCGTATACCAATTTTTTGCCAAAAAAAATGAAAAAAAAAATGACAAAAGCCATAAATAAATTCAAGAGGAGATTTACCTTCAAATATAGAGACTTTAATATTTTGTAAAATAACATTGAAGAGGTTGTCAAATAGAGCACCTAGATATGGAAATTTATCTATTGGTTGACAATAGAAAAGCCAAGTGACCAAGTTCCTAAGGAAGTTGGAGTTAAGAAAAATGAACAAGGACAAGAAGTTCATGCCAAGGATGGTCATGTGGGAGGTACTAGAACATCAACAATATAAGAGGCCATAATTGATGATGAGTGGTAGGATGATCAAAATTTACTAGAGGTACAAGTGCCAAGTGTTATCCCTCCACATGTAGACCAAGTGAGTCATTAGGACTTAATACAAATTAAGGATGTTCCTAACAACTCTGCTCAGAAAATCAATCCCTTGATAGAGGAAGACTTAAAGAAACTTTTGATTGACTCCACCACTATAGCTAAATTATCTAGTAATCTTATATTTGTGAGAGTATATGAGATTGAGAAGGTAGAACTGGCATCTACAAAGGAGAACCCACAAGAATCATCCAAAGTACTCCCTCAATCGACATAAGCACAAATTGCAATGCCCATTTTGGTATATTAGGTGAAGGTTGCAGTGACACCAAATATCAACAAATTAGTGCAAAATCCTTTAATAAAAGTAGTATTAACTATTGAGAAGGATGGGAAAAAAGTACACATAGGTCAGGAAGCTAGCCCACTACCTATCTCACAATTGCAAGGTGAAGATGAAAACAAAGTGAGGGAGAAGGATGGGATTGAAGAGTCTGTTATGACTACTAAGACAAAGGAAAAAATTGTTGTAAAAACCTTGATTAACCTACCATCTTTTGTATCACCTCCTACTATTCAAGATCTTCAATGATTGATTACAGATGGTACACCCTTACAAATATCAAGGCTAAGTATGTTGAAGATGCATCTTATGGAGATGTAAACTTAGATGAGGTTATTGAACTACCAATGTTTGATATTGCATCAATAACCATAGAAAAAATGAGCATTCTATATGAAGTTCATGAAAGGAAGAAAAAACAAGAGTTTCTTAGATGAGAGCATAAGCAGAAACAATTACTTCATGACATCAGAGAGACATTTCTTGATGCTTTTGGTCTTCTAGAGCTAAGTGAAGAGAAACCAATCATTGAGAAACTAGAAAACATAGTTGATAAGATCAAGGATGAAGACCAATATTAAAATGTTAAACTTCTAGAATGGTCTAAAAATAAGTTTCACTCTAAAGTTCTTGAAAATATTTCTAGTGCTATTGCACTCAGATAGGTTGACTTAGCAACCAAAATGGGGGATGTGAAAAAGGTGTTGAAGAATATCTTTTGTCTATACATAAATCTTTGTGATGTCAATTTATTCACATCAAAAGTATAGAGTTTTATTGTTTGAATGCAAGGAGATCTATAGTCTATAGGTGCAACATTGAAACTATCTCCTAGTCTAAGCCAAACTCATTTTCAAAGACTACTCTCTACTCAAGGTATGCTAGTTGTGTTACAAGCATAAGATGCAAACATCAAAGATACATTGATTAGTATCTAGTCAATGTTGACCCCACACATGGAAGTATTGCATAAGAAACTAGAGCCTTTGCTGAAACATCAATGAAGAAAGATAATCAACTATCTACACATGATGGCCTAGTTGACCTTCCTGCCCATCTAGATATTCAATACCGATCTCTAGAGGTAGCATGAAATAACTAGGATGGAACATTAAAAATAATTATGGAGGTCCACAAAAAATTTATGGACAAACACACTATAAGTATACCACCCATGGCATAAGTTTCAAAAAAGGGAGATTATAAAGTTTTTGTAGATTGACAAATGCATAGTATAGTTTTGAGTTAGGGGAAGTACTGATGTAGAAATAGGGAACAACTTAAAATCACACACTTACTCAATAGGAGTACAAAATTTAGTTATAAAAAGGAAAAATCAACTTAGGGGGAGTTATGAAATTTTTAGGCAACATGGTATGATAAGTATATCATCAATTTTTGCATATTTTGTAATTTTGTATGAGATATAGATTATTTGAGTTATGCACATATGTTAGGTTGTATATGCATGAAAAAGTTTTTTTTCCATTCATCTCAAAGGGGGAGATTTTTGATCTCATTTTTCTTTTGATAACGTAGTGAAAAATCACTTAAATCATTACTAAATAGAACTTAGCATGTACCAAGTAGTGTATGCCAAGTAATATACATAGTGTCAAGCACTAGTATGTGCCGAGTAGATTACATTTGTTGAGTCATTCAAGTTTTGAGCAATTCATATATGTCGAGTGATTTAGATGTTGAGTAAAATAATGGATGCTAAGTCACTTAAGAGTTGAGTTACACCATTAAGGATATAGTGAATGTCAAGTATCAGAGGTTTCAAATGCTAAGTAAATGTTTTTGGGCATATTTGTTTGTAATGACACAAAATCCTATGTAAACTATTTTTGGGCCAACTTAAGGATTGTTTTATGATTATAGAAGATATCTATGAAGGTATATTGATAATCCCTATGTAGTACATGAAACTAATCAGAAAAAGGGATGTGTTAAACAAAAAAATAGATGAATCAAAATCATTGATTCTTACCTAACCCTAGCTCACCTAAGACATCTAAAGGAGGGAAAACCCTAAAGAGTTTGTGTGTTTGGATGAGGAGAGAAGGGTGAATACTAAGTGCAAAGATAGAGCATTCATAGTGACTAAGGAGGCTATGAGAGGGAAATGAATTGCAAAATTAGTTAGAGAGAACACAAAAGATTAGTTAAAGGATAGAGGAGACATATGTAATCAGGAGGATCAAGGATATACTTACAAAGAGGAGATCTAATATCTAGTAGAAAAAAGGACTAACCAAAGGATCAAAGTTAAAACATTCTAATAGGTGAATCAATTAAAATCTCTTAACAAAGTAGTCTTAATAGACTTTTGTAAATCCTTTAATAGGGTGCTTGATTTACTACAACTTGAAGTCCTCTAACAAGGAACAATTTTAGCAGGGTGTTGAAATCCTTTAACAAGGTAAGATTTAATAGCCTTTGTAAGCCTTTAAGAGGGTAGAACTTTCATAGGGTAGATCAAAGTTTATGATAAAAAAAATTATAACCTTCATTAGATACACTTTACAATTGCAGTAGTCAAGATTTGTGGGTGTCATCCCCACTCTAGTTTTAGCTTCTTATTGAAGGGTTTCTGGGTAACAAACTTATTGTGTTATGTGTTTTTTGTTTCATGCTATAGATGAACATGTGTAGTTATCTATTTCAATTTACATGCCAAATTGTGAGATGGACATGTGGTGAATATTTTAAGGTTAAAGTTTTGAAATACTAATTCACCCCCACCACCCTCTTAGAGTTTACTTTCCCATTGTTAATTTCAAAAAAAAATTATTTATTCTATTCTAGAGATATATATTCCACCACTTCTATAGATATTAGGCAAGTTGGATTTCATGTATGCAACCTATAGCTTACAATCTTACAAATTTGTAATGATGTAATTATTTCTTCATGAGGACCATACAACACTCCAAAAACATCTAGACCAATCCAGTAAATCCAACAACACCCACAACCTCAAATACAACACCCTCACAAACGATGTGAGGAAACCTTTATACACGGGCTCAATGCCAATGAATGACCAAGATTGAATTTAAATCAAGGACTAAGATTAAGCCACATAGGTCATTATTAAGGTTTTCTAACTACCTAGCTGCAAAAATTAAATGTCTACCCAATTATTATTCAAGTAGCACCATGTGGGTAGATAAAAAAATAGAGTAAACTAAATTATTTTATTAAAGAAGAAAATTTTCACAAACTTTTAAAATGTTAATCTATGTAAACTTTGATAAATAAAAGTTACAAAAGTAACTTTATGATTTTTTAAAGTTCTTGTTTATTTTTCTTTTCTTTTTTTTCCCCTTTTTCCTTTCCTTTTTTCCCTAGTTTCTTTTTTATCATATCTTTTTGCTTTATTTTTTCTCTTCTTTTTCTCTTTTATTTCACTTATTTTTCTCCCTCTTTTTGATGATGTAAGATAGCTCTTGCACTGTAGATGCTCTCTCTTCAAACACCAAGGGTGGTATTTTTTTTTTTATGATTATAAATTCAAAAAATAAAGTTGAGCAATAGTACCACCCTTTCAGATTGTTGGAACAAGTATCCTTAATTTCCAATCCATCTTTTCTCTCAACTTTCTCAATGTGAAATTAATTTCACTATAAAATTACCACCTCTTACAAGTGTGCCTCTTATCATCCTTTAAAATTGATGCATGAGCATCTTGAATTTAAAGCAATCTTGCATCAACCAAAAATATTTTTTGCTCATTTGAAAATTTTACTCTATTTAATTATTTTAGAGATCCTTTTGTCTGGTCAAGTCATCATTTAAAAAGTTTGGAATATGCCTATTTTGGTTCCTGTCTCTAGGTTAACAACTCATTTGGTTCTCTTTTACTCGAGTTATGGTTTATCTTCTTTCAAATAGCATATTTTTTCTAGTTTACAATGGAAATCTATGACCCTAGATCTATGATATTATGTTCAGCATTGTTATTGGAATCATGTGAGGATTTGAATAAGGACCACAATCTTTGAAGAGTGTTAGATCTATTAAGAAGTAAAGTCTACACCACACAACTAAGAGAGGGGGTGATGGAAAATTAGTTGAGCATAAATATCATTAATTACAAAACAAATAAACTGATTGTCAATAAGAGATTAAGAAACCATACACCATAACACACTTATTTTTGGCTCTCAACTTGAAATCTCTTGACCAGAGGGAAAACCTTGGTGAGGATGATTCCCATGAGATACTACACAAATATATTTAAGTTTCATATTAAATGACATGACCTTGTTAGTAGTCAAATATCATATATTTAGTACAATTGTCCCTTGTAGAGGAAAAATCCATGGTAGGATACCTTGAGCCCTTGTTATAAGGTTCCATCCCTTTTAGAAGTTCATGAGAACAAAAAGACACATTGTCCAAGTGTTCTAGTAAAAGTGAAAGATAGATATTTTAGGATAATATATCTAATAAACATAAACTAACTAATCTTTAATTTAATAGCTAATATTGTCCCTTTAAAGTCCACAAGGAATGATATATTCTACTCATACCTCTTATCTAGGAATCCAACAATAGCTCATCTCTTCTATGATAATCTAGCATTAAGCATCACATCTATACTTATTATTCCATGTACATAATCATCCCAATAAGTTACTTTATAACTTTATTTTATACTCATTACAAATAGCTAATTAGGTTGACCTATTAGGGCTTCTCCAATGTACAAAAAATTATGTACGAGCATGGTCAATGATACATACATTCTTAATAAATTATATAATTATTACCTAATGTTTTCCACATGATATAATACACATTTTACATTTGCTAATAATAAATAATTTATGACTCTTTTTATTAGAGAATGATGGTATGCTTTAAACATATAACTAACTATGAATAGGAAAAAAATATAGGCATTTACACTAGTTCTCTTTCCTTATGTGTCCCTATCTATTATATAAGAAAGAAAGTAATTATTTCACTTGTTTTTATCAATTATCTTTTATAATAAAATTAACTAGATTCTAAAGTTTAATGATCTTTATTTTTAAAATTTATTTCTATAGATTTATTTCTAATTTTCTATTGGTTAGCACCAATTTTCGTAGGAGTTAAATTATTCATAAACTTTAGAAAAAAAAGAAATTCATGGGAAACTTCTAGATCTCTCTAGTAAATTTTTCAGTGGGTAGATTACATTACCATAGCACTAAATATTTCTATCTAGTTATGGGAAATAAGATTGGTTATGCTACTTGATATGTAACTAAGGACTCAACAACTTTCTAAACAACCACTATGGGTATTATTCCTCAGTAGAGTATCCTAAGAAAAAAAAAAAGGGAGTGAAATGTAATCTAGCTTTATTGATGTGAATTGTTATAAATGGAAAATTTTGAGAGGGGGGTGGGGGTGGATCAATAATTCACAAAGTTTTTCCCAACTATGGATATCATTAAAATCTTTATAACTTGCATATAAAGGTAGGTTAATTAAGTTGAACAATAAACACAACCATAAAATAATACAAGACATAGCACCATTCTTTTTTAACCAGGGAAACTCTAGCCAAAGGAAAACCTCAGTGGGGATGGTACCCACAAAATGATCAATAAATCAAAACTATCTTGTGAAAGATATTGACCTTGTTAGGAGTATATTTGATATAGGAGCATCCTAGGGTAGTTTTAAATCCTACATGTTGAAGGTATTTTGGCTTTCAAGTTATGGACTTGGTCAAAAAAGGGGTGGTTCTTGCTCATTACTAGGAGTAGTGTTCATCGAGGAGCTCAGTCACTAAAGGGGGATCGATCACTAAAGGATCTCAACGTATACTATTGTTTGACATATAATGTTTCTCATATGTACTATGTTTCTCAAGAATACCTGTAGGAGCTCAATGGTGCTTCTAGTGGTTGCTGATGCTTGACAATGTTGCTTGTGGGATGGATTTCTCATGGATTTTTTCAAATGAGTTGGTGCATTTATTGTGTAATGATTGAGATCATGATGTGGATCAATTATGGGAGTTTTTTTGGACCTATTTGGGTTTTGGTTATTTATTTTGTGCATTTTATGAGTGGTGTAAACCTTTTAAAGCATTTGGTATTTAATATCTATTGGAGGTTGACTTGTGGCTCAACATGTATTTGATGTAAGGGTTAATTTAATTTATAACTTTCTAGGCTGACTTGTGGAGTCTTAAGTCAGTATCACCTAGCTTGGAGAAGAGGATGAGGTAGGGGAGTGAATTTTGAGAAGTGCTAGTAGCTGTGGTTTGGGAAACAAGGAGATTGCTTGGTGGCTTGTGAGGAAATGTTTAGATCTTCCTTCCAGCACCAACACCTACCAGAATGTGGATCAATACTACTTAGGGTTTGGGTTGGATCTTGAGGGTTCTTGTAGAAATATTACTAGCTTTATATTTGGTTATAAGTGGGATGACCTTATAGCCAGACACATTGCATGTAATCAATTAGTTTATTAGTACAGAGTTATGTTTGATATTATATCTATATCTTGTGTTGTGTTTCTACTATGTGGTTATTTCTTGGGGGCTAGTACTTATCCTTTGGGAATTCACCTACCTTGCACTACATTAGATGGCATCAGAGTAAAGGTTTTCCTCAATGTGTAAGATATATCATTGAAGTTGAGGCAATTTGTACTAGGACCTGGGGTGAAGATTATTAGAGTAAAGAATGGATCTGGTTGATCTTGTGGGTTTGTTGCCTAGGGTTTGCATAAATCTTGGGAGATGTCTCTAAGAAGATTGGATCCTAGGGTGATTGAGGATCTTTGTGATGTTTTGGAAGCAAGGATTTTAGAGAAGGTTAAAATAGATTTCATATTTGAGATGGAGTCGATGAAGAAAAATATCATGAGGGTTATTGTTGGTGTACCTCAGCATGTTGATACTGAGGATGGTTATGAGGAAGTTTCTTAAGACTTCAAGGTATTTGGATTGAGTAGTGAGCACATAATTGATCATTTGGGGAGACCTATGAAAGATGGGGCTGGTCAGTTTGCTAGATAAGGATTTAAGTTGAAGCTCAAGTATAAAATGGATGTTTCTAATTTCTCAGGTATGTTGAATCTCAAAGACCTATTTTATTGGATTGTTGAACTAGAAGACTACTTTGAGCTAGAGGATATTGGAGATGCACTTAGAGTGAGGTTGGTAGAGACTAAGCTAAAAGTGCATCCAACTCTTTAGTGGAAAGAATTTCAAAGAGATAGAGAAGAAGAAGGTGAAATGAAGATCACTTGCTAGAGATTAATGGTGACAAAATTGAAGGTAAAGTTTGTACCTACTGATTATGAGCTTGAGTTGTGTAAGAGGTTGCAGAACCAAATATAGAAGGATTTGTCCATGAAGGATTATACTGAAAAGTTCTACATGCTAAATATTCAACCTGGACATAAATAATTGTCTAAGGAGAAGTTAGCTCAGTACATTAATGGTTTATGATTCAATATTCAAGATGAGATTGGTATGCTGAAAATTTATTTAGTTGAGGATGCTTATTAGTATGCTTTGAAGGTAGAAGATAAGTTGAAGAGAAGAAATATCACTCAACAAAGGATAAACCTAGTACAAAAGATGAACCAAAACTTGTTGCATTAAGGAAGAGGATATGTAAAGTAGAAGATAAGGTTACTTGTTTTCATTATGGTGAAGAAGGACATTGACCTTATGAATGTCCTAAGGTTGGTGAAAGAAGAACTATTGTTGTGAATGAGGCTTAAAATGTATTAGTGAACTTGACAAGGGATATAGTTTGTTTGCTCAGCTACAACTATCTAGTAAGAGAGCACTAAATCCTTGTCAAAGGAATAATTTGTTCAAGACTCATTGTAAGTCTGGTGGTAAAGTCTCTAGTACATATAACCTTATTATGGAAGTGTTTCAATTTTTGATCCAATTAATAGTTCTATTGGCATTCAATCCCTGAGTCCTATCCCAATTTTCACTACTAGCCCTTCTATCTCCACTATTGTGTCTATTCCAAAGGTCAAACTAGTAATTACAGAATTTAAACAAAAGCATCTATTAAAACTTCTAATCACTAGAAAGGAAATTGAAGAGGACATTGACTTAGACATAGAGATAGTAATACCAAAGATTAACTATGACACTACTACCGTTGAAGAGATGAGATTTTCCAGTCAACTCATAGAGATGAAAGCTACACAGAAGTAGTTAAGGTCTGAAAGGGATAAGGAGTATAGAATAATTGAGAATGCAAAGGATATAATTACAGAAGCTATAGGTGTTGAAGTAGATTCCACTCAACATATTTTGATTTAGTTAGAAGAGGCAGTACAAAAATTTAATGAAGATCCTTCTAGACAAGAGAAACTAATTGAAAAGGCTGAAAGGAAATTTTATGACAAGGTGCTAGAATATATTGCTCAATAGATAGTAATCAAGCAAGTTTAATTGTCCACACTTTTGGGTAATTTTGAATTTTTTTTTTTAATAATGCAACATCATTTTTTGCCAAACTTTGTGATGTTTCTAGTTTTACTAAAGAAATAAAGGATAAGCTAAATAAGATTGACATTGATATGCAATCAAGTGCATGTAAGTTAAAGTTGGACTCCTCCTCCACAATCTCTCATCACACAAAAATTAGATATCTGGTAGATGTGCAGGTAGAACTATTGAGAGAGGAAGCAAGGATCCGATCTACACTAATAGACATCCAAAACATGATCCTTCCTATCATGGATACAATGCAGAAACATATTGCTCATTGCAAAACATTGATCCAAGATTAGAACTTCTCAGTTGTTGATCACATGATTCAATTATCAGCAGAAGTTCAAATTTTTCTCTCCACCTATCAAATTTTGTAGAAAACTTGGGATAATACTTTTGCCACCATCCTTGAGGCACATAAAGATTTTCTATCTCACTTTGGTGTAACCATATAAACTATATATATAGTCCTTTCACATTATTGTCAAAAAGGGGGAGAGTTATCAATATAAGTGAAAGGGGGAGTTAGCACTCAATAAAGTTAGCATGTGTACATAAGTATCTTTGTATATACATTATAAGTCATCAAGAAGATATATGTAGAAATGTATATGCAACAGTTCTACAAAGATCAATTTTGAAAAACCAAAATTCAGTGAGTCAGGTTATGTACATATGTTTTGGCTTATAAGTGTTTTGTCACTAATGCCAAAGGGGGAGATTGTTGGCATTATATTTTATTTTTCATTAGAAACAACACTTATTTGACTCTAAATGATTACAAATATCATCACTTAGTTTACAATGTATACCGAGCATTCAGTGGTTATCTTATAGGTTCATCACTTAAGCAGTTCACACCGAGCATTCCTGAAGCTACCAAGTGAGTGTGCAATCCAACAGTATCTATCGAGCCTACAATATTCATCGAGCTTCATAGTTTTTATTGAGTGATGGAATCTAGTGTTTACCAAGTGATGGAAATGTAGTGTTTACTGAGTGAAAGTAAGGCAAATGAAGGATTTAGTTTTTATCGAGTGACACTACATCTACCGAGTCTCCAATGGTTACCAAGTTCCAAGCTATGTTGTGTGGTTAGTATGGACTGAGCTTCTACTTCTCCCAAGTGCATGACAATGTCGAGTAATGCAATGGATGACGAGTATTAGAAGGTCACCAAGTCAGCTTGAAGAACTCGAGTTTTCTACTATTTGGCCGACTCAGTAATATTTTGTTCACTTGTGTTTTGGCCGACCTTGCAATTGTAATTATTGGAATGGTATATATGTAATGTATTATATCATCTAGAATGTATGAGTATGTATCAGGGAATTGACATGTAATGCTTTGAGAAGAATAAATGAAAATTAGCAACAGAGCAAAGTATTCAGCAAGGTCTACAAGGAGCTATAAAGATTCATCAGTCATAAGAGGTGATATATACTTCAAGGATCTAATCAACAATCATGTTGTAAGAAGATCCATTGTTTCATCCTAACAAGTGAATTAGTTTTGTAAATCCTTTAACAAGGTAGACTTAACAGGCTTTTGTAAATCTCTTAACCGAGTGCATACTTCAGTGTATGTTTGTAAATCCTCTAACAAGGTGGACCTAGCGGTCCTTTGTGTTCCTAATAGGGTAGATCACCAGAAGTGGTCAATGTAAGCCTTAATAGGCCAACTTTATATTTCAGTATTGAAGTTTGTGGGTATCATCCCCACCCCAGTTTTACTTTCTATTTGGAAGGTTTCTAGGTCACCAATCACTGTTTACATGTGTTATGAATGTTTGATCTTTGATAGAGGTAGTAGATTAGATGAATGAATGGTGAATAGTATATATGGTTAAAGTGCTGAAATTGTTTCAATTTTTTGAAGTTACTGATTCACCCCTCCCCTCTCAGTAACCTATCATATCTTGAATATTTTGAACGAAAAATGTATTAGTGAACCTGACAAGGGAGATAGTTTGTTGGCTCAGCTACAACTATTTAGTAAGAGAGCACTAAAACCTTGTCAAAGGAATAATTTTTTCAAGACTTGTTGTAAGACTGGTGGTAAAGTCTCTAACATGATTTTGGATTGTGGTAGTACATATAACCTTATTGTGGAGGAGATGGTTCGAAAACATGGTTTGAAGAGAATTAGACATTGCTATCCTTATAGGATTGGTTGGTTATAGGATTTTTATTCTTTGGAAGTAAGGTAAAAATGTCTTATTAATTTCTAGATTGCATAGTACAAGGATCAAGTGTTGTGTATTGATACTATGGAAATGAATATTTGTCACATATTACTTGGTATACCTTGGTAGTATGATTGTGTCAAGAATGCATTTACTATTGAGAAAGGTGGAAGGAATAATTTGCTAATTCCTTTGTAAAATGAATAACTTGGTACAAGGAACTTGAGTATTGGTAGCCAAGTTGAGTTGAAGGATTCCAAGAGGGTTAGAGATTAGTGTGGAAAGAAAATTTATGGCACACTGAGGATGGATGTGAAGAAGAAAAACAAGTGAAAGAGTGTACAAGTTGAAGAATTGAAGGATATGTATGTGAAGAACTAGTTTGGTATTTATGTGCTAAATCCCAAAAGATGTTCTTCTAGCTAGTAATAACATGTTTTGACACCTGGTGTGTCCAATGCAGGAGAATTCATGGGTAGTTGGAAATCCTACATGTTTGTGGGATTTAGGCTTTGGATTTGGAGACTCGATCACCAAAGGAGTGGTGCTTGATCATTATTGGGTGTAATTTTGGTCTAGGAGATTAGTTGGTGAAGGGCGCTCAGTCACTAAAGGATCTTGACATGTCCTATTTTTTGACATATACTATTTCTCAACATGTACTATGTTTCTCAACAATTCATGTGGGAGCTCAATGATGCTTGTGGTGGTTGCTGATGCTCAATAATGTGGCTTGTGAGATGGAGTTCTCATGGATTTTTTTAGATGACTTGCTGCACTTTTTTCTTGAGGATTGAGATCATGATGTGGATTGATCATGGGAGTTTGTATGGACCTATTTGGGTCTTGGTTATTTGTTCTATATGTATTTAATGAGGTTTGTTAACCTATTAAGTAATTTGGTATTTAATATCTATTAGAGGTTAACTTGTGGCTCAACATGTATTTAATGTAAGGGTTAATTTAATTTATAACTTTCTAGGCTGACTTGTGATTTAGTTGGGTATAAGTAGAGGGGTCTTGTGGAGTATTATGTCAGAATCATCTAGCTTGGAGAAGAGGATGAAATAGAGCAGAAAGGCTTGAGAGGAGCTAATAGTTACAGCTTGAGAAACAAGGATATTTCTTGGTGGCTTGTGAACACAAGTTTAGATCTTCCTTGGAGGTTATTACTAGAGTGTGGATCTATACTAGCTAGGGTTTGGGTTAGATCTTGACGGATCTTGTAGAACTATTACTTGTTTTATATTTGGTTGTAATTGGGAAGGCCTTACAACTCAACACATTGCATACTATCAATTATTTTATTATTAAAAAGTTTTTTTCTATTAGATCTTATATCTTGTGTTATGTTTCCACTATGTGGTTATTTTCTAGGTGCTAGGATATCTCCTTTGGGGATTCTCTTGCCTTGCACTACATCACTATTACATTTGTATAGTGTCTATGTCCTTGTTAGATGACTAGACCTTGTTACAAGCCTCAACCCTATTAGGATTTTTTATTACAATTTAAAAATGTATGCAAGATTATCATGTTTCCCAAACATGAAATATAAAATGATATTCTACAATACAAAGAGAGATAAACATAAAAATGTCTTTACTATTGATATCTTCAATATTTGATTTGCCTTTTCTTTTCTCTTCAAAATTTTGATCATATATTGATATTGTACTACTTATACATCAAATATCATATCATAAAAGTGTGCATATAAATATTATAACATTATATTACAATGTCACATAAGCACACCGCAAAAACTCTCTCAAAAATTCTTTCGTTTATACTAATTTTCCTATTAGGTTAGCCTTCATTCCTTTATACATTTTACAAAATGAAAAACAATAATTTCCCCACTTAGGGTTAACATCTAGGATGTAATCCCTAGTTAGTCAAGTAATTATTTTTTCCAAACAATTTTTCTTTTCTAACATAGAATATACAATTTCTTAACTTTGTCATGTTCATTTTGTTGATTACTATAGCTTGAAAAATTGCAATAACTCATTATGTACTCTCAATAGTTTCTCATGCTCATAGGTCTAGTATCTTGACATAATATACTATTAATAGGAAATTGTGCATGTATCAATAATACCTCTATGAACTACACCAACATAAACTCTAACTATGCAACCAGATAAATTGTATAATACTTAGACAATATTCTAAGTCATTCTGCCAAAACTTTATCTTCATGCTTTTCTCACTTCATATTGAGTATATTTTTTCATAGATCAAAGAATTATACCATCTACCCTAGCCAAATTTCCAACAATATCCCCCTTTGGCATTGATAAAAACATATGGCAAGATTGGCTAAGTCCCAAAAATGCAAAAGTTCAAAACTTGTGAGATTCTTCACATGACCATTACAAAATTTTAAAATGTCAAAAATGTGGATAATTTTTTGTTTGAACCATCTTATCTCCTTATATTTTCTAATTATAATATTAAATATTCATCCCCTTTTGATTATACTCTATCTTATATATTCTTTACATATTAAAAAATTTGTTCCTTCATACATTTACATATGATTTTCCATACAATACTCCCCCTTTGACATCAAAGAAAAAGGTGAGTCAAATTAACTATATACAAATCAAAACTATGCATTTTCCTTGTTCACGCTAAAGGATTTTGTGGCAATGTAAGGAAGACAAGAAATATTCTTCTCAATCTTGTTAAGACTTCATTCCATGATGTCTTTATTGAATCTGAGACTATCAAGACATAATCAATAAGATGCTAGCTTAGTAGATTGAAAATCTAGATAACTAAACTACTAATAAGATGTCTTAGCTTTCAGACAATCTTCAAGTTGTCTATGAACAATATCAATCTTTAATAATAAGTATTCCCTTAACAAACATAACCTCTACAGTAATTTATCTTACTAACACATTATAGGTCAATTTTTGAGATTTTATTTTGATCAAGCCCTTAATAGGCTTGTTGAACACATTTTTTTTGTTTTTATGCCTGATTTGGTCAAAATTTTGACCAAATGGGGTTCATAAAAAATAAAATAAACATGTTCATCATTTTTTATTTGGTGGATTTTGTTTAGTGGCAATCTACAACATGGGAGCCATTTTAGGTTAGTGCCTTGGGCCTTATCTATTGTGCCTCAATGTATGCAAGATAATTTATGGCCCCATTTTTGTTCCTCTTTAGTGATTTGGATTTTCCATTTGATAACTGTATGTGCTTGATTATCTCATGCAAGGTGCTCCAAGGTCGATTACATTTTCATGAAAGAAATTTTAACTTTCTTGTTTTCTCACCAAGATTATATTTCCATGAGGAATTTTGTAAACTGGCTAAATTAAACAAACTTAATGATGAGTTTTTTTTTAGGTATTTGAAGCTTTGAGTAATGGAATTTTGAGGGTTGGGATGTTTAACAAACTAGATGGTGAATTCTTCTGTGTAGTTGCAGTTTTAAATCATGTCACTCTCATTAATTCACTAGTTTCTTTCTTTGGTCACATAAATGAGTTCTTAAATAATATATACTGTTATTCATATTTTTTAACCTAGGATATAACTAAACCCAAATTAAAAGTTTTATAAATTTAAAATTGTAGGGCACATTGAGCCTCCCATCATGTGTTGTGAGGACTTGCACATTATCAAGACCACTAATGTTGATCATTGGATTGTGTTCCACTCAAGCATCTACAATTATTTTTCATTAAATGTAACACATAAATGGATTATGGTGTTATCATGTACTCAATGTAGTTTGATTGTTTCAAATTATAATCGATCTTAGATGTGTCAAGATGGCTTAGATGACTGCTTTGACTCAATTAATCTTGTCTTGTGTAGATTCCACTAGACATGTCTTGGAAAATATATGGTAAAAAAAAACTAAACCCTATATATATATATATATATATATATATATATATATAGAGAGAGAGAGAGAGAGAGAGAGAGAGAGAATAACTACATAAAGCTACATGAGATTTTCCTAAACTTGTGAGAACTAACTGATAAATTATAACATTATTGTGACTAGGTACATCATATGCATCTATGGCATTTTTCTAAAATAAGAATATTCTTCAAGGGAATGTAAAGTATGGTTCTCAACTTTAGTTGTAGCAAAAGTAAAGTAGAGTCTACAAGCCCTTTCACCCTTTACTTTCTTAGTAATTCAACCAACTTAATAGATTTAAGGAAAAAGATGAGTGTTTAATGATGCATGTGATTGCTCCTTTGCTCCATATTTATATCATTACATTACTTCAGCTAAATATGTCTAAGATGGTACAAAGATGGTGAAAAGTATGATAGCTTCATTTGGTTATTGTCACCTAAACCTATTTTTCTTGACTTTTTGTGTATCAAAATGGACAAGGATATTTTCTTATTTTAATGAAAATTTATATTTAACCAGAGATTTAAAGAAGAGTATCAATTAGACACAATCTTAATCAAAGATAATAGCTATATGAAATGAAACAAAAACATCTATCAAGTTCTGGAGAAACACACTTCTATGCTTAGGCATGAACATAAGCCAAAATATATGAGACCAAGAATTGGAGAAATCAAAAGGAAAATACCAAATCAGTTATAATAATTTATTCCCAACCCCAACATCCTACAAATCATCTCATTTCTTGGTCAACTATTGCCCCCAATCACATACTAAGATTTGGTTTAAAATAATAATAGAATGATAGTACAGAAGGTGCTATTTTTTTCTTACCATACTCAATCTCTATTATGAAAGTGTCAAAAATAGTATGAGGTTCATATTGGACTACTTCATTTTGAAATAGGCTATTGCTCTTTTTCTAAGTTTAATACTAGTGAGTTTCAATCTTTGGAGTATTTAGTCACTCTATGTTGGGTATCAAACTTGTAGTAAGTCCCACGCTAAGATTTCCCATGTTAAGATGTTTATGTGTTATACTTTATGGCTACTCTTACATCAAGGTATCGAATTGGTGAAAAAATTCATGTCATAGTCTTTTTCATTTTAATTGCACTTTCATTCCAAGTAGTAAACTTTAGAGAGTCTATTATCTACTTTATGGTTATCAAACATGGTTGAGTTTAATATGAAGGTTATATCAAATTAACTCCAAGCTTCACACATCATTTAAATATCAAGAATCTTTGAATTTGATCCTTAAGTTGTAGGAAAGTCTCTATATTTTTAATCAAGCATTAGCATAATACATTTTCTCATTAATTTTTTTAGTTTTCATAGGAGGTACTAAATTTATGCATATTTGATTTGTATAACATGAAATTCTCACTCTAATTATTTTATAAAGCAACTATACATCTATGCATTGAACTATTGTATTCATTGTTCCATATAGCTATCAAGGACTATCATAAGATGTTGAGAAGTAATCCTAAGTCCAAGACATATGCCCTAAGTTTTCCTATATGGAAATGAGTGTGATCATCTACTCATAAGTTCTACTAGTTAGTAAACAACAACCTCTTGTTCAGTACTAGGGTTAGTAGTGATTGCTTAAGTCAGCACTACATTCACCATTAGGGTAATTGTAGGAACTCTTTAGTTAAAGCATTGAAAATGATCTCAATATTTTATTCTTCATTTTTCCTTCTCCAAGTTCAATGGCTGGCTTTCATTTTGATTGGACTCATATTTGCATTTTCATATTTGATACATTGTTTTGTGTTGTAGAATTTACTAATTGAGACTAATTTCCTTGCATTCCACATTAGGAACATCTTAGGGAATCAAGATGTAAAAATTCCCCATAATCATGTATCATTTAGTGGATATGTTGGAAAAAGTAAATGAATGTTAGTTTTTGACCTTTTATTTTGACCATAAGAAATTTGTGCTACACTACTAAACAAACCAAGTGTTGAGTGAATTTGATGGAATACAACCTTTGGGGCAAGAATAAAGAAAAAACTCATTAGACATGGTGGTATGATTTATTTGATGTTATTTATATCCATACTACACACAAACACCAGCTTACATATACTCAAGGAATATGACTTGACTATAGAAAAACCAAACTATTTTAGTCAAAATATCTTGTCATGTAACAAACATAGATTCCCAGTGATATTTCATGCATTTAAAGGAGAAAGAAAGCATGGGTAATTTTTTTTTTTTTCCAGATAAAACTCTCTCTACATTATGAAAATTTATATTCATATTTGATCCTTTTTTTGAGTAGTCGATTACAAGATTTTAAAAAATTGAGTCTACATATGCATATGTTATACCCAAAATGCAAAAATTAATCATTTCTAGAAAATTTGGATAACATAAAGATACTAAAAAATCTTTTCCCTTGTAGGATTTTCACACTCTATACAATCTCAATCCCTTGTTAAGTATATGAGTAGTACAATGATAATGTAGGTTATTTTCTATAATACTCACTTTTTTTTGTTCTTTATTAGTGTACTTCAGATCAATAGTGAGCACTTTTCCTAAGGATCTGCATGCTTCATGTTCCATAATGAGTTGCTCAATGAACTAGTCCAAATGTCAAGTGTTGGTATGTGAAAGCACTCTTTTTTCCTTTGAATGGAACAAACTCCACACTCTTCTAGCTCAAAATCTTCTTTGATATTTGAACAAGTTTCTTCATGTTTATCTTGCTTGCACCGTCTATCTGTAGGGATGATGTATCTGGAAACCCTATTGTCTATAGACAAAATAAAGAAGGGATAAAAATGTAATTGTCATTTTTTGTCCACAATAGCAGTTGGGCCATAAACATCTATTAACAAAAACTGAATGTCAAAACTAGTGACAAATAGAGCTTTCCAATTGAGTTTAGACTTATGTAGTTGAATATTGATCAATCTTAGGTTCCATAAAACTACAAATCCTATCAATGCACCATTAACACCAATTTGAAGCAAATGCCATTTTTTTCATTTAATAATGTGGACTCAAACATTGACTTGGACAATCTAGTTTCTTGTAACATTACAATGTCCAACCCAATAGCATCTAATTGTTCCTTGATCTGGGTCCTTTTATCTAACATTCCATGTGCAAAGCTTCACAGCTCCTGAAATGACCAAAATGCTCTTCTTGGGAAATTTTCAATTGCATATTTTCCATGAAAAGTTGATTAGATACCATCACCTATCTCTTATTTAATCTTTTCTAACTTAGTTTTCCTTCCTCTCTTCTTAGGAGGCAATCTTCAATTGCCTACAAGCATATATGAAATAATTCAAAAGAAAGTTTAATACAATTTATTTTAGTAATTTGAGCACCCCCTAATGATGATGAATAATTAATCCTACCAAAAGAAATCTAAAATTACATTGATTGCAAAATCAAACCAAGAATAGCATATTTACTATGAAGCATTCAACGATGCAATGTTTAAATGTGACAAAAGGATTGAATATATTTAGTAGGACCTCTCCACTTTGTTCTACAATCTCACTTCTAAAAAGAAAGAATACAATTAACCACTCTAAAATATAGGAGTCATTTCCTTGCACACACTTAAAGTCTTGCTAAACAAATAAAATGCATATCATATTAGGTATGGGATGATTCTTATCATAATGTTAATAGGTAATTCACATTTTTTTTTTAAAAATGTTTATACTTCATTACAATAATTGCTTTATTTTTAAGCTACAAAGATTAGATAACATTTCCTCTCTCATCTAAATATTCAAAGAATTTCTAGGTAAGATTAACAAAGAAAAATGGGGTAAAACTAAAATCACTTATAATTTATGGTATAACTAATTTTTTTGGTGAATTTTTTCAAATATGGGATACAAGAATATTCCTCTGGCATACAACATTTAACAATAGGTGAAAGTTTAAAAAATTCCCTAAAGAGATTAATGGTCAATACCCATTGTCCCTAATAAATTGTCTCATAGTTGCTCTAGCCTCACTAGGCTTTCCTTCCTCTCTCTTCTCCATTTCATGAGCCTAAAAATATAAATATGGATCAATGTGAATCAGTGACCTCCTATAGACCAAGAATGAATGATTCCATTCAGAAAATTTGACCCACAATCTTCCCTTGTTGATTGCTTACTCAAACATCGCATTTTAAGGCTAAATGCATAGTCATATTTAGCCTAGGGCATCAGATTTGAAGTGGCTAATGAGATTTTCCTATCTCGAGCCTTTGAATTCTAAAAACACATCCTACCTACTTTCATTTCATTGAAGCGCAACAATTTTCAATGGTGAAATTGTAAGTTATGGCCATTTCTTCTTTTCAAACCCTTGAAATGAGGATTTTAGACTTGTAGCCAAAAAAATTTCTATAACTACCTTGAAACTCAATAAAATTAAATCAAATCAATTGAAAATGAAAGGTAACATTGGATCCAACTTCACATGTGCATCATATATCTGTACCAATCCATACATAGCCATACAAAATAATTTTGCTCCAAAAAACATCTTTTTCCCTTCATAGAATGTTGATTCTTCTATATAACTTGATGACCAATTATGAAATGGACACAATCAGTCCTAAATACCTTCATCCAATCCATTCAAACCAATCTTTTATGGTATGAATGCTAGAAGGCCAAAAAATCATTTTTGACAACTTCTCCAAAATTGCATTTTTCGCATATTTGCAATTTCTTGTCAAATATGACAACTTTTTGCATTTTTAATCCTAATGGACAACAACTGATACAAAATATTTAGAAATATTAGAAAATTCATATCTAAGGTGAAAATAATATGTTTTCCATTATTGAACACCAAAACACTCAAAAACCAAGAATTAGGCATTTTAGTGATGAAGTATAGAAACCAGTGAAATAAAAAATATTTAAGAATTTATATTTTCAAGAGGAATTAAGAATGAAGTGACACAAAGAAGGATATTAACAAAGAGAATTGTAAGAAGACAACTTTTTATTGATTATAATATGAGTAAATTTGAGTGAGGCAACCAAAATTTTCTTTCAAAAATATATGTCCAGATATAAGCATTAAGTACAACATGACCAATGTTTTTGTAGATATACACATTAATTAGACCAAAGTTTTCTTTCAAAACCATATGAGCAGATATAAATATTAAGTAAAACATGTTCAATATTTTTGTAGATATACACATTAATTACACCAAATTTTTCTTTCAAAACCATAAGTGTAGATGTAAACATTAAGTACAACATGTCCAATAATTTTGTAGATATATTTTCTTGTAAAGAAAGAACATACCTGAAAATATGAACGTAGAAAAAAAGGAATGAGACAATTGCTAGATTGCGGTCTCAGTTCTAAAGAAAAGTTGATAAATGTAATTGTCCTTGCAAAAAGTGTAAGGTCTTAAAGAATCAAAGAATTCTAATGACACCAACTGAGAGTCATTGTAGGAAACATGGTCATGTTGAAGGGGACCATGATTTTTGTCGATTGGTGAATGTGGATTTCCAAATGAAGGAACATGGAGGTGTGACTATCTAAGATAAGGATAATGCTCTTGTGGAAGAAGATGATAATGTATGAGAGGACCTGATTGAAGAAGATTTAAGGACACTTGCAACAAATGATACAACCATTTCCACATAAACCATAACACATCTAAAATAAGCACAGAAGTAAAATCCACATGCAAGAGAATAGACAACATACCCACAAATTGTGACACAAGATATACCTTGGGAAACTTTCATTAAGGGAAAGAACCTAGCCTCCAAAAGCATCCATCACCATGTATTATTCAACAAAATATTTTTCCAATACAACCATGGGAACCTTCAAAGCCATAGCCAAAACTAAGAAAACTATATGAACAAGCTTGAATCCACACATCCCATTCCATGCTTCCAACCTTCACAAATGCGCTCTTGGCTAACCTGTCAAGCCTTGTCTCACTTGACTCTTTCCCTTTTTCCCTTCTATCTTTTCTCTCACTACACCAACAACTACCCTTGTGGCTTCTTATATAGTAGCAAGTTCCACAAAAACACTAACTGGTATTACATAAACCATGTGCTACCTAACCCATTGACCCCACATATAATATTGGGTATTTAATTTCTTTTCCCAAATATTAAATAATTATATGAAATATTATCACAATGTTACAATACAACTCATCAAGTATATCCCATGGGAATCTTTACATGTTGCACGTCTATCTAGATACAACATTACATAATAAAATAAAATAATACAATATAACAATATTATGCAATGTGTGCAAAACCCATTATCTCAACAATCTCCCACTTGTTGCATACATTGTGTAGGGTCAATCTATAGTCACATAAATGAACAAGGGAAGAATCCCTCATAGCACATCCACCATCATGGTTCAAATTACACCATGTGCTCCATCTTGGTATTTGAAACAAAATCAAAGTATCCAGCATCTCAAACATGAATGATCTCACCTCTTATAATTCCATTTCCATCAGACATACATAGAAGCCATCTAAAGAGAAAGCCACCCAACCTGTCACATTAGAAGATCATAAAATCTTGTATCAACTGAAATGTAAAGCACAAAAAACCTATTCCAAAGGTAATATCATGTATCTATAGTTACCAAAATATCCATAGCTGAAATAGCACCTATAGCAAGTGCCAAAACTGTCCAACTATCCATACCTCTAAAGGTATACCAAGTAAATCTCACATCATCAACATATCCAATCTGTAACTTGTAATCACAAGTCTCAAGAGTAATATCTACCACATATATACCAAGAAGCTCCCACTACAAAAGATAATGTCAAATCTATAACCAATCCACTCACAACATCTCAAAGAAGTGAATCCATGTAGTATCAAGGACTTCCATAACACATTAACCAATAACCTACAAGAATAACTCTCACAACAAGTCTCCAATAGTCTCCCAAGCTCTCTACTACCAATAGAGTAAAGAGATAAAGGAATAACCATATCATCTCTCACATGACATACATGAGTGCAAACCAGTGATCACAATCTCTAACCAATCTAAAATACAATGTGAGTGAAACTAAATATCCAGGAAGATAACAAAGACCAAAGAGAAACCATGAAAATCATAACTTGTATCATGTCATTCTACACACACCTTTAGATGTAAACTTTTCATGTATGATCTACTCCATAAAACCCCAAAAAGAAGCCACAATAACACCCAAACCATACCATATAACTAATCATTGATGTAAGCCTCTCATAAGAAGATCAAACTCATAAACCATTCCTAAATCAAGGAATAACCATTGCTAATCCAAGGAAAATTCCCAATATATAAAACCACCTCTCAAATGAACCCTCCATAACTAGCTCATGTACCATATCTCAAGATCCACATCCATGAAAAAAAGAATAAAGATAATGCACCTAAGAGAAACAATGGGCTATACGTCTCAAGTAGAAAAACCTCTAAGTAGACCAAGAGTGGGTAATGAGAATCCTTATCAAGATATCCAAGTCTCCAACCAAGACTCATCTAAGAACAATCTCCTCTCAAGTCCATATCAGGTGAATGCCCCTCAAACTTCATGCTGAAACCATCAACTATCTCAAAAAATACTTCTCTAATCAGAAGAGAAATCATCATCACCACCATTTCTAAGTATCCATGAGCACTTGTAACCAACCAATCTATGCCAACTCCAAATGCAACATAGGAATATCATGAAGTATTTAGCTTAGCATCAATGTACCCAATACTAAGAAACTAAACCAAGACCAATGCCAAAGCTCCAACCATGGCCTTAGGAACATAAACATGATAACATGATCTTACCATCTCAAACAAAGAGATAACATGCTCCATATGAACATACTATAGCATGTCACAACTCTAAACATGTATCGAGAGTATAGCATGAAATAATAATAAAACCATCCTCACACCAAGGATATCATGTCAAATGAAAGCATAAACTGCACCTTTAACTAGAACCCTATGAGTCCTCTAGATGCAACCATCTCCACACACCATGAAGAAAACCATCTTCACATACCATGAAGAAATATCTCCACACACTATGAAGATAACCAAGAACTCCATGAGTCCTCAAGATCTAGCCATCTTCGCACACCATGAAGATAACCAAGTGCACCATGCAAATGACAAAGATACTTCTGCAGCAAAATAATCTAAGACAAACCTCCAACATCTGCAAACACTTAATAAATATATCAATGCCAAAAAAATCCCACTCAATTGTGATACTGAGTCACCCATGGCATTATAAAATCCATCTCCTACATCAAGATTTCCTAGGTCTATAGTGACACAACCAAAGTGTCAATACCAAGTGAAACCAAGATCTAAAAAATTAGGAAGATACAAATCTAAACTAGGAACTAATCCTGCACTGTCACCCCATCACTATCACAAACTCCCACTAAACCTTGTATCCAAGCTATCCAAGACATCATGATGAAAAAATCATCCTCTAAAAATGAGAATCAACCAAGGTATCAAACCATCAAAAAACTCAAAGTGCGCATCATAAGCTCCTCAAAAGAAAACCAAATAACCATGATCCTTAACCAAGAAGATATACCACCATAACCAAATCAAGAATCCAAGCCAATGAACATCAAGGATTTACTTGTATATACACTCATGCCATGTCAAAATCTATGACACCATTATCACATCCTTGAACTGAGAAACTAACTCTCAATATGTCCAACTTGTAAGCATAAAATAGTCAACCACAATCCTCTACCATGACTATACCTAGTAACAATATCTCATCCCTTCTACATGAAAATAAATCAAAAAATCATGTGACTTAGGGCATAGACAACTCAAACCCAAGCCACCAATCGGAATATGCATCAATAATGAAAGATCAATAGGCAAAGACAACCCGTAACCAAGCCATAAATGTAACTTGTAAGTATAGACTGCTTACAACACTATACAACTTGTAGACCCAACAAGTCATCATACATATTCAAGTCAAACACTATTAACCATATCATCATGAGACCAATCTAAAATTTGAACCGAGTATACAATGACATCAAATCTTAAATCTCCAAGCATACAATGTTATAAACTCACAATGTTAGCATAGTCAATATATAGCATAAACTATTCAAATTAATATATAACCAAATAAACCATGCCAAACTTGCACCAAATCTAAACCAATTTGTAGTTTTTTCCAAGAGCTTTCTGTTGACTACTTGAAGTCCAAAATCTGACTTTGTATGCCCAAGTTATGCCTTAATATTTGCTCAAAATAAACAACATCTAAATTTTGGGCTCTTAAAACTTGAAAAAATTTCAAAATCATAGAACCAAACCCACGGCAAGTTATAGTGCTCTCAATTAGCTTTCCAACACTTGCAAGAAGTCTAAAATCTAATATCCTAAGAGAAAGTTATGGTTGTTTTACTAAGCCAATCCTTTTACCATTTTCATTGTGATTTTTTTTTTTTGATGAAATTTGTTGATGGGATTAAATTTGATAGCCATCATAGGTTGAAACTAAAAAACTCTTTCATTTCCTCTGAACATGGACAAACTAGGGCATATTATATATCAAAATTTATGGAAACATCAACCTAGATCCAATGGTGAGGTCTATTTTTACCTAGGATGTCATTTCTACAAGCTACCCCCTAAAACTTCATTTAAATGAAACATCCAAAAAACCTTTTTGTCTAACAATTTTACATGCCCAAAATCTTCCAGCATCCCATCATAACAAAAAACCCAAAACCCTTAGATCTACACTAAATGACTCATATATCTTGCCCTTTCTTTTAACCTCTCATGCATTCTCATGAATTCAATCTAGGGTTAAAATAATAAAACCATAGGTCTAGTACCACTTGTAAAGAAAATTGCAATAAATAATATAACCATTTCCATAGAACTTATAACACATCTCAAATAAACACAAAAGTAAAATCCACATGCAAGAGAATATACAACATACTCATAAAATGTGACACAAGATATACCATGGAAAACTCTCATTAAGGGAAAAAGCCCAACTTCCAAAAGCATCCATCACCATGTATTATTCAACAAAAAATAGTGTATCAATACACCTATGAAAACCTTCAAAGCCATAGCCACAACCAAGCAAACTATGTGAACAAGCATGAATCCACATATCTCATGCCATGCTTCCAACCTTCACAAATGCTCAATTGGCTAACCTATCAAGCCTTGTCCTGCTCAACTCTTTCCCTTTTTCCCTTTTGTCTTCTCTCTCACTACACCAACAACTACCCTTGTAGATACTTATGTAGTAGCAAGTCCCACAAAACCATCAAGTGGTATTACATAAACCATGTGCTGCCTAACCCATTGACCCCACATTTAATATTGGGCATTTAATTTATTTTCTCCAATATTAAATAATTCAATGAATTATTATCACAATGTTATAATACAAGTCATCAAGTATATCCCATGGAAATCTTTACATGTTGCACATCCATCTAGATGCAACATTACATAATAAAATAAAATAATACAATATAACAATATTATGAAATATGTGCAACATAGAAGATGGTATTGGCATAGTTGATGAAGATGATCATAATGATGGTACTAGTGCATCTGATAATGATGATGAAGATGGTCTTGATATACCTATACTTGAGAAGGCATATGCTAGGGCTCCCAAACAACTCTTCTCTCTACTATAGTGTTGTTGGTGAACTTGAAGGTTATGAATGGTTTATCCAATGTAGCATTGTCACATATGCTAAGGTATTCCATTTTTCCATCTTCAATGTTATCATACCATTACTATTCATTATACTAACAATTAATTTTTTTTTTGTCAATAGATATGTGAGTTTTTGTTACCACCATCAAAAATTCAACCTTGTTCATACCTAGAATTATCTACCATTATGAATCAAATTGGAATGAAGTATAAGACAATACATGCATGTAACAATGATCAAATTTTATACCATAAACATCATAAATTTTCAAAAGAATTTCCTAATTGTCATATTAGTAGATATTGGTAAAATCAAATAATAAAAAAGGTGTCTCAAAAGATTCTTTGGTACATTCTCATTATTCCATGTCTTGAACAATTATTTAGGTGCACTAGCTTGGGACAATTTATGGATTACCATGCATGTAATAGAAGTCAAGATGATATTATGTGAATTCCTATGGATGATTCTACATTTAAAGAGATAGAAAAAACATGGCCACACCTTGAAGATAAACCTCATCATCTCAAGCTTTAATTAGCAGCAGATGGTGTTAATCCATTTGGAGATATGAGATTTGTTTACTTAGTGTGACCTATTTTTGTTGTTAACAATAACATTCCTCCTTGGATGTCCATAAAGAGGGAGCATATAATTTTTTCAATGATTGTACCATGTATTGTTTCATTTTATAGTTATCTAAATTAATTTATAAATAGTTCTTCAAAATGATCATAATAATTATGTAATATTTTTGTTCATTCAAGTACTAGGTAAGTACCAAGTTAAAGATAAAAATATGTATATTGAGCCCCTTATTGATGATTTGTTGAAGTTATGGAATTGGGTCATTATGTATGATATTTCTAGACCAATAGGAAAAAGATAATTTCAATTCCATTCAATTCTTGTATGGACAACATATGATCGCCGTGGGCTAACTCATTTTTATGGTAGGTTATATTGTTAAGGTCACATATTTTTAATCTGTTATAGTGCTTACACATTATTATTGTATTTTTAAGTCACTCATGATAATTGTACATGACCATTTAGGTCTTTAGACAAAGATAAAATGTACATGTCCAATTTTTGGTTCAAATATGAAATCTCTTCATTCAAGAAGTTTAGAAAAATAGATGCTTGATGAGTTTAGGCACTTTCTCCACAATAATCATAACTATTGAATTAATAAAAGCTATATTTTTAATGGAAAAGAAGAGAAAACATCAAGGACACAAAGAATGAAACCTCATGGTGTAGGAGCACCTACTCTAAACTCATAAAACAATGTGTCTAAGAGTTCTAAACATTATACTTAGTTTAGAAGTTCTAGTCAAGCATATAGACCTAGTTGTAAGGCCTAGTTCCAGGATTGGCATAATTATAAGCCCCTGGCTAACTAGGGTCAAAATGGTCAATGCGCCTAAAACTTCATAGGATCTTAGATTTTTCATTTTTTTAAGGTTTATATCCATTTTTTATCATTAGCATAGTGCTAGGACCAAGTTTGCTCATTAGATTTGCAATTTTGCAAATTTTGCAAAAGTTGCTCTAAAAGTTCTCACGCAACTTTTGAGAAACTTTCTTAAAAGTTGTAAAAAACTTGTAATCACTCCTCCCAATGGCTAAAAAAATTCAAAAATTTCATGTAACCATTGGGAATTCCCTACATAAGCCCTCATAGGTGGGTGGTAGGAAGATAATATAATTTTGGCAAATATCAATAAAGATAAACAATATTTCTCTATAGATTTCATGTTTCAAGCTATTATATGGATAGGTATAGATGTGGGGTCATGTGCCTATGATTATAAAATTTGGAGTTTTGAATATTATTCCATTTTCATTTGGTCTCATGCTTTGATTTGATCTAGTTTGGGAGATATCCAATTTTTACTCGTTGTGCCTAAAATCAAGGCTTAAAACCAAGGTTCTAATATGGCTTGATTGTTTAGGCACATTCCACCATGGGAAATTGAAGCCCCTTGGTGGGATACAATATTTACCAATGTAATTTAATATTTCAAGTTAGAAGTGTGGATATGCAGAGGGCTGGATTTGCCACCATACCCAAGGTGTGCATATCTATGTGTACACTAATCAGCCAACTAGGACAATCATGCTAGAACTTGGTTGCAAATTATTTAAAGCCTAAAAACTTGGATTTTAGGTTTTTTTTATATGCCCATACATGTCTCAGTGCCTATTTTGTGTTTTGGCATGGAGAAAGAGCACTTGTAGTGCATTTGGAGACCTAATTAAGCCTATTAGCCCAGTTTAACATTGCAATAGTAGCAACTTCCATGCACTTCCATCCTTTGGTGTTCAAGAATATTTTGTAAAACCTAAAAGGGTATCAAGATCCCTAACCAAAATATCATCTTGTTTAGAAACATTCAAACTTATGTTCAAAACTCACTCTGGGAAGGCTACATGCCAAATACATAGGGTGTGAAGCATTTATGTGTTATGGGTTGTTTCTAAAGGAAAGAACCATTAGAACCACAAGAAAAAGACCTAAATAGGCTAGAGTAGTGATTTTAGGCCACCCCTAGTCTTAGTATTCACTTTATGGGGATTGATCCCTCTTTTGTTGAACATATCTCTTAGTGCAATTGTGTGTTTTTGGTGCTTAGGACCTTGGTAAGCCTAGTGATTAGGCTACCTTGCATAGTAGGGTTGTGATAACCTTCTCTAAGTCCTTCTACTATACCTATGATAGGAATTCAGAACTTGGACCCTTCACCTTGGGTGTTGAGGGATTAAAAACTTGTCATTTCTCACCATTTGAAGGCTTCCATTGTCCACTACTGCATCACCTCATCTATGAAAGTTGGAATATGATTGACTAAATCAATGAGGTCATGTCCAGTTTTTTATTTGAAGTTTGAAATTTATATATTGATATTATCTTTTATTTAGTAATGATGTAATTTATGCTCGTGAAGGTCATCAAGGAATCAATTAACAACTTCTTAGAGGAATAAAAAATTATCCTACTCAATCTAGTAGGTTACCATACTATAAGGATCTCTTAATCGTGCATTTTTTTGATGCTATGTATATCTGAAAGAATGTAATAGAGACACTATGAAAAAGATTGAATGGAAGGTGTGATAAAGAAAAAATTGCCAAAATTTGTAATGATATTCATGAATCTGATCATGCACTAAATTTTTTTATTGAATTAAATATCAATGGAGATTGCATAAATATGAGTGCCCTTCCTTGGTTATTAATGGAGCAAAAAAAGTGATGCATTAAAAGAAATCATTAAAAAAAATATTCCCATAGAATTTTCTACAAATATCAAAGAAAGGTGATTTTGAGCTAGGGTTGAAAAAACATTATTCAGATACCTTCATTAAGGTAATTCATGTTCTCTATTTCCAATATATTTATAAAGTTGCATGTACTACCTATTGTATTATTTCATAATATATTAAAAATATCTTTTTTTATTGATTGCAGTAGGTCCTACCTCTATCCCTCTCACAATAGTTTTACAATATTATTAAACAAGTTATAAATGATTTTGAAAAATATATGAGGTTATAAGTGTTATTTCTTATATTTTTTGTACATATATTTTTATATAAAATCTCATTTATATGTTCTTGAGTGTTGAATCTCTTTTAGGTAGTGATCATTTAAAGAAGTTGATAAAAAAGATAAAATATTGGAAGAGAAATTTTTTATAGCTTATGTGTGAAATACAAAAGTGTTGACCTTCAAATTTTTGCAATGCTCAAGAACACTACATCATACATCAAGTTAAGGAGATTGAATTGTGTGGACCTTTACAATCAAGGTCAATGTAGATGGTTGAGAGGTAGTGGAAATTTTTGAAAGGCTTGGTTTGATAAAGAGTACATCCTAAGGGTTCTATGGTAGAGGGATATATGGTATACTAGACCATGGTGTACATTAGTGAATATCTTTCCAAGTTTGCATCAAAGTTCTATGTAGATTGTATTTGGGATCCCAACTCCAATAACAGATTTGAAGGGGAGTACTTGATGGGGAAAGGTAGATTGAGGAAAGTGAGAGGTAATTATAAGATGTTATTGTAGTTAATTAATTATTATCCATTGTTAATATAAGTTATTTCTAACTGGTCTAGTTATTTTCTTTATAGTTGATTGTGAGTGGGATGAACAACATTTTTATATTGCAAACAATCTTGATTAGATGATGGTATGGATTCAACTATCTCAAAAAAATGGTCACTCATTAACATGGGATGATGTTGTATCATTGGTTGAAGAAGCTCATCATAATGAAGTTCCCAATGTTATGCCAATGGTACCTGACCTAACATATGGCTTAATAGATAGAAAGGGATATAGAAGATTACTAATCATGAATCATAAGTTCAATATCAACTCATAGACTGATGCAAATAATATTGACATGTTTGAATAATTTTAGATCAAATAGCACAAAGCCATGCACTACCATGGCCATAAAGTTCACATTAAAAAGTTAGACAAAATGAAGAAAACTTGTGATTATGGGATAAGCAGAGTCTTCAAGGTCACCATTATTTCATCTAGAAATTATATATATCCTCAACAATCTAAAAATTTATACTATGGCATTTTGGATGATATACTTGAGTGTAAACTTAATTCATTCAAATTAGTTCTATTTTTTTGTCAAATGGTACAGGATATGGCTACATTGAAATGATCCTAATAGGAGTATTATTGAACATGATAGTGGATTTGAAATGATTAATACAAGGTTGTTTGAGCTAGTTGGAGATGAGCCCTATGTTCTTCCAAGCTAATTAAGAAAGTATTTTACATTGGCATTCCACATAAACTAGGTTGGTCAATTTTTGTTTGACATAATCCAAGAGGAATGTCAATAAAATATAATGTGATGGAAGAAGAAGATACTAAAGAATCAAAATACAAAGTACATGATGATCATGATTGACTGCTATACAATGATAATGAAGAATAAGATGATGATGATTCTTGTGATACTAATGATGATGGTAATGATGGTGATGATCATGATTATGTTAATGAAGATGGTGATGATAAAGGTGATGGTGGTCATGATAATGGTGATGAAGATGATGATCAATGACACGATCAATGAAATGTATGTCAATGTATGATCAATGTCAAGTATGATGGGGTCATGATTTATATATAGAAATTTGTTTGACTTGTATGCCTTTATAATTAAGTTATTATGTGTTGAACTCTATTGTCATGGATTATATACAATGATATTGTATAGCTACCACACATAAAGTAGAGGTAAGGAATTAAAAAAATATACAATGATTTCGATGAATGCATAATGTAATTTTTTTCTTCTACATAATTTGTAGCATATATCATGTGATTTTTAGCTAACTTAAGATAGATGATTTATATATGCGGGCTATTTAAGACCTTTGACCAAGATCTTGCACAGTCACATGGATCAATAGGTATAAGTCAATAGACCCTATGGATATAGTTTTTTATTAGCATATCTTATCGTTACTATCAAAATCAATTTTAGTCCTAGTATGTCACTCATTTTATGGATTGAAAGTATCACCAAATAGGTATTTTTTTGATCTTTCTTCCTCGAGTGAGGAAAATGTGGAAATAGAAGACAAAAGTGAGATATGTAGTAGGTCTAAAATAGGGAGATCAACTAGAGGTCAAAAGATTAGAAGAAAATTCAATAAATGAATGCAATTTTTTTCTCACTAAGGGGGGTCATGTTCTTATGATAATGAGAGGAAAGGTGATAGAAAGGTTCCCTTAAGGTACATGTATCTTTAGAAAGAATGCGTACCCAAGCAACTACATCTAGTTAAAATTGATTTTTCTATTCATGAAAGGATATATCACATAGCTCCATCTTTATTACATGGTTTGGGCCTATTTTCCATGGATAGCATAAAGGTTAGTTATAATAAAGTTGTTGAATTGATGGAGTATGTAGGACTTTGTTACAATTACAACCATTGGATTCATATTATGCAATATAAAAAATGTATGTGTAGGTATGCATTATCACTAAATTATATACAATGCACAGAAAATGATCAAAGTAAAAGGCTTGCTATGTATATCAATGGAAGGCCAAAAGAAAAAGGGAACATTGTAGGATTTATTAATAGTTCTTGACCCATGTCAACTAATAAGTGACCGAATTATATATTCGAGGCATGTAGGGGAAATCGTATTTTTGTATGTGTGATAATATCAATAAGTGTAGGGGAAGAGCTTCTGATAGTTTACAATTTGAATACTATAAACACAAAAAGTTTCCCTATCATGATACTAGTAAGTATAACATTTAAACCAATTTCCTCTAATTAATATTAACTCTAATATACAATCTGCTATTTGCTTAATAATTTTGTTTGTAAGTCTTTTACTTTCATTTCATTGCTAATTTCTAAGAATTACTAATTTTTTTGATAGGGTGACATGGATACACCACAAGGCATAGGCAGGGATGTACTAGCTCACTCACACACCTTCTAAAATGAAGGTAAATCTTAATTAATGTAATTCTATAAATTATATAGAAACAAATGTCATATCATTACATTCTTTTATTTATGGTTTTGGGTTTATTTTGATAGAATTTTATTGATATTGATGTCATGACTTGATACTTATTGATAGGAAAAAATGAAAAATGGAAGCATATTAAATGTCATCTAAAACTCAGACATTATTTGTAGATGGCATCATGTGTAGCACTGACCCCATATTCATGGCATGTAATCTTATAAAAAAATATAGTGATGAAATTCTTAACCTTGACCTAACAAAATTGAATATGAATTGAAGACTGAGAATATGGATCTTAGAGAAAGTATGGAAAAGAAGATAGCTGAATTTGAAACATTAAAAGAAGATCATGAAGAACTTCATAAGTACAACACTATTATGAAAGGTGAACTTACACAATGTAAGAAGAAACTTGAGAAGCTTTATTCTAGAAGAGAAAAGCTTGATGATAATTCTATGTTAATATATTGACCTACCTATGATAAAATTGGTCTTGGTTATCTATTTAACATGTCTATAAAGAAACCTAAGATTAGATTAGATTTTAAAGAAAAAGATAAATCTAATAATAATATTGAATCTAGTTAATCTTCTGATAAACCTAAAGAAGTTGGAAAAGACAAGGAAGTTGAGATTTTGGATGAACCAAAGAAAGTGGAATCTCTTAAACAAACTAGTTACGAATTTATCTAGGTAAGTGTTTTTCATGTAATGAAATAGGTCATATGAAAAGAGATTGTACAAACAAGTCATTTTATCATGTTAGGGATTTTTATTATCATAATTGTCATGGTATGGGTCATAAAGCAATTGATTTTAAGAAACCTAAATATGATAATGATAGAAGGAATAGTAGAATGTTTGGAAATATTAACCGTATAGATAGAAGAAGACCTAATGAAAGGGCATCAAAAGAAGGAAGACCTTATGAAGAAAGAAGATAGATCGTGTGTTATAAGTTTAAAAAATTTCAACACATAGCTTAGAATTATCATGCACCTGATGATCAATAGAATCCTAGAAGAAAAACTCCAGTATGTCAATTATGCAACAACTTTGGACATACAAGAAAGTATTGTAGAATGGATAGAAACTTTGGAGATAGAAGGGACAATGGAAGAAATTTTAGAAATAGAAGAAATGTCATAAATGATAGAAGGAACTATGAAAGGAACTCCAAAACTAAGAAAGACAATGAAGAGAAAAGAAATGTAGCTAGTGAACTTTGAGAAGAACTCAGTGAGGCATTTGTAAAAGGATTAGACATCTCAAAAGAAAAGCTAGAAGATGATGAGACAAGAAAATCGAAGTCAAAAATCAAGTTTGATTCAACAAAATTGAATTAAGCTTGTTTACAACACCAAATTTTTTAACTTCACTCAGAGATCGAATTATAGGTAGAAAAGTTGGGAAAAAGATGTGTCGAAATAAGTTTAGATGATATCTAAGCTAGCTTGTAATTTGGAGCTTATCTAAACTAGTTATGAAGGAATTAAGAGTTACTATTATTACAGAGAAAGTTAATTGTATAGCAGAAGATTAAAACCATGTTCTTACTAAGAATTTCATGAAGTAAAGTTTTGTGGAGCATTATCATTATGCAAGGAGGCTATGGTAAACCTCAGGTAACATCTAGAGATTAGATAGAAGATCTTGAGCAAATATTTGATTTCACAATGTAATTGACAACTTTTTCATGTTTGCAATGTATGCAATTAATGCAAGCTCAAGTTGGAGGAATAAAATGGAGTACAAACTTGATTACCACTAAATTACAATTACATCCAAAGCATAGAGCTCTTAGAAGCAACTTGATAAGGCATTTTTGATGTAAACCCTATTTTTAGAAAAAAAGTATTTTATCTTTTATTCACATAATTTCATTGATAAAGTTTACATTTGTTAGAATAACGGATATGTCAGTAGTTCATAATGTTGAGAATGACAAGAGACAAAAATTGAAGGTTATTTCCATGAAACCCATAAAAGGACACCCTAATTCTACATTATCTATTATGCCAAAAAATGTAGTTTATTTGGAAGATGTAGGAAGTTATCTTAATAGCAAGTTTGAATCTATTGGGATTGATTATATGAATAAAGATATGGAATTAGTTTTTATTCATGATATGACTATGAAGCCCAAATTTGAACATTTGAAAGAACTAGACCTATTCAAATATCATTTCTATCAAGAATTGGACACCAATGAGTGGACTCAAATCATACTAAGTAGAATTCATGATGTAAAACTATGGATAGAAGATAATGTAGTTGATATTTAAGCTGACCTTATTCATGAGGTAATTGGTCTTAGCAAATAGGGAAGTGTACCTATAGGTGAGAAACTTGTTAAGAAGAAGGTTGAAAGATACACAAAGAAATTTATAATAGAAAGGCCATGGTGACCAACACCTTTAAACAAGATGATGTAAGATTCTTGAGTAGAATCATTGCCTACTCCATATGTGCAAGTTCTAAGATTGATGAATTGTTAGTCAGATTCATTTATCCAGCCTACAAGATATGTGTTGAGAAGGAACAAGTTAACCTTAGGGAAATTCTAAGAATGCCACTTCTTGAGAACCTAGAGAAAATCAAAAGGACTAAGAATGGTGTATTTAGATTTTAGTCACTAATCAAAATTTTTTTTTATGTACTTAAGAGATTTCCATATTTATCTATCATAGAGATTATGAGAAGTGAGAGATGTACAATGGAGAAAATCATAGATCTATGTAGAAAACATCCAACAGAAAAAACCTTGGATAGCGAGAATTTGATAATGAAAACATTTTAGAATGAGATGAGACAAAGATTTAGAATTGCACCTTCAATTGTAGAAATATTTAAAGAAGATATATGTGTTATAGTTGATATAGATTTTACTTATATTCAAGTAGTAGAACCTCAGGAAACATTCCTTGATCCATTAGGTTATGAATTAAGTGATGATACAACAACTAGATACATTGATTTATTGTTGAACTCTAAGAAGGACCAAGATGAAAATAGATTTGGAACTTATGATGAGATTACCCAATCATCTGATTAGGCATCTTTGGAGAAAGAATCTCACAAGAAGATAGAAACAATAATGAAGAAATCTTTATCAAAGGCTGGTATGATTGAAAGTGAGTCACAGGTAGTCAAGCAAGCTATGAAACAAGGTATAACATATGTGCAACCTTTTTCAGTGTTTATTGTAGAGACATCTTCAAAACATAGCATTCCATATGCAATAATGTCATATGTACAACCAAGTGAGCCAAAGAGGAAATCAAAAAGATTAGTAGAAGATGTGACCACCAAGTCAAAAAGGGTCAAGAAACAAGCCACTAGAATAGGAAAGAGACAATAGACATTGTTGACAATTGTAGAATCTAGTGAAGAAGAAAAAGAATTAGAAGAAACTAAACAGGAAGAGAAAATTTCTACTTCTAAACAATCAATAGGTAAAGCTTGGCAAACTTAGAAGCAGAAGATAGAGAAGATAAATTTAGTCATTGCTAATGAAGGGAATTTTGTTTAGATGAACAAACTTTATGACTTGTATAATGATATTGAAAAAGATTAGATTGATATCTCAACTATGAGATATATAATAGCTAATAATATGAAACTTAAGGATATTGAAGGTATGGTAAATTAGAAAGTCTATGATAGACTTATTATAAAGAAGGCACCATCTTGAGAAGAGGACATAGAACTTTGGAAGTCTATGATAAGGACTATATGTAAGATTGATGATGAAGAAGAAGTCAAGAATTTGTTGAGCAATTTGGCATCTTACTTGAGATACAAGGTCAGTCCATTTCTATTTATGGTAGGTGAGAATGAAAAAATAAGAAGTAAAACAACACTAGCCATAAGTTAGATGATGAAAGAGTCTAAGGTAGCACCTTCACCTGCACCTAGAACCTCAGAAGTGTCAGTAAGTGGTGACACAATGCAAATAGATTAGACTAATGTTACCGTTAAAATTGATGATACTAACCCATTTGAGAGTTTAGAATAGCCTAAATCTCATGCCAAGGATATTGAAGAACAATTAAAACAAATTGAATAGTAGAAAAGGCTATTAGAAGAAGAAAAGAGGAAAATAGAAGAAGCCAAGTAGAAATTTCTTAAAGATGAAGTGAAAAGAAAAGTTGAGGAAGAAAGGAAAACAATATTTGAAGAAGAAATGAAGAGGAAATTAGAGGAAGATACAAAGAAGAGAATAGAGGAGGAAGAGAAGAGATTAAAGAAAACAAAAGAAAAAGAAGAGAAAGAGAAAGAAGAAATAAGAGTCAAATAGGTACTTGAAAAGAAGAAAAGGAAAGATAAATCTAAACCTTCTAGTTCATCTACTCCTCTTTTACTTGCTAGTCTAACAAGTGATGATGATGATCAAACTGACTTGATCTTGTAATCACCTAAAAATGGTCATCTAGACAATTAGCCCCCTTTTCAGCATTTTGGCTAAATTAATTTAATCATTTATCTAGACCAAATTGCTAATAATCAATTTATTTGACTATAACCTATAGTTTGACTATGCTATCCTAATTTCATTATTTGATTAAAAGAACATGTTCCCTTTCAATTAAATAAAAGACCCCATTCTTCTAACCCACTTAAAGTGCACACATAAAGTCTTTTTTTTCTATTTTGCAATTAAAAAGAAAGGCTTTGTGACTTTTGTCATATATGACAAGTCAAATTATATTCTATTGGTTGACTTGTGTGTGCACGTGGATCACTCTTCTTTTCAAATTCCACCGTTGATCATCCACCATATTCATCTTGATCTCCACCATCTGTACATCTTTAAAAGGGAGAGAGCTTTCCCCCTCAAAGGATCCATCTTTTGAATATTGTCATGCTATAGGTTTTCTAATAGGTTTCTTTGGAGCTTTGTGGAGAACTTCTCATTTCTTGTCTCATTCTCTCATTCCATCATATTAGCATAAGATCATATGGAATTCTTAGCATAGTTGCATTTTAGTTTAGCTTTGATTTCTTGCAATAATCTCACATAGTTTAAATATTTGGTTTTGTAATACTCTCATCCATGTTTAGCATAGTTGCATCTTGCATTTCCATTCAAGTTTAGTCTTCCATCTTGCATTGCATCTTTGAGGAACTCATTGTAGACAGTTGCATTCTTGCTCTTGTCTCAAAGAACCTCCCATTGCATGGTTTACTAGCAAGAAGCACATTTCTAAGGCTTGGCTGAGAGCCTTCATGCTTGAATACTAGCTTCATGCACTCTGTGGATAGGGAGCTCTAAGCCGACATCTAAGCATTTCGACTCATGGAATTGTTTGGATAGAAGGGTTTAGAGTGGGACATATTCGAGTGTACATTTTTGGCACCCACCATGGGGCTGGACTGTACATTTCGCCCTACCTTTTCTTATTTTTGCTGGCATTTCCCTTACTGCTCTGCTTTTTTTTCTTTTTTTACAATCGGAGGGTTGGGCGACATTTTTCCAGTATCGCGCGACAGTTTACTGTACTGTCGTGCGACACTTTTTTTGGAAATAGTGTCATTCTTGCAGCCTACATACTATCACTCTCTATGCAAAAATTTGTCACATGGCTTAAGAAAAGCTGTCACTCAAAAAAAACTATCGCCTTCGTGTACTGCGAAGTATCGTGCGACATTTGTTTAGCAAAAAGTATCGACTAACATTTTTTTGCTTGTTCCTTGAGGGATTTGATCAAATTTCTTCTTAGCTGGCTGACTGTCATTTTTAAGAAGATTTCTAGGTTGTTTTACATAGGTTTAATTCACAATTTTTGTGATTATTTTGTGCTAACTTGTGGGCTAACGAGTTGTGGTTGCAGGTTGCCCTCTTTGTGAAGAAAAAAATTGAAACCTTGCATACAAAAGAATGCATGTCAAAGTTTCAAATGCGCAAGGGCTACTAACATTGTTTGCAGGACTGCCCAAAGCATAAAAACCCAAACTTGCTTGATTTTTGGTTTCCATGTGCGGCATTTGAATAGTTGTTCATTTTTTAGGCACATAAAACTTGTGATTGGAGTCTTTTGGTAATAGGAGAGTATGCTCTTCACCCTTGTGGTGAATCAAAAATCTTGACTTGCCATTTGGTTTCAAAAGCAAGGAGTAATTGAATCTTCTTGGCGTGTTTGGGAGAAAATGATTGGAATAGGAGAGTATGATCTTCACCCTTGCGGTGAACCAGAAATCTTGACTTCCAAAAGTTGATCCACTTTGTGTAGTTAGAATCCTTTAGAGGGCCTACTCTTGAACAACCTGAGAGGAACAACCCAAGTGGGGACAAGCCGATTACCTGGCTCTTCCAACCCACTATAAACTCAAGGCTACCAAAGACACAAAACTTTGGTAGATGTAGTGTTTTTCTTCACCTAGTGTGATCGCTTATGGGATTTTGACCATAGGGAGATCACTAGGCAAGAATGCTTAAGGTACTCTTGTGGTCGTGAGATTGGTTACTCATCACAAGGTGAGGTAACTCGTAATTGGGAGCAAGAGGAACACTATGAATGGAAGCCCTATCTAAACACCCTAAGTTAGTAACTACTTTTTTTAGCCACTCAACTTCTTGGTGTAAGGATCGATCCTAGTGGACTACCCGGATCACCCCAAGATTTTACACTCACCATCTGTGTTCCCTTGGTTATGCTTATGGCATTTCCATGACAAAGCCAATATCTCTTGTGGGAAACCACTTGGTGTGAGGCAAAGGAGCATCAAGCATGGGCCAAGTTGTTGAGTAATGAACCATGACTTTTAGGTAGATATTGCTTGATGTGTTCTCAAATGTGGTATACCTGTGAAAATATTTTGAACATACACATGACAATAATTCTAGGGATTTATTTTGAGACCTCACATATGCTTGTATCATGCAAGGTTTCTTTGTCCCTTGCTTGATTGTTTGAATAATACTTCATGTGTCACTATCTTGCTTGGAAAGAAATTGCTTTTGAACATCAAACTTGCTATGCTATCAACTATTGTCAAACTTTGTCAACCAAGTCAAAACAACAAGTGAAAACATTTTCTTGTGTTGCTTGCTAAGAGGAGTCTCATCATTTGACTTTTATTTTATATGTCTCTAGTGCTTAAACATGCTTAAAGTGGCTCTTTGGTCTTAGTGCTCTTGGTCTTTTTGTCTTCATGGTCTATGTCTACTTGCTAGTTATCCTTTTGCTAAAATGCTTACCTTGATTTCTTGACTACACTCTTGGGTTGGAGAGCTATTCACTTGTCACCCTACTTGCTCTATCTATTTGGCTATTTGGGTATCTTGTCTAGCTATTGACTTGAGTCATTCATGTCGTAAGTTTCTTGGACATATTGTTTGACAAGTCACTTTAATCTCTCTTGACTATCTTGGAAAGTGAACACTCTACCTCCTATAGTTTCAACATCAAGTTATCTTCTAGGCTCTTTTATGGTTGGCTTTGCATCTAAAACTATGGGATCTAAACCTTGTGCTACCAAACTTCAACTGAATCTAGATGATCATGATGTCATCCATGTCACTAACGAGTTTCAAGATCTATATGCGCAATACAAAGAACTAGAAGAGACAAATGATCTTGCTTACCTCCATCTCTCTAAGCGCATGATAGAAATGAAGTCTAAACTCTAGAAAAGGTTAGAGGAGAAGATTGCATCACTACATGAATCTTCCTTAAGATCTTTACATGCATGTGAGTCACCTTCTTTGAGGTCATCCTCTTCTTCTAGGTCTACATGCTCTACTTCAAGACATCAAATGTCTTCATCTTCTACATCTAAAGATCTCCTTAGAGAGAAAGAAAGTGATACCTACTTTGAGCCTATTCCAAGATATCATGATGGACCTATCTTTTACCAAGACAATGATGAAGACATGGATGCATACCATTCACTTAAGAAACAAGAAAAGGACTTTAGACATAATTTTGATAGAAATTTTGCTTCCTTGGAAGATTCTTATGATGACACTTTGCAAAAACTTCTTAGCAATAAGATCATCATGTTACCTAAGTCTAGCTCATATGGAAACCCATTCTTGGATATCTATTGTGCTTATCATCAAAATAATGAGCATAGTACTTTAGATTGCATTGAGCTAAAACATAAAATCCAAGATCTTATGGATAATGGAATTATTGGAACCTCTAGTGACTCATGTGGTGAAGATACTTCTCTTGAGCAAGATTACATTAATGAACCTATGTCTAGTAGCGGCTCTATTACATCTTCCACTTCTTCCAACACTCGTGCATCTCCCAACACTTCAAATCTTTCCAGCATGCCTCCATCAAATAAAGAACCTAATGCTTTCCACATAGACTACGCATATCCTCAAGGGCTACCTCTCAAAGAAACTCTAGCTAACCTTCACTTGGCTGCAAACCTTTTCCATGCTACTAATACTAAACATCCTCAACCTTCATGCACTACTATACCTAATCCAAGCACTACTCCATTCACTCTTCATTCTCCCTTGTCCTTAGAAGTGGCTCCATGTCAAGAGGACTCTCAAAAAGAAAAAGCTATAAATGTCAAGAAAGATCAAGATCAAGCACCCTTTCATCTCTTTCAAGATTTTTCCCCTCCATATTCTATATCTTGTCCACCCCCCAAGTATGATGAAGATACCACTTCCATTATCTCCCTTGAGCTTACTGAAAATTATGAGAAAAGTTCTCTTCCTATGCTATCCAAAGCTACTTGTCAAGATCAAAGCATCCCCTTGTGTTCTACTTCTCCATATCCACTTCAAAATTGTGCTCAAGCTTCAAGTGATACTATTAAAAATGTTGTTCCTATCAAAGTTACTCATGAGTCTATTGATGGCTTTGACCATGTTGCTCATTCTAAAGATTTTGATATCCCTTCCCACTATCCCTTTGCATCTTTTAAATCTATCCTTGGTCCTTATCCATCAAAGCTAAAGCATTCAAACCTTCCATCCATTTTGGGGTCTTATTTTCCTCCATCTCCTACATTCACTCCTAGCTCATTCCCTAGCTCTCCTATAATACCTCAAGATCAACAAAGACACTCATCCTTGATGACTTTTCACCCATCTATACATCTAAACTAGTCATATCAGCTTTATTCATCAAAAAATCCTAAGTCCTTTGGAAGTGAGAATAAACATAAGAATCCATTGAAAAATGAAGATCACTATGTCTCATCTAATCGACATGTGAATGCTAAGAAGGAGAATGCACAAAAGAGACCGCAAAGGTCAAGTATTAAAAAAGCTAAATCAAAGAAAATATGGGTTCCTAAACCCATTGTTGAAGAAATGTGTTTTGAAGTATCCAAAGGAAAATCTAAAGCTATATGGATTCCCAAGTCTCTTTTAGAAGACTTGAATATTGAAAATACTTCAAAGTTGACATTCAAGCTTCCAAAGGCTTCTATTCCATCTTCTTCCAAAAATATTCCTAAAAATATTCCAAAGCCTTCCACTTCACTTTTTTCCAAATCTCTTCTACCACCTCATACATCTAAATCTCAATCTATTTCATCCATGATTCCTCCATTGTTCCAATACCTTTCAAGGTGTGTGTCAATGTTGATCTTATCCAATATTTCAGCTTCCCTCATGAAATCCTCTAAAGCTTATACTTACTTTCTATGCATGAACTATTATCCTCCATATATTCTTCCTACTACCATTTCTCTTTCATCACCCTATCAACATCTTTGAGCATATATTTCTATGGTCTTGTCTTATCATGACTTATCTTTCCTATAGGAGCACTATCTACATTCAAACAGCTTCAGCTCTTTCTAAAAATTCAAAAAAAAGAAGAAAAAATAGAAAAAATGACAAAAATGAAAATGTGCCTTGGTGAAAACCACTTCTTGTGGCACCTTGGTAGAAAAATTTAAGAGAAATAAATTTATCCTATGGTGAAAACTACTTCTTGTGGCACCTTGGATAAGTACCATGATGAAAACTTGTCAAATAGGCATCATGCGTAAATCTTCCACCATCCATCTATCCCCTCTTCTCTCTTTGATCTTCACAATGTTGATCTATCTTTGCTTATTGGCTATCTTATCCATGAGATTTTCTATTGTGCTCTCCCATTCACTCATAGCCTCTATCTTGAGCTTTATTCTTATTGCTCTATCACATTGCTATACTATCTAGTTGACCCCTTGGTCTTGATCATAATAAATGAAACATGGTTCTCATAGGTCTCTTGACATGGCTACTCTTTTGGACTACATAGTTCATGCTATCTCACTTGTTGGCTTCATTTCTTATCCTACATGCTATCTTTCTCATTACTTCCATTGCTTATCCAAAATATGCTTCATATGACTATTTCACCTCTTTCCCTAGCTTGGGTACTCCTGAGGAGTCAGTCCTTGAGGATCACTTTTACTTGCTTCATACTTCTTTCTTATCCATTTCTTCTTATCCACTGGCTTGTTTCTCCATTGTGTCCTACACCTTGCTAGACATTAGGAGAAAATGATGTGATCTTGCTCTAGAACTAGTGATCTTTAAAACCTTCTAAAAAATCCTAAAAATCAAAAAATGTCCTGAAAAAAAGATCTTCTTAGTGAAAACCTAGCAATAGGCACTTTGATGTATCACCAAAAAAATTAAAAAATTCAAAAAATTGAAAAAATTCATGAAAAAATCTGTCAAGTGGTGAAAATATGGAAACAGGTGCTACTTGAGACCCTTGCACCTATGTCTATCAATCTCAATCATCCATTTCACTACACATTTCTTGACTTGGAATTGTTTCATGTCCTTGTCTCGGGGGCATAGCTACTTAGCCTATTGAGGTATTCTTATGCATGAGGGTTTCTTTGACAACTCACAAAATAGTGTTTCTCAACACTTCCCCCACCTTGACATCAAGTGTTTTTAGATAGTTTACCTATGGTCTCCGATGTCACGATATTTCTCACTATCAGAATCAAGTCTAGAAGAAATGGCCAAGTGACTTACACACACGCACTTTAACACTTAAATGACTAAGCTATGCTGATATTTATCTACTTTGTGTGTTGTCTATGATGATTTCTTTGCCATGTGTTCCCTCCCTAATAGTCCTTCAAGGATGTCATTGACTAGAAGACTGGGGGCATGGGGGATGTCTTCTTGATTTCTGCTTGTGGGTATACTTTGTTTGTCTATAGTGTTGTAAGCATTCGTTCTTGTCCTATTCAACACTTTGACTTATAAATGTATCATCCTTGACTATTTTTCAAGACTGCACTCAGGGTTTATCCTGGCACTTATGCCTTGATACAGATGTAATCTTGCTAAATCAAACTTAGGGAATCTAATGGCGTAGTTATCTTGACTTACATGTCTCTGATGCTTAGATTGGATTTCCACATACCTATCTGATATCGATCATATTCATATCCTCATAGTTATACTAGTGATGGTTGTATGATCTCATGATGTCCCTAATAAATGCTCAATGATGAAATTAAGAGTCTAAATGTTATGCGCTTCTTGCTGGTAAACCAATTTGCATAGTAGCTTGCATTTTAAATTCATGTCATTTTTTTCTAGTTGCACATTCCTACATGTGGGAAGAGCTCTCTCTCTTTATCTTTTTCATGGACATATCAGTTAGCTACTTTTATCTTTCGCTTCTACTTGTCTTTTCACCTTCTTAATCTTTCACTACATTTCTTTGCTAACCTGTCATCACAAGGGGTTAATCCAAAAAAATCATCACATACGATCTATCCAAGTGTCACATTTTCACAAAAACATTTAAATATATACCACCCATATGAGAGACCAAAAACAATACACATAAGCATATACACATACATGAGTTGAAAACAAAAATTGAAACATCACATGAAAGCTAAAACATACATTTTGAGACAAGTACACAAGACTATCGATAAACCCAGTATCTCATATATATATCAAATGCGTCATGGTACATATACAAATGTGAGATCCAAAATCTAGATATATGTCTCAAAAATACATAAGGTACAAATCAAAACATAATGTCATGTCTGACTGCTACCCTCTACGGCTAGTGTTGGCCCTGGTGGAGGAGCCTATCTCCTATCTGGTGCCTGCATTGCACCCTTTGATCTGCCTGCTCGCTCTGAATAATCAGGAAGACCCTGTCATGGTGGTACCACACTCCTATAGGTGGCATAATAGGATGCAGCTCAGGCACCATGATGCGTTGCCTCTCGCCTCGCAGCATCCCACTCTCGGCACAGCTCATCTGCTCATGCTCGTTCCTCCATCAACTGTTGATCCTGTACTACAATGCTCATCTAAAGTGCCTACATATCTGCTTCCAAGGCATGGATCCTCGCACCCTGCTCCTCTCCTCCTATTGTCTGCTCTGTAGGTGCCTCTACCCTCACCGCTCGCCACCTCCTCAAGGGCACCTCCTCCTCTCCTCCTGCTGGCTGCTCTATAGGTGCCTCTACCCTCACTGCTCACCGTCTCCTCAAGGGAACCTCCTTCTCTCCAACATCATCACCATCAGACTTTGAGGACTCCTTTTTTTCCTGCCTCACCTATGCTCACATCCTCCTTCGCCCTGCTCGGGAACTCTCCCCCTCCATCTGTCTCCCCCCTCTCCCTCCTCCTCCGCCTCCTCCTTCGCCGCCACCTCCACCTCCCACTCCTGCAGGTGCTACATCTAGATGTGTAAATCGGGGGAATGAGTGTCTTTGCATCTCATAAAGATACCCTAGATTAGCCCCTGCATCTGCCACATCTAGGTGATAATCCCAGGGAGTCACCACTAGTGCTACGGTATCCTGAATTGTTGTATGATAGTCCAGCATCGGCAACCATCCCAATCCCTCATCTATGCACATCCAAGCATAGGTAGTATTCTCCACTGACACCACCTATCACTCTGCAAACTGCCGCCATATGCGACTGATCACAAAGCGCTCCACAATGTTTGTGCTCCGACCCACCAGCGGTCTGCTATACTGCATGTAATCTAACTCCCACGAATCTAACCACCGCTGACACTCCCAGTATGGTCACCATGTGAATGTTATTAGCTCATCAAAAATGCATCAGTAATAGGTCACATCTCCACTATGCCTCTATGGGATGAAACCTCTATAGCAAAAAATGTACGGCTGGCTGGGCTCTCGTGGCTGCACCCGTGGTTGGATCACAGCGATGTGCTCCCAAGCCCAGATCTGTGCTAACACTGCTTAACATGCCCATAATCCACCCTCATGATATACTATCTCATGAAGCTCATGGTACATCTCTGCCAATATCACAGGCCCCCATGCCATCCTACATGGTCAGGAGATCAGATCATATACCAGCCGACCCCATCCTAGTGGAAAGCCCTTCTGGCCTTAGTCTATCACCAGGGCCTGGGCTACCAAAGAACATAAAAAGCTGGGCAAAGGATAATCATATCCATACTCATTCATCAATCTCTCCCAACTCAGGTGATGGTCCACAATGGTCACATCTTGGAAAAGCTCCTGCACTCGCGCTCGCCCCTCTATCGGGGTCGTATCATAGTACACCTGTGCCATCACCAAAACTTAAACATCAATACACCTGGCATCCAACATTGAAATGGCTAAATCAACAAACTACTAACTAAGTAACTTACCGGCTCACCATGACATGGCACTTGCAGAATGTGATATACGTCCTCCAAGGTAATTGATGCCTCATTGGTCAATAAGTGAAAGGTGTTATGCTCACTATGCCACCTCTCTGCCAGCGCAGACAACAAACCGTGGTTTGCCCAAATATGGGGCATCCGTACAACCCACTGCAAGCCCATAGCCACTAGTGTAGTCTACTCCTCATCGCTCAAATGCTGCACAACGCGCAAACTGACCACCCTGGGAGCTCTAATCTGTAATGCCGAGAATACCTCCTGTCCAAGTAAAACAAGCAATCATCAGTAATAGTCACATGACAAAAAAAAAGCATTCAGAAAAACAACAAAACTATCTATACGACACTTTTTACAAATAGAGTGCAACACTTTTTTGAAACAGTGTCGCATGACACATTTTTAAATAGGAGTGTGACATTATTATGTTGTGTGACATTTCACACCATGTCGTGTGACATTTGGGTGTGGCTCGTGCGACACATTTTCTTGAACGGTGCGACACTTTTTTCGAAAAAAAGTGTCACGCAATAATATTTCTGAGGCCATGCGATACTTTAAAAGTATCGTGCAACTTTTTTTCAAAAAACTTAAAAACGTGCAAAAAACTCACAAAAAGCTCGAAAAAGCAACAAAAAGGTAGTCACTTATCGGCGCCCCATATCGCTCTAGCCGGTTGTGCATCCAGCTACACTTGAAACGGTTTTGATGAAGAGGAATGTTCCCCTGAGCCATGATGCTATGTGGACCACACAAAATCTCTCAAATCACAAAAAGAAAAATGAATAGTGAAAATGACACTTGGACCCCTTTTATAGCCTCCAACCTCATTTTGACCTAATTTTTAAAACTCCTCAAAATTGCACAAAAATTGCACCCCTAGCTAATTTTGACATCCTGGATCCATTTTTGGGATCAAAATTGAAATTTGAGTTAATCTTAATTGTCAAAATCAAATTTTAAAATTTTACCTTCTTCTGAGCAGTTAGCTGACCGTTTAAGGTCTAATCTTTAAATCATCGCTGGGGCATCTTCATTTCTTCATGTCTTCATCATTTCTATACTTCATATCTCCTATTCACCTTTTCACATCTAAATCATCTCTCTACTAGATTTGACCTAATTTTTATGCTATATCCTTCAAGGTCAACTCTAGTCAAATTGGGGCATTTTATCAATTTCTTATAGTCATACTTGGGTTCTAATCATCTATCTGTCATCTTGGACATTGCTCTATTCTAATTTTCTCATGTCTAGCCAATTTTTGCATCCCCTTATCTCATTTCAATTTCGATCTCGAGGGGGCAAAAATACTCTATTGTTGATTGTTACAGCTATCTATTTCTTAGGAGCATTTGTTTGACCTTATCACTTGCTCTCAATCTATTCACTTTGCTAGATGTTAGAATTCTTTTCGGATTCTAACATCATCTTCCTAATGTTCAGTACTACCGCTATCAGGCTGTGCATTTAGGACTTGCTATCTATTTTTGCATTTCATTCTTTGGAATCAAATATCTATATCTATCATCACCTACTTGGCTTTGATTTTCTTTGACGTAATGTGTTCCCAGATCGATCACGCATTAGTCAAAGAGGGGCAAATGTAATCACCTAAAAATGGTCATCTAGACTATTAGCCCCCTTTTCAACATTTTGGCTAAATTAATTTAATCATTTATCTAGACCAAATTGCTAATAATCAATTTATTTGACTATAACCTATAGTTTGACTATGCTATCCTAAGTTCATTATTTGATTAAAAGAACATGTTCCCTTTTAATTAAATAAAAGACCCCATTCTTCTAACCCACTTAAAGTGCACACATAAAGTCTTTTTTTTTCTATTTTGCAATTAAAAAAAAAGGCTTTGTGACTTTTGTCTTATATGACAAGTCAACTTATATTCAATTGGTTGACTTGTGTGTGCACATGGATCACTCCTCTTTTCAAATTCCACTATTGATCATCCACCATCTTCATCTTGATCTCCACCATCCGTACATCTTTGAAAGGGAGAGAGCTTTCCCCCTCAAAGGATCCATCTTTTGAATATTGTCATGCTGCAAGTTTTCTAACAGGTTTCTTTGGAGCTTTGTGGAGAACTTCTCATTTCTTGTCTCATTCTCTCATTCCATCATATTAGCATAAGATCATATGGCATTCTTAGCATAGTTGCATTTTAGTTTAGCTTTTATTTCTTGCAATAATCTCACATAGTTTAAATATTTGGTTTTGTAATACTCTCATCCATGTTTAGCATAGTTGCATCTTGCATTTCCATTCAAGTTTAGTCTTCCATCTTGCATTGCATCTTTGAGGAACTCATTGTAGACAGTTGCATTCTTGCTCTTGTCACAAAGAACCTCCCATTGCATTGTTTACTAGCAAGAAGCACATTTCTAAGGCTTGGCTGAGAGACTTCATGCTTGAATACTAGCTTCTTGCACTCTGTGGATAGGGAGCTCTAAGATGGCATCTAAGCATTCCAACTCATGGAATTGTTTGGATAGAAGGGTTTAGAGTGGGACACATTCGAGTGTATAGATCTCATCTCTGACCAAGCTTATTAAGAAGAATAGGAAATTGAAGAGCCTACAAAAAACTTTGATGGAGGTTACTGACATATTACATAGTACTCTGGTAGTCCAGCATATAGAGGTAGATCCTGAATAGAGGGCACAAGTAGTGCTAAAATATTTTGATGAATAATTTGAAAATTTATTGAATGTTGTAGAATCAAAGGCATAGATTTCACATAATGCTAACTTGTTTAGCACTATTTTTCATAATATAAAGAATGATTTGATAAGTCTTGATACTTGTATCAAAGAACTTTGGAAGTGTCAATAGGATGCAAAGGTATTGCACATCAAGTGTATCCTATCTCATAAGTTGACTAATGATCCTGATAGTTAGATTGAAGGTAAGATGAGTGATCTAGAGGCTCTATCAAACTACATACAACATTCTTCTAGTAAATTTGATGACTTTGTAGGACAAGTGGCCATTCTTCATTGTGATATTAGGAAACTGGAACTCTAAAAAGAACAATTTTTGAAAAGATTTTCAGATTTTAGAGAGTCTATTTATTTGAAAATATCTATTATAGAGAGATAGTTGGAGGAGTGTGTCAAAGCCAAGGACACTTATTCTAACTTTTTCTGATCTTAATGCAGTTGAGATTGTGTCATATGCCCTATGTGCAATTCTTAGCTCTGCTAAACTAGCCAAGGATATATAGACAAAAGGTATGAAAATTATTAAGGAAAGTTTTGATGACTGTATGAAGATACTATTAGCTTAAGGTAGAAGAACAGATTTTTTGACAAAAATTTTTGACATTTTTTGACATTCTAACCTTTGTCATTGATTTCAAAGGGGGAGAAGATGCATAAGAAAATTGCAAATAAGGTAAAGGGGAGAAGATAATATTGTAAGGTATGAAATCATATTTTAAGGGGAAGCATACATAAGATGGACAAGTTGTAATAGATGATTAAAGTATTGTTAGTGTATTGTTTTTGACAAGTTTTTGATACTTAGCCAATATTCCCTATTTTGTTGCCATCAATGCCAAAGGGGTAGATTATTGACAATTTGCTAATGAAGATATGTAATTGTTATAATTTATGGAAACACATGATGCACATGCTTATAGGAAACCTTAGAAATAAATATCCTTAACTTTTGGTACTCAGAAAATTGTCTAAGTATGAATTTGATTTATAGTAGTGCATTATTTTGTATGTAACTTGTTATTGAGATCATATTAAGACTAGAAAAGTTAGATGGATATAGTATACATGGTGATGATGATGTGTATAACCTTGAACATAAATATAGACTGTATGGAATAGAGATATTCATGTTTTACTAGTGAAACAAGACAACATAATTAAAGGAAAGGAATTATTTTGTTTACAAAATAATTACTTGACCAATTAGGGCCAACATCCTAGATGTTTACTCTAAGTTGGAAAAGTATATCATGGTCTTAGTTGACCTACCAAAAATTTGTGAAAAGGAAAGGTATTTATGAAAAGCACATCTTGAAAATTTAAAAAAAAGTAATGTCTAAGTTGTGCAAGTATTGTGGTCTGCAAAATTTCTATGAAAGTGATATATGTGAAGTTTGAGAATCTATTTTTGAGATCTAAGATCGAGCTGAATATCAAAGATTAGCCAAGAAAGAAGTTATAGTACCTATATACTAGAAGTCTAATTACTTGTTTGGGAAGTAAGCTCTTCTTGTAGCTGGAAGTGCATGTTTTGGTAGTGGGCTCATCTTGCATCTACTATACTACAACTCCTAATAGAGTTAGAATCTCCTAATAGGGATTCAACATCTCCTAATAGGGACTCTCTATATTGAATTTTCTCATTGACTCCTTATAGGGTACATGCTCTAGAAAGAAACATATATATCAGCATATTATCTAGTGGGTATAATCCCCACTAGGGCTTTCTCTTGGCCAGGGTTTCCCTTGTTAACAAAATATGGTGTTATGAGTTATCTTTGTGCATGGTTACTATTACTGTTCAGCATTAATTTATTACTTTATTATTTATGGTTCAAATTAATAAATAATATTTGGTTGTTCACTAAAGTTTGTAAATTACTGATTCACCCCACCCCTCTCAGTAATTCCTATTTCTATCAGAAGGCGTACATGGTCTTGTAGAGAAACTAGGTAGGTAACTTGACCTACCATTAATAAAATTCACTTGTCTAATAACAAGTTGTCTTGTATCCATAGAATTTACAATATCATCTTCCTCCATTGTGGTGGTTGTCTAAGGGCAGTGATATAACATATTGGTCTTTTAAAACTGATTCAATGTCTAGTCTATTCATTGCAAACTATTATGCTCTTCTTTGTTGTAGAATCATTGATTTTTCTAGTTATATCCTTCATGAAGTCTGGTTTTTTGCTTTGTGTTTCAACTCTTATATCCTTGTGAGACTATTATATGGAAAAAAAAAAATTAGTGATGGTGAAGCTTCAGTGGCAATGGGTCACTACTACCTATATTTTATGGTTCTGGCTATAAATGGTAAAGAAATTTAATATATCTTTCTATTTGGCTTTGATTTTGTTCATAGTAACAAATAGTTGAAAAGGTCACTTCATGTAATATAAAGTTACAGCAAAACACACTTTCCATTGACTCTATTTTTTTTTGATTCTCAAGTGGAATGTTATATTTCTTGAACATAGTTTAGATGATCTTGAAAAAAAAACTCCTTGAATATTTGTTAAAATCCTAACTTGAATTCTACTTAAAAATTGGCTACATGAAATTAATTTTTAATTGCTTGAAATCTACTCATGTACTTGAAAGGATAATTGAGAATTGCTTGCTTCAAAACTTTCCAAATTCCCTCTTCTAATATCACCTTAAAGAGGTTGAATGATTAAATGAACAAATGAGTTTGTATGGGTTGGCATCATTTACTAATAAGCACATTTTTATATCAAAATTGTGCACTTCATTAGGCAAGTTGGCAATAGAAAGGTGTTTTTTTTTTTTTTAAAGAAATCTCTTAACATGGACACCACATAAAGAGGGGTCTATTGATTACATACAACTATTATTTTTATATTCTAAGTAACTCCAAAGAGGTCAAGCAATATCTAATTGTAAATCTTATTTTTTAATTACTCTCACCTAGGCTGGGCAATAACCATCAAAAGTCTACCTAGACAAAAATAAAATATTTAATTGATTTTCAAAATGCTTTGAAATTTTCATCTCCATGTTCACAGATCTTGCTTGAGCTTTTATATTCTTTGACATCAACAACCACTTTGACACCAATGACAATTTATCCTACATATGTATTAGTGAAACTATGATGTGTATTAGTTGTGGAGGCTTCATCAATTATCTTGAAAGAATGCAAAAAAAATCAAAGTGTAACTATCTATACATATTTACCTATTTGAAGCTTCATTGATGTGTTATTATTGCAATGTTTTTTAGCATTCACCAGGGGTTTTAAAAATACTTAAATCTTTATAACTTAATAAATTAGTGCTCATTTTTTATTAGAGCTTAAATGCTCTTATAATTGTAACATCCCCAAAGTATGAGTTACAATTGTTTATGATTTTATCAAAACAAGTAGGTTTTGTAGATACCTATCACTTTGATTGAGATTGGCAAGAAAGTTAAGAATTATTATTAAAATTCATAAGTAGATTTCTTCAGTTAGAAATGAGCATATATTGAAAATGTAAATCAAATTGAAAGATTGCTTAAATCAATTTGAATAAACCTCAACCATAGAAGAGATAAGAAGGGTTCCCTAGAGACCCTTTACCCTAGGCCCAGGAGTAGATATACCATCCCTCCTAGCCTCATGTGGTCCTTTCTATCCATATGAGTGGGGTATCTAGTGAGGTATTCTTTCACCATTCTCCTCTTTCTAAGACCTATTTTCTTACTTCCAATGGTTGAACAACCTTATGCATTTATTTTACATGATAGAGGTCATGAGGAGTATTGACAACATGGTGCCTAGGATGTCCATCCTTCTCTAGTACAAAGGTGATTCACTTCATCCTCATTTGGTCATTGGGGATGTCCAAGGGTGCCTAAGATGTCCATCCTTCTTGTTGTCTCCTTAATTAAATTTTTTTTAATAACCCATTGATATGAACAAATATGTCCAAGGGAAGCTAATTCCCATTTACAACATACCCATTTAGACATCAGGGCCAACCATAAGGCTATACTCCTTCTTCTACTTTAGGCTCTACAAGACCTAAGTAGGTGAACCTCTAATTAAATCATATCATACCAATTTTAAAAAACATGCACTTGAATCTATAAAAAGCAGATAAAACCATGATTCCTCTATACATGCGAAAACAATCATGGATATGAAATATCTAATAACATAACCTATGAATTTGATAAAATAAGTGAGGGAAACTCTTCTTAGCTCCTAAATAGAAAGGGAAAAGATATTTGATTAAAGATTTGTATCAACATAACCCACATATGTAACAACAACATACATACAATCTCCAAGTGGGTCAGTCCCTTAGCCATTGGGTATTAAATAAGTCAGAACATACACAAGGATACCATGGATGTTCTCATTTAACTAGATATCAGATCATTCCATTCAAAAGTAGACATCTATCTTTAAAATGAAACTCATACTTATCAAATCCTTCCATGATCCCTACAATTCTATCGATGCATATCAAGCAATTTACTCAAGTCCTTGACCGAAAAAAAAATTACACAATGGTATGCAACTTCAAAGACAAGTTGAAGTTGGACAATATATTCATTGCACATATATCATAGAAAATTACAAACCCATAAAGAGAAGATAGGGTTAAGATTGAAAATTTCAACAAAGTTTTGTATTCATTTGTTTGAAACCAATACATCAAATGTATGTTAAAAACCTAAAAAATGCACAATAGATGAATTTATAATCTAAAATGATTATAAGATATTGTAATGCTTTCCATAATAGATAAAAATGATGAAAATGGTGGAAAATCATCTGAGAACTTGCTTAGAAAACTTGGGAACCAACCAAGTAGTCTCACGGTAACAAGACTAGAACCCTTCCCTCCACATCCTAGAAATCCTTATCTAGAAAAGGATTGCAACAAGATTCACATGGGAGGACACATGTCAAAATTATACAAATGTAGAGATATTTCTATAATGTTACATTACAAACATTCTCTACAATAAAAAAAACAAAGGAAGTAGTTGCAAAGCTAGTAAGAGCCACTTATTATCAAACTCTTTGACTTAATTTTATTTCTCTTCAACAACCCTTATTCATTTATATCTCTAACTAATTTATGCTAGTAGAGTATTTGATTTTATCTAACATGCATCTACTTCCAAAACAATTAGTTCTTTCTTGATGGTCATTCTGTGAATCTGATTTTATTTTATTCTCTTACCACCTTACTCCACCTAAAAATTAGATTTATATTATCAATGCTCCTCTCACTTGGTTGTTGAGTTTTAACCTTTTCTCTATTCTATTGATCCACTTTGAACTTTAAAACCCTTCATATTCTTGTAAGCCTAGAAACTAGTCTTTACAACCTCATGAACACCTTCTTTATCACATGATTGAGGGTGCCTTTTGAGTCTTCTCGAATCTTATCAGCATAGCTAACTAACTCTATCACAACTTTGGAAGCTTTCACTATCTACTCTTTTGATCACCCTTTGACTGGTTAGATCTACCACCTTTCTTAGTGCATCATAAGGTTGTCACCACATATTAGCCTGTCATGGCTTTGCAGCCATAATTCATGACCAAACTTTAACTCAAGTGACCTTGTGACAAACCACCTTTCACACCATTGTATCTAATTATCTTGACCACATGTTAAATGTTGTGACTAGGAAATTTCTTTTAGTTCACACTGTCAGAGCATGATTTTCTAATCACTATTTTTCCTCCATGCTAAAAAATGTTCTCTATGTTCTCTTATCTCTTTCATGTAGGTGCAATTATTTCAAACCTTTTAATCCTTTAGATCTTGACTGCATGGACACCACCAATCGTCCCTTCGTGCAACTATTATCCTTAAACTGTTGGTCAACCTTGCGAAAATGTGATAGCCCTTTGACTTGATTGCTTTCTCCATGATCGTTATCTCTCACAACTAAATGTTCTTGTTGACCATATTGACCAATGATGTTATGAACCATTGCAAACTAATTGAGATCACTCCTCCTTTGTGATTTACTACCCTCATATATTAACTATTGCAAAATGGTGATAACTATCAAACTTCTCTTATCCCTACATCACAATATTGGAATACACTATCTATCAACACCTTACAAATTGAAAAAACTTCAAGCTTCACCTTGTGCATAACTTCACAGCTCAAGATCTTATGTAACTACTTTTGATGGAGCGATAACTATTAAATCTCAAATATTTTTATCGACAAGATAAATCTTTTGACATTGAAAACACTAGTAACTCTTAACTACTAGTGATGTTGCGATGAGTCAAATTTTAAATGCATGGTTTCTTTCATGGCTTCACAACTCAAACAATCACATCTCAAAATTCTATGATGACATGAAAATTATTTTCTTTAACTATCAATTGCCTCATTTCTTTATGAATCAGATCCACCATTAGCACATGTAAACTTGTTGTTTCCCCATTTTAGCTAAAGTTTGATCATCTTAAAAATCTAAGGAAGAAAGAATCATTGATCATCATTTGATTAAAAATCCTCAATGAACCTAGCTATAATTGCATTTACTTCAAAAAAATTGGGCCTATTGATCCCACTCACCATCCACCTATTTGTATAGATTGCATCTTTGGAAAATTAAAACAAAACATCTAGCACATTTTCTAATTTAGTAGGATCTGGCAACTTGCGAAATGGCTGACCCCACCAAGTCCACATGTCATCACCTTGCTTCCCTAATTTGGTTAAACTTTGAGCACATTTTAAATTTGGGGAAGCAAAAACCTTTGACCAAACAAGATCAGATGGTTCTGCAAAACTAGCGTTCCTTTATCCTAGTAAGTAACTTTAACCAATCAAAACATGGCAATCTATCACTTGATTTTAGAGTTTCCTTTTGCACCCCACATATTGAATCTAGTCCCACTCTATCCACATGAAAAATTATCCCTTCCTTGCTTTCATTAAATTCAAAACATCTTCAAAATTTGCAGAAACAACAATCATCGATCATCATTTGATCAATGATTGGGAACTTGCCTGATGATTTTCTTCTCTAATACTAAGGAAAATGGGGCCCATAGGGATAGGTGTCGCAAGGTTGTATCCCAACTTTGCTTAAACTTTGTACAACTTTAGAATGCAAGTATACATCCATCATCAATCCTAACATGATCGATGGTGATTATGATAAACCTTCCAAGAGTTGAAGATTTCAAAAGAAACACTATGCAAACAAACCTAGGGAAAACCTAGGGTTAAAAAGGAGTTATGCACAAGGTTAGAGGATTTTCATGAAAATATTATAAGAATGTGCAAAAAATATAATAATTTTTTTTTTCAAAGGATTTTAGTGATTTATTTAAAAACTCTCTCACACACATTTTTTTGAAAATATGAACAAATGAAAACCCATTTTATAGAACGTAGGGCACAAAGAATATTATGATAACAAAATTTAGGGATTTTTCCTCGGGCACAACCCCCAATTGTGATATAATAACCAAATTTTCACTATAATTTTGCAAGATTTTTAAAATGTGAAAAAGTAGGCCAATAGTGGCTCTGCCTGGGGATGCATGTCCCTTGTAAGCATGGAAAAGATTCTGAATTTTTAGGTTAAGAAGATCACTCAAAAAAATTTCTTAAAAATCCTATTAAAAATAGGAAAACTACTTTAACTATACAAGATGATGGCTCCTAGGCATCAAAAATTCTCAAAACTTCTTACCTCTATCAAACACGTAATTTTTATTTGCATCTTCCTGAGGTAAGCTATAAGTTTCATTCCCAATTTTTTCACCAAACACATCATAATTCTTCATTAATAGATTAGGTAAAAAAAAATCACCTTCATAGTGCATATAAAAACTTGAAAAACTATGTTCATCTTTCTTTTACTATGAAAATACATATTAGCATGCTCTTGAATTCCAAAATCAAGCTAAGAGTCACCATTATCAAAATACTTATGCATGCTATCAACTAGAAACATAAAGTGCTCATACTCTTCTTCAATACAAGAGTCATATTCATCATAAATTTGCAACTCACCATATGTACCTAGATGTGAAGAATATTAGAAATTTGATCCTTGCTCACTTGAAATCTCATTACTCATCCAATCAAATTTATCATTTGGCAAAACTCCTTCACACTAAAACATTAGATTAGTCACCAAGTTTGAAAAACTATCATGAAAGTGCTCATACAAACTATGCTAATCATAACCATAATCTTCATCTAGCAACTTTTTAGAGTGAACTTTGAACTTGTTGATTGTAACATTATAAGATTTATCAACATATAAAGAAAAGTTAGAATTAGATTCACAACTTGCATTATTTTCCTCTTCATCATATAAAACATCAAAACCTATTTCAGCATAACCAACATGAGTAGAATCTAAAATAGTGCCAAATTTCCCTCCAATTCCATCCCCCACATATAACAAGTCGTCATGTGCACAAACACTTGAGGTACTATCATATACACTTCTAAAGCTTGACAAAGATGGTTATGATTCTATATCTCTTTCCACATCAAAATTTGGGGAAATGACTTCATTAAATGAAGAAAAATCATAAGGGAAATTATGAGCATCCTTAAAAACACTTACACACTATTGGCCTAGTTTTTCACCATTTATATTTTGTTGCACCCAGTAGTGAAAAATCCCTAGTGTCAGGTTCCAAAATCTTGAGAAATTACATCAAGACCTTGGGTGAAATTTGTTGAATTCTCTAAAACCTTGTTTATTTTACCTTAACCCTTGAAAAATGGTCAAAAATAATATTTCAAACAAAATTGCATGGACAAGCTTATCCTAAGTTTTCTTTCTGCAAGGATTAGTTTATTATTTTCCACGAAATAAATCCTTTTATTTTAAAACTTACCCTAATTGTGGTTATATATCTTAAACATTTTATGAAGCATCTAAATTTGATGGTTTACTTTGGTTGACCATCAATCTCTCTGAGATCAATAATGAGCGCTTGCCCACAATGTAAAGATGCATGGTTTTTAAGCAAAGAGGGGAAGCACACTTGTGCCATATAGCAGTTACTGATGGTAGGTCTTGATTGCACCACAAATGATTTAAGTTCATTAGATTTTATTAGTACTTTGTTAGTGCATGTTCTAACTTCCTATGATCTTATTGGTTGGCTCATTCCAATGGGGTTGTTTTGCTTTCAATTTTGTTACCCTGTCAATTTTTGGAAGATCAATGGATGGTGCTTTATCACAAGATCAAAGTGAATGATATTTAAAAAAAGTGGGCAAGAACCTTGTTGAAATTTGACATATGATGATATCAATGACATAGTTTGTAAAAGGTATTACTACTACTGACAGTTGTCAGACATGATTATCACAAGTGTAATGCATTCATTGGCTGGTGTGATTGAGTCAACACTAAATGATGTAAATTTGTTCCACCATTGTTCTTGATGTGGATCAATGGATGGTGCTTGCCCACAATCCCAAGATGCAAGGATTTTAACCAAAGCAGGGAAGTTCCAACATGACACATGGTATATGATGATGTCATGGACCCACTTCTTTTAAATGCAATAACGAAGTCTGTACCATGGCAAATGTCAGACACATTGGTACATGAAGGAAGAATTTTATTGGTTTACCTAGCTAATCGAGTCTAAAAAAGATACAATTTCATAACACCATTGATCTTAGATAGATCAATGGATATCACTTACCCACTTTGCCAAAATGACTAAACTTTAGGCAAAGTGAGGAAGTGCCTATGCACCAAGTGGCACAGTGGGACTAGTTTTTAAAGGAGTTTCTAAGTCATATTAGGCTAGAAAGGGTTTGATGAATTAGAGCATAACAATTGGTGAAATATGACATGTACTTGAATTTGGACATTCATGTATCAGTAGGGCCACATGTTATAAAGCTTTATTTACAAAATATAGCAATTTTTCATGATCGTCAATCTTCCACAACAATCACAAGATGTAAGGGATTTAGCTAAAGTAGGGAAGCGCCTTCTTGACATGTGGCAAGGACTTTAAAACTTTAAAGCAACATTTTATTTTTAAACAAAGCCATCTAATGTTTTGTGATCAATGGATGAAATTCAAATTTAAGGCACAACATAAAAAATGACTATTAGAGGCATTAATGCTATTTAGGGTTACTTTGTGCAACCTTAATGCTATGATATAACTTGCAAAATCACCATTACTAAGCCACATAATCACAAATTTCTTAGAGCACACGCATTTCTAGAGCTAGGGAGTGAGATTTTTTAAGGTTTCTAGTGATTTATAGAGAAATTCACAAAGAAAAGAAGCAAAAATTAGTGGGTAAGTGGTTTGTAACTCCTAAAAATTTGAAAATTTATAATTGTGTGAAGTTGAGATTTTAAGATGCCTCCCTGAAAGTAATTTTCTAGCAAAATGAATTACTTAAAAGATCTATTCATGATGATTTTTGTAAAAAATTACCTCTATCTATGAATGAATTAAAAAAAGGGAGAGAACTCATCTCTAAGAACCCTAGGTTGGTTATAGGTGAGTGTTTCTATGATAGAGCCAATTGGGTAAGAGATGCATAGGTTTCAATAGTTGTTCAAAAAATGGTTTTTAGAATGCAACTTGGACACCCCATTGAGTAATGTTTGGGAGTTTAACATTGGCAAATTTGTTGTTCTTGGGGTATTTTTTGATAGTGACCTAGTATCTGACATGGCCAAGAAGTATGACCCCATCACTAGAATTGTGAAAATCCATGCTAGGGATAATCTCTTTAAGGTTTTACCTACCTTGAATATAGAGGTATTCAAGATTAACCCCCACTAGGAAATCCATGAGAAAATTGATAAGGACAAATTTCAGGCAAGATATGATACATAGAGGGTATAGTTGAGGATAGGGCCTCTACAACATGTTGTAAAAATTGGGTCATTACCTTTGTTTACACCTAATACTCTAGAACCTTTGATGAAGAAATACTTTAATCCTAGGGCACAAGACCTATATTTTACTCTTTGCAAAATATTTTGAATGGATGAGAAGGATTATATCTAAGGCTTTGTCATTCTGATTATGGCTTAGACTTTGCAATTTGGAATGCACTCAATTCTTGATTTTTCTACTTTTGTAGCCAAGGAAATTCACAATGGTTTAGTTGGGATAGCTCAAGCTAAGGTGAATAGTCCTTTTGGTTGGTATTCTTTGTTAATGCACACATGTCTTTACAAGTGAGTTACTTTTTTTCTCCAAGGAAATGAAGTTAGAACTAGAAAGAGATGGAGACAAGCTCCTATTTTAGTTATGGAGCATTGACATGACTTGGGAAGTCATAGATGCCAATTATGTTAGATTTGATAGATACTCTGCATCAAGGCTTGGATTGCTTTTGAAAGGGGATAGTCCAAGAATCCCACAACCTTTATTAGAGTTAATTAGACCCAAGGGCTATTAGTTAGTAATAATTAGGGGATATAATCCCATACCCTATTTCTATTCTAATCAATGTTTATGGTTTCTTGGGAAAACCCCATGTATTACCTTTCCATGTGGCTTTGAAGATAGGAATCACAAAGTTACTATGGCAGATTGGGTTAGTTGAGGAAAGGGATATATTGGGCAAAGGTAAAGGCACTTTCTTCCCTATTATGACTATTATACATGATTTTATTTTTGTTAAGAAAGGATGGAGAAATTTTAAGTTTAGTTTTGGATAGATATCACATGGTTCAATCCCAAGCTAGATACATTGATCCAGAGGGATTTTATGACTTTCTTAGGGAGAGAAATAAAGCTAAAGCTCTTGACTAGGCTATATATTTCCCAAACAATATCACTAGAAATGTATTCTCATTATAGGAATAAGAAGTCTAAAAAGAAAAGTGGCTAGTTTTCAGTAAAGTTTTAGAATTTATCAATGCTTTTGAGCCCAATTATAATCCCTTGGTAGATAAGAAGTATTGGGGGGCCAAAATGAATGCACTAATGAATAATTTTTTTGTGATAATGAAAACTTTGAATGATAAGAAGAGCATCATAGTTAAAGCATATCTAGATAAGTGTGCAGAGGTGCTATGAAGGATCAATAGTATAATGGTGGTTACTCTAGGCTAGTATATGGTATAGAGGAGGGTTGGATATATTGTGGCTCAAAATATACAACACATTCCCTCTATAAAAGGCCAAAATTAGAGAGTCCACCTGACACCAATGCACCTAAGAGATAAAGGTTAGAATAGGGATCCTCTTCTCATGCAGGAGAGTATTCACCATCCCAAACCCCACTCAGAATAGATGATGAAGCATCTTTCAGAGAGGAATTGAGTTGAATGGGAGGAGAGGGAGCTATTATTGTAGTGATATAAAAAGGGGATTTCTTGTAGAGACTTAGATATTATCCTTTGACCTCACCATTGCTAATTATAGAGGTAAAGAGATTGATCCCGTCATTGCACAAGCATCCCAAAAGTTTATAGATAATGAAAATTTTGTTAAATCTAGGGCTTTTGCCCAATTTTTGTGGATAATAAATATAGGCAATTTTGAGGAAAAGTGTAAAACAATAAAAGTAGAGAAACCAAAAAAAATGGACTCTAAAATTGAGGAAGAGGTAAAAGCCAAATTTTTAGAGGACTTTTCGCATCTAACACCTAAGTCTAGGACATAGTTGGTTAGAGAATCAGGAGTTTTGGTTCTTCTTGAATGGGACATAGCTAATGCTATGATTTTTTATTCCATTAGAAAGGAGAAAGATGTACAATATTAGACTAAAGAAGAAATATTACAGGCACATAGAGGGGTGAAATTCAAAAATGATCACCAAGCTCTCGTTATATGGTCTATTGAAAAAAGAAATAAGACCAATATGTAAGAGATTTCAAGTGTTGAGCATACTAGTACACTCACAATGTATACAGAAGATGAAGTTGATAGTGGAGAAGTCACCAAAATTGTTCAAGGAATGCTAGCTTTTGGAGCTATGGTAGCTGGGAAAGAAAAGAGTAGATTCATAGAACTCAATGCCAAGTTTGAAGAAATACTTAAGTCATATAAGGAAAGAGGAAAAAGGATACAACTGTTGGAGAATCAAGTATCTCAGATGGACAAACAACTCAAAAAAAGGAAAGTGGGAGAGTCTAGTAGGCCAAGAATTGCATATCCTCACCGCCCAATTGAGCCATTAAAATCTCCCATTGTTGAATTACTTGATATCCCATAGAGACTTGAGTTATACATAATAGAAGAACTTGAAGAAGAAAAGAATAAACTATGGGAAATGCATGTTGAACTAAACAATCAATATGAAGAAAAGCTTAGGAAAATAGTTTTGTACTTAGTAGAAAAGATAGATTGGCCTACATTTTATGACCAGCTATCAAGAATCCTAGAGATGTGGGATGGAAAACAGAGAGATGAAGACACATTGAATCCCATTATTCAAAAATGGAGTGAAAGAGATAATGATATTACTTCTATGTATATCTCTATCATTAAATTATCATGTGATTAGATAGAGAAGATTTTTGATATACTTAATAATTTGACATAATTTGATGAAAAATGGGTTTCTATTCAAAAGAGGATAACAACTTGTTTTTCTAAGTATAGAGGAAAGAAGTTTGATCTCTTTCCTAGTGCACTCAAAAAGGTTGACAAAATAAAAGAAACGGAAGAATGGGGAAAGGATGGGTTGTTATGCCATAGAATGAAGTTTTATAAATGAAAAGGGGCATGTACTATGGGCAATGAGTAATGAAGAATTTGTCAAAGTACAATTGTTCTATAATACTATTATAAAAGATTTTGTTGAAATTGAAAAGATTGAGAATTTTGTAATAAAAAATAAGCGGGAAATTCTAAATTTTGATTGGTCTAATGATACTATTTTCAAAAAATGGAAGGAAGAACTTTGTGTTTAGAGCAGGTGGTAGTAGAAGAGGATGATGTGGCAGCTAAGGACTCCAAAATAATTGTTATCCTAATAGTTCATGATGAGGCTAGCAGAGATCCTCAAGTTGAGCTAAACTTGTAAACATCAGAACCAGATAGGTCATTGGCAAGTTTGATAGCTACATATTCTGAGGAATCAGAATGGCATAAGAGACAATCATGGAATCCATAACATTTGAAGATGTAAGAGAAAATGGCCCCACCAAAAGAATACTTTGATGTAAAGTTTTTCTGTTACAAAAAATTTTGTCTTTTTGTGATTGCAATAAAATATAAATATCTTTTACTAAAAGGATTGATGTCAGTTCTCTATGCCTGAAGCTTGTTGCATCTCACAATACAGAAGTGAGATTCTAGGGCTAGAGAGGGGATCAATTTTTTTTGCATATTTTAGTATTTACATAACTTGTTCGGTCAAACTTTCTTGATGTACATTTTGTGATATGTTTTCTCTGCAAGTTTATGAGAATACATTAATTTGGAAGGATTTAGATGTTTTATCCTGAGTCATTCTAAGTCTTGTTCAATTGTATACAATTTTCAAAAGAAATTAATATAAAATGAACTATCCCATATCTATTCTTGTTGAATCTTGTCTCCATTTTGTTACCTAGTTATGCTAATGTTGTATGAGCAAGGCTTATTCAATTGAATGCAATTAAATCTAATTGTATGTCAATCCACTATTGCTTTTAATTCAATGAATTAAGTAAATACTTCAATGATATTGATAGGATTTATATGGTAATAGGAAGGATGTCTATATAATGAGTTTCAAAGAGAATTGTTGATAGTATTGATTGTAATGCGATCAATTAGATCTAGAAATTGAATGAACTCTATGTCCCAATGGATGGGGCATTAATCTATTGGTTTAGTTTGTAGATGAAAGGTCATGAAAAAACATCAATCTAAAATTCAAATTCAATTTTAATTTACTATTTGAGGAGTATCAATATTAGTCAACACTAGTTTGCATTTAATCTCTGAATTTTTAGCTAGCTACAATTAATAGAATTACTTGTAAAACCTAAGAAGAATTGTGACCAAATCTTCTTTAAGGGATGTGTATTGTGGTAAAATTTAAAGGAATAAACTAAATATGTATGTGATATTAGATTGAAAATATTCCATCCCTCAGGTATACCCAACTTGGTTCTATGGAGCATAAAGAGTAGAAAATCTATTTGATTTTGTTGAAGTTGGGTCCAGATATAGAACACATGTAATTATTTATAGGAAGTAGTTTATCCTTAGATTATGTGTGATTTTATTGTCTTGGTATTGAGTACTTTTTTGTTCAATAGTTGAAAAACGCCAATAGAATGGAAACTCTGCTAGGGAGTTGTTCAACACACACTTTTGTGTAAAAAGTACTGCATTTTCTTTGGTCCTAGTGTATATGTGTTTGTCAAACTTTTTTAGTATTGCTCATTGTAATGGTGGACTTTTTTTGTGACAAACCCTGAGAATTTGAAGAAAAGAGAGCAAAAACCCCAGTAACACGAATGTACATTGACATATACAACCCTTATAAAGTGTCTTATCTATCAAGCAAGAATTGCAATCATATGTTTCTGTAATTGGTTCCCCTATGTTTCAAATTATTTCATATTTTCTTGTGTCTTATCCTTGAAGTGAAAAGCTATTGTATTGTTATTTTTCCCTAAAATAGGGTGACAACTCAGTCAAGGTTTTGAAGCTAGCACTTACTATAAGTAATCCCTTTTAATGGATGACAAAAGAAAAAGTACAAGAGCTTACACAAAGGCCAATCTTGACAAACCATTATATACTGATCTACCCCAAGGAGGAAGGAAAAATCAAAGGAGAAAGAAAATGGATCCAAATCCTACCTAAAAACCAAGGGGTAATACACTAGTACACACTCAATACCAACTAGTGTTGGGGAGGGAGTCCTCTTCATTAAGATTTGAGTCAGAAACTACTAGGCTTTTGGGAGGGATATTTAGTACTCTAATGCATAAAAAAATCAATTTTATCATGATAACGATATTTCCTTAGTAGGAAATATATTACATAGATCAGATATGAACCACAAGCTAGGATATGGGAATATCATGAAAGATCCTAGAATAGTTCCATATATGGAGACCAATCTTATAGATTTTGATGATCTTGTTGATTTAGGAGCAACTTTTGTAGTTCCCAGAAAAGTATGCTAAGAAATAGATGTCCTGAAGATATGTGTTGCAGAATAGGAAGAAAAATGGGTTCATTTGGAGAAAGAAAGAGAGCAAGCTACTTTGAATGCCATTATTGAGAGAGATAAATTGCTTAGAAGGATGGCTACTTTGAAGGAGAAAAACAAGAAGTTAGAAGAAAGGAAGAAAGGAACTCAATCATTCATACTAACATCTTAGGGGATATAGATAGTTTGAGATCTAAGGTTCTAGAATAGGAAAAGATTATAAGTCAAAGGCAAGAACCAGTCATCTCTCAAATCGAACCCTACAAACCCACCCAAGTAGACCTTGTAGAACCTACTATGAAACCCATAGATAAAGGAAAGGGCAAAGCTATAGGAATCCAAATAAATGAACCCCAAGTAATACCAAGTAAATCTATAAATCCCCTTATGGCTAAGCTGGATCTTGTTCTAGAAAATGCTAGAAAAGAGAAGTGGGATTTGGGAAAAGAACTTGAGAAGGTTGAGAATGAAGCTCAAGCAGTAGAAACTAGAAGAAAAATTTAGTTTATCATGTCTAACTCTACTTTATCTACTTGTCCTAACCTATCCACTCAAGTTATAGCTTCTTTACCTACTTGTGGTAAGTAATCTCTAGTCAGGCTATGTCTCAATTTGCCCTTGTATCATCATTCACTACTAGTATTCAGATCCCTACTATTTAAATACATCAATCCCAAAATCTTGCTTTTAATCAGGCCAATATAGCAAGCACTTCAAATGTTTTTGGTTTTTAGAAGAAGCCAATATACCTAGAAAAATATAGACAAATGCCATTCATAGGTATCCCTAGTTCTCCACACCCTATATCATTTGACCTAAGAGATAAAGTTATCAAGTTTTCTAGAAATAATGCTATTACTGGTGAAGAGCACTTAAGAATTTTTATAGATATGTTAAATGACTTTGAATTTAAACATGAGGATGTGGTAATGAAACTATTTGTGCATTCATTGACTAAAGATGCAAGATATTGGTTTAGAAGATTGTCTAGTGATAGCATTAGTTCATGGAGTGACTTAGAAAAATTGTTTAAAGAACAATATGGAGACAATACCAATGTTGGTTTTATGTTGAATGATTTCAATAACATAAAAAAAACCCTGATGAATCGACATTTGAATTCAATTTAAGGTTCCAAAAGGGAATGTAAAAATTGTTCCAGGTTATGAGATTGAATGAGGATGTCTATCTTACAACCTATTTTAATGCTTTTGACATCAAAATAGCTTATCAGTTGAGGGATAAAGATCCTAAGATGCTAAGGGATGCTTATAAGATTGTAGTGAATATTGAAGATAGTAGAAAGGCTTTTGGTAAGCTTTGGAGAAGAGATGATCCAAATTTGTTCAATACAAAAAATAACAATAAAAAGGAAGTTGATAAAAATCCTATAGGTAAGAAACTTGAAGAACCCACAATAGGTCAATTGTTGGACTTGTTAAAAAAGATGAACCCTACAACTTTCAATACACAAAAGCCTAATGTTGGTGAGAATGCCCCAGTAAATAATAACCATTTCAATAAACAACCTAGAATGAAGAACTATCATTATACCACCCAGTGGAAGAATGGTAAACCAATTCTAAACCAAGCCCAAAATGTGAAAGATGAGGGTTCATCAGATCCTCTACAAAGAAGTTCTATTAATATGAATGATGATGTACCATGGTGCATCATATGTCAATCACCCCACTCTCTAGAGTATTGTATAGGTTCTCAATAATTTTCTTCAAATCAAAGTACACAAAATGAGGAGGATGAAGAAGAAAAAATCCATTATGATGTAAGCTATAATATGGTTAGCATGTGTGATGATTGTGTAGATTCTAATTTGGAAGAACCTGAAAATGATATTGCAAACTAGAGAATTGCTTATCAATTACATCATCAACAAGTGTTTTTAGACAATGAAGGTTATGATGAAGATTATGTATGTGTTACAACTTCTGAAGTTGGCCTTGTAAATTTGAGAATGCCTTCTAAGGAGGAGATTGATAGAATCACTACAGAGATGATTTCTCAATTTCATAGCAATTACAATTTGAGAAATAGAACAATTAATAATGATGTTGGGAAACCTTTTGTTATATTTATAAAAGGATATTACACATAAAATGAAGGATGACAATAAGAAGACTAATGTAGAGACAACTAAGGTTAAAGACAACAAAACCAAGAAGTGGAACCCAAGAAGAAAGTTCAATTCCAAACAAATGAAAAAGTGAAAGCAATTGTGCTAGAGAAGAAATTAGGATCTAATACTATCAAGCAAATGATAGTGCCTAGTGTTTAAAAGACTTCCATTCTAGGTATTCTTGTAAAACCCACCATGTCTACATGTATTGATGTGATATCTATGTTGTCAAAATAACTGTTAAAGTACCTTTGTCTAAATTGTTTAGAATTGAAGAACATAAGAGAAAAGCCTTGTCATGGTTGGGAGGGATAGGGAATAATAGAAATGTTATAGAAAAAAGTGTCATTTAGCAAACCCCAGTGGTATTATATCTCAAATTCCTCAAATGTTTTTGGATGATTCATCAGTAGCATATATAGAAGATATTGCCCCATTCTTCCTCAGTTAGATTATAAAATGAAAATCTCTAAAAAATTGCATGATAAACTTAGGAGCCTGTAATACCATTATTCTATTCAGAGTAATGGAAGCCTTAGGTCTAAAAGTAGAAACAGAGCAAGGTAGATGTAGAGGTATGGATGCTAGGGAAGTATCACTCATAGGTACTATCAATGCATTGCCATTTAAGCTTGCTACATACCTTGAGGTAGAATTGACTATGTCAGTCCTTCTAGTTGATATTCCTCCACATTATGGAATGTTTCTCTCTAGAAGTGGAGTGCTACTATGGGAGGTAGCCTACAATGTGACTTGTCTTATGCAAGTTTTCATATAGGTGAAAAGGTTGTCAGGGTAGATAGAGAGCCAAGGGTCAACAAAATTCTTGGAGAAGGAATTGATAAAGATTCTACGTGTTTCTTGGACACTAGTGTGAATTCTTTTAGAGTAGAACTAATTATTCAAGAAGTTGAGAAATTTCCTATTATAATTGAACATAAATTGGAATGTTGTATGGATTCACCAGTTCTGTGGACCATGTACTTTGATAGAGCCAGTTCCAAAAAAGGTTTAGGGGTAGGAGTAGTCTTTGTTTCTCTTGAAAAGAATACCTTTAGATATTCACTCACCCTAAATTTTTCTTGTACCAACAATATAGTAGAATATGTAGCTCTTCTATTAGGATTGAAAGTTGCCACCCACCATGGAATCAAAAAATTACATGCCATAGGTGATTCTGAATTGGTTATCTCAAAAATTAAGGAAACTTATGCTTAAAAACAAAAAAGGTTGAAACAATACAAAAATGTAGTATGGGAACAAATAGAATTTTTTTATGCATTTGGTATTTCATGGAGGGATAAAAGTCAAAATAAAATGGCTGACCTACTGGAAAATGTAGCAATCAAGCCTAAGGAAATGTCATTTGTAGAAATTTCATACATTGAGGTTCAAAATAGATCTTTGATGCCTGACAATATTGAACATTGGAAAGTTTTTGAAGACAATAAAGATATTTTGAATTTCATGCTAAGTGAAGATAAATATCATGGTCAAGAGATAGACTATAGTGATCTAATTGAAACTGTTGATGGTAAGGAAATAATTTTTGGTCAAGAAATCATACAATTGAAGACTAATAAAGTACCTAAAGGGTTGGTTGTTCTTGAAAACATGTTTTTAATCAAGATAGGGTGAAGTCTACGATTAGGGATCATAAGCCTCAAGAACTGGAAGAAATAAATCTTGGTACTACTGAAACTCCCAAGAAAGTTTACATTAGCCAATACTTTCCATCTGAAATTAGAAAACCTTGGATTGAGTTGTTGAGAACATACAGACATATTTTTGCATATGGTCATATGATGACCTTAAGACTTATAGAGAAGATTTTTTTCAACATGGCATACCATTGAAAGATAATGTAAAACCTTTCAGACAGAAACAAAGACTAGTAAATCCCACCCTAGCCCCTAAAATGCAAGAAGAGTTGATGAAGCTAAGGGGTGGAGGGATAATCAAACCAATTAGACATTCCACTTGGGTTTCAAACTTGGTACCTAACTGAAAGAATAATGGAGATATAAGGTTGTGTGTAGATTTTAGAAATTTGAATATTGCATCTCTAAAAGATAATTATGGGTTACCAAACATGGAAGCTATACTGCAACAAGTAACTGGTTCTAAATTGATGTCCATGATGGATGGATTTTTAGGATACAATCAGGTCCTTATGAAAGAAAATGAAAAATTTAAGATATATTTTACAACTCCATGGGGAACCTATGTATATGTAAGGATGCCATTTGGATTGATTAATGTAGGTGCAAATTTTCAAAGACCTATGGACGTAGCATTCCATGAGTATATTAACAAATTTATGGTAATGTACCAAGATGACTTTACTGCATATTCCAAGAAAGCCGGTGATCATTGTGGACATTTGGAAAGGATTTTTATCAAAGCCTTGGAATATGGAGTATCCTTAAACTGCAAGAAATGTACATTTGGGGTGACAAAAGGAAAATTACTAGGACATATGGTATCAAAGGATGGAGTAAAGATAGATCCTGAAAGAGTGGCAGCCATTGAAAAGGTGCCTAAGCTAAAAAATGTAAAGGGAATAATCTTTCTTTGGGCAAGTAAACTTTTTGAGGAGATTTGTTACAAATTTTGCTAAGATTAGCAAACCTATTTCAAAAATGCTCAAGAAAGGAACTACTATTAACTAGGATGGTGAATCCTCATAGGCCTTTCAAGATATTAAAAATACCATTAGAAATGCTTCAATCCTTGGAACCCCAAATTATACTAATCCAATGCACATATTCTCTTTTGCATCCTTCCATACTATAGCTTTAGTCTTATTACAAAAGAATGAGGAAGGATATCAACAACCCATTGCATTCTTTAGTAAATCATTATAGCCCGTTGAACTAAAATATGAAATATATGAGAAACAAGCATATGCCTTGGTGAAAGCTATTAAGGCTTTTAGGTGTTATCTGGTAGGTGCCATTGTTATTGCATTTGTACCTAGTGTAGTTGTCAAGGACATATTTTCTCAATAGGAAGTATTAGGTAGGAGATGTAATTGGATCAATAGGATCCAGGAGTTTAACATTGAAATTTAGATCACAAAATTGGTAAGAGGTCAAGGACTAGCTAAGCTAATGGCTCTATCCAACTTAGATGCTAACTAGATAAATATAGTAACAAATGACTTAAGGTCAAGTTTGTGTGACATGGACCATTATGAATGGTATACAAATGTCATTCATTATTTATAGCATATGGAAGCTCCTCCTCATTTGACTAAAAATAAGAAAAGAAGCACAAAGTTACAAGCTATTAGATATATCATTGTTGAGAATAGATTATGATGGCAAAACTTTGAAGGAGTGTTACTAAAATGTGTTGATAAAGAGAAATCAAAAGAAATATTAAGTAAAATGCATTCTAGATTTTGTGGAGGAAATTATATGGCTAAGACCAGTACACATAAAGTGATGAGAGTTGGATTTTGGTGGCCTTCCCTCTTCAAAGATGCTTGAGTAATGGTCAAAAAATGTGATGCCTGTCAGAGATTTGTAGGTAAATTGAAATTTTTAGGAAACACTCCATTAAAGCGAGTGGAAGCTCAAGCACCATTCTAGCAATGGCGAATGTATTTTATAGGTGATATTTCTCCCAAGTCTAGCATAGGTTATTCATGGATATTGGTTACTACTAATCACTTCACAAAGTGGATGGAGGTAGTTCTAACCAGAAATGCAACTAGTAAGTTTGTTAACAACTTTTTACTAAATAATATCATTTGAAGATTTGGTTGTCCTTAGAGGATTGTGATAGATAATGAAATTTTCTTTGGATTTGAGGAGTTTATAAAATTCTATGATGAATATAGGATTACAAGATTAACATCTTCTCCCTATCATCCACAAGGAAATGGGCAAGCTGGATCCACAAATAATAGCTTGTTGAAAGTGATAAAAAGAACACTACATGATATCAAGAAATCTTAGGATTCTAAATTGCAATTAGCAATATGGGTTGATAGGGTGATTATGAAAAAGGCTATAGGAGTAGCATCTTTTGACATTGTATATGGGATCCAGGCAAGAATGCATCAGAATAATTAGTTGGATTATATAATTACATTCAAATGTATGATGAAGACATCATTGATGACATGAAAAAGAAATTGGATGAGTTAGTAGGATTAATTGAAACCAAAAAAGAAGCATCCCTTAGAAATCAAAAGTTGCAATTATAGGTCAAAACACCTTCATGATAAAAGGACAGTGAGCAAGTAGTTAGAACTTTAAGATTTAGTCCTCATGTGGAATGCTAGAATTGAAGATAAGGGAAAAAATGGAAAGTTTGATCCTATATGGTTAGGTCCCTATCTAATTGAAAATACATGGGGAGAGGACTCTTATATTTTAAAAGATCTATCAAACAACATTCTTGAACTACCAATTCATGGACAGTTCTTGAAGAGGTATATTTGCTAAGATACTTGTTTTTTTCATGAACAATAGTTTTAGAGTTTGTATACATTTGTATATCATTTTTGTCTTTTGTGTAGTTCTTTTATATTCCTTTCCTTATGTTTCTATTCTATTGAAGTTGTTAAAAAAGAAAGAAGTTCAAGCTTGTGGTCTACTTCTCCTAGGGATTCTGAGCCCTCATATGAATTTTGCTTATTCATTGTCCCTAGATAGAGCCACTGTTGGCCTAGATATTCTCCATTTATATTTGGTTGCACCCAATAGTGAAAAAACCCTAGTGCTAGGTTCTAAAATCTTGAGAAATTAGGTCAAGACCTTCGGTAAAATTTATTGAATTCCTTAAAATATTTTTTATTTTACCGTAACCCTTGAAAAATGGTCAAAAATAATATTTCAAACAAAATTGTGCAGGACAAGCTTATACTATGTTTTTTTTTCTGCAAGGATTACTTTATTATTTTTCAGGAAATAAATCCTTTTATTTTTAAAGCTTAACCTAACCATGGTTATATCTCTTAAACATTATATGAAGCATCAAAATTTGATGGTTCTTTTTGGTTGACCATCTATTTCTCCGAGATCGATGATGAGCACTTGCCCACAATGAAAAGATGCATGGTTTTAAAGAAAAGTAGGGAAGCACCATTATACCACATAACACTTGCTGACAATAGGTCTTGATTGCATCACAAAAGATTAAAGTTTGTTAGAGTTGGTTAGTACTTTTTTAATGCATGTTCCAATTTCCAGTGATCTTATTGGTTGGCTCATTTCAGTCCGATTGTTTTGCTTTCAATTTTGTTGCACTGTCAATTTTTGGAAGATCAATGGGTGGCACTTTATTGCAAGATGGAAGTGAATGATATTTAAACAAAGTGGACAAGTGCCTTGTTGACATCTGGCACATGATGATATCAGCGATGTAGTTTCTATAAGGTATTAATGCTACTTATAGTTGTCACACATGATTATCACAAGTGTAATGCGTTCATTGGTTGGTTTGATTGACTCAATACTAAACAATGTAAATTTGTTCCACCATGGACCTTGACGTGGATCAATGGATGGCACTTACCCACAATCCTAAGATGCAAGGATTTTTACCAAAGCGGGGAAGTGCCAACAAGACAAATAGCATATGATGATGTCATGGACCCATTTCTTTCAGATGCAATAACGGAGTCTTTACTGTGGCAAGTGTCAGACATGCTAGTGCACAAAGGAAGCATTTCATTGGTTGACTTGGCTGATTGGGTCTCAAAAGGATACAATTTCATAACGTTCTTGATCTTAGATACATCAACGGATAGAATTTACACACTTTACCAAAATGACTGAACTTTAGGCAAAGCAAGGAAGCACCTATGCACCAAGTGGCATAGTGCGACCAACTTTTAAAGGAGTTTCTAAATCATGGCAGGCTAGAAAGGGTTTGATAAATTGGAGCATAGCAATTGGTAAAATATGACATGTACATGCCAAGTTGTACATGCATGTACTAGTGGGACCACATTTTATAAAGCTTTATTTGCAAAATATAATAATTTTTCATGATCATCGATCATTGGAAGATTTATGATCAGTGCTTCACCACAATTCCAAGATGTAAGGGATTTAGCTAAAGAAGGGAAGTGTGTGATTGACACATGGTAAGGACTTTATAACTTTAAAGAAACATTTTATTTTTCAACAAAGTCATCCTATGCTGTGTGATCAATGAATGAAATTCAAATCTGAGGCATGACAAAAACAATGATTGTTAGAGGCATTAATGCTATTCAGGTCTACTTTGTGTGACCTTAATGCTATGATATAACTTGCAAATTCACCATTGCTGAGCCACATAATCACAAATTTATCAGAGCACAAGGGTTTCCAAAGCTAGGCACACAATTCTATAAGGTTTCCATTAATCTATAAAGCAATTCACAAAGAAAAAAAGAAAAAATTTGTGGTTAAGTGGTCTGTAACTCTTGAAAAGTTGAAAATTTATAATTGTGTAAAGTTGAGATTTTAAGATGCCTCCCTAAAAGGAATTTTCTAGCTAAATGGATTACCTTAAAAGATCTGTTCATGATGATTTCCTTGAAAAATGACATCTATCTATGAATGAATTAACAAAAGGGAGAGAACTCATACCTAAAAACTCTAGGTTGGCTATAGGTGAGGGTTTCTATGACAGAGCCAATTGGGTAAGAGATGCATAGGTTTTAGTAGGGGGTTTAGAATTGTTTAAATGATGGATTTTAGAATGAAACTTGGACACCCCATTGAGTAATGTTAGGGAATTTAAAATTGGCAAATTGGTTGTTCTTGGGGTATTTTTTGATAGTGACCTATTATCTAACATGGCCAAGAAGTAAGACCCCATCACTAGAATTATGAGGAACCATTTCGAGGATAATCTCTTTAGTGTTTCACCTGCCTTGATTACATAGGTATTCAAGCTTAACCCCAACCGTGTAATCCATGAGAAAATTGATATGAATGAACTTTAGGCAAGATATTATGCATAGAGGGTATACTTGAGCTCAAGGCCTCTACAAAAACATGATGTAAAGATTGGGTCATTATCTTTGGTTACACCTAATACCCTAGAACCTCTAATGAAGAAATACTTTAATCATAGGGCACAAGCCCTATATTTTATTCTCTACAAAATTTTTGGGATGGATGAGAAGGATTATATCCAAGGCTATGTTGTTCTCATTATGGCTCAAACTATTCAATTTGGAATGAGCACAATTCTTCATTTTTCTACTTTCCTAGTTGAGGAAATTCACAATGGTTTAGATGGGATAGCTCAAGGTAAGGTGAATAGGTCTTTTTGCTAGTATTCTTTGGTAATATACATATTTCTTTACAAGGGAGTTACTTTTTACTCCAAGGGAATGAAGTTAGAAATAGAAAGAGATTGAGAGAAGCTCCAAGTTTAGTTATGGAGCATTGACATGAATTGGGAAGTCACAGATGTCAACTATGTTAGATTTGATAGATACTTTGCTTCAAGGTTCAGATTGCTTTTGAAAGGGGATAGTCCAAGACTCCCACAACCTTTATTATAGCTAATTAGACTCAAGGACCATGTAAATGGGCTATTGGTTGGTCATAATTGTTAGTATATAATCCCATACCCTATTTCTACTGTAATTAGAGTTTATGGTTTCTTGGGAAAACCCCATATATTACCTTTCCATGTGCCTTTAAAGATAAGAATCACAGATTTACTATGGAAAATTTTTTCAGTTGAGGAAAAGGATATATTGGGCAAAGGTAAAGATACTTTCTTCCCTGTTGTGACTATTATACATGATTCTATTTTTGTTAAGAAAAGATGGACAAATTTAAGTTTATTTTTGGATAGATATCAAATGGCCCAATCCCATGCTAGATATGTTGATCCAGAGGGATTTTATGACCTTCTTAGGGAGAGAACTAAAGCTAAGGCTCTTGAACAAGCTGTATATTTCCCAAATGACATCATTAGAGATGTATTGTCATTATAGGAACAAGAAGTCAGAAAAAAAAGTGGGTAGTTTTCAGTAAAGTTTTAGAATTTATCAATGCTTTTGAGCTGAATTATAACCCCTTGGTAGATAAGAAGTATTGAGGGGCCAAAATGAATGCACTAATGAGTAATTTTACTATGATAATGCAAACTTTGAATGAGAAGAAGAGCATCACAGTTAAAGCATATCCAAATAATTTTGTAGAGGTGGAGAGAAGGACCAATAGTAGAATGGTGGTTACTCTAGGCCACTATACACTATAGAGGAGGGTTGGATATATTGTGGCTTAAAATATACAACACAATCCCCTCTAAAAAAGGCCAAGATCAAAGAGTCCACCTGACACCAGTGCACCTAAGAGACAAAGGTTAGAATAGGAAACCTCTTCTCATGCAGGAGAGTATTCACCATCCCAAACCCCACTCAGAATAGATGATGAAGCATCTTTAAGATAGCAATTGAGCCAAATGGTAGGGGAGGGAGATATCATTGTCACCACTACTAATATAGAAAGGGAAGTTATTGAGGAGACTCCTATGCTATCCTTTGACCTCACCATTGCTAATTAAAAAGGTAAAGAGATGGACAACCAACTTGGAAAAAGGAAAGTGGGAGAGTCCACCTGGCCAAGAATTGCATATTCTTGCCCCTAGTTGAGCCAATCAAATCTGCCCCCATTGTTGAATTACTTGATACCCGATAGACTTGAGTTCTACATAGTAGAAGAATTTGAAGAAGAAAAGAATAAACAATGGGAAATGCATGTTGAACTAAACAATCAATATGAAGAAAATCTTAGGAAAACAATTTTGTACTTGGTAGACAAGATAGATTGGCCAACATTTTATGACCAGCTAGCAAGAATCCTAGAGATATGAGATGAAATAAAGAGAGATGAAGACACATTAAAGCCCATTATTTAAAAATGGAGGAAAAGAGACAATGATGTTACTTCCATGTTTCTCTCTATCATCAAATTATCATGTGAACAAATAGAGAAGATTTTTTATATAGTTAATAATCTAACAAAATTTGATGTAAAATAGGTTTTTGTTTAGAAGAGGATAACAACTTATTTTTCTACGTATATAGTAGAGAAGTTTGATCTCTTTCCCAATGCACTAAAAAAGGTTGACAAAATAAAAGAAAAGGAAGAATGGGGAAATGAATTAGATGAGTTGTTATGCCATAGAATGAATAGTGTTATAAATGAAAAGGGGCATGTACTATGGGCAATGAGTAATGAAGAACTTGTCAAGGTAAAATTATTCTATAATACTATTAGAATATATTTTGGTGAAATGTAAAATATTGGAAATTTTGTGATAAAAAAATAGTGGGAGATTCTAAATTTTGATTGGTCTGATGTACTATTTTCAACAAATGGAAGGAAGAACTTTTTTTGTTAGAGCAAGTGGCAGCAAAAGAAGATGATGTGGTAGCTAAGGACTTAGAAATAACTATTAACTTAATAGTTCATGATGAGGCTAGTGGAGATCACTCAGTTGACATAAACTTGTAAACATTAGAACTGGACACATCATTAGCAAGTTTGATAGCTCCATATTCCAAGGAATTAGAATAACATAAGAGCCAATCATGGAATCCATAGCATTTGAAAATGTAATAGAAAATGGGCCCACCACAAGAATATTTTGATGTAAATTTTTTTTGTTACACAATTATTTTTCTTTTTGTGACTACAAAAAATATAAATATCTTTTGTTGAAAGGACAGCTATTAGTTCTCTATGCCTTAAGCTTGTTGCATCTCACAATATATAAGTGAGATTCTAGAGTTAGAGAGGGGGTCTGAATTTTTTGCATATTTTAGTCTTTACTTAACTTGTCTGGTGCAAATTTCTTAATGTACATTCTGTGATATGTTTTCTCTCCAAGTTTATGAGAATATATTAATTTGGTGGGATTTAGATGTTTTATCCTGAGTCATTCTAAGTCTTGTTCAATTGTATACAATTTTCAAAGGAAAATAATAAAAAGATGAACTATCCCCATATCTGTTCTTGTTGAATCTTGTCTCCATTTTATTACTTGGTTATGCTGATGTTGTATGAGAAAGGCTTATTCAATTTAATGTAATTAAGTCTAATTATATATCAATCCACTATTGTTGTAAAAAGAAGTATGTCTATAAGAATGAGTTTAAAAAAGAATTGCTTATAGCATTGATTGTAATACAATTAGTTAGATCTAGAAATTGAATGAACTTTGAGTCCCAATGGATGAGGCACTAATCTATTGATTTAGTTTGTAGATGAAAGGTCATGAAAAAGCATCAAGCTTAAATTCAAAATCAATTTTACTTTACTATTTAAGGAGTATCAATGTTGGGCAACACTTGGTTGCATTCAATCTTTGATTTTTTAGCTAGCTACTATTGTTAGAATTACTTGTAAAACCTAAGAAGAATTGTGACCAAATTTGCTTTAAGGAATGTGTGTTGTGGTAAAATGACAAGGAATGAACCAAATATGTATATGATATTAGATTGAAAATCTTTCATCCCTTAGGTATACCCACCTTGGTTGTATAGAGCCTAAAGAGTAGGAAATCTTTTTAATTTTGATGAAGTTGGGTCTAGATATAGAACACATGTAATTGTTTATAGGAAGTAGTTCATCGTTGGATTATTTGTGATTTTATTGTCTTGGTATTGATTTTTTTTTTCTCAATAGTTGAAAAACGCCAACACACACCTTTCAAAATCATGAGCCAACAAAACTGAAATTTCAGCATGCTTCAAAAAGACTTCCTCAGAAATCTTCTCCCCTTGGTTGTGATTATTATGAAGGTGAAATGAATAATTTATAACAACAGAACCATTAGTATAAAAATCTAAAATATCAAAATCCTCACTATACTCATTTTCATCACAATAAGAAATACCTCTATTGTTGTTATACATTTCTTCACTCTCATACACACTGTCACACGATTCATTTTCAGTTATATATCCATATTCCTCATGCTGACTACAATCATCTGATTCAACAAAATTTGAATCCTTGTCTTCACACTCAGAAGAAAAATTGTCATTATCTACATATTCACTACATTCACTGCTATCTTTAGCACATTCATTTTTGTTATTAGAGGATTCATTACAGAATTCATTTCAACTTAAATCACCTTAAAATTTCTTGAAAATATCTTGAAAATGCAAAATCTTGTGTACTCTCAAATATGTTAGCCAATTAACTAAATTAGGCATAAAGACATCACAACATGCCATGAACATTCCTCAAGTCTTAAAGACAAGTGTAACTCCTTTGATCATCTCTTAGACCATGAATATTTCATATTGCACTTGTTATAAAATTGATAATCTTATTGTTGATTTCCTTTTTTAGCATAACAATATTTTTAATCACACTTTCATAGCTTGGTAGTGTATACATGTGTAAATGTGGCCTCTATTTAACACATAAACTTCAACATTGTCCTTGTATGCGGATTGATCCTAGAATGAACATTAAATTGTTCACCCAAGAAGAGTCCTACAAGATGACCCATTGCCTTCTATCTAGGTGCATTTTACCTGCTTATTCTCTCAGATTGAGGTACAAGTAATTAGACCATTCTAGAATGAATTTTTTAAAGATGATTAATCTATATGAATGTGGAGGTAGTCTAAATGATTATGAAATTGATCTAAGAACATATAAATAGAATTAACTAAGTGAATGCATATTAATTCTAAATGATATTAATCTAAGAAAATGAGAGCTTTATGAAAGTAATAAACTTAAATGAGTATGAAATTTAGCAATGATTCGATAGCAATTCAATTCAACCTCCATAATGAGGAATTATGGGTCCCTTAAACAGAATCCCTAGAATCCATCAATGGTTGAGATCAACTCAAATCAACAGTCGAGATTAGACAAAAGATTTAGTTAAGATGGAAACTTCATTGTGTAGGTGAAGTGAACTATTTCTAATCTGAGTGTGATAAGTAGTTAACTAAACTTTTCATAAGTGTGAGAACAAGTTAACTAGATTGATTCTAATTTCAAGAAGTAGTTCACTTAGAGTTTCCATTTAGAACTGAAGAGGAGATTTTGAAGATATTATTTAATTTAATAAAGTGAGATATGATCTCATAAATGCATTTTCTATTTAACTGAATAATCATATTCAATTAGTTAAAACAAGCATAATTATTAAATTAAATAAATTCAATACCTTAGTACATTAGCCTTAGGTGATAATTTAATTGAATTAAAGTATAAATACTTGAAATTAAATTAAATCTTAATCAATAGGTTTAATGTGACTAATATGAGTCAAAACTTTAGGAATTAAATAAAGAGTATAATGAATGTAGATTTAGAGTTTTTTACATTTGACAATTAAGTCAGAATAAGAATTGCCTAGTGACATAGGACTTAGGATTGATTGAAATAGACTAGAATTGGTTGAGAGGTCAATGAGCCAATTTTGGGGTATTAAATTTTTCCCTTCTTTGAATGAATGTGTGAGTAGCACATTCAATTCAAAGAAAATCAAAAAGCATGATGCACAAATCAGGAGATAAGATTGGTTCCAAAGTTGATAATACGAAGACCAATTGATAAGCTTTTAAGGACCATCTCCAAAATGGAGCTTAGTCCTAAGGAATCCAAGTAGAACACCTAGATACCTAACTCAATAAGCATTTTAAAGGTTTTCTTTAGAATGAAGTTTAACCTTTAAGGATCTAGATAGAACATCTAGATACCCAAGATTTGATAAGCATTTAAAAAACTATCTCTAGTATGGAGCTTAATCTTTAAGGATCTAGATAGAACATCTAGATACCTAAGATTGATAGCATTTAAAAAATTATCTCAAGAATAGAGCTTGATCTTTAAGGATTTAGATAGAACGCCTAGATTCCTGAATTGATAGCATTTCAAAGATTATGTCCAGAATGGACCTTAACCTTTAAGGATCTAGATAGAAAACCTAGATACCCGAGATTGATAGCATTTAAAAGATTGTCTCCAAAATGGAGCTTAATCTTTAAGGATCTAGATAGAACACCTAGATACCTAAATTGTTAGCATTTAAAAGATTATCTCCAAAATGGAGCTTAACCTTTAAGGATCTAGATAGGTCACCTAGATACTTAAGATTGATAGCATTTAAAAGATTGTCTCTAGAATGGAGCCTAATTTTTAAGGATCCAGATAGAGCACCTAGATACCTAAGATTGATAGCATTTAAAAGGTTGTCTCCATAATGGAGCTTGATCTTTAAGGATCTAGATAGAACACCTAGGTACCTAAATTGATAAGCATTTAAAAAATTATCTCCAAAATAGAGCTTAATATTTAAGGATCCAAAAAGAACATCTAGATACCTAAATTGATAGAATTTAAAAGATTATCTCCAAAAATGAGCTTAATCTTTAAGGATCCAAATAGAACATCTGGGTACCTAAGTTGATAAGCATTTAAAATATTATCTCTAGAATAGAGCTTAATCTTTAAGGATCAAGATAGAACATCTAGATACCTAAAATTAACAAGCATTTAAAAGACTATTTCTAGAATGAAGCTTAATTTTTAAGGATCCAAATAGAACATCTAATACCTAAGATTGATAAAAGGCAACTAGATTGAAATTATGAGTTATAGAATCATCCCCAAAATGAGGCTTGACTCTCAGGAGTCAAGATTCAGATTATACCAATACCTGTTTGATACCGATACTAATGAGAAGATGTAATAGATGACAAAGATGTTAGATAGAGAGAAACGAGATTCCCCTAGTGATGAGATGCCTTGAATGGTGAGCACATAAGATGGGAACAAGATGCCCTGAGCAATAAGGATTTAGAATGATTTGGAATTCAAGTTCAATGATGTAATCATCCTACCCCCTCAAGAGCAAAATCAAAAGATGACATACCAGAAATATGATGTAAAGCAATATGTTGAGAGATAAAGAAGAAATCCAAGATTTAGCAAAATGTAGAAAAGATTAGAATGATTAGAAGAAAATTCAGAGTCAAGTTTGAACAAAAGTTGACCATATTTGACCACAATTGACGTTTTGCAAAATGAATTTTGAAATTTTGAAGAATTTTGAGTTGAAAATATTTGAAGAGTCACAAAGTATTAGAAAAATCTAGACTACACAATCATTGAATCACATTAGTCCCAAAATTTTAAAATACATTTTTGAGCTACTTTCATGTGTCAGATTTTGAATTTGATCACAAAAATAGATGTAGAATGGTCAAATTAGCCAAGGGGTGATTTTTGTTCAAATCAAAGCACTTTGAAAAATTAGGTCAAACCCTATATAAGGGCCCAAGGGGTCATTTTTGAATCATTTGAACCTTTTGTCTTTAGTGAAGAGGAGCTCTAAAAGGAAGATGGCTATGAACATGAGATATCATCATTTTGAACACTCCTGACAACATAGCTAGTCGGTGCACTATGGACCTCTGGTGAGTGATTGATAACCATCCTTAGTACTTTCATTTTCATGCATTTAGAGGTCATTTATTGCATGTTTTAGAATGTTTTAGGAAGTCCCAATTGGTCTTCATCTAAGACTATCCTTTCTCACGTGAAGATGATCTCTTCTCATGCAAAGATTGATCAGTTTGATGTATCTTCACACATGTTAGTGGGGATTCTTGCATGGGAGATACCCACTTCTCATGTGAAGAGCATGAGAATTTTGTGTGAGGGGTTGTTGCCTTTCATGCGAGATAATCTCTCTTTTCATGACAACTTGTTTCTTCATGCAAGAGAGTCTCTTTTCACATGGGGTTTTGATTGCTCGTGTGGGTTCGTATCTGTTCGTGTGAGGACTTGATTTCTCATGTGAAGATGCATAATCTCACATGAATAAATGGATTCTCACACAAGGAAATACATCTTTGCATGAAAATCCATGACAACAATGTGGTTAAAATTTGCATTTTTTAATGTGTTTTAGCATGAATTTCACATTCATTTCTTCATCGTTCTAATTTTTTGATTGAGTACTGACTATTTTCTTTGTCATTGTTGTTGTTCACATGTGCAAGAGTTATTTGGTGAAATTTCATTCATATCACATTATCTACCATATGGAGCTTTCTTGCAGAGCCTAGATGCAACAAACATGGCACATATTGATAGACTAGGGCTCACTTCTTTATGTTGAATCCTAGCATTGCTGGTGAATCATAGCTTGTTGACTACCTTGGTGGAGTGTCTCCATTCAGAAATGAACACCTTTCACTTGCCACAGGGGGAGATGATGATCACTCTTGAGAATATATATAGGATCTTATGTATACCATCCCATGGACCAAGGGTATCCTATGACACGGATCCTTGGGTAGGTACAGAGGCCTTGTGTGCCACTTTTTAGAAGTAGCTAGCAATTGGACAAGCCATTACCTGGGATGAGCTCATACACACAAATTGACAAACATACAGATTGGCCTCAATTTTGGCCATATTTATCATCTATTTCCTAGTGCCAGATAGAGGATAGTAGAGGTTGGAGTGTGGATGGGGAGTCATGCAAAAACACATGCTTGATTCTCTAGAGAGATTTGGGTGGGGCTAGTGCATGCTTTACCATATGTTCTATGAGATGCACAAGATTGTATACCATGAGTAGAAGAGTATGGTCATTGGTGTGTATGTTCTTTAGGTCTAGGCATGGGAGCACCTGCCAGTCACATGACCTATTTTTGAGGATGTCAGGGAGCCCACAAAACCTTACATTTGTAGATATAGAAGGTAGATTACCCAAAAAGTCTAGGTAAGACAGAGAACTGGAGGGCTCATCTTGATGACCTAGTCTCCATTGTATCGTAGCCTTGGCAAGAGACAGAGGATTGGGATGATGCTCCTAAGGAGCTAGGGTGAATGTTTTGTTCACGGTCAGTTGTGGGGAGGACCATGTAGATTATTGAGTGGTTTTCCATTACTAGAGTATGGAGATAGTATGGGAGGCAATAGGATATCTCCTACAAGTTTTGTACCTACGCATGAGTCATGAAGGATCTTACACAAGGATTTTCAGTGAGGCTAGATGCAGGGAAATCTATGATCAATGTGCACAACCTAGCTATGACACAGTGGGATTACCTACCAGAGGTAGTAGATGTACAGGTGATAGTAGTGTATTAGACATATTTGATTAGTCACCCTGTCCCATGATTCATAGATCCTTTGGGGGGAGTAACACTAGCCCCACAATAGGCACCAATAGGTTCCCTAGTAGTAGGCTCCCTAGTAGTAGGCACCACAGGGCCTACTATTAGAGGTACGATAGAGAGTTAGGTAGGTGTATATCCTTGCACAATAGATCGGGTCAAACCAAAGTACATAAAGTAGCAATGGGGAACAAATATAGTGATAGAGACCAATGGTAGAGGAGAAGGCACCCACAGAGAAAGCACCCAAGATGCTCAATGAGGAGATGCAAGAGTAGCCTGCCATAGGATCCCAAGATGCATTTTGATGATAGAGGGAGCTGATCTAGCTAGCTTCATGACACATCAAAGCAATACAAATATAGGTAGCTATGAGAGATGCATAGATCACGGAGTGGGATCTAGAGATTCAACGATTATGGGATTGAGTGTTAGTTATTGAGTAGAGGGCAGAGGTTTTGTAAGATGAGGTCTGATTACAGATGGCCTGAGTGGCTTATTACTTTGCAACATACTAAATAGTTGTTCTTGATGAGGCTTAATAGCTTCCTTAATTTTCATAGTATGCTCAAGATTTCGAGGGTGCATGTCCTCCTGCCAGACCATATATGCCACCTCCTCCCCTTCCTTTGGCTATTGGGGATGATGGTGCAAACCACAACTAGCTAAATGATGCTCTTACCCTTGATTTTTATTTTGGCTATGTATCAATTGGTGTGTTAGCACTATTTTGTATTATTTTTATTGACAACATTTGAGTAGCACCCATTTTTTGTACTAACACATTTTTGATATACATATATACGAGATTTTGAGCCAAGTATCCCTATGTACATGTTATTATCAATGTCTATGCTTCACTTTGATGTACATGAGATACCTATGTGATGATTATGAGATGCATGTGTTATGTTATGGATGCATGTTTGATTTGATGTGATGCAATTATGTAGTGTAGATAATATGAGTATATGGATGCAATGCATATGGAAATGAACTGACATCTAATATAGTTTTACATGTTTTTGCTTGATAGTGACATGTATTCCATCAAAAAGTGTGAGAATATGAACCAAAGAATCAACTGCTTGTGCAACCATTGAGAATTCTAATATGCTTGAAGAGATCTACAGTCTCTCATCACATAGGATAGAAACAAAGTTGCAATTGAATCCTGTGCTTATGCAAGTGAAGTATGCAATGCAAGACTATGTTAAATGTAGCCCTAGGTCTAATTACCAAGCCTCGACCATTTATCATCACTGAGCATGAGATGAAATCCCATATGTCTTATGATTTCCACTGACATTGCAATCATAGGAATATGAATAGGACATATGTTATAAGTTTTTTAGGATTAAATGTAACCTTCGAGGCATAAGAAGCCTATATGACCAGAACATTTGTCCCTAACTAGTTAAAATAAGCATCAAAACATAAATGTTAGGATGAACATAATGTTTCTTTCATGATAGACACACCAAGCACACTAGAGATCTATCTTATGCTAAGTATTTTGTCTGCAATGACACTTGCGTTCATAACCTAAGATAGAAACATACTAGGTATACTCACAGTGACCCATATGTTCACTTAGTAGGACTATTATTATTTAATGTAGCATGAAGAGTTCAATCCAATAGACAAGGAGAAGAACCAACATTATTGATGTATTTGTATAAAAGGATTCAAGGTACACCCAGCTAACCAATATGAGATGGAGGCCCTTATAGTGGACACCCCTCTGATAGGAATTTGTCAACTAATTAGAACTAAACCATAGATAGAAAGCAAAGAAAAGATCATGCCCCCAATCGTTACTTCTCTAGTTAGAAATGACATCATCAAGTTGCTTGAGCAGACATCATAAAGAAAAAACAAAGAAAACAAAGAAAAAACTCAACATATCCAAACAAGTATGTCATTTTGAGTTCATTTTTCTTATAGGATTGATGTCAACTATTAGTGTCCAGAACATGTTTGATAGAAATCTTTTTAGTAGGGTGAAAATAGTAGGAAGACACAGTTAGAACAATTGCTGATAGATGTCAAAGAGGAATCTTCAAGGTGAAGAACCTAAGAGAACTGAATGACAATAGATAGACATAGCCATGACGACTAATGATTGATGCAAGAGAGATCTTCCATAAAAGAATCTCAAAACATGACCCAAGAAACATTAGGTAGACACAGTTGAAACAACTAGTGACTATTGTGAAAGAGATTTGATGAGGTGAATCTTGACAAAGAGTGACACTAACGATAGTAGTCAGACACAACCAAAAGGACTAGTGACTATCATGAAAGAGATTCTATGAGGAGAATCTCAAAAGGAGTGACACTAAAGGGGAATGCCCCCAAGTTGTGAGGAGATTCAATCCATGGATACATGAGCAGAAAGTAGGAAAAGCAATAAATAAACTATACAGAAAGCTAGAAGATGTGTTGCAAGATGGAGCATTAGGAACAAGAGGCACCTATTTCCCACGTTTTCACCTTCTTGGTAGAGCTTTCATTTTTTTTGCTACCATGATGCCTATTTCCAGGTTTTCACCAATGGCACTTCTTTTTTTTTTTTTTTGGTATCTTTTGGATTTTCCAATTTTTTTCGTGTTACCAAGGTGTGTATTGCTAGGTTTTCACCAAGGTAACAAGTTTTTAAGGACATATAGATATGTACAAAGAGCTACTGAGATTAGATCAATTATAAAACTACTTTAGGTGGAGAGTGTTGATAGGTTCCTTGAGTACTTCTCCTTTAGTTGTGGAAAGATGGTAGGCACCAAATCCATATACTATAGTAATGATGTAAGGACCAAGCCAGTTTGGTTCAAACTGCCCCTTTTGGACTCCCTACTATTGATTCTTAGGGTTCTCTCTTAGGATGAGATCACCCAACTAGAAGTCATGTGGCCTAACTTTTTGATTGTAGCTTCTTGACGTTCACTGCTGATAGGCTCGCAGATGGTCACACACAACTTGTCAACATTCATCCAATAACACTAGCTCTTGAAGTTGAGCTATCTTGTAATCTTCATTAGTAATAAGGAATTTCATAGAGATTCTCAAAGTAGGAATCTTTACCTCTATTGGAATCACTGCATCCACTCCATACACCCAAAAAAAGGCATCATACTTGTTGGAGTTTGAATGCTTGTCCTATATGCCCACAAGTGTAGATTAATTTGGAGGTGCTAGTTTCTCCCAAATTTGCTAATTGTGTGATGAAGGATTTTGATAATTGCCTTATTGGATGTCTTAGTCTAGCCATTACCATGGGGTTAATAGGTGGAAGACCAATGTTGTATGATTTTGAATTTGTTGCATAATTCCTTGAGGTCTATATTCTTGAATTGTCCTCCATTGTCAGTAATGATTGTGGATGGTACACCATATCTATAGATGAAGTAGTTTGTGATAAAAAGAGCTACAATTTTTCCATTGGTGACTATAAGAGGTACTGCCTCTACCCACTTCATGAAGTAGTCTATAGCTATGATAATGAACTTATGTCCATTAGAAGAGGTTAGGTGAATCTAACCCACCAACTCAAAGGCCCATTGTTGAAATGGACATGTTGTAGTAGAGGGAATTAGCTCTTTGGCTAGAGCATGGATCAGATTCCCATGAAGCTAAAATTTCTTGCAAGACCTAGAATAATTGATAGCTTCTTGCTCCATTTTAGGCCAATAGTAACCAGCTCTAAGGATTTTGTGAGCTAGCATCAAGACATTTGAGTGGGATCTGCAAATGCCCTCATGAATGTCAATTAATGCACGTTTGGAGTGTTTAGGTTCTAAACACCTAAAGAGTGTTCTGTCGAGATCTCTCCTATGTAGATCGTTAGCAATAATGACACACCATGAAGCATTATGGATTAGATAGCATTTCTCATTCCAAGTTAGACCTTCTAGAATGATTTGATTATGAAGATAAGAATAGATGTGATGGTAGCAAGATGAATCATGTCCTACAATAGGATAGATCATCCTAGAATCAGGGGTGTCATAGGCTGGGTAGCATAATGCTTCCACCAAAAACTCATGTTGGAGATCATTTTCAGGCATCTATAGCAAGGAAGCAAAAGTAGCCATAGCATCAGCTACTCTATTATCTGCTTTAAGAATCTACTAGAATGTGATGTGTGAAAAATACTTCTTTAAGTCATAAACCATGCATTTGTAAGGAATTAATTTCTCATCCTTTGTTTGATACACATCATTAACCTAGTTTATTACAAGTTGAGAGTCACCAAAGACATCTAACTGATCCACTCTCCATTCAGCTACAATTTTCATGCCATTGATCAAAGCCTTATATTTAGCAATGTTATTTGTACAAGGGAACATAATCTTGTATGCTTTGGGCAATGAATATCTCTGTGATGTTACAAAGAGTAATCCAACACTAGATCCCTATTGTGTCAAGGGCCTATCCAAGAACATGACCCATGTTTGGTATGTGAGTGTCAAGATTGACTCATAAGGGAAATCAATGTTCATTGGTAGGAAAATCTACATATGTGCATTAGCCAATTGATCTAAAATTGCTTGTCCCTTGATAGCTTTATGTTCAACATATTGAATGTCAAACTCATTGAGTATCATAACCCACTTAGCCAATCTTCCTGTGAGAGTTGCCTTACTAAGCAAGTACTTTCATGGATCTATTTGAGCTAGGAGTCACATAGTGTGGGCAAGCATGTAGTGTCTCAACTTTTAGGAAAAAAAGACGACTAACAAGAAAGCTTTCTCAATGATGCTGTAGTTCCTCTCATAAGAGATCAATGTGCAACTCAAGCATTAAATAGCTCTCTCCTTGTTGTCATTGTCTTCTTGAGCCAATAGGATTCCCAAAGATATTTTAGTTGCTGAGATGTATAAAAGAAAAGGCTTCCCATGGATAGGAGGCATCAGGATAGGTGGATTGATAAGATATTTTTTGATCTACATTAAGCTTTGCTCACAATCCTATATCCAATTGAATTTCACACCCTTATGTAAGGTCTTTGTGAAGGGTTGTGATCTATCTACCAATTGTGAGATAAACCTATGAATATATTAGAGTTTTTTGGAAAGAATTCAAGCCTTTCTCAAGTTAGATAGAATGCCTATAACAAAGATAAGTTATGATAAGCCAATGCCATAGCAAGGTACACTAAAGATGTTGATAAGTTAATGGAAGGGAGAGATAGTAGAAAATATATATGGAGGATAAGGTTTTAGGCTATGGATGAGATAAATGGGATGGAAGGATAAAAGGTGGAGGATAGAAGGTGAAGTGCATAGGGTATTGAAAGGGAAGTTCAAGGGTAGAATAAAAAGTGGGCAAGATCAAAATTGACACACACCTTGAAGGGTAGTGGAATGATGGGGGAAATATGGATGAAATAGTATGAGGTTTAGATATATGAGGTGGTGGTAGAATTTTTGAGGAAGGTGGAGTATAAGGTTTTGAAACCTTTTTAGGAAGATGTTAGGAAGAAGATGGAGTGGAAGCCTTTGGAAGCTTAAATGTGAAATTTGATTTGTTTTCAATATTGAAGTCCTTCAAAAGAGACTTGAGATTCCATATAGCTTTTGATTTGTCATTAGATGCTTTGGAACACATTTATTCAATAATAGATTTAAGAACTCATACTTTCTTTGGTTGAGCTCTTTGAAAAGTGGATCTTTGCATTCTCTTTTGTGTATTTTCCTTCTTGACATTCACATATTGATTAGAGGAGACATAGTGAACTTTTGAGAAAAAATTCATGCACTTGTGTTTGAGTTGATCATCCAAATTACTTCCAAAGGACTTAGGACTTTTGGATGAATGAGGCCAATATGACTGGTTTAGATGGAAAGGTGAATGTGAAGAGTTGAAGTATGTATATCTTTGTTGATCTTGGGGTAAGGTAGGAGGAATCTGTAATGGGCTAAGACTGGAAGTAGGAGATAGAGGAATGTAAGGTCCCAATATGGATGGAAGGTTTGAAGGTTTTAGCTTAGATGGATAGGGACCAAGGATAGATTTAGAAAATGTGAATGGATCATGAGTAGGGATATCAACATTTTTAGAGTGAGCAACATGACCAATGCCATCAATAGATTTATGAGTAACTATTATAGCAGAAATACCTTTGACAAGAGTATTTAAAGCTTGAGCATAGTTTGGAAGTGAATGTAGTGAGGTAGAACAAGAGGGTGAGGGAATACTTTTATCTTCAAAAGGAATTTTAGCCAGTATAGGAAAAGTATCCTTTCCTTGGTCTTTAATAGTCTCCTTAAGGGTGGTGGAAGGAATATCTTGATCTTGCTTAGTAGAGGTACATGACATGGGAGATGGAGGACTATGTGGCTCTTGAGATGGAGGCACGAGATCTTGGAAGATTTGAAAGGGGATGAAGGAATCTTGGTCTTGATCAACACTTATTTCTTCATAATTTAAGTAGTCCTCTTGGCATGAAACCAATTTTGAGGATGAGGGAGTTTCTAAATCTATATTTGAATCTATTTCTGGAGTCTGCATAATAGGCTCTTGAAGTTCAAAAGGAAAATTACTTGGAATGAACTTCATAGGCATAGAAAGGCATTAAGAAGTATGATCTGTGAAGGTAGTGAAAAGAATTTCACCCTAGTATCTATTGGCTTGAGGTTCTTTCAAAGGTAGTCCTTGAGGGTACACATAGTCAACAAGGTGAGTAACAAGTTCTTCTTTTGGCTAGTATGTGTTGGAAAGGTTGGAAAATTTAGAAGGTGGTTGTATGTTGGAAGAAGAAGTTGCATTTGAACCATTACTAGACATGGTTTCATGAGGTTGATCCTTCTTGAGAGTATAATATATAGTAGATGAAAGCTTAGATTTTTGAATTATGTCATTGTCAAAGAGATCTTGGATCTCATTTTTCAGCTCCTTACAATGTGAAGTTTTATGCAAATTATGTCTATGATAAGCCCAATAGTTACTCATAAAGGAAACTCTTGGCAAAGTGATGTTAGGTAAAAAAATGAGTTTCTTTTGAAGAAGTTCTTCCAAAGTTGATTCATAATATCTTCCCAAAGGGGTGAAATCAAATTTTGGTTTAGGTTCCCAAGGTTTTTCTTCAAAGATATTTCCATATCTCTTGGGTGTTTGTGAAGTGTTCTCAGATATCTTGAATTCAAGATCACAAGAATTTGATTTTTGGTTGTCATAGGATGGAGGGAAATTTTCTTTGAAGGAGAATTTTTTCAAAGATGTTTTTGGCACTCATTGATTGGATTTATTGCTTCATGTTTGCAATAAGTAGCTTTTCTTCCTCACTAGGAATATTGGATTTAACACATTTGTTGTTAGCCATTTTCATGTACTATGTTTCAAGTAGTGAGAGCCAAGTTTTAGAACATAAGTCAAGTTGCCACAGTCATAGACAATGAAAAAAAACAAAAGCTTAGAACGTAGTCCCAACAAGACAAGATAAGAGTGCTATATACTAAGGCATGAATAGTCTAATTTGAAGGCTAGAATAACCAAAGATTATGACTATCATAATGCAGAGTATGACAAGCACTAAAAAATGAGAATAAAGACAATTAAAAGATGAGACTAGTCAAAGTATGAGTCACAAATCTTTAGCTAAGAAAAATGCCTCCATTTGGGACTATTTTTAGATAGAGAAGCCATAAAACTGATACATGAAATAGACTTGGTATAGAGAACATATATCTATAACAAACTAACTTGGTAGTTTAGACTCAAGATCTTCCATGAAGATTCTCTAAGAGGTATACAAGAGAGTACATAGGGCCATGCAAAGACTTAGGATAGCATAATAATTTTTTGTGAGGATGTCCTCTAGGTTGTGCAAAGAAGTGTAAAGTTGACAGCAAAATATGGACATCTGAGGCAAGATCTCACGTGGAGATGTGTAACTATTCATGCAAGAACCTAGATAGAGTTGTGCGAAGAAGTGATAGGACAAAACCTACTCATGCAAAAATTTAAAAATTGTACACAAAAATGGAGACCAGATTGACAGCAGACTTAGATTTCGAAGAGATTTCAAAGAGATTTTGACAATTTTGAACTATTCTGGATAGTTTGGAGGTTTTTTTGATAGATAACAGATAGATTTTAGGGTTGACTTCTAGATTTGTGAAATAATGTTGGGCTTCAAGTAAGACAAAGTGTTTTCAATAGGACATGGGAAGCAAGCAGTAGTCGAATACAATCCAACTAAGGGCAAAGCAAATTAGAGGGATAGGGGAGTCTTGACTTTTAGTTTGTTTAAGCAAATTTGGACATGTTTAGGACTCGACAATAGACATGCTTAATTCCTAGAAATAGAAAATGGTAAAGAAAGAAAAACCTTTTTCCCACATCTTATGTGTATGCATGTACCTCACATAGCCATGTCACCCCCTAGAAGTTGCCCATGCTTTTGGTATATTCAAAAGAATCAATAGTATATGCTAAATGAGCACCCTTGTGGTAGGTGACAAGTGCATATACCACCTTCAAACATCTAGTAGCATGCCTATGGTGAGTTCTATAGGAGAGATTCTTGCCCCTCCTTGTACAAAGATTACAACTCCTTTTGGAGGTGAACTACATAGCTTCTAACTAAGATTTTTTTACTTGGCTTCCATTCAAATTAATCCCTAATGGTTCTACAAGTAGAGTTGAGACTAGTAGCCCACACCAACATCTAAGACTGTACACACTTGCTTTGCAAGATTGGGGTTGGCATCAACCAATGCAATAGAAAAAATTTCCCCTTGATAAGTGATACTGAGAATCAAGGGAAAGAAATTAATCTAGCTTTGCAGTCTTTCACTCTACAAAGCATCTTGATTATAGTGAGTTGGAATCTTTGACAAAAGGATTGTACTCACTTGGGTCATTCCCCAAGGTTGGACCACTTCGACAAGCCCTCTAAAGGATTGACTCAGACTGGTGGCTCAAACGCAAGGGTCAAAGTTTCTTATTTCCCTCAATGAGAAAGAGCATACTGCTCTACCTTACTTTCTCACCCAAACACGTAGAAAAATTTAATTACTAACTTAGCTTAATAGATCTAGGCTCATTCTTCCTAAAGATTTTGATTGCCTCAAAAGGAAACCATTATCTCATCATAGAAAAGAATTAGCACTAGAGACCCACTAAGCTACTTGCCTTCTTCAGAATGTTGTCTTTCAGAAGCATTTAGGTTTTTGATTCACCCTTGGTCATGACCTCAAGTGGTGAAAGAGAATAATCCCCTATTATTTTGTCTTGCACCCTCAGAAGTTCACAAGCCCTAATTAGACTATGTTTTGAAAGAAAGAAAGAAAACACATTGTTTTGTGGGTTTTAAGAGTAGTCTTCGACAATCGTATCTTTGACAGCATCCTACAAACACATAGTCAGTTCATGTTTGGAGATTTTGTATAAAGGAGTCTTCATCAAATGTCTTGCAGACAACTGCTAGGCTATAGAAAGTCAGAAAAATTGAAATAAAAATGCTTCAAAGAAAATGTGTTAGTCAAATGAAAGCTTAACTATGGGAAAATAAAATTTAACTTTTTTTGTTGTTTTCTATACCCATAAAAAAGATTAGAAAATGTCAAAACCTATGAAAATAGAAAAATTGGAAAAAATGTCATTTGTATCATTGTTGCAAAATTCCACGCAAAATCATGCACAGACTTGCACAAAGAAATGGTGTGCACCACATGAAATCATCTACAAACTCATGCAAAGAAATGATGTGCACTGTGCAAAATCATCCACAGGTCTGTGCAAAGTCTTTCACCGACCCATGTGAGAAAATGAGGTACCACACGAAGACATGTGCAATAGGAAACTTTTTTGTGCAAGAAAGTGTAGAGATTCGGGCAAGACCCTCAAATCTTCATGTGAAAATGAAATTTCTCATGTGAGGATTTAGAAAATTGTACAGAACAGTATAGATAGAATGATAAAAATGATAGAAAATTAAATAAATAAGGCCAAAAAACTATTTTTCTTGACCCCACGATGAGCACAAGAAATGTATATGTGTAAATGTGGCCTCTATTTAATGCACACACTTCAACACAACCCTCGTATGTAAATTCATCTTGTAATGAACATAAAAAATTTCACCCAAGAGGAGTCCTAGAAGATGACCTGTTGCCTTCTATCTAGGTGGATTTTACCTGGTTATGCTCTCAGATTTGAGGTATAGGTGATCAGACCATTCTAGAATGAAGGTTTTAAAGATGATTAATCTATATGAATGTGTAGGTAGTCTAAATGATTATGCAATTAATCTAAGAACATATAAATAGAAATAATGCACCTCCACTTGTGCTTTTTCTGTCATCAATGTTTCCTCCCCAGTCTGCACCTGTATATGCATTGAGTTCAAATTTTCCATTCTTTTTGTAGTATAGACCAAAATCATTAGTCCCTTTGAGATATCTCATTATTCTTTTTATTGCTATGAGATGATTTTCTTTAGGATTAGCAGAAAACCTAGCCACTATTCCAACTGTTAATACTATGTATGGTCTACTATGCACAACATATTGTAGTTTTCCAATCATGGATCTGTACATTGTTTGATTGACTTCAGTTGACTCATCATTTTTGGACAGCTTATTTCCTGTGGCCATTGGTGTGCTTACTGGTTTGGATTCCTCCAATCCAAAATTTTTAAGAATTTCTTTGATGTACTTTGATTGTATAACAAATATTCCATGTTTAAGTTGGTGTACTTGCAATCCAACAAAAAATTTGATTTCTCCAAACATAGACATTTCAAATTCATGTTTCATTTTGTCAGCAAAGCCTTTGCAAAGTACTTCCTTACCACCAAATACTATGTCATCCACAAAAATTTTAGATACAATAATGTCTTTACCTTCTTCAGCTTTGATGTACATGTTGTTGTTATCATCAGTTCTTTCAAATCCAATTTGCACTAGATACTTGTGAAGTATCTCATACCATGCTCTAGGTGCTTGTTTCAAACCATAGAGTGCTTTATGTAGCTTACACACCATATCCCTGTTGTTCTCATCAAAAAATCCTTCTGGTTGTTCAATGTAGACTTCTTCTTCTAGTATACCATTTAAGAAGGCAGATTTTACATCCATCTGATAGACTTTGAAATCTTTGTAGGCAACATATGCAAGTAAAGTACTTACTCCTTCCATTCTAGCAACAGGAGCGAATGTTTCTCCATAATCTATTCCTTCTTCTTGAGCATAACCCTTGCATACTAATCTGGCTTTATTTCTAGTAATCTCACCATTCTCATCTAGTTTGTTTCTGAATACCCATTTGGTACCAATCACATTCTTGTCAGTTGGTTTGGGAACCAAACTCCAAGTTTTGTTTTTCCTTATTTGATTAATTTCTTCTTCCATAGCTTTATACCAGTCATCATCCTGTAATGCACCATATACTGTCTTGGGTTTAGATTTGCTGATCAGACATGATTCATGTCTTAGTCTATTCCTTGTCATTGGTCTTGCATCTTTGTCACCAATTATCTGTTCAGCAGGGTGATGTCTTTTTACATATTTGGATAATCTTGGCTCTGTTCTTATTTCCAAGTTTGATCTTTTGAATTCAGGATCACTATGCACTTCATTGTCAAGTTGTTCTTCATTATGTGTACTATCTTCAAAATTAGATTGTGCATTTTCTTCATTTTGTAACTCGGCTTCTGAATGCAACTCGGCATTCACTGGTTGTGAATCGGCTGAAACTGACACTTGTTGTTGATTTTCAATTTGATTGTCATCATCCTCATCAGTAGTCATTCCTTCATAAGAATATACAAAGGTTTTGTATTCTTCCATTTTCTTTGGTTCTTCAGCTTGGACTTCTGTGTGCTCATCAAAATTTACATTTGCACTTTCCACAATTTTGTTAGTGTTAACATTCAAACACTTATATGCCTTACTTCTAGTGGAGTAACCAAGAAATATACCTTCATCAGTTTTTGCATCAAATTTTCCATTTCTAGTATCCTTCAGGATAAAACATTTGCAACCAAACACTTTGAAATGTTTTACATTGGGTGAGTAACCATACCATAATTCAAAAGGTGTTGTATTTGTACCTTTCTTGACTTGTACTCGGTTCAGTGTATGAATAGCTACACTTACGGCTTCTCTACAGTATTTTAGAGCAACATTCTTTTCCATCATTAATGTTCTGGCACAATCAATCACAAATCTATTTTTTCTCTCAGCAATTCCATTCTATGGGGGAGTTCTAGGAGCTGACGTTTGTCTTTTGATTTCATTGTCATTACAAAATATCTCAAATTCTTTTGATGTAAATTCACCACCTCTATTTGATCTTCGGCATTTCAGGCTTTTTCCAGTTTCCTTTTCAACTCTGGCCACATACCATTTAAACATTTGAAAAGCATCAAATTTTTGTTTTAAGAACATAACAATCATCATCCTAGAATAGTCATCAACAAATAGCATTATGTATTTATCTCCTCTATAGCTTTGTATTTCCATTGGGCCACATAAGTCAGTGTGAACTAACTCAAGTATCTCTTTAGATGTATACTTCTTGCTTTTGAAACTTGATTTTGTCATCTTCCCTAGCTGAGATTGTTTGCACATGATATTATTAGGCTTTTTCAGTTTTGGTAGGCCTCTGACTTTCTTTATTTTACTGATGTTGACTAGATTATCAAAATTGACATGACATAATCTTCTATGCCATAACCATTCATCATCAAATCTTGCAAATAGAAAAGAAGCATCATCCATATCAAGGTAAAACAAATTACTCTTTGTTGATCTCCTTTTCCTATTAGTTTACCATCAGTATCATAGATTCTTGCAATTTTGTTTCCAAATTCCACTTTGCAACCTATATTACCTAACTGTGAGACACTCAGTAAATTGTAGTTTAATCCTTCAACATAGTATGCATTATCACATGAAATCTATTCTGTGAGCTTAATGGAACCTTTTGCTTTGATTTGACATGGAGCATCATTACCAAATCTAACACTATTTCCATCATACTGAGTAAAGTTGACAAACTTACTTTTGTCTCCTTTCATGTGATGTGAGCATCCACTCTCTATGATCATCTATCATTCTTGTTTGTACAAGTCACTAGTTTTGTGGCTTCTTCTTCATCATATTGGTCCTTCATGGCTACATAAACAACTTCATCGTCATTGTCATCAAAATTTTCTTCAACAATATAACACTTTTTCTTTGTAATCTCTTTTGTCATCATCTCTTCTATTCTTTTATTTATTGCTTTCCTTGGAATCCTTTTTCTGTGGACATCTTGCAGCAATATGACCTACTTCATTGTAATTGAAACAGATGATAGGCATCTTACCTTTGAATTTTCCTTTGCCCTTGTGAAATCTTCTAGCGAGCAATGCTTCCAATTTTTCCACATCTTCCTCATTAGTGCTACTATCACTAGATACATACTTCATTTTTCTTCCTTTCTTTGATTTTACCTGTTCAGTATCTTTCAGTGATAACTTTGCCTTAAAAGAAGATTCGACATTTTCAGGTTTGTAGTTGTCAAAGTTAGATAACTCAAATGCTGTGAGTCTACCTATTATACCTTCAAAGCTTAGATTATTTCCTGGTATGCATCTTAGTTCTTGTATTGCTGATAATCTAATAGCATAGATAGGGAGCAAGGTTCTTAAGAACTTACTATTAACAGTATCCTCATCTAGTTGACCATTCAAGCATCTTATTGCACTTACCACTTCCTTTATTCTTGCACCATACTGAGCAGCATTCTCATTTTCCTCCATTTTCATGCTATCAAAATTTTCTCTGAGACTTTCTCTTTTTTCTCTTTGTACATTTTGATCTCCTCCATAGATGTCTGATAGTGCTTTCCACATTTTGAATGCAGTGTCACATCCTTTGATATCATCAAATTCAGCATAGCTAAGTGCAGATGCAATTTCCAACATTGTCTGATTGTGTTCTTGTTTGTTTTTCATGTCTTCTGCACTAGGAGCACTTGTTGGATCTACATGTTGAATGACAATCTAATTTTGGGCATAATCTCCTATGGATCCAAGATGTAGCTTCATCAAACTTTGCCATGCAACAAATTTGTCTTTATTGAGCTTGGGAACTTCTCTTTTTGGCATTTTGATCTTTTCTGATAGTAGTCCCTTTAAACTGAATCAGCAGTCAGGCTCTGATATCAATTGTTAGAATTCTTTAGAATAACTGAGAGGGGGGTTGAATCAGTTATTCAAGGTCCAAATGCCCTATTAATACCTTTTTACTACTTTTAATGAATCCATACTTAAATCATTCATATAAGCAAGTTACAGTAAATCAGCATGCAAAGATAAAACACTCAAGATCAACACATGACACAATAATTTTTGTGGAAACCTAATTTGGTAAAAACCACCAGTAACATGCTACTTGATTCTCACTCTTCTGAAGTGATGCCCTGTTAAAAGCTTGCCCTGTTAAAGGCTTACAACACACTGTTAAATGTGACCTTGTTAGAGGATTTCACCAAACTGTTAGGAATGGGCCTGGTTAAAGGTCTTTAGAACATTCACTTGGAATGTCACCCTGTTAAAGGATTTTTCTAATGGCTATTAAACCAACCTAAGTCCATAGGATTTAGACTTACAGTTACAATTTCTAGAAAGTAACAATAATGGTCTTTCGATCTAATATAACTTACAACATACTTTGCAGATTTCAAATCACACTTTTGGTTCAATTATTATGCTTGGCTTTAATCTCTTTAGCTCTGACTGCTTGTCTTCCTCTCAATCTTCATCTCCTTGAGTCCTCTAACTCATTCTGCCAATGCAATCATCTTTGTGGTTGTCTATAAAAATTATGCTTGACCACTGTCTCTCTTTTCTTCTATCCCCTCTCGCTCTCTCTTTCTCTTATTAACTTATGTCTTCTTATATAGAAGTCTGATTTGCCTTTACCACTCAATTCTCCCTCTTCAATTTTAGGGTTTCAAAATTGATTAGGTAGGATACAATGTATCTACCCCATATCTTGTTTTCTTCTTGAAACTTTGCTAGTTGTATCTTAAAAATGTTCTACATGGTGTTCTATGCCACCAACTCATCATTCTTATCTTCTTTTTAATTCATAGATTTCTAGATAACAACCTTGTCGGCTTAGATATGTCTTCGATTTCCTAAATAATGCAGCAACTTAGCATTATTGAGTTACTAGTGCTCGACACCTCTGTGTTACTCGGCACCTATACCAGCTCGGCACTTGAACTTACTCGACACTTGAACTTACTCGGCACTTGATTCTACTCGACACCACTCGGCATCTGAAGTTTACTCAGCATTAACTAAAACTTGCTTGGCTCTTACTAGCTTGCCCGGCTCCTTCTCTCTAATGAACTTAGTTTGAGCTTTACAAAAGTCTTAGTTAGAACCTTAAATCTTTGATATGTTTCAGTGTGCCCATTCTTTGTAGTATGTCATCAAATACATTTTTTCATCAATGGCTTAGCTGATCCTTGTACTTCATTCCAACATCATAACTTCAACCTTTCTCTAGGTATTTTGGTTACATCTTATTAATTTCCTCCACCTTGACAATCAACTAATTGATAGTATTTGGATCACTAAAGCAATTGTCATCCCTGCAAGTAGCAAGTTTGACATCAATGACAAAACAATGATTGAGGACATTCTTTACTAGTTCCATATTTTATTCCAACAATCTCCCTCAACTTTTCTTATAATTATTTCAATCATTTCCAACATAATTATCAAATTAAATAAATCTAATCCCTTAGTACATTAGCCTTAGTTGATAATTTAATTTAATTAAAGTATAAATACTTCCAATTAAATAAAATCTTAATCAATCGATTTAATGCGACTAATATGAGTCAATACTTTAGGAATTAAATAAAGAGTATAATGAATGCAGATTTAGGGTTTTCTACATTTGACAATTAATTCAAGTAGCAAATTAGTAGAATAAGAAATGCCTAGTTATATAGGACTTAGGATTGATTGAAATAGACTAGAATTGGTTGAGATGGAAATGAGCCAATTTTGGGGTATTATAGGTAGACTAACTTTAGATGTGAGATTTGATTCTATTTTGAAACAAAACTTCTCCCTCTCCTCCTAGTGTTGAAAGTCACTAAATAGATGTAACCACTTCTAACACTTAACTTTCATGAAAATAAAAATACCTTAAGTGTTGATGCTAAAGCTCAATCTACTAATGTTGGCATGAGTGTAATGAACTTATTAACACCATCAATAAAACCATGTAGAGCCATCACCTCATTAAGAGAGGATAAAGGAATCACTACTCTAATTCACTTCTTAACTTTCAAATTCTTATAAAAATAGACACATACAACACTTAAACTATAGATCAAGAACATATATCTTCTTATCCAAGAACTATTTTCAAGAGCTTTAGATCTACCCACATAAGCTGAAAGTCCTTCAAAATATACAATATGAAATCAACTAGGATACTGGTATAGAGATTTAGAGTCACTACTCACACTTGTTAAAACAAGATTCGTCACTTGACAAATCTATACTGGACTTTCAATTTGTAGGAAACATGCAAATCATCAAACCACTCTTGGAGATATATGAACTTGAAAAATAGAACAAACACTTCTATTCATTCTTGACTTTGAACTTTTACAACATCACTCTAAAACATTACCCAACTGAATAGGTTGAAGATGAAATCACTAAAGACAATGAAACTTATATTCAACTATCAAAATATTTTTTTCTTTGATAAAACATTACTGGGAGACATCAATCTTCGAAAAAAAATGAAAAATACTTCACAAACTTGCTTCTGTAGAAAATTATTTTCACATGTCTTTCTTCCAACCTTATTGAATCACTTTTCAAATTTAATACTCCTCGGTAGAGTCACCAATTGGTTGGCTCCTGAATTAAAATTTTTTTAATAACCTAATGATAAGAACAAAAATTTCTAGGGGTAGCTAATTCCCATCTACAACATACCTATTCAGACATTTGGGCCAACTATAAGGCTATATTAATTCTTCTACTTCATGCTTTGTAGGACCTAGGTAGATGAACCTCAAATTCATTCATATGGTCCTAGTTTCCAAAAACATACACTTGAATCTATACAAAGTAGATAAACCCCTGATTATTCTATTCTTATGCAAACAATCATGAATATGAAATAGCTAATAACATAACCTATGGACTTGATAAACTAAGTGAGGGTAACTCTTCTCACCTCCTAAACAGAAAGGGAAAAGATATTTGATTAAATATTTAAATCAACATAACCTAGATATGCAAATACAATATAGATACAATCTCCAAGATGATTAGTCCATTTTCCATTAGGTATTAAATAAGTTAAAACATACACAAGGATACCCAATATATTTTCATATACCTAGGTATAAGATCCATCCATTCACCTTGTAAACATACATCTATTTTCAAAACAAAACTCATACTTATCAAATCCTTCCATGATCCCTACAATTTCGTCAATGCACATCAAGCAATATACTCAAGTCCTTCACCCAATAGAAAAATACACAATGACATACAACTTCAAAGCCAAGATGAAACTAGACAATATGCACCTTCTACATATATTACAGAAAATTACGAACCCATAAAGAAGAGACAAGGTTCAAATTGAAACATTCAACAAAGTTGTTTATTCATTTCCTTGAAACCAATACATCAAATGTATGTAAGAAACTTAGAACATACACAAAATATGACTTTATTATCTAAAATTCTTTTAAGATATTACAATGTTGTTCATAACAAAGGAAAATGTTGAGGATGGTGGAAACCCATCTTAGAACTTTCTCAAAAAACTTGGGAACCAACCAAGTGGTGTCATAGTAACAAGACTAGAACCCTTTCCTCCACATCCTATAAATCATTATATAGAAAAGGATTGCAACAAGCTTTAGATGGGAGGACAAATGTTAAAATTATACACATATAGTGATATTTCTATAATGTTACATTACAAACATTTTGTACATTCACATAAAATTAAGGAACTAGTTGTAAAGATGGTAGGAGGCACTTATTACTAGAGTCTTCAACATAATTTTGTTTGTCTTCAACTATCATTAATCATTTATATCTCTAACTACTTTCTACTGATAGAATATTTGATTTTATCTAATATCTACATTTATTTCCAAAAAAATTACTTCTTTCTTGGTGGTCAATCCATGAATCTAATTTTATTTTATTTTATTACTACATTACTACACCTGTAAATCAGATTACTATTATCAATGCTCATCTCACTTGGTTGTTCAGTGCTGACTTTTTCTCTATTCTATTGATCCACTTTGAACTTTAAAACCCTTCGTAGTGTCATAAGCCTAGAAACTAGTCTTTACAACCTCACTATCACCTTCTTTATCACATGATCGAGGGCATCTTTTAAGTCTTCTATGATCTTACAAGAATAGTTAATTGAATTTATCATAGTTTTAGAAGCCTTCTTTGTCTACTCTTGTGATCAAATGATCTTCTCTTTTTGTGTATTGAGCATACAACATCTTGTAGCATTGGATCTCCTCCATCTCTATCTTAGAATCTCATCAATAGTTGTAGCATTACAAGTTTGCACATCAAGTCCTTCCAAACTTATCACTTGTATCCCAAAACATGCCATGTAGCACCCTTTGACTTGTCAGATCAACCACCTTTCTTATTGCATCATGAGGCTATCACCACATGCTGTCCTATTAAACCTTCACGGCCCTAAATTGTGACCATACTTGAAAATTGTTAGAGTAAATAATTAATTATTTATTCTATTTACTTAATCTTACTTTGGTTAATGCATTTATTTAATATTTAGTATTTAATGCATGTAGTGATGAGTTGTTAACAACACGGGAGTTTGTTCCTTTCTAGCATGTTCCACTTTTTTGTAGAAGAGTGCTTAGTTATCAACTTTATCTTCTACATCCTTCAAACTTGTTCTACAAGCTTCCTTGAGGCCTTTATAAGTGGTCTCTCTCTCATTGTAAAATAATCCATTCACATAGCAATTTCATTTTCCTATTGTGAAATATTTTCTCTTGCATTGTTTGCTTCAAGCTCTTGCTCCTTTGGTTCTCTTCAACAAGCGATTTGCATGTAGGTGATCTTAGTGAATGCAGAGTTGGATTCCATCAACTCCTACATGGTATTAGAGGCTCCTTGCTACTTCTTATTCGAAAGATTTTTTTGAAGCCGCAATTCAAAGACACAAACCCTAGTTTGTTTGTGATTTTTTCTTCAATTAGAAAGAAGAGAATTTTTTTCAATATTTGGAGAAAAAGGAGAAAGAGGGTTTGACATAATAGATTTGATATTTTTTGGGCTTTTTTCTTTATATTTTGGAAGTGCGAAAATGGCGATTCAGAAAAAATAACTATAGAGGTGATTTTCAAACAACAATACTCCCTCATACGGACTCATTTTTTCGAGCAATTTTTTTTGTTTTGGGGTAGAATTTTGTGATCTACACATTGGTGTACATAGTTTGATATCTCTATTCTTGACTATTTTAGTAACTCACAAATTCTAATTTTTGCCACTTTAAATGCTTTGTATGGGCTCATCTGGATACATAATCAAGTTCCATTTTTTTTGAAAGTGCATTTTTTTTGTCTACTTTCCAGATCTATAATTAGATTATAAGTTTAATGGACAAAAATATTACTTTCCAAAATAGGCCCTAATTAAGCTATTGTAATCGTACTAAGTAAAGAGTGCCCAATTTATACATCTTGGGGGGGAGCATTTTTTTTTGTATAATTTATTTCAGAATAAGACCCTTCTACTTCTGTATTCTTCTTTCTCTCAATGGTAGATCCATCTATGACTTGTCTCACACCACACAAATATCACACCTAGAAGGCACAAATGACACGGCTTCTCATGTCAAGGGGCTTATGGTCATGTCTAGATGAGAATCAACCTATTCTTACACAAGCTTTTGAGGTTCTTCAACATAGGAAAAAAATGGATGAGGCCATGGGATTGATTGCACTAAACATTTCAGACAATCTATTATTTCACTTGGATGGTTTGACTACTCCACGAGCTTATTGGTTTAAATTTTAGACTTTGTTTGGCTGAGTGAATGAGTTTCAAGTACTTCAACTAGATGCAAAATTGACTTCTTTGACACTTGAAAACTTTTCCACCATTGAGGACTTCTTGATGAAGTTAAAATCTTTGTGTACACTTTTGCAAGGATGTGGGAAAACCAAGACAGATGATGAGTGTACCTTTTTGATACTCTTAAAGTTGAGGGGACAGTATCAGATCTTCTCTTCTACTTTCTACTCCACTATGGATGCCTTGGGTGACAAACACAAGATGCCTTCATTTGAGATATTTTGTGATCATTTAACTTGTGAATAGTCCAAGATCACTTAAATGGATTCACTTTTAGGTTCACAGTCACAGGCATTGCTTGCCAAGGATACATAGGAGCAGAAGTCGAAGCAGATATTAGATCCCTCTTCTACTAGTTCATCATCTTCTAACAAGAAGGAGAAAAAGAAGATTGAGACCTCTACTTGTTCCTATTGTGGGAAACAATCTCATGATGAGGCACATTGTTTTCAGAAGAGATTTGATGGCTATGAGAAACAAATTGTGGATTTGCAAGCTCTTCTTTTGAAGATCATTGTCTCTTCTCCATCCTCTTCTACCTCATAGGTGTCTACCTTTTAGTCTTCTTCCACATCTTTTCCATCTACATTGGATCTTACAAAGGGCCATGCATTACAGGCTACCATTACATCTCCTTCATAGGTTCCTTGGATACTGGATTTAGGTGCTTCTCATCATATGACATCTTCTCAAGGTGTCTTATCTACTCTTGAGCCTTCTCCTATTTCTCATATTCTCATGGGGAATAACACTACACTACTAGTCTGTGGGAAAGCGTCAATTCACATCCAAGATGGTATATTCAATGATGTATTGTATGTTCCATCTTTATCTTCCAACCTTCTCTCAATTTCTCAGATTACACGCAATGGATCAGGGAAGACAATTGAGTTCACTGTTGATTTAGTATTCATTCAGGATCCTGTAACAGGAGGTCTTATTTCTATAGGGGTAGTTGATCCTTCCACTCATCTCTACACCTTATCACACTTTGCTCCACCATCTCCATTGTTGGAGCACACTACTTCTCTTTCATAAGAGCATCATGTGGTGTAGTCAGGATACTTGAACCTTTGTATTATTCCTAAGATCACTATTTTGACTACCACACCACATCTAGTTGAGGACTTTTCTCTTCAACAGGATTCTTCTTCTTCTACTTTTCTTGATCCTCCACCTCCATTCATTGAGACTCCAAGAGCACTTGTTGAAGATACTACAGTGGACATTCATCAAAGTGTCATCACACCTACCTTGGGGATTCCCTTTCCAGTTCCTCATACATTCTCCTCTGGGCATCAACTAGGCTTTCCAATTTTTCCTCTCATTCAAGGATTCCTTATTATGTACCCTTTTTTCTTCCACGTTGGAGTTGCATTGGTTTGATCCCTCCTTCAGGGGCTCCTTTATTCAGGGGAGGCTTTAGTATCTCTCATGGGGGGGCTGGTTGTACTTATGGTTTTGAGCAGGTCCCTTGACTCTTTTCCAATGAAAGTTGTCCTTTGGGGGGTTGGTTGAGGCCTTCCTTCATTCACTTCATGTGTTTTCCTCTTTGCATTGTACATGGGTACCTAACATGGCCTCATTGTTGGGACCCATTCTACATTTTCATCTTAGTTTTGTGAGCTTAAGGTATTACCGTAAGTTGCACTTAAGCATGGGTGTTAGAGTAAATAGTTAATTAGTTATTAATTATTTATTCTATTTACTAAATCTTACTTAGGTTAATACATTTATTTAATATTTAGTATTTAATTCATGTAGTGATGAGTTGTTGACAATATGGGAGTTTGCTCCTTTCTAGCATATTCCACTTTTTTGTAGAAGAGTTCTTAGTTGTCAACCTTATCTTGTACCTCCTTCTAGCTTGTTCTACAAGCTTCCTTGAGGCCTTTATAAGTGGTCTCTCTCTCATTGTAAAATAATCCATTCACATAGCAATTTCATTTTCCTATTATGAAATATTTTCTCTTGCATTGTTTGCTTCAAGCTCTTGCTCCTTCGGTTTCTCTTCAGTAAGCTATTTGCATGTAGGTGATCTTGGCGATTATAGAGTTGGATTTCATCAACTCCTACAAAGACACCTTTTGCACCATCACATCCAATTATCCTAAGCATGGGCTAAGTGTTGTGACCAAGCAATTCCTTTCTTTCACACTATCAGAGCATGATTTGCAAACCACTAATTTTCCATTCAACCATGTGAACAAATATTCTTTGTGTACTCTTATCAGTTTCGTGAAGTTGTGGTTACTTCAAACCTTTTAGTCCTTAAGATCCCCATTGCATGAACACCACCAATCACCCCTTTCACAACTATTATCCTTAAACCACTAGTAAATCTTGGAACCATTTGATAGCCCATTAACATGAGTGATTTCTCCATTATTGTTGTCTCACAACTGAATGCGCTTGTTGACCATATTGACCTATGATTTTTCCAACCACTACAAACTAATCGTGATCACTCCTCCTCCATTTTTATTTCCTTCTTACATTAACTACTATAAAATGGCAATAATCGTTAAACTTCCCTTATTGTTGCATTTCAACACTATAATACATTGTCTGTCAACATGTTGCAAAGTGGTGAAACTTCAAGCTTTACCTTGTACAGATCTGACTACTTTTGATGGAGCAATAAATATTAGGGCTCAAATGTTTTTATTGACAAGGGAATTCCTTTGATATTGAAAACACAAGTAACTCTTAACTTCTACTAATGTTGCAACGAGTTAAATTTTAAATGCATGGTTTCCTTTGCGACTTCACAACTCAAATAGTCACATCTTAGACTCCTATTATTATGCAAAAATTATTTTCTTTAACTATCAAATGCCTCATTTCTTTATGAATTAGACCCACCATTGGCATGTATCATTTGTCATATCCCCACTTTAACTAAAGTTTGATCATCTTCAAAACTTGGGGAAGTGATGATTATTGATCATCATTTGATTGACAATCCTAAATGAACCTAGCTATTACTATATTTACTTCAAAAATATCAGGCCCACTAATCCCACTCAACATCCACCTCTATTTATACACTGCATCTTTGTAAAATCAAAACAAAACATCTTGCACATTATCCAACTCAACAGTGTCTGGCAACTCACAAAATGACTGACCTCACTAAGTCCATGTGTCATTGCCTCACTTTCCAACTTTGGTTAAACTTCGAGCACTTTCAAAATGTGTGGTAGTGTAAACCATTGATTAAATAAGATTAGATGGTTCCACAAAATTTACCTTCCTCTATCCTAGTCAACAACTTTAACCAATTGAAACATGCCAATCTGTCACTTGATGCAACTATTTCATTTCATGGCCCACATACTGAATCTAATTGTCATGCCCAAAATATAGGGCAAAAACACACAACATTTTATTTTTTTAAATTTAACTTACTAGGTTCACTAAGGTTTAAGAGTTGAATTGCAACAACATATTTACTATGTTCATCTTAATTTTATCATTATGAGAAGGAGTCCATTTCAATGGTTAAATACTTGTTATTAGGTTTGTATCAACTTTTGGTTACGTTATTTCATTTAGGTTACAATGATGCTTAAAATAGTTTTGGATGACAATATAAATTAACCCGATAACATAATCTATTACTCTAATATTAAATCTACTAAGATTTAAAGATCCTAATACTTACTAACAATAAAATAATAAAAAAACATAATTATACATACTCACTAACTCTTTAATCATCCATCAAAAAATTCAACTATATCAATCAAAATTCAATTATGAAATAATTTGATTATTTAAACTTTAGCCTTAAACAAATTTATAAAACTCTTTTAGAAACTAAACAAACTAAACTAATACTAACTATCCTAAAATTAATACTAACCTCAACTAAGAAAGTCTTGTCCCCTTCCTTGGCAAGCATGTGTAGTTCCCAAAAAAAAGGTTGGCGCTCAAAGAAGATAGCCAAGTTGTTTTTAAATAATAAAACTAAACTTCAATCCCATCCAAACTTAAATTTCTTCCCTCTCATATGATGTCATGTGCCAAGCTGGAGGAGAAAAAGGATGGGGTGATGTCACCCCAACATGTGACAATTGACTTGTAAAACCAAAACTTACTCATGACCTTCTAAAAGATATGCCAAAGAAGGAGATAATAATTGCAATAAAGTAAGTTTGGTAAATGAAGATATTAGTGGTGTTTTATATAATTTTCTTTTTTCATTTGTTTATTTTGTTTATTTTGAAAGGGAGGTTTATATATATTTTTATAAGGGTAATAAAGATTTCCCTCAGATTCTTTGTCTCAAGGGGGAGAATTTAAATTTTCTCCCCATACAAAAACCAAAGAGTTTTTGCTCTCTTTTAACTTTTTTTTTTTGTCTTATTTTTTTTTTCTAAGTACAATTTTGAAGTTGATTTATTAACCAAGAGGGGATTTTTTTATAAAGTAAATCTATTAGGACTTGCTACAAACTAAATATACCAAAAAATGGAATAACTACATAAAATGACATTGCAAGATTGATTTTTGGTTTACAATAATCACAAAACTGAACCTTCATTCCTAACAGAATTTTTGTTTTTCAACATATATGAAACATGAAATTTTGCTTAATTGAACATCATCATTTCATCTTATTTTTCATGTGCATTCATAAGATTGAACATTACAAAGAAAACTCATGAGAAACAATAATACTCAACCACTATTTTATTGGCAACCTGATTCAAAGGCTCAACTGGGAAAGAACTAGGAAGAAAACCCAGCGTCGTTGCCATTGCAACAAAGTTATTAAATACAATTTTCATAGGATTTCAATCCTAAATTTTCAACAATCAAATAAATTTTCTTCATGACCCTTATCAAGGGATCCATATCATTTTTTCCAATACATTGCTAAGATTGTGGAGGGAATGAAATCTGACCAGGTGACAAACAAGCATAACAATGGAACAAAATCAAACATTCATATCCATACTAGGTTTTCACAACAGGAATTCACTAATGAATCAAAACTAGGGAAAGGTGGATTTTTTCAACAAGAGATATCAGACACAACACCATAACATATGCCCAATCGGGGCTAAAATCTCAAGAACTTCTATTCTTCCACAGATGCCCTTTTGAGGCTAATATAACAAGAACTTTCGTTCTTCTATTCTTACATACCAATACTCAAAATGTGGTTTGTGCTAACAAGTAGGGGCCCATAACACCCTACCCTCTCTCCCTCTTCTCATCCTGAGAAGAGACTCTACATTGTTGGAGTCCAACTAAAAAGACCTTTCCCAAAATTGGCCACTTCTGCCCTATCCAAGGGTGAGTAACGCCAAAACACCCATACAAGAAAACTTCAAAATTCAAAAAAAAACATGAAAGAAAAACACTCAAGAAACATGGTTTCAATCCTTCCCAACATACCCAACATACATACAAACATACAAATAAACAATCCCAATAGCATAAGCATGAAACAAGCATGAACAATCTGAACAAAGGAGATGAAGAACTCCTACCTTCACAAAGAGGTTATGGTGAATGAACAATTTGAGAAGAGCTTTTCTATCCTTTCCTTCAAATTTCCAAGACTCCTCTCTAAAAGTAGAGATTGGGTAACAACCAAACTACTTCAAAAAGGGCCTCTAAATAAGATCCAAACTCAACCACCAAAAAGGGAAATAGCTTCCCCCACTCACCTAAAAATATAGAAGTTTCTAACCCAACCAAACCTAAGGTTAACCTATAAGTGGAGTTGAGGTTATGAAACTCATGGTAACCACTTTCAATTTTCACACAAAGGCAAAAAAAAGACTTTTTGAGTGACTTCAAAAGTCAATAAAAGGGGCTTAGGGGGTGGAAAATGCCCCCAACCCATACCCATACCACTTGGGTATAAAGATTTCACGTTTTGAAACCTTAGGAATTAATTTGGAACAAAAAAAAAAGCTACAAATAAATTAGGACTATCAAACAAATGCAAAATACAGATTAAGCACTAATGTAGATTAGGGGTGACTAAAATTGATTAAGAAAAAAATTAGCAAAAATGACACTAACTTAAGCCGACTTAGGTCCAAAGGTTACACAGTTAACCCTTATCTACCATGCTGGAATGCATAAGAAAATTCATGAGTGTCAAGTGACACTATAAGAACACAGTTACAAAACATTAACATTTACTGATCACGGAAAGATACATTCATACATCTCACAATACAATTAAGTTGCAAACAACAAGGTTTCCATGAATGGCACATAGGGATCAGATTCATTCCTCCATCGAGTTTATCAACTAAAATATCATGCACACTCATTGCACACATTAGTAGCCCCATAAAATCACATGCACATATGTATATACATATCAAGGAATCACATACATCTTTCACTCACATTTAATCATCAATAAACACATAATCAATATAACATAACCTATTCATTAATTCATATTAACATACTAGAATAATCATTGTTAGGCATGCATAGACCTAACATCATAAACATCTCTAACTAAGGAATATTGAACTATCTAAAAGCCTGTAATCTAATCATCAAGGTACCGTAATCAACAACATCATCATCAGATGAAAATACCTCGTATCATCTTTAGTGAAATTTTAATGTTTAAACAATTGAGACACTATAGTAATTCTTGAATCACTAAGCATTAAAACATGGATGTGTCAACTGCTCTCAATTTCATTAGGAAATTCACAATATAAATACTACTTCATATCCATTTAAATCTCTTGAGATGGTTTTAATAGAGAATTCATAAGCGATAATTACATACAAGGAGTGTCCTTACACTAATCCCACTTTGTCCACATGGTAACTTCTCACTTCCCTACTTTTACTAAATTGAGTACATCTTTAAAATTTGTGAAAGTGGCAATCATCGATCATCATTTGATCGATGATTGTGAACTTGCACAATGATTTTTTGCTTTAAAACTAAGGAAAAGGGGGCTCACAGAAATAGGTGTCACGAGCTTCTATCCCCAGTTTTGTTAAACTTTGTGCAACTTTAGAATGTGGGGATATGGCCATCATCAAACCTAACATTATGAATGGTTAATATGATAAACCCTCCAAGGGTTATGGATTTCAAAGGAAATACTATGTGAGCCAACCCAAGGAAAACCCAGGGTTAAAAAGGTGTTATGTGTAAGCTTAAAGGATTTTTATGAAATTATTAAAATAATGTGCAAAAATATAATAAATAGTTTTTCAAATTCTTTTAGAGATTTATTTAAAAACTCCCCGATGCACATTTTTTTGAAAATACAAAAAAATGCAAACCCATTTTCAAGAACCTAGGGCACAACTGACATTATGGCAACAAAATTTAGAGATTTATCCTAGGGAACAACCCCCAATTGCAATATAATAACTATTTTTTCACTATAATTTTGTATTATTTTTAAAATAGGAAAAATCAAACCAACACTTCCTATTACCAAAGGAAATCCCCTTTGTCCCCATTTTCCCCTTAGGACTCCTTGGCCATATTTTTTACAACTTTTTTGAATCATTATTTTTCAATTCATTAGTTTCTTTGACCTTTCTCTGCTTCTTGATTATTTTATATTGGCAAGAGTTTTCTTTAAAATGATATCCTATATTACTAAGATAAATAATCGGTGTTCTCATTTTAATTTACTATATAGGAAATTAGACCCAACATGTCTATCTTAGTACCAAAGTCCATCATGTCACCATATATCCATTATTTGGTTTATCTTTAGAAGTAGTCAAATCTCTAAGGTAAAGGTTGGAGGTGCCAATACAAGTTAACTTACATCTTTATTTCCAAAGAAAGGGAATTAGCCATATGGTCTTTCAAAACCCATTACCATGCCAACTCCTAAATTGATAACTTCCAAATGAGTGGTTTTCACAAAGAAGTGCACTCATTTTAATGATTTCTTCCTCCAAACAACCACAATATGCTTTGTTCTAGAGAACATGCCATACTATTTTGTATTTTGGCATACAATACACATCTATTACTCATGTTAGAAATAGTCTTTGAATTGATATTCCTTTTCTTTTAAAGTAGCGCATCTTATGTTAATACTTGTAAACTAGAGGGTAATATAGAAACATAACAAGAAGGATATTGAGCATCTCTTCTTTTGCAAGCACAGACAAAGAATCATCTTTCCTTGTTGCAATTCTAGATTTAACACACTAAGCTAAACCTTTACATAAAATTGCAACATGGGTCTTCTAAGTTCAACCTTGGACCAACCTAATTTATCTTTGCAATGTTATGTGTCCTTTCTCGAGAAAAATGCCAAATTCCAAGCTAGTGTAATACCTTGCAAGTTACATAAAATTGTCTCTATATATCTCTAGAACAAAATTGTAAAAGGACCCAAACTACTAAACCTTTAAATGGCATTATGGAAATTCCATAAGTAGAAACCTGATTTCATATCTATCGAAAGAGGTCAAATACAATTAGGCTAGAGAACCAAACAATCAAATGACTAAGGAAATGGAAAATTACTCTACGAAGTATATTGGTGTGACCAGTAATGTATGTTTAAAGTACGGCCCATGCACTACAAACCACATTGATTTGATATAGTTTCATCATTTTAATTATAAGGATTTAGTTTGGAAAAAACTACATCATCTTTCAATATTACCTCACTTTTAATGTACCTATACATATTCACATTTTTACTACTCTTTCTCATGAAACATTTTTTGTTCTTTTGTTTCTTGAATCTCAGTCTTTTTGTGATTGTAGTATCCTAGATATATTGTACTTGATGGGAATCAAGTTTGATTTTTTTTTTTATTATCTTACTTTCTTTCTATTTGGCATAGGTATCTCGAATGGGGTTGCCAAAATTTTCAAGCTTTTGAGTGTCACACTAAAGTTGATTCTGGTGGATATAGTTCTTTGAATGATGTGACAATTTTTCCACCTCCAAGAAGAGATAAAATGGAGACTTTCTTCTTAGATGAGACTCTCAAGTATATTTACTTTCTATTTGGAGACATTAACTTTCTTCATTTAGATAAGTTTGTCTTTAATCACTATAGAGAACTAAACCTTGAGGTTAGTGATTGCCTCCATTTCATCTATTATTAGCATCACCATCTATGATAAAGGATTGATATCTACTATATCCATATTTAATAAAAATTTAGTTGAACTCTATGGGAAAAAATCTAACAAAATTAAATCTAAAGTTGTATGCTGAGTTGGATTTTGATTTGGAAGATTGTTTGGTTATAGTGGTAGTTCATTGGGTCCTCAATGCAGCCATTTAATAATCAACGAGATATATATTTTGAGATGAGATGTTTGGGTAGATATAAAGGGTAATCAAATGTCAAGGTAGATACAATGAGTTATTGCAATTGAAGGGAATAATATTTTTTGGTATGAGATATTTAGGGAGTGATGAATTGATTATGCAGTGAATTGTGGGTTTTCACTAGGTAGGAGATGTAGGTGACAAGAAGAGGACTTCAAGATATTTCTTTGGAATATGAATTGTGTAAAAATGATATGCCACTTAATATAAGTCTAGTTCAAATTTTATAAGTTTTTTTTTAGATAAATTATTAAATATTAAATGCATGCTTAGTTTTTGGATATCAACATGAGGTAATGATTGATTTTCTTTTTTTCATGTAAGCTGAAATGATAGTGGTGCTTGATATGAAGTTTCAAATTTTCTTAGTTATGTATTGGAAGGCACATGAGAATGATGATGTTTTTGGAATTATGATATATTTTTCAATAGTTACAACACTTATTCGATTCTGAATGCTCACCAAGCTCATACAAAGCATTCCTTTGGAAACCGAGCTTATGGGTAGTCCAGCAGTGTTTACCAAGTTCATAGTGGTTATCGAGCAGAACAATTTTCTCCAAGAAATTAGTGGTCATCAAGCTTCACAGTGTTTACCAAGTTCTCAGTGCTCACCTAGTCATCAGTTGAAATCAGTGTCTACCAAGTGATCAAGGTAAACAAAGGACTTAGTGTTTACCGAGTGATCAAGGTAAATGAAAGACTTAGTGTTTACTGAGTGCTCAAGGTAAACAAAGAACTTAGTGTTTAGCGAGTGATCAAGGTAAAAAAAGAACTTAGTGTTTACTAAGTGATCAAGTTAAATGAAGGAATCAGTATTTACCAAGTGAAGAAGGTTGTCAGTGGATTAAATTTTTACCGAGTGACACAATATTCACTAAGTCACCAATGGTTACCGAGTTCCAAGCTACTTAGAATGGTTAGTATGAACTGTGCCTCTACTCTTACCAAGTGCATGATGATGTGATGTATTGTATTGGATGTCAAGTATCAGAAGGTCACCAAGTTAGTTTGAGGAACCTGAGTTTTCTACCATCTGGCCGACTCAGTAATGTTTTGTTCACTTGTGTTTGGCCGACCTTGTTAAGTAAATATTGGAATGGTATATATGTAATGTATTATATCATTTGTATAGATAAGGAAATTGGATGGGATTTTGCATTGCAATATTTTGAGAAGAGGGAAATTGAATCAGCAACAGAATAGAGAAATACAACAAGGTCAACATAGATGCAGAAAAGTTATATCTATCACATCAGGTGATCAGAGCATAAAGGATCTTATCAACAATTAGTTGTATTAAGACTCATCAAGAAAAAATAGGGACTACATCTTCAAGCAACATCCTAAGCAGTTCCAGAATGAAGGAGTGCAAATGGCAAATCAGTATTCTAGATATAATACATAGTTCACTGTGATGCATCTACCAAGCAAGTTTGGTTTCAGACTTAGCCGAGCTAGGTCAGTAATATGAAAGGTTTTGTTTGTTTACTGAGTTGCAATGTTTACTGAGTAAGTCAGTGACTATCTGACAAACCCTAGGTCATCTCAGCTACCTTCGTAGCTGAGCATTAATGGCAGATTTTTCATCAAAAAGGCAAAATTTGATCTCATTTTTCACTTCAAATTTAAAATATACAGAGCGAAGAAATTTCCAAGAGCACGCAAGTGAGTTTAAGTGATTTGAAGTGATTTTCTAGTGAAGAATTTGTTTTACAAAATCATTCACTCACCGAGCAGCAATGGCATCCACAAGAACCAACAACAGCAAGGCAAAGAGAGGCTCTAAAATGCTTTTGAAGGGAGTGGAATGGAAAGCACCTAGCTTCAAGCTCATTCCTGCCATAGCTGAATCGCTTGACCCTCATGGAGCCCAATCACAGATTCCACCAAAGGTAATACTTATAAATGACATTCATACTCATTTCAAATGCACTGTTCAAGAGATAGGGACACTAGATATGGACAATTCCCTAGCCAAGTTATGTGTGGATGGAACCCTCAAACCCGAGCACAAGCATCTGAAAACCAAGGGCTTGACTCATATCGCGCATATGCCTAGAAACTTCCAAACCGAATGGATTAGGTATATCCTGAGTCAGGTGCATAATGGTCAATTGTGGTTGGAGCAACCCATAGTGATAACAAAGAAGATGATTCACAAAATCACGGGTCTTCCTATGCTCAACAAAACCAAAACCACCAAAACCCTAGGTTGGGAAGAGCTACAAAAAAAAACCCTAGCCAAGTGGGACGGTAGAGGTTTAAAGGTCAACAATATACCTGATGTGGAATTAAGATTTTGCATTCATATTATTGCATATAAATTATACAGTTCCAAAAGATTAAATAGTGTACCTTGTGAAGCTGTCAATTTGGCCCTCAAGATTGTAAAGAAAAATCTTGAATTTGATCTGTCGGAAGTAATGCCAAGACAACTAAATAAAAATATGGATAGCATAAGGACTTTAAAGAATAACCCCTGTAAATTCGGATCTCTGTTAATATGTTTATTTTTCTATGTACAAAAATTCTTTCCATCAAAAGGAACAGTAGAATGGAGAAAAGACATTCCAATTTTGTATCAAATAAATGAGTTTGTAGTAGAGATGGGTGAAAATTTTGATAGTATTATGGATAATTATTTATGAAGACTTCAAGGAAAGGATGAATAATAGATTCAAAATTCCTCCTAATCTTGTTGAAGATTATAAGGATGATGTATGCTTCATGGTTGACTGTGACAAGGTATACATTCAAGCAGTCAAACCTCGAGTTGCATGGGTGAAACCTCTTCCCTATGAGGTAAATATTGATGAAGCTAGAGATATGATAGAAGCACTAGTAAGTGAGCCAGTAGACCCAAGGCAACAAATTTTTGAAACCTGTGATGAAGCTAAGGAAAAAATTGAGCTTGAAATTAAGCTACCACCGACCATAAGCAAAGGCAAGAGGAAAATAGCCAAATTGAAAATTGCAACCGGTCCTCTTATGCTCACCAAGGGAAAAGGTGAAGATGAAGAAGGTGAAGAAGAAGAAGGAGGAGAAGAAGAAGGAGAACAAGAATCTATAGAAGAATAGCCTGTGAAGAAGAAAGGTAAGGTAATCATTACCAAACCTAAGAAGAAGCCTACTACAGTATTTACCAGAAGAATTAGAAAAGGTATGTAGGAACCTATACTAGTCAGGCCTGGACCCACATTCGGGAAAAGGCTCAAACTATTGGAAGAAGGAGATGACATCACAAATTTCAAGGCATTGAAATTTAAAACTAGAATTGATGTTGAGAAAATGTAGATTGAGGAATTGGTACTTAGTAAGATGGGTAAATGGAAATACTCCCCAGACTAGATTGCCCCTCAAATCTCAAAAGAACTACTAGAGAGATTGCAACCGAGATAGGAGTCAGCTACCCAAATGGTAAAAGATATTTATGAGCAATCCCTAAAGAATCTTCGACCAAGTCTCACTGGAGCAGAAGTAAAAACTAAAATGAAAAGCCATGAAGGTAAAATGATAATTAGATTCCACACTTGTTTGATTTTGATCAAAGACATTGAGCATGTTGTAAATGATGCTACAAACATGTGGAAAAATATCTATCATCTACACAAGCCTAGTGAAGACCCAGTAGAAATCAAAGATGATGACAACAGCAACGATGATGAGTTTGATAAAACTCCATCCATCACAATCTCACCAAGAGAGTTGCATGCACTGATGGAAGATAAAGAGGAAGAAGACAAGGAGGAAGAAGCTGAAGAGGAAGATAAGGAGGAAGATGATCTGGTGAAAATTGCAGCAGTAGTTATTGCATCCCTTCCTCACTCTCCACCTAAAACTATGACATCATCAAGGTTGTAGTTAGCTTCAACAGGTTTGATAACATCTACATTAGATTTATCATCTGCACCTGCCATATCTCAGCTCCAGGTATCATCAATGGAAGTGTCTACCACTTCATCTACCGAGCTACATCTCTCTTCTTCAACTATCAAGCTAGCCTCCTCAACTCCATCATCATCAGTCAGTATAGCAGTAAGTTCCACAATTTTGTCAATTCCAATTTCTTCTACAATTTTTTCAGCATTATCTGCATCTACTTCAGACACAATTAGTTCAAGTATTGCATTACCGAGTGTATCACCATTTTTGGCAAGTACTCCAATTTTTGATCTAGCATATACTCCTATTGGCACTCAACCCTCAAGCATCCTAGTTTTCACTACTAGTCCTTCCATCTCTACTATTGTGTCTATTCCTAAGGTCAAACCAGTCATCACAGAAGTCAAAAAAAAGCAACCATTAAGACTTATGATCACTGGAAAGGAAATTCCTGAAGATATTGACTTAAAAATAGAGATAGTAATCCCAAATATTGACTATGAAAATGCTACCATTGAAGAAATGAGGTATGCTAGTCAACTAATTGAGATGAAGGCTACATAGAAGTAGCTAAGGTCTGAAAGGGATAAGGAATATAGAATAATTGAGAATTCCCAGAATATAATTACTGAGGCTATAGGTGTTGATGTTGATACCTCTCAACACATTTTGTTACAATTAGAAGAGGCAGTTAATAAATTCAATGTAGATACCTCTGGTCAAAAAAAGTTGATGGAGAAGGCAGAAAATAAGTTTGATAGTAAGGTGCTTGAGCACATTTCTCAGCATTTAGCAATAAAATAGGTTGAATTAACCACAGTTTTGGCCAAAATTGAAAATTCTTTTAATAATGTAACATCTCTTTTTGCTAAGCTTTTTGATGTTACCAAGTATACTAAGGAGATAAGAGAGAAATTGCCTAAGATAGATGAGGATCTAAAGGCAAGTGCACAAAACCTAAAGCTTGACCCCAGTTCAAGCTCATCTCATCACCTCAGGATCAAATTTTTGTCAAAGAAGCAAGAAGAATTGTTGAGAGAAGAGGCAAGGATCTGATCTACATTGTTAGATATTCAGAATATGATCCTTCCCATCATAGACACAATGCAAAAGAACATTGCACATTCAAAAACATTGATCCATGACAATAATTTCTCTGTTGAAAACCATGTGATTGAACTCTCTGTAGAAGTTCAAATAGCTCTATCCACATGCAAAATCTTACAAGAGAATTGATATAAGACTCTGCAACTCATTCTCTAGGTACATTTTGAGTTTATCTCACATTTTGTTGTCTCTATGTAAATACATTATTTTATTCTTTGGCATTATTGTCAAAAAGGGGGAGAAAGAGATACTCAGGAAGAAATATTGGTGAGATAAATGTACAAAAGGGACAAAGAGATACTGTGAATAAAAGTCATATAACTCATGTAAATACCTTGTGTATATTGTATGGGGGAGTTATATGTAAGGAAGCCATGTATATTCAGTAGAATCAGTCGTCAGTATGTCAGATGTTGTATATAATTTTGGCTCATAAGTGTTTTTGTTACTAATGCTAAAGGGGGAGATTGTTGGAATTATGATATATTTGTCATTAGTTACAACACTTATTTGATTCTGAATGCTTATTGAGCTCATACCGAGCATTCCTTTGGAAACTGAGCTTATGGGTAGTTCAGCAGTGTTTACCAAGTTCATAGTGGTTACCAAGTAGAACAGTGTTCTCCAAGCAGTTAGTGGTCATCGAGCTTCGCAGTGTTTACCAAGTTCTCAGTGCTCACCTAGTCATCAGTTGAAATTAGTGTCTATCAAGTGATCAAAGTAAACAAAGGACTTAGTGTTTACCGAGTGATCAAGGTAAATGAAAGACTTAGTTTTTACTGAGTAATCAAGGTAAACAAAAAACTTAGTGTTTACCAAGTGATCAAGCTAAACAAAGAACATAGTGTTTACCGAGTGATCAAGGTAAATGAAGGAATTAGTATTTACCAAGTGAAGAAGGTTGTCAATGGATTTAGTTTTTAACGAGTGACACAATATTCATTGAGTCATCAATGGTTACCAACTTCCAAGATACTTAGAATGGTTAGTATGAACCATTCCTCTACTCTTACCAAGTGCATGATGATGCGGTGTATTGTAGTGGATGCCGAGTATCAGAAGGTCACTGAGTCAGTTTGACGAACCCGAGTTTTCTACCATTTGGCCAACTTAGTAATGTTTTGTTCACTTGTGTTTGGCTGATCTTGTTAAGTAAATATTGGAATGGTATATATGTGATGTATTATATCATTTGTACAGATAAGGAAATTGGATGGGATTTTGCATTGCAATATTTTGAGAAGAGGGAAATTGAATTAGTAGCAGAATAGAGGAATACAAAAAGGTCAACATAGATGCAGAAAAGTTATATCTATCACATCAGGTGATCAGAGCATAAAGGATCTTATCAACAATCAGTTGTAACTAGATCCACTGCTTCATTCTGACAGGTGAATTAGTTTGTAAATCTTTTAACAGGGTAGACTTAATAGTCTTGTGTAAATCTCCTAACAGAGTGCATACTTCATTGTATGTTTGTAAATCCTCTAACAAGGTGGATCTAGCAATCCTACTTGCTCCTAACAGGGCAGATCATCAGAAGTGATCATTGTAAGTCTTAACAGGCCAACTTTATATTGCAGTATTGAAGTTTTGTGGGCATCATCCCCACCCCAATTTTACTTTCTAATTGGAAGGTTTCTGGGTCACCAAATCTATGTGTTCATGTGTTATAAATTTTTATCTTTTCATGCATATAGTAAATTAGATGGATGAATGCTGAATATGTTATTATGTAGAATTGATTTAAAGTTTTAGAGTTACTGATTCACCCCTCCCCTCTCAGTAACCTTGTTAGTCTTGATTATTTCCAATAGATGTAGGGGAGGAGGCAAAAATGTTGACAATGAGATGACAAACATTAAAAATCTTAATTATGATGATCTAGATAGTGTTTCAAAGCTAGAGAAGACACAATGCTATATTAATATGATCTAAAATTAGAGTTGGCATAATAATTATCGAGGTGAGAAAATCATTTTGTGTAAGATTGGATTGAAGATGATTCTAGAAAAAGTGATATTTATCATTGATATGGAAACCCTGTGGATGTCACCAGATTTAACTCTTTTTTAGACACATTGGATACTTCCAAAAGTTCATTAAGAACTTTGCATAAAAGTCCTATTGATTAGATAAGTTGACTTGAAATGGCAAGCCATATGCATGGGAGATTACACAAGGAGAGGCCTTCAAGGAGCTCAAAAAAGGCTAGTGTGTATGCCCATTTTGGCATATCTAAATTAGGAGAAGGATTTCTATTTTCATGTGGATACATCTAATCATGCTATCAATATCACACTAATTTTTGCATGATTAGAGGCATCCACATGAACATAGAAATCCTTGTCCCAATTTAGATATGCTAAAATGGTTGTACAGACTAGCCTTATTTGATCTCCTTGAAGGCCACTCCTTGTGCAATCTTTCATGTGTATAGCTTGCCATTTAAAGTCAACTTATCCAACCAAAAGTATTTTTTATGCAAAGTTCTTATTGAACTTTTATAAGTACCCACTATGTTCAAGAAAGAGTTAAGTCTAGTGACATCTATAGGGGGCTCCATATCAAGGATAAATCTCCCTTTTTTTGGAATCATCTTCAATCCATTTTTATTGTTTTTTAAACAAAGCACGCTGGTCAAAATTTCAACCAATGATAATATGCATTAGTCAAATTTTTGACCAAACTTGGGTGAATTTTTGACCAATGTATCAACCAGGATGTCAATGTGGATTCGGCATCTTGGGTGATCAAGGATCAGAATCGGTCAAATCTTTTGCTAACGCATCAACCAATTTTCTCATTGACAAAGGAGGAAATTTTCAACCAAATTTTTAGTCGACATTTCAATTCTTAGAAGACTTGGTGAAAGTTTTGATGTGTAAAATAGTGACAAAAGAATCTATCAAAAATTTGACCAATTTTGGTCAAAAAAAAAGGCAAAATGTACTAATGTCTCTGCTACTTTCCACTATTCTTCTCTCAATATATTTTTTTTCCAAGTGAATAACTTGAGAATTTTCATTCCTAATCTGACTAATTAAGTTCTTTAACTCATCTTCATTAGCCTTGACCTAAGATGAAGGTACTCATATGTTCACATGCCAATACACATGTCTCATACAATTTATTTCCTTCATGTATACATCTCTTCAACTCTTTAATCAAAATATCCAAGTCAACTAACTCACCCTTCATGTTTTCACATACATTCCTAAAAAGGTTTGCCTCATGCTCTGTTTGCGCCTTAATTGTAGACACCTCTACCATAGTCTAAAATTTACTATCAGATTCCTTCAAGAATATAGTGGTCCTTTTCTACAAATTTTCCTCATTTATATGAATGCTTATCAAGCCTTACATTTTTTTTGTCATCCACTCAAGTATTTCTTGAGTTCCTTTATTTCCTTTTCCTTTTTTCAATTTTCCTACTGGTGGTCAAAATAGATAATTGTTTGAATATTTCTAGTCCAGGGTCATCTCCTAATTTTATTGGTGTAGTGCTCATTATGTTTTCCATCAAAGTCTCTTAAGGTGAATTTGAGGGACTTGGTGCTTCTCTTCTTGTGTCTTTGATAGGAATGACTAGCTACAAATATAAAATCTAACTAATTCCTTGTTCACTGCTCTCATTCTCTATTGTTGTTAGATCTTGGACTCCTTATCCTCCTTATCTCCTTCCTTATATTTCTTCTCTTCTTCATCTTTTTTTTATTTTTTCTCATCCTTAATTTTCTCTTCTCCTTCTCATTTACCTTCTTTGTCTTCTTCTTCATTCTTAGAGCTAGTGTACCCTACCAAATTGTCACCATTGGGGTCATAATCTTTGAATGGGTTCAGTTGTATTAATGGCAATGCTTGTGTTATCTATATTCATGGTGTCTATGCCAATTTCTATTCAAGGGGTTGTTAACATTGATCCTTCAAATACTTTGTTCTCCTCTACTTCTTGTATCTTTGTATCATTTGGAACTATTTTTGTTATTGGTATTGTTGTTATTGTTAGAAATAGAGATGGAGTAACTAAGAGGGGAGGGGTGAATCAGTTACCACAAAAATAAATGTTGAAACTTGATAGATGTTCTGTTAACTTATTAATCATTTAAAGTGATTAACATGCATGCATAAAAGAAATAATATGAACACAAGAGACACCAGATTTAACGTGGAAACCCAATATGGAAAAAACCACCAAGTAACTAGTCACCAATTTTCACTCTTCTAAAGTGAGCCCTGCTAGGAGCCAACCCTGTTAAAGGTTACAAAACACACTATTAGGTGTGACCTTGTTAGAGGATTTAATCACCCTGGGTTGGAGGTCTTAAAAACAATTCAACTGAATTGTCACCTTTTTAGAAGATTTACAAAATGGCTATTAAACCAACTTTGTTAAGAGATTTTGAATCACTATTACAATAATTAGAAAGCAATAATGAAGTGATCTGAAATATATGTAACTTATTTTTGCTGAATATAGATCTTTGTTCTGCTTCATTAGATCCTCATTGATCGAATACAACTTTGCAACTCCATAAGGATATCTAATCCTTCTTCAACATTCGTTCATATATTCAATATTCGCTCATTCCATTTACATCCATATATTCGCACTCTTATGCATCCACACTCTTCATATTCATTAATTCACAACTTGACCTTTAATATATACCTTATAGATTGTCAAGTCAGTTCAATTACAAGTTACAACAACTGAAAAAAATTAAATCAGTCGGTTGGAAAAATTGCACAAAACAATTAAACTTAATTCTTTAGAACAATAAAATTCTTCGATGCCCGACCTAGCTCGGTGACCACTGCTCTAGAATGTTTTCCCCAGTGTTAACCAAGTGAAGCTCAGTAAACATTGCAAACCTTACAACTTCCTTCGGAGACCAAGTTAACTCGATAAACATTGACCTTCCTTCACTTATCAAGTGAGCTCGGTAAAAGCTAACTTTCTCTTCTATGATCGAGTGAACTTGGTAGACATTGACTTTCCCTTTGTTAACCTTGGGAGCTTGGTTAATATTAACTTTTTGCTACAAAATCCTTTGATGCCCGAGTGAGCTCGGTAAGAGCTAACTTACTGTGTAAGGTTTAGGAATGCTCGGTAGTCACTATAAATTGCTTTGTTAATCATCTGAGCTTGGTAGAATTTGTCTGATGGCTGATATGACATTTGTGTACCATTAAAGACAATACACAATTATCAATTGTATCCAACAATCTCCTTCTTTGGCATTGATGGCAACACAACATGTCATAGAAAAATGAAATTTGAAAAAAAGTCTTTCTCTTATATGGAAACACAACATGTCAACATAAAAATTCTCCCTCTTACAGTAATCTCCCTCTATGAAGGAATTACATAGCAAACTCTTTATCTAAAACAAATTTCAGAGAGATATGACAATAAAACTCTCCTTCTTTGACAACACATGCCAAAGACAACTCAACTCAAATGAATTTTAGTGTACCTTTAGTACTGATTCATATGTAATATTTCTTGATTATGTTGCATCAACTGATAGATCTTCAACCTGGTATGAGTTGATGCATCACTAAAACTTCATTTTAGTGAACTTCAGATAGGGGAGTGACCCCTAACTTACCTCTTAGATACAAGAATGCATCCTTAGGTAATGGTTTTGTGAATATGTCAGCAATTTGTTCCTTTGTATAAACATATTCCAATCTGATCTCCTTATCTTGCACCAATTCTCTGACAAAATGATATTTTATTGCAATGTGCTTGTTTTTGGAATGCATCACTGGATTCTTAGATATGTTGATTGCTCTTGTATTATCACAGAACATAACAACTGGTTCTTTGATTTCCACCTTCGTGCCTTCCAACAACTGTTTAAACCAAACAATATTAGAACACTTTACTACTGCAGCAACATACTCTGCCTCTGCTGTAGATTGGGATGCAAAATTTTGCTTTTTGCTTGTCCATGAAACCAACCTCTTTCCAAGAAAGAATGCACCTCCACTTGTACTTTTTCTATCATCAAGGTTTCCTACCTAATCAGCATTAGTAAACACTTTTAAATCCAAATTACCACAAAATTTGTACCATAAACCATAATCCTCAGTTCCTTTCAAATATCTCATTATTCTTTTGATTGCCATTATGTGATTTTCTCTTGGATTTGCTGAAAATCTTGCTACAATACCAACTGCAAGGGAAATATCTGGCTTAGTATGAACTACATACTACAACTTTCCAATCATAGATCTATACAATGTTTGATCTACTTCTTTTGATTCATATTCCTTGGTAAGTTTTAATCTAGTACACATAGGAGTCCCAACTAGTTTACAATCTTCCATTCCAAACTTTTTCAATATCTCCTTGATGTATTTTGATTGAGTGATGTAGATACCTTTTTTATTCTATTGAATTTGAAGACCAAAAAAGAATTTGATCTCACCAAACATAGACATTTCAAATTCCTTATTCATTTGTTCTAAGAATTCCTTGCAAAGATCATCATTTCCTATGAACAAAATGTCATCTACAAATATCTCTACTAAAATAATCTCATCATCTGATCCTTCCTTTATATACAAGCTACTATTATCATCAGTTCTTTGAAAACCAATCTAAATAAGATAGTTATGCAATCTTTCATACCATGCTCTAGGGACTTGTTTTAGACCGTACAATGCCTTGTGTAATTTGCAGACCATGTTCTTTTTATCTGGATCAACAAAACCTTTAGGTTGTTCAATGTAAACCTCTTCATCTAGTATACCGTTGAGGAATGTTGACGTGACATCCATCTGATTAACTTTGAATCCTTTGTGAGCAGCATATGCTAGTAAGGTTCTGACTCCTTCCAATCTTACAATAGGAGCAAAAGTTTCTTGATAGTCTATTCCTTCTTCTTGAGCATATCCTTTGCATACAAGTCTAGCTTTGTTTCTTGATACCTTACCATCTTCATCCAACTTGTTTCTGAATACCCAATTAGTTCCAATCACATTTTTGTCTTTGGGTCTAGGTACAAGAGTCCATGTCTTGTTTTTTTCTATCTATTCTATCTCTTCATTCATAGCTTCAATCCAACTATCATTTCCCAATGCATCTTTGATATTTCTAGTTTCAAAATCAGAAAGTAAACAAGTATCTTTCAAATTATTTCTTGTCATGGTTCCTTCAGATTTATCTCCAATGATGTGATCTATTGAATGATGTCTCCTAACATACTTAGCTAATACAGGTTCCTTGCCTTTTGAATGAATTTCATTATTATCCTCTTGCATTTCAACTTCAAGTTCTGTCTGTTCAAGCTCGGTAGATATTTGCTTGATAGATGTTGGCTTGGGTCCTTTAGACTCGGTAGACACTTTCTTGGTAGTCACTGAATTTAACTTGGTTTGTTGTGGCTTGGTTTGAACTTCTTGTAACTTGGTTACAAATGATTCAGGAGTAGAAGATTCCTGATTCTCTAATGTAACTGGTACTGTATCAGGTTCAATAAAGACAAACCTTTTATAATCTTCTAGTTCCCTTTTGCTTTCTTCTTCAGTCCATTCTGCAAACTCATCAACTTTCACATGTGCACTTTCTATGACTTTGTGAGTAGACAAGTTCAAACATCTATATGCCTTACTTTTGCATGAGTATGAAAAGAATATACCTTCATCACCTTTCACATCAAATTTTCCTTTTCTAGATTCTTTCAAAATGTAACATTTACTTCCAAATACTTTAAGGTAACTTACATTAGGTTTATAGCCATACCATAACTCATAGGGGGTTTTGAATAAGTCTTTCTTTAGCTGTACTCGGTTCAGGGTATGAATTGCAGTGTTGATAGCTTCCTTCCAGTATTTGATAGCAATGACTTTTTTAATCATTACAGTTCTTGCACAATCCATATGGATCTGTTCCTTCTTTCAGCTATTCCATTTTGCTAGAGTATTCCAGGGGTTGATACCTGTCTTTTGATTCCTCTTTCAATGAAAAAGTTATTAACCTCATGTGAAATGAATTCTCCACCTCTGTCTGACCTCAAGCATTTTAATCTTTTCCCTGTTTCCTTTTCTACTCTAGCCAAATACCATTTGAACTTTTCAAATGCTTCTGATTTGTTTCTTAGATACATGACTATCATCATTCTTGAGTAATCATCAACAAAAAGAATGAAGAACTTTTCTCCAGTATAGCTTTCAATTCTAATGGGTCCACATAAATTAGTATGCACAATTTCTAATATATCCTCAGACTAATAGTTTTTACTTTTAAAATTAGTTTTTCCCATTTTACCAATCTAACAATTTTTGCATAGACTGACCTCAGGTTTCTTTATGTTAGGAATGCTTCTTACTTTCTTGAATTTTCTTATCTTTACCAAATTATCAAAATTTACATGACACAACCTTTTATGCCATAACTAACTTTCTTCAACTTGAGCAATGAAACATGAACATTCACCTAGTTCCAGATAGAACAAGTTACCTTTAGTTTGAGTACCTGATCCAATCATCTTTCCTTTGCCATCTAGCAGTCTTTCTTTACTATGCATGAATTCTACTTTGAATCCATTATTGAGTAGTTGTGCCACACTTAACAAATTATGCTTTACTCCTTCTACCCAATAGGAATTATCACATATAAGTTCTTTAATTAGAGAGATTCTCCCTGTTCTTTTTATACAACAAGGTTCCTTGTTACCAAATCTTGCACTGCCACCATCGTAGTCTTCAAAGTATTCAAACTTAGTTTTGTTGCCAGTCATGTGATGAGAACAACCACTATCTATGATCCATGTATCATTTTTTCTCATATGAGAAATGAGTGCCATTTCCTCATCATTATCAGATTCATCTTTCATAGCAATGTAGACAATTTCATCTTCTTCTTCATCATTAGAATCATTAGAATCTTTAGCCATAAATCATGTTTTCTTACCTTTATCTTTGAATGATTTGAAGTCTTTCTTGCCATTGAACTTGTATCCTTTCTTCTCATCTTTATTCTACTTGTTTGGACACCTAGCAACAATATGACCAACTTCTTCACATGAAAAATAGATTAGAGGTACTTTACCTTTGTATTTTCCTCTGTCTCTAGAATATTTCCTTGCTAGAAGGGCTTCTATTACTTCAAGATCACTGTCTGAACTTTGGTCTGATTCATCTTCACTTTCTGACTAAGATTCCTTTTTCTTTTTACCTTTCTCCTTGAGTGAAATCTTGGCTTCAAATGTCGATTCAATGTTCTTGGAAGCTGGAACATAGTTGTCAAAGTTGTCTAGTTTAAATGCAGTTAATCTTCCAACTATGGCCTCTAGGTTTATCTTGTTAGAGTAAATAATTAATTATTAATTATTTATTCTATTGCTTAAGCTTACTTAGGTCATGCATTTATTTAATATTTCCTATTTAATGCATGTAGTGGTTAGTTGTTGACAACACAGGAGTTTGTTCCCTTCTAGTTGTCAAACTTATCTTCCAGCTTGTTCTACAAGCTTCCATGAGCTCTTTATATTCAAGCTCTCCTCTTTGTATCACACAGAACAACAACAACATCACATTATTGTAAATACATTTCTTCTTGTGTTTTCATTATGATGGCTCTCATGTCCGTTTAGGGTTTTTTTGCCCGTGCTCCATGCTCTTCCCTTCTTTGGCTTCTCTTTGACAGGTTTCGCATGCAGGTGATCTTGGCGTCTTCGGAGTTGGCTTTCCTCAACTCCAACATATCTTATGATTTTTTTCACATCTTCTTTCTTGAATTTCAAAAACTCTGATTGCATAAATGAGAAGTAGAGTTTTGAGAACTTTACTTATAACTGTCTCTTCCTTGATATCTCCTCTAGATGCTTTGATTGCACTGACACATGTTTTGACTCTTTCAACATATTTTGCAATGTTTTCATCCTCTCTCATTCTCATTTGACCAAATTGTCCTCTCAGAATTTCTACTTTGGCTCTTCTAAAATTATCATCTCCTCCATAGATATTTTTAAGCTTTTCCCACATTTCAAAAGTAGATTTGTAGTCCTTGATATCATCAAATTCTTCATAACTCAGAGCAGATGCTATATCTATCATCATAATGTTGTGGGTCTTCTTTTTAGCAATATCATTGACAGATAGTGTACCAACTGGTTCTGCATATTTTTCATCAAGGTATTTTAGTCTTGTGTCTCCAACAGAAGCTAGATGAAGTCTCATCAACCTTTGCCATGTTGAGAAGTTGTTCCTGTTAAGTCTTGGAATTTGCCTTTTATAAGACATCGTGATCTTTGGCTTAGATCCTTGAAATCTTATCCTGCAAGCACCAAAAGCTCTTATACCAATTGTTGAAAATAGAGATGGAGTAACTGAGAGGGGAGGGGTGAATCAGTTACCACAAAAATAAATCCATAGATCCTTAGATGTCTTAAAATATAGTTGCTGCTGACACTCGGTAACCACACAAATAAATGTTGAAACTTGATAGATGTTTTGTTAACTTATTAAGCATTTAAAGTGATTAACATGCATGCATAAAAGAAATAATATGAACACGAGAGACACCAGATTTAACGTGGAAACCCAATATGGGAAAAACCACCAAGTAACTAGTCACCAATTTTCACTCTTCTAAAGTGAGCCCTATTAGGAGCCAGCCCTGTTAAAGGTTACAAAACACACTATTAGTTGTGACCCTGATAGAGGATTTAATCACCCTATAAGGAGTGGCCTAGTTGGAGGTCTTAAGAACAATTCAACTGAATTGTCACCTTGTTAGAAGATTTACAAAATGGCTATTAAACCAAATCTATTAAGAGATTTTGAATCACTATTACAATGATTAGAAAGCAACAATGAAGTGATCTGAAATATATGCAACTTATCTTTGCTGAATATAGATCTCTATTCTGCTTCACTAGATCCTCACTGATCGAATACAACTTTGTAGCTCCATAAGGATATCTAATCCTTCTTTAACATTCACTCATATATTCAATATTCACTCATTCCATTTACATCCATACATTCACACTCTTATGCATCCACACTCTTCATATTCATGAATTGACAACTTGACATTTCATATATACCTTACAGATTGTCAAGTCGGCTCAATTACGAGTTACAAAAATTGAAAAATATTAAATCAGTCGGCTGCAAACATTGCACAAAAAAATTAAACTTAATTCTTTAGAACAATAAAATTCTTTGCTGCCCAACCTAGCTCGGTGACCACTAATCTAGAATGGTTTCCCCAGTGTTAACGAAGTGAAGCTCGGTAAACACTACAAACCTTGCAACTTCCTTCGTACACCGAGTTAACTCGGTAAACATTGATCTTCCTTCACTTACCGAGTGAGCTAAATAAAAGCTAACTTTCTCTTCGATGACTGAGTGAACTTGGTAGACATTGACTTTCCCTTTGTTAACCTTGGGAGTTCGGTTAACATTAACTTTCCACTACAAAATCCTTTGATGCCCGAGTGAGCTCGGTAAGAGCTAACTTACTGTGTAATGTTTAGGAATGCTTGGTAGTCACTAGAAATTGCTTTGCTAACCATCTGAGCTTGATAGACTTTGTCTGATGGCTGATATGAAATTCGTGTAACATCAAAGACAATACGCAATTATCAATTGTTTCCAACAGTTATGGCAGGTGTAGGGATTTATCCCCTCAACAATGTTCTCATTTCTTCCTTTCTTAGTTCAATAGAAGATATTATTTTTTCTTATAAATTATTATGTTCTTTAGTGCTCTTTATCTCTATCACTACCTTAACTATTGATCACTCAATTTATTTATGAACCTCTTTATAATTTCCTCCTATTATAAGAACAACTCATGTCTTTTTGGGCATTAATGGTTCAATGTTCTTTATGATCCTCTACAGGTGCTCATCCATTTATAATTCACAATGATTTTTTAGAAGTCTTTTCCTCAATACTCTATCTTCTTCAACTAATCTTCTATTCAACTAATCTAATAGCTTAACATATAAATTGAAATATGTAAGCATGCATCACATCTATAGTATAATGTGAATCAACACATTAAAAAAAAAAGATTTTGGTTACCTAGAAACCCTCCAAGAAGAATTTAAAACTGGGGTGGGGATGATACGCACAAATCTTCACTTCTATGTTAAGTTTATAACTGTGGTATCATACTAGTCTGAGAGAGTGTAGAATGCACCATAATCTTCTCCCTTCACTATCAATTTAGGAATTATATAGTTAGTAGTTCTTGAAATAATAGGCAGTGATTCTTGATAAGATTTCAATTTTTAAACACTAACATAACTTAAAACTTTTGTTACTTAACATTTAGTTTGTTTAGATTGGTCACTAATTTCTAGAAGCATGGTATGGGTTGACCTAGAGATGGACATGACCCTTAGAGGGACATGCCCTTTGGTCTTGGTATTAAAGGTAAGTATTATTGTAGTTTGAGTATACATAATACTTATAATTCTTCTCCCTCGAGCAATAATACCAGTTCAATTTTATTGTAGAAATAAATAATATTCAGATCAAAATTAAAGTTGATAGCTCTTCGATAATTCAAAATATTAAGAAGACCATATTCAGTAATAAAAGATATTATACAAGTCTGAATTATTTAGTATAGAATTTGGAAAAACATTACATGGTATCAGAGCTCTGGTAGTCAAACCTAGGCTCTACAAATTTAATTAATCAAACATTAAATATATCTAGCATCATTCTCGCATCTTAAATGGAATGTATAATTAGACCTAAGGACAGGTCTAATGGAAAGGAATAGTTTGATGCCTAGAAATTCAAAATCATGATTATTCTTGAAGAAATGATGTAAAAAAATTTTTTGATTCAACATCCAAACAACCTAATATTGAACCTCATAAAACTATATGGAGTAAAGGAAATAGAAAATCTATTTAGTCATATTAGATGGAGTAAATAATGATATTGTACATATGCTAATAAAACATTAGATATCATTTGATATGATGAATGCATTACTAAATGCATATGAGGTTAATAATGCAACTAGAGTTCTTGCACTGAAAAGGCAACTAAATCACATACAAATAAAGAAGGGAGAATCAATGAATTATTACTTCCTAAGGGTTGCCAGCAGAAGTGATGAAGTTTCAAGTATAGGAACCATTTTTAGTGACACGGAACCAACACTGATGGCTATAGATGGATAACCAGATTCATGCGAAACTTTTGCACAAGGAATAAGTGCTAGAGATAAACTTCCTAACTTCAATAGACTTAAGGGAGTTTGTCTTCAAGAAGAATCTAGAAAACTAAAGAAAGGAAGGAAACTAAAAATAGAAGATGAATAACTTCATGCTCTTAATACAAACTCCTATAAGGGAAAGAAGAAATGGGTAAATCAAAATAATGGAAAACCCAAGAAAGATCTATCCAAAATAAAGTGTTTTAGATGTGAAAAGTTTAAACACTATAGATTATTGTCCTAAGAATTCTAAAAAACAAGTGAACTATACAAATGTTACAAGGGAAGAAGATAATTGTGATCCTGATAATCTATTTATAATCCTAAACAAAATGGGGTAGTAGAGAGAAAGAATAGAACAATTATAGAGGTTTCTAGAGCTATGATATTTGATCAAAATCAAGAATATTATCTGAGTAGAAGTGTCCTCTATTGCTGTCTATATTCAAAATAGAAGCACTCACTCCTACCTTTAAGATAATACTCTTGAAGAAGTCTTTACTAAAGTTAAACCCAATATAAATCATCTTAGGATTTTTGGGTGCCCTATATACAATCATGTTCCAAAACAAAAGAGAACTCAGTTAGAACCCTCTAGAAGGAAAGGTATTTTTGTAGGGTATAGTGAAACATCTAAAGCATATAGGATTTTCATACCTAGATAGACAAGTATTGAACTTAGTAAAGATGTAATTTTTAAAGAAGATCTAGCATTCAAAAGAGCCCTAAGTTATTAAGAACCCTCTCCCTTACCTAGTTCTGAAAGAAATACTGGGTCTGAGTCTTAGAGGGTGAACATAGAAGAAATTGAAGATGAAATTCAAAATCTTAATCTTGGAGAAACTCAAAATTCTGAGAAAATACCACTTTGGGACATTAAAATAGTCAAGGAAACATAAGACTTTGTTGTACCTTCTGGAACAATCAAAGAAAGTAAAAGACCCAAAAGATTTTTTAGTTATACAAAAAACATGAATGATTTGTCCAAAATAGAACCAACCGATCCTTTAAATGCTATTAAACATATAGCTTGGAAAGAAGCTATGACAAAAGACTAATAATCTATTATGAAGAATGATGTTTGGGAAATTGTTCCAAGACCTAAAGGAAAATTTGTCATTTCTTCCAAGTGGACATATATAGTAAAGCATACTATTGATGGCAGTATTGAAAAATATAAAGCCAAATTTGTAGCCAGAGGATTCTTTCAGAAAGGAGGGATTGCCTATGAAGAAACTTTTGCTCCTGTTGCCAGATACACCTCTATAAGAGTAGTCCTAGCCATTGTTGCATCAAAGGGATGGAACATATATCATATGGATGTAAAAACAACATTTCTAAATGGAAGGATTATATAAGAAGCATATTTGGAGAAACTTGAAGAATTTGAAACTCATGATCCTAAATTTTTTGTTTGAAGGCTCAAGAAAGCTCTCTATGGGCTTAAGCAAGATCCAAGGGCTAGGTATGAAAGAATTGATAAGTATCTGACTAGCTTAGGATTCTCCAAAAATGAAGCCGATCCAAATTTCTTTTATAAAAGAGATAAAGATGATATGGTAATTCTAATATTGTATGTTGATGATTTACTAATAATAGGTGATGATCATATTATACATCAATGAAAGAAAGATCTAACTAGAGAATTTGAGATGAAAGACTTGGGACTCCTTCATTACTTCCTAGGACTAGTAATACAACAAAATTTAAATAGCACTTAATCAAGGGATGTATACATCAGATATATGAAGAGATTTTAAATGTGCAATTGCATGTCTATGTCTTCTCCAATGGAGACTAATCTAGATAAACTTAAATAAGCAGCAGTAGAATCACCTTCCATAGATTCCACTCTTTACAGATAGATGATTGGGTCCCTTAAGTACTTGGTAAATACAAGACCTAATATTTTCCATGTTGTTAATAACTTAAGTCATTTTATGTGTGTGCCAAAAGAGATTCACTTAGTTGTAGTAAAAAATATTAGGAGATACTTACAAGGCACTCTCAATTTTGGGCTCAAATATGAGAAAGCTAATTTAGGTTTACATGGATTCACTCGCTCATATTGGGGTGGAAGTGTTAAAAATAGGAAAAGTACATGAGGATATTGTTTCAGTTTAGGATCAGCAATGATATCTTGGATATGCAAAAAATAGTCTTTAGTAGCTCAAAGCTCCACAAAAGTCAAATACATTGTAGCAACAATGGCCTCTTGAGAAGTAGTTTGGATAAGGAAATTACTTGTGGGATTATTTGGGAAAGCCATGAATCCTAAGATTATTCATTGTGATAATTAGAGTTCCATCAAGCTTTCGGTGAATTGAGTTTTTCATGATAGGTCCAAGCATATCAAAATTCCTTACCATTATGTAAGAGATGTAGTAGACATGAATGCTACAAAATTAGAATGCATTTGCACTATAGATCAAGCAATAGACATTTTTTTATCAAACCACTATCTAGAGTAAAGATAGATCACTTTAGGAAAAGACTTGGTATGGTTGATATGTAATTCATTTGTATTCTATAAATTGTTAATAAAATAATTTTATTTGTTAGGCTACTGACTGTTATGGGCTCCACCATATGTTTTCATTATTTAAGAGGTGATGATCTTTGAAATAATGAACACTTGTATAAAAGACTTTATGAGAGATGATGATCCCTCTAATAATGTATTGAACAATATCCAACAACTATTAGATCTTGGTGAGTTCAAGATCAATTTGTGATTAATAAACATTTCTATGTTTATTAATTGTAACTTGGATAAAGGAATAATTTAATCTTCAGACTTTATCCTATTCTTTGATAGATCTTAACTCAAGATCAAGTTGTGATATAGGATTACCAATGCCTATAAGTCAAAACCTAGATAAATGAATAATTTAGTTGTTCTTCAAATTTTATCTTGTGTGTATTGCATTACATGCAATATTGACATCACTAGTATAGGTGATTAGTCATATCACAAGATGATTATATGACTCAGTATCATGTGTTCCATAAAGCCATTTTCTCAAGAAGATTTAGATAGATAGAGAGTATCAATCTATTCTTATTCATCATAATTGATGATGCTAGATATGCTACCTATTAGTATGATTATCAAGTTAAGAGGGAGTGTTAACTTTATAATTACGATATCATACTGGTCTAAGAGAGTCCAGACCACGCCATAATTTTCTCCCTTTACTACTGGTTTATGTTGACAATTGGATAATAGTGATATGTAATTTTTGTCACTTATGGCAACACATGATGTACATGTTTATAGGAAACCTCAAAAATAAAGATACTTAGTGTTTGGCAATCAGAAAATTGTCTAAGTATAGAATTTGGTTTACAACAGTCTACTATTTTGTTTATAACTTGTTGGTGATGTCATAATATGACTAGAAAAGTTACATGGAGATTGTATACATGTTGGTGATGATGTGTATAACCTTAGAAGTTAGTACAAACTACATAGAATACAAATAATCATGTTTGAAGTGAAACAAGACAACAGACTGAAGAAAAGAATTGTTTTGTTTACAAAATAATTACTTGTCCAATTAGGGCCGACATCCTAGATGTTTACTCTAAGTTGGAAAAGTGAATTGTGGTCTTGCTGACCTAGAAAATTTTTTTGTAAAGGCATTGTATTTATGCAAAGGAGATTTTGCGATAAGAAGTGTGTAAGTAAAGTAGAATTATGAAGTGTGAATTGTAATTGTGATTATATGCAAACTTTTGCGAAAGCGATATATGCAAAGTTTTATGTGTGTTATTTTGTGATGTAAGATTAAGCCAAAGATTAGAGATCAATCAAGGAAGAAGATACATTACCTATTCTAGAATTCTGATTACTTGTTTAGGTAGTGAGCTATTCTTATACTTCGAAATGCATGTTTGGGCAGTGGGTTCATCTTGTATCTATTGTACGAGAACTCCTAGCAGGGTTGGAATCTCCTAATAGGGACTATTTATCCTAAATTTTCTCATTGAATCCTAATAGGGTCCATCCTCTAACAAGAAACTTATATATCAATATATTATCTAGTGGGTATCATCCCCACTAGGGTTTTCCCTTAGCTAGGGTTTCACTAGTTAATAAAATGTGGTGTTATAAGTTATCTTTATGCACTGTTATTGTTACTCTTTAGCATTACTTTATTTCTTTGTTATGTATGGTTTAAAGTAAGAAATAATATCCAATTGGTGACTAAATTTTGTAGATTGCTGATTCACCCCCATGCCCTCTCAATAATCCCTATTTCTAACAATTGTTATCAGAGCACAATTACTTTGAAGAAACCTAACAACTTAAGTGAGATCTCTATGGATATGGAATAGTTAATGAAGAATCTTGAGGAATTTCTTGAACAAATTGATCTCCTTACTGAAGAAAGAGATAAGCTAAAGGATAGATATGAAGACTCCAAAGTATACATTGGTTCATTGAAGAAAAAGATTGAACATTTGAAATCCAAGCTTTAATCTATTGAATTTGGAACTAGTGATGATGATTATTCAAAGCTAAAGAAAAAGTACAAGATCTTGGAGCATTAATTGAAGATTAAAAATCTAAAAATGACTTTGAGAAATGATCCTAGCGAAGTTGAATCTAATTTGAAGATTGAAAACATAGATCTAAGAGCAAGTATGGCAAAGAAAGCATCTGAGTTTGAAACATTGAAAGAAGATCATGAAGAACTCCATAAGTACTATAGTATCATGAAAGGAAAATTAACAGAGTGTAAGAAATAGCTTGAGAAGCTTTATTCTATTAGATAAAAGCTTAATGATTCTATCTTAATACAAAGACCTACTTATGATAAGACTAGTCTTGGTTATCTAATTAACATGTTTATGAAGTAACCTGAGATTAGATCATATCCTAAATTTGATGATAAGATTGAATCTATTCAATATTTTGATAAACTTAAAGAAGTTAAACAAGACAAGGAAGTTGAAAATTTTGATGAACCAAGCATGTAGAATCTCTTAAAGCAACTAGGTATGAATTTAGAGCTAAGTGCTTTTTACATAATGAAATAGGTCATTTGAAAAGACATTGTATATGAGTCCCTGTTAGGAGACTTTGAATCCCTATTAGCAAATTACAACCTTGTTAGGAGTTGTGCCAATCATGTTAGGAGTTTTGGAAGATAGTTAGATCCACTACCAAAATATCTTCAAGGGAAAGACCAATGAACCCACTATCCAAATGATTTCTTTATCATTCCTTGCAGAATAATAGAATTATACTTTATTGTTGCTTCCTCTTTCTTTGTCCTATCAACTAGACCTCTGCTCCTTCTGATCTTCTAACTAGATCAAAAATCTCACATCCAATAATCCCTTGGATCGCTTATAGGAATTCCTCAAACACTCTAATTCTTGGAACAACAGATGAACTTTACAATCAACAAAAACATCTTACATTTATACTATATCTTCATAATAATGCCTTGAGTTGGTCTTGAGGATTTCTTAAATAATTAAAATAAGATAATTAATTAATTGCAATTACAGTAGCACTATCAGCTCAGGGTCTATACAAAATTTCATATGTGTGATACTAGGGCTTGCACACTCACTGACATCATTAGTTGATTTTCTTTTGTCACTTCTTGACTGTACATCTCTTCATTACATCTCAGATGAAAGATAGTGAACAACCATTACAAACTACTTTCCTAATACTATGTCTTTGAAATTCTCTCTACAAATCATGTAAATATTTTGTACATTTTTTACTCAAACTCTGTGCCCTCATTCATGTCATCAAGATACAGTTTCAAACATGTCCATAACTATGCATCACGAGACAATCAAACCATTCTGCATACCATCAAGAGCTCTATCTGCTACTTAGCCAGTCTATATAGAAAATATGTTATGTTGACATCAATGACAAATATTATCATGAATGCAACATATTAATACTTTACAATGTTAAGGATACTCCCCCAATGTAGTATCATCAACATTCATAACTAACAAAATTGTCTAAGTGTCAGATAGTTTGTAGCAGTATAGAGATAGATATGGCATGTATGAATTATAGACTTCAAGTTATCTCATCTGCAATGGATGTTAGTCATTCAACAACATCATGATGATGTATGTCAGTATGCAGTCCTATATGGACTGTACAATACAAGTTATAGTTGAATTATCAGTTTAGATAATTAGCAAAGTACAAAAGGAGCATATTAGTAAATTGGATTGTATGACTTTAGAAATAATTTGGGTAATAAAATAATTACTTAGTCATATTAGGCTGACATCCTATATGTTTATCCAAAATTAATTTTCATAATTGGTCAAGCATGTTAAAGCATGAAGGCTGACAGAGTAGAGTTTTGGTAATTTAGAAGGTATATATGATGATCATACCTTTCATGGATAAAAGAGTGACATGTGATGATATATATGTGATGCAAACTATTGTGAAGCTAGTATATATTATGTGTGAGATATATGTGATGAAAAATCTTATGTATGATTAGAGAAAGTGCGAGATTCAGTAGTAAGACAGTATTGTATTGTGAAGAAACTTATTTGCATTATTTCCTAAGAAGGTTGGTCCTTGTCAAATCTTAACATGTATGGACACAATGCATAAGATTTAGTTACCTCTATAAATCAACATCTCACCCATAATTAATGTTTTTGATCTCACACCATACTATGATTTTAAAACACAACTAGCACATGACGATTTTGTAACAGTAGATTTGCAGAAAACACTGAAACTAGCACCACCCCAACTATAGAAGATACTAGATAGAAAAATAAAGAAGACTTGAAGGCGACAATATACTCAATATTTAGTCAAATAGAAGAATAGACCTACAACATAAGCTATTTGGATGGATGAGACCTAAGATCCATATGTGACCTATCTCACACCACACAACTATGACACCTAGAAGGCACAAATGACATAGCTTCTCATGTTGAGGGGCTTATGGTCATGTCTAGATGAGAATCAACCTATTCTTACATGAGCTTTCGAGGTTCTTCATCATAGGAACACAATGGATGAGGCCATGAGATTGATTGCACTAAATATTTCAGACAATCTATTATTTCACTTGGATGGTTTGACTACTCCAGAAGCTTACTGGCTCAAATTTTAGACTTTGTTTGATGAGTTCTAGGCACTTCAGCTAGATGTAGAGTTGAATTCTTTGACACCTAACAACTTTCCCACCATTGAGGACTTCTTGATGAAGTTCAAATCTCTATGTACACTTTTGTAGTGATGTGGGAAAACCAGGATAGATGATGAGTGTATCTTTTTGATACTCTCAAAGTTGAGGGAATAGTATCAGATCTTCTCTTCTACTTTCTACTCCACTATGGATGCCTTGGGTGATAGACATAGGATGCCTTCATTTGAGATATTTTTTGATCAGTTAACCCATGAGAAATCCAAGATCACTCAAATGGATTCACTTTCAGGTTCACAGTCACTAGCATTGCTTGGCAAGGATACACAGGAGCAGAAGTCGAAGCAAATATGAGATACCTCTTCTACTAGTTCATCATCTTCTAAGAAGAAGGAGAAAAAGAAGACTGGGACTCCTACTTATTCCTATTGTGGGAAACAATCTCATGATGAGGCACATTGTTTTCAGAAGATATTTGATGGCTATGAGAAATAAATTGCAGATTTGCAAGCTCTTCTTTTGAAGAACACTGTTTCTTATCCATCCTCTTCTACCTCATAGGTGTCTACCTTTCAGTCTTCTTCCACATCTTCACCATCTACATCAGATCTTGGAAAGGTTCATGCATTACAAGCTACCATTACATCTCCTTCATGGGTTCCTTGGATACTAGATTCATGTGCTTCTCACTATATGACATCTTCTCTTAGTGTCTTCTCTACTCTTGAGGCTTCTCCTATTCCTCATATTCTCATGGGGAATAAAACTACACTAATAGTCTGTGGAAAGGTTCAATTCACATCCAGGATGGTATATTCAATGATGTATTGTATGTTCCATCTTTGTCTTCCAACCTTCTCTCAATTTCTCAAATTACACATGGTAGATCAGGGAAGACAGTTGGGTTCACGGCTGATTCAGTCTTCGTTCTAGATCATGCTATAGGAGGTCTTATTGCTATAGGGGTAGTTGATCCTTCCACTCATCTCTACACCTTCTCACACTTTGGTCCACCATCTCTATTGTTGGAGCATACTACTTCTCTTTTACAAGAGCATTATGTGGTGCAGTCAGGATACTTGAACCTTTGTATTGTTCCTAAGATCCCTATTTTGACTACCACACCACATCTAATTGAGGTCTTTTCTCTTCAGCAAGATTCTTCTTCTTCTACTCTACTTGATCCTCCAGCTCCATTCATTGAGCCTCCAGGTATACTTGATGTGGATTCTACAGTGATTCATGATAGTTTCATCATACCTACCTTGGTGATTCCCTTTCTAGTTCCCCATACATTCTCCTCTGGGCATTAGCTAGGCTTTCTAGTTTTTCCTCTCATTCAAGGATTCCCTTGTTATGTACCCTTGTTTCTTTCCACATTGGAGTTGCATTGGTTCAATCCCTCCTTCAAGGGCTCCTTTATTCTGGGGAGGCTTTAGTATCTTTCATGGGGGGGCTGCTTGTACTTATGGTTTTAAGTGGGTCTCGTGACTCTTTTTTGGTAGAAGTTGTCCTTGGGGGGATTGGTTGAGGCCTTCCTTCCTTCACTTCATATTTGTTTCAGCATTTTTTTAACCTCTTTTTGGGGGAGGGTTTTTCCCATGAGGTTTTCCCTTTTTCCCCATTTTTTGAGGTTGCAATTTTTTACATTGTACATGGGTACCTAACATGGCCTTGTTGCTGGGACCAATTCTACATTTTCATCTTAATTTTGTGAGCTTAAGGTATTCCCCTAATTTTCACTTAAGGGGGGGGTGTTAGAGTAAATAATTAATTATTTATTATTTATTCTATTTACTTAAGCTTACTTAGGTTAATGCATTTATTTAATATTTAGTATTCAATGCATGTAGTGATGAGTTGTTGACAACATGGGAGTTTGTTCCCTTCTAGCATGTTCCGCCTTTTTATGGAAGAGTGCTTAGTTGTTAACCTTATCTTCTACCTATTTCCAACTTGTTCTGTGAGCTTCCTTGAGTCCTTTATAAGTAGTCTCTCTCTCATTATAAATTCATCCATCCACATAGAAATTTCATTTTTCCTATTGTGAAATATTTTCTCTTGCTTTGTTTCCTTCAAGCTCTTGCTCCTTAGGTTTCTCTTTGGCAAGATATTTGCACTACAGGTGATCTTGGTGACTATAGAGTTGGATTTCATCAACTCCTACAATTGAAGGCTACAGGAAGCTTCAAAAAGCTAGAAAAATTTGTGATAGATTCTAATTTTCTTTTTGATCCTTCATAATTTTGAAATGATTTTGGATTTCTTTTTTGTATTTTTATTTCATCTTCTTAGTCACTAAAATGGGAAAGTATGAAAAGGAAGATTTTGTAACCAAATAAAAAGATTGGGCATGATAGAAGAGAATAGAAAATTTTTAAGAAAATTTTTCTTTATTTTTCCGAGTTGAATGTATTTTTCTTGCTTTCTTTCCTAAAATTAAAACTCTAAATTCTAAGAGCATGTTGATGACCTAGTTGCATAATAATGAAATATTCATCTAGTTTTGAGTCCAAATTAAGTTTTCTTGTTTGAAGTCTGTTATAGGAAACTCAATTTTCTGAGTTGTTGACTATAACTATGTGTTCTTTTGAGGGTCACGATAGTAGATGTGAGTCTTTTAGACTCTGTGATTTATTTTCATGGATTGTGGTGGGTTATGTATTATATGCTCATATTTTCATTTTTCTCTATATTTTTAGTTGTTTCTAGCTGTGTGCGCACATAGGGAAGCTTGAGGTCATGGTGAATATCATCATGTATTCACCAATATATTAAAATCATAAAACTGATCTATGTGACAATGGTAAATGTTGGTTTGATTAAAGAATTTGCAAATTTTTTTACCAATAGAGAATTTCATGATCAAAGATTTTTCTATTATCAATCTCTAAAACCATGAATGTAGAAAGGTGGTATATGTTATAAAATGAATTAATATTGTTTGATGGCCAGCTTATGATCCATTTGGGTTCCTAGTTTGGTATTCTAATCTAGCTAAAGTTATCTATGTACTTCAATTACAATAAAGAAGAGTTTGGTTAGTTTCTATTTATTCTATGTAGGAAAGCTAATATTACTATAGGAGGTTGAATGGGTTCATGTTGCATGTCTGTACATTAGCTAGTATTAAGAGAGTCAAATAGATGTCAATATGGGTTAAGTAAAATTATCGATCTTGAAAGTGCATGAACCCCTTGATAGAGACCTAGTTGAGTGATTTATTTATTCTTGAGTTTTCCAAGGCAAGGCTCTAGTACATCATAATTTTCAGTCTCAACCAAGTTTTCTTTACCATCCAATAGTTTAGCTTTGTCATTCATGAATTCCAACTTATATCCTATGTTGTTCAGTTGTGCCACACTTAGTAGATTGTGTCTTAGTCCTTCAACCCAGTAGGCATTGTCACATTTGATTCCTTAGTTGATGCTATGAACCCTTTTCCCTTTATATAACATGGTTCACTATTTCCAAACCTAACACTTCCACCATCATAGTTTTCTAAATGTTCAACCTTAGTTTGTCACTAGTGATCAAAACAACCACCATCTATTGTCCATGTATCATTTTTACTAAAATGAGAAATAAGTTCCATATTTTTATTTTCATCATTATCAAATTCATCCTTAACAACAATATATACTACTTCTTCTTCAGTATCATCACTATTAGAATATTTAGCGATTTCTTACCTTTATCTTTGTAGTCCTTGTAGGTCTTGATGTGTTTCTTACCTTTGAACTTTCTATGTCTTCTCTCATCTTTTTCTTCTTTGTTTTAACATCTTGCATCAATATGACCAACCTCTTTACATGAGAAACAAATCAATAGAATTTTTCTTCTAAATTTACCTTTCCATTTTGATACTCTTTTTGCAAGCAGGAATTTAATGACTTCAAGGTCTTCATTTGTATCATCTTCTTCTTTACTATCAACCTTTTTCCCTTTCAAGTTTCCTCCTTTTCTATCAAAAGTTAGTTTGGCGTTGAATGTGGATTCAAAGTTGCTAGGATTAGGAGTATAGTTATCAAAGTTATCAAATTCAAAAGTAGTCAATCTTCCCACAAGTGAATCCAGAGTTACATCTTAATTTTGGATTGCACCTCATCTCTTGAATTTTTGGAACTCTAATGGCATAAATAGGAAGAAGAGTTATTAATTCTTCCTACAACTATGATTGAGGTCACACTTTTTTTTATCTTTTCACTATGTTGGACATTGTTCTCACCTTCTTTCATTTTATTTAATCAAACTTGCCTCTTAAACTTTCTTTACCAAAAGCTCTAATACCAATTGTTGGAAATGAAGATAATATCTAAGAAGGGAGGGGTGAATTAGTTACCACAAAAACAATTCCTTATCCCTATATGTCAAATAAAAGTCTTCACTATTAATGTAATACTTAATCTAGCTCAGTTAAAACTAAGTTATTGTTGTAACTTGGTTAACAAAGTAGTCTTGTCAATACTATTTTGTTTTAACCTTTAGAAACTTAGTTGTAGAAACATAAAGCATAAAGAAAATAACATGGACATAGATGACACCAAGATTTAATGTGGAAACCCAATTTGGGAAAACCACCATGCACCCAGTTAAAATATTTTTCACTATTCTAAAGTGAGCCCTATAAGGAGACAACCATATTAAAGGTTACAATACATATTGTTAAGTTTGAACTTGTTAAAGGATTTAGATCACCCTATTAGAAGTGGCCTAGTTAGAGGTCTTCAAACACCTCAATCTTAAAATGTTACCTTGTTAAAGAATTTACAATTTGACTAATAAGTCAACTCTAGTAAGCAATTTCTTCACTACTACAATGGTTAGAAGGTAACAATAAATTGACCTGATTTATGAAAAAAATTCTTTTATAGATTCATATCTCTATTCTAGATTGACCTTTGGATCCTTACTAATCATAATATTCTTTGGATTTTATTTTGTACACTTTCTTGCTCTTCATTTTTCCTTGATCACATATCCATCTTATTCCATGCCTTACATATCTCACACTTTTCATTAGACTTCTTGATCTTTCTTATATATCATAGGCTTTGACAAGTCAATTTGAATATGCTTTCAAATAAGAATTTAACATCCAATAAGTCATCCCCAATTATTTAATTAATTATCAAGTGCAATCTACTGACACTCAGTTGATATTGGGATTATTCACTTGGTTAACACTAGAAGTCCTTTGATGCTCAACCACTTGGTTAATACTGGAAGTGGTTGGTTAATATTGAAATTCCTTCATTTCATGATTGCTCAATTGATATTGAAATTTTTTCATTTCTTGACTACTTAGTTAATACTGACATTTGTGTAACATTAATGACAACATACAATTTGAAGATTTTTTTTCCAATGGTATCTTATTATGGTTGTGGAATTTACTTTCTAACAATTGGTATCAGAGCATGGAGACTATGCTAGCAATAGTAGATCCAGATATAAGGTGGATATGAGAATTGAAGAAGGAATTTTTCCTCTTATAAGGAGAGAACTAGATGGTAAGAGAATCTTTAAATGTTGGACTTGCAATGAATTTGGTCACTATTCTTCTAAGTGTCCTAAAAGAGAGAGAAAGTATAAGAAGAATTTCAAGTCTAGAAGGCCTAGAGATTTTTTGTATGAAAATGAGGATGATGAGTCTAATGAAAGGTTTTAGAGTGAAAGTGATGATGAGAAAGGATTTGTAGCTATAAAAGAAGAAAATATTGAAAATAAAGTTAGAGAAGAAAGAGATCTAGTTTTATAGATTAAAAAGAAAGATGATTAGATGATAGGTAGTGGTTATTCACATCATATGATTCATGACATGAATAATTTTTTTAAATTTTAGTACTCATGATGGAGGAATAATCAAAATTGGTAACAATACAACTTTTGATATAAAGGGAATATGATCTATTATTCATGATAGAAAGACTAACACTAATGATGTCTATTTTGTTGATGGATTACAGCATAATCTATTGAGTTATGGATAGTTATTTGATAAAGGATATTAGTAACAATTCATAGAGGAGACATCCATTATCAATGATAAAGTTGGTAAGTTGATTGGCACTAGTACAAGCTCTAGTGGTAATGTTTTTCAATTGAACCCTATAGAGATTAAATATTTGGTGGAAAATGTAGACAACAATAGGTTATGGCATAGAATATTTTTTAATATAAAATTTGATAACATTGTAAAGACTAGTAGGACATTTGTTTTCATAAATTTACCTAAAATTGTGAAGCTTACTAATGTTGTGTACAAAGAATGTGTTATGGCTAAGAAGAATAAATTTTCCTTTCCTAGAAAGAAATTCACTACCATTGGTAAATTAGATAGTGCTCATCCATATTTGGGTGGTCATACTTGAACAAGAGGATTCTATGGTGAAACGTACTTCATGATTTTTGTTGGTGATATCAGTAGGATGATGTGGGTAGCATTTCTTAAAGAAAAGTATGAGGCATATAAAATTTTTATGTTGTTTAAGAATAGAGTTGAGAATGAATCTAGAATAAAGATAAAATGTTTAGTATTGGATAGAGGTGAAGAGTTTACCTCAAATGAGTTTAACACCTTTTGTGAAGTAAATGACATCGAGAGATAGTTATCAACACCTAAGATCCCTAAGAAAAATGGGATTTTTGAAAGAAGATATAGGTCTATAGAAAAAGAAATGAGTTCCATAATGTTTGAGAATGATGTGTCAAAGATATTTTGAAGAGAAGCAGTCAATACAACATAAGCAAAGTATGTAGTAGTATCAAACAATTGTAATAAGATCATGTGGATGAAGCAAATGCTAAAGGACATTGGGATAGAGTTTTCATAACCTTTTACCATACATTTTGATAACACAAGTACAATAAGTATGTCTAAGAATCATGTGTTGTAATCGAAGACTAAGCATATATCAATTAGGTATAATGTTTTAAGAGAGAAAGTTGTACAAAATGAAATCAAATTGGAATATGTTAGTGCAAAAGAGGAGATTGCATATATTTTTATGAAGCCTTTGATTAAAGATAGATTTGAGTAGTTGTGAGGTATGCTTGTTGTTATGCCCTTTCCTACTTCTAATTAATGAGGCAGAAAGTGCATCAATCTAGTCGTATTGAGAAATATTGTTTTTCTAGAGTAAATCTTGATGCTTCATGTATGGAAGAGTATTTATAATGAGCAGGGTCATAAAGGACTATTTGTAGTTAGTATAGAAAAGTCTCTCTAGAAAATTGAGCTAGTTGAAGACTTTGAGAAGTTGATTGATATAATTATGTCTTTTTCATTGATGTCAATGGAGGAGGAGTATACATGAAAAATATCCTCTAGCACAATGTGAGAGAGAGACTACATGATAATATCTTCTAGTAGTATGTTGGAGATGTATGTATGGGGGATATTTTCACATGAATAGAGTGATGTCCATGGGGTAAAACATTGAGTAATATCAATGGGGGATAAGTAAAAATGATTGATTTCTATTCATGAAAAAATAAATAAGAATGGAGATTTTTTCATGTGAGTTAGAGTGTGAAAATTTTATGTTGGTACTAAGAATGAGGAAGCATAGATGGACAAGTGTTCCTATGAGTTTTAGATTTGATTGATGAAGAAGATTTTAAAATAAGAGAATGGCAGTAGCAGTAGAATTGGATCTGGTATTCTTGGACCTTAGATGTTTCCATCTATATTTTCATCAATGGAAAGGGCGATATTTTTAGGATGAATGATGATGGTATTCCTTTTGTGGAGTATCCTAAGAATTGGATTGAAATCTATTTGTCATTGATGTCAATAGACTATTATTTTTGTGAAGACTAGCATAACAGAAGAAAAAGAACAAGGTCCTACAAACTTTGTGTTCAAGATCAAGTCAAGGATAGTTAAGCATGTATTCTAAATTATGTCCTAATAAAGTGGAAAAATGTGCATGAATAAAGTCAAAGACATGTAAGATTTATTCAATATTTAGAGAGGATAGTGTGTAGATAGAGTACTTGACAAGTGATTTCTAATGTTTGGATTGTATCTCTTAACATGGATAGAATCATGATGAGAAAAGTGTTAGGATTAACCATAGACAAAAATAATAATTATATGCAAATATAACCAATATAAGGAAATAATAAATTCAATGGAAGAGAATACAAGACACAAAGATTTATGATGGTTCACTGAATACCTAGGCTACATCCACTAACAACAAGTCCAATATTATTATTATCTAGTGATTACAATCCACAATACCTTACATCTCAATACCACCACAAGAATCTTAAATATCATTATACATTATGAAATCCCTAACCCTAATCCATTTTATACAATCTTTTAATGCTTACAAAATTAGGGCTAGAATACATCATCCACTAAGAAATAGCTACAATAGGGAATGCACTTGGAGCACTACTCTAGGACCCTACAAATGGTGCTAACCCCAAACTCTAATAGAAATAATCTAGGGGGAAACTATGTTGAATAAACCATTGAGTCTGATTAGGCTCCACATCACAATAATCTCCCACTTGGAGACTGATCATAGCACTGCTAAAGTTGTAGCTCCCACTAGAATATCAAACCACCCTAGACTCTATTGTTCATTTATTCTATTTAGTCTAGAAGATAAAATAAAAGTTGAAGAGGAGCTCAAATTCTCCCTTGTTACTTCCTTGGTAAAAATATATATTAGAATAAAAATTTTATGTATCTTCTCCAGCTTTAACTATACATGATCCAAAACTAGCTAAATGAAATGGAACCACAACTTTATGTTTTTTATCTTTGAATGCAGAGTAGGATTCTTCTCAAGATGAATGTCACTGTAGCGACTTATGAAAAAATAATTATCCCTTTGTGGGTGTCCCAATTCTTCCATAAAGAACTGAATCCATATCATCTCCTTGTTTTCCTCTATAGCAACAACATACTCTTCCTCTATAGTGGATAAAGTATTCACCTTCTATAACCAAGAAACCTAGCTCACTACCAACCTGCCAATAGTAAATACATAACCTATAGTACTCTACCCAGTATCAATATCCCCTACCAAATCTAAGTCAACATAGCCATGTAAATTAGTTGGTGTGCCCCCAAAATGTAAACACATATTAAATGTTCCTCTCAAATATTAGAGATTTCATTTGATTCAATTCCAATGCTCAATTCTATGATGACTCATATACCTACTAACAACTCTCATTACATGTGCAATATCTAGCCTAGTACATACCATGGCATACATCAAAATGCCTATAGCTGAAGCATAGTGTACCTTGGACATTTTGTCCTCCTCCTCCTATGTCTTCGGACACATCTCCTAAGTCAATATTAAATGACCAAGTAAAGGTATCCTATTAGCTTTAGCATTCTCCTTAGAGAAATATTGCAACATCTTCACAATATAATCAGCCTAAGATAAAATTAATTTTCTATTTTTTCTATCTCAGCAAATCTTCATATCGAGGATTTTTTGGCTACCCCCAAATTCTTCATAGAGAATAAAATTTCTAACTATCATTTTAGCCCCTTAATGTGATCCATGTTAGACCCAACTACAAGCATATCATCAACATATAACCATAAAGTATTGTAGTTTTCATCATCTAAAATCTTTAAATAACAACAATGGTCAAAATGACATTGAGTGTAACCATGCCCATGCATAAAACTGTCAAATTTAAGATCTCATTATCGAGGTGATTTCTTTAAGCCATATAAACTTTTCTTCATCCAAATCAAAATGAAGAAAGGTTATTTTAACATCAACCTATTCTAAATACAGATATTCATTAGCCATAATACTTAAAATAGTACGAATAGAAGTAATTTTAACAATATGATAAAATATCTCATCAAAATCAATTCCCTTTATTTGTGCAAATCCTTTTACAACTAACATGGCTTTAAATCTTTTATTACCTCCATCCTCTTCTTTCAACCTGTAAACCCATTTATTCTATGAAGCCATTTGACCTACAGGCAACTTGTATAAATCCTAAGTTAAATTTTTTAATAAGAAGTCAATTTATTCTATCATCACACATCTCCATTATAACATTCAAGTTCACCAGCATTAGTAAGTAAAATAGAGTAAAAAGAGGGATAAAATATTTCTAGGAGGTCTACTTAGCCTTTTTAAACATCTAACATTTAGTGGGGTTTATGGTATTTGTTGTTGCAGTTTTTGTAGAGCATGAAGGACTATTGAAACATCTTCCTATTGCGTATCATCCAACACTACATAATCATTTTCTTTCTTCTCATGTTGATGCAACAAATCTTTTTACAATGCTTTCTCATTGAATATGACATATATACTTTTTACAATTTTATGATTCTCAAAATCCCAAAACCTATAACCAAATTCATAAATGCCATATCCAATAAATACACATTTCTTTGACTTAGCTTCCAGCTTAGTCCTATTTTCAAAATCTATATGTGCAAGTACTTCACAACCAAAGGTTTTGACAAAAGAATAACTCATCTTCTTGCTAGGCCATTCTTCCTCTAGGATACCATAGTCCAAAGGAGTAAAGAGACCTCTATTAATCAAATACATAATAATATTAACATCCTACACCCATATTTTTAAAGGAAGCCCAACATGCAACCTTATGATCCTTGCATGCTCCATTATTGTCCTATGCATGCATTTAGCCACTTTATTTTCCTTTGGAGTCCTTGGAAAGTTTTTTGTCTACAAATACCATTAGTGGAGCAATAATCTTCAAATTAATAATTGTAATAATCACCACCATTATCAAATCTAAGACATTTTAATCTCTTACCAGTCTCATTTTCAATCAAGCATGTCCATTTCTTAAAATTTTGAAATACATCATATTTTTGTCTAAGGAAATAAACCCATACTTTTCTAATTGCATCATCAATAAATGTAACATAGTAATGAGATCCACCAAGGAAAGATACCTGAGCTGCTCCCCATACATATGTATACACAAGCTCAAATTTCTCATTTTTCTTTTCCTTCCCACTCTTCACAAAACTCACTCTCTTTTGTTTTCCATATGCACAACATTCATAGAAATCCATATTGGTACATTTCAGACCTAGTAATAATTTTTTTGAATGAATTAATTTTATACATTTCCCACTCATGTGCCCAAGTCTATTGTATCATATCATTGTATCAGAATTTACAACAATTGTTTGTTCTCCCTAATGAACTACAAACACTTTTCCTGAACATTCATTTTTCTCTTAGACAATTAAAGTAGAAGGAAGAATATGACATGTACAAACATATAAGGTGGTTACTTTCACACCTTTTTCTACTACAATTGAACCTTTTGAAACCTTTCATTTTTTATCATTAAAAGTAACTATGCAACCCTCATCATTGAGATTTCTTGGTGAAAATAAATTCCTCCTTACCCTTGGAGCATGTCTTACCTCATGTAGTAGCCAATCATTCCCATTCTGCAACTTAATCTTAACTTTTCCCTTTGTAACAATCTGAGAGGGTTCATTATTCCCCAAATAAAAAAGCTCAAAATCTCCTTGAACATAATAAATAAAATAACCTTTATGGTGTGTAGCATGAAATGAATCCCAACAATCTAAGATCGAAGAATCATCAAGTGGATGATATGAAGATGACATCAACAAGTGCATGATGTGGGAGCATCTTGGGTGTAAGAGCAATCTTGAATCAACTAAAAATATTTCATCTTAGTTTTTTGAATAAGGGTTTTCTTAATTTAGATTTATTGTAAGTGGAGGATTTCTACTCAGTAAGATAGTCGTACAAGCTTAGAATGTCCTAATTTTAGAGGTGGAGGTTGATCTCAGTCATATCAGCCTGGGAAATGAGGCTTAATGCCATATCATAAGTATCAGTGAAGTTATTATGATTTTTTCGTATAAATGTTTAGTACAAAAACTTTTGGCTTAGTTTGGAAGGCCTAAACGTATCCGGATGAGGCCCAAAAGCTTAATAGATTGGCACTTGTACTAATCTGGGCTAGTAAATCATAAGTTGAGGATTCTAAAAAGGGGTTATAATAGAAAATCATAGTAATGGTTTAAAAGTTATGGCCTTCCAAAGTTGGGCTGACCAAAAAATCCAAAATAAATGTTAAAGGTGTATTTGGTCAACTCTATATGTATTGTTAGGTTCTATTGACCCTAGGTATGAAATTTGAGTGTCTAGAACCTTCTCGAGTAGCATAAAATTTCCTATTTAAGAAATTCCCATAGATTATCTATGATAGCTCTGGGTGATAGTTCTCATCTTTGTATTGAAGATTACAATAATGAAGGTGCCATGTGGGTTAGTGAATTGCAATTCTAGATTTTATAATTCCACATTTGCAGCAATAATAAAAACCCCATATTTTTAGAACTCCCAAATTGTTATTATTTCTTTATTTATGTTATGTGTTTAAGGTATTAAGGGGAGCACCCTTCATTAGTGCACAAGGTCAAAGGTCGCACATGTGAAAAGGTCTATTCACTATGAGCCGAAAATGTTTTGTAATATTGTAATAAGGTCCTATTATAATTAATTGGGAAAGCATCAAGGCCAACTCAAGGAATTATTTTTGTGGATATGGTATAAAGGAAGGTTACTCTCTATGTGATGTAGTATGAAAAGAATGTGAATTATATTGTATGTGAGAAAGTGATATACAAAGTTGGTTAGTGTGTGTAAGCAATCAAATGGATGAGTGTGATGCAGGTTCAAAGACTTGGTGTTGTGATCTAAGGAGGTTTGGTCTAGTGAAGAAGATATAGGAGTTTAATTTTTACTTTTTTATTATTCTTCAAGGAATAATACATAGACTAGTTGGACAGTGAGTTTGGTGGTCTTGCCCCTAAAGCTATTTGGATAGTGGTTCCTTCTTCCTTGTACAACTCCTAATAGCATTAGCACAAGTCCCAATAAGGTTGGAATCTCCTAACAAGGACTCAAAGTCTCCTAGTAGAGACTGGTATGTACTGAATGTATTTAATTGGCTCCTAATAGATTCTATCCTCTTACAAGGAACTTTTAAATTAGTACATCATTTTATGGGTACCATCTCCAGTAGGGTTTTCCCTCTAATCAAAGGTTTCCCTAGTTAACATATTTGGTGTTACTATGTATGTGTATCTTCTTATGGTTTCTGGTTATATTTCTTAGATGGTTAAGGATTAATAATGTTGATAAATATTTTAATAGTTAGATAACTAATTTCTCCCCCTCCCTCCTCTCAATTATCTTGGTGAACTTTACTTTCTAACAAAGTTTCCCCTAGTGACCTGAGATGAGATAAAGTCTCTCCTAAAAATTACAAATGCATACTAAAATGATATCCGTATGATCTAGATGTGATAAAATATTCCCAAGAAATTATAAAGATTACCCATCAAGGCTCATAATGGTGCAAGATAATGCACAACAAGGAGTACAAATGTGTTGGTACACATCAATATAAGGTGTCTTTGAACTATCCTTAGTAATTTAATTTAATATTCAAATTTAAGACATGACATGTTTATAATTGTAAATTTATTCTAGTTTTAGGATAAAATATTTTCATATTTTATGTAAATATTATTGTTCTAATCAAACAATTTTTGTTGTTGTAGGGGACATTATAACCAAAGGTTTACATTGCTTGAGGATGAGAAAATTTAGGGAGGGTAAAATTTCATGTCCCCTATCAAAAATTAAAATTCTATAATACTATATTAAATAAATAAATAAAAATATAATTATAAGAAAATATAAATATAAATAATCATAAATGGTAAAACTAAATGATATAACATTCCATCATAAAAAAAATGATGTATTGCAAGGTAGGAGAATCCCCAAAGGAGATGTCCTAGCCCCTAGAAAATAACACACAATGGAATATAAATAATAACATAGAGATTTAGATCTGAAACAATTCCAACTCTCATAATAGAATCATAAAATTTACATCCAACATGCCTAGTTGTAAGGCCTTCCAAGTTATGGCGAAATACATAAGAAATTAAAAATCCCTCAAGATCCAACTCAATCCTAGCTAGCCTAGATCTGTAACATAATAGCAATTCGATAGAAACCTCTAGTGAGATCTAAACTTGTGCTAGCAAGCCACCAAGAAACCTCATTGTTTCTAAAATGTATCCACTAGCTCTTCTCAAACTTAACTATCTTAGATACTCCTCTAGTGGTGATATCAAATCCTCTCAATCATGATCCACAATAATAGGTCAAGCATTTAATTACATTATAGGTCCACCTTGGAAGAGTAAACCAAAACTATAGAAAATATGAACAAAAATGAATGAAAGTTATGTTTAGGTCCATACATGACCCAATAACATGTCCCTAACTTAACAAGATGCCATTTCACCATATAAAATAGTGCAAGATGAAAAACTTGATGTTTCACATGAAACTAGCTGAAGATGATGCCTGAGGAAAACTATGATATCTCCCATCTTTGGATGAATTAGGACTTGAAATTTTAATAGAAGATATTATTTTAGGTCATCTTTAATTCCATTAATTTGAAAAGTCTGATTCATTAAGGATCAATAGCTACAGGACCTACAACTAGCACATAGAAAATAGAAAACATAGCTCCACTCATAAGGTAAAATGACTCTATCTTCCACACGATCATCCAATCCTTATGAACTCATAGGGAAAGGTTAAAAAACATTCCTCAAACACATCCCTAACCTTTAAATCCATAATTCCACAACTCAATCATGAATCCCCACTATATATGATTGTTTATTTCCTTAGGATGTTGCTGCATCAAACACCCTTGGTGGGAAGAAAATATGTCCTTAATAGATGGAATAATATCTTTTAGGATTCAACATAGAAACCATGAAATTTTTCTTCACATACATGTCCTCCACCACATCAATTTGTACACTCTTTCCTTTATTCTTATTTTGCAACTTCTTTTCTACAACTATCATCTTCACATCTAACTTTGGTACACAACAGGTTGGCTTTCCACATTGATCTCTAACCCTTTCAATATCCTTCAACTCAACTTAGTTGTCAATACTTAGGTTGTTATTGAGTTCTCCATTCAGAAATGGAATCAAGGAATTCTTTTGATGACATTTCTCAATAATAATCACATCCTTGACATAACCATACTACCAAGTAATATGTGATAACTACTCATGTCCACAATATCAAACAACCCTTGATCCCTATACTACCCAATCTAAAAATTAGGAAGATATTTCTCCCTCACTTCCAAAGCACGTTCATCTTCTAACTAGCCAATCCTATAAGGACAAGGATGTCTTACTCTATTGAAACCAAGTTTCTGAACCATCTCTTCAGACACAAGGTTTTTAGTACTACCACCATTTAAAATCACATAAAATATATCTTACCACCAGACTTACAAAAGTCCTAAATAAATTCCTCCTTTAATAAGGTTCTAGTGTCCTCTTTCCAGGAACCACTCTTTGAATTAACAAGTTATCCCCATCCTTCTCAGGTTCATTTATTGAATCTTCAACTTCTTGCAGCATAGTAGCTCTTCTGTCACCAGCCTTAAGACTTTCATAAGCTCTATGTCCTTCATGAAATTTGTAGAAAGTACCCTTAAATGTACCTTTTTCTATTTACTTCATCTATTCAATAGGTTTTGTTTCCAATCATTATCAAAAATGATAATTTGTAAATCAACCCAACCTCCTTATATAGCCAGCTAAGCTACAAGTTGGCTAGTCAAGTATTTAATTACATTATAGGTCCACCTTGGTAGAGTAAACCAAAACTATAGAAAATATGAAAAAAATGCAATTCCACATTATATTTAGGTCCACAAATGACCCATTAAGATGTCCCTAAATTAACAATAATCCATTTCATCATACAAAACCATGCAAGACAAAAAACTCTAGGTTTCATGTGAAACTAGCTGAAAATTGTTACTTGAGGAAAATGATGATATCTCCCAACTTTGGATGAATTAAGGTTTGTTATTTTAACTAAAGATATTATTTAGGTCCTCTTTGGGATCGTAAATGCACAAACTCTTATTCATTAAGGATCAAAAACTATATGGCCTATAACTATCACATGGAAAATAGAAAATACAGCTCCAGTTTTAAGGTAAAATGACTCTAACTTCAACGTGATCCATCCAATCCTTATATGCTTATAGGGAAAGGTTTAAAAAATGTCTCAAACACATCCATAACCTTGTAAAAAATAACTCAACAACTCAAGCATGAATCCCCATCATATAGGATTGTTGAGTTCCCTAAGATTCTCTTACATCAATAATCAACGTAGACTTTTGCTATGACAAATATGAAGGACTCAACAATAGTAACATTACATCTCATTCTATATAGTCCCCATACTTATTTATATAAGATATAATGTCATTCATTTTAATAGATGGTATTCGCAACATATCTCCAACTACTACTATAATCCCAAACCAATACAAGGACTTGCGATAATTTAGTATTTTATCTTTGCCATCGTTAAGGATGCTCTAACGAATTTGTAATGATATAATTAATTTAAACTAAATGAAGAGTCATAGGCATGTAAAAGGCATGAACCTCACAATATTAATGTATTAATGGATCAGTCTTTGAATCAAGAAATGATAATTTTAATCACTAGCCAATATAACTGGCATAGTGCAAGTATCAAGGAAAAAGTATAGACTAAGGAGAATACATACCTTGGTGGAAAAGAAGAGGTATGTCATTAAGTATCATATTAGATATCTATAGAATAATTTGGAAGCAATATATATAAATCAATTTATTTTTACTTGAATTTAGTAGCGAATAATCTATGATAAAAATCGACCATCTAGATTATCAACACAATAGTCTATAGCAAAAAAGTATGAAGGATGCAACATATAGTTATAAAGAGAAGTCAAGTCTACACTTGTAGATAGAAAAATAAAATAGGGGAATAATATTCATAGGCATCAGATATAGTTTAGAATCTTCTTGGGAGGACCAAACTAGTATAATATGCTTATATCAAGGAGAGGGAAGTACATTTCCAATTAATTAATTAATTAATAAATCCTTTGTATACAAACCCAATTTGAAATTATTTTATTTAAAATAAAAAATTTTACAACCACAAGTTGATGATGTAAAATTTTATATCATAGCAAGGGACTATATATATATATATATATATATATATATATATAAGTTTACACAAGACTCACTGCGAGCATTATTACTAGAAGTAATATTGAAAGTGTATGACCTATCCATAAAGATAGAGCAAGAACAATAGAGATATTTAATTATTATTAGATGTGATATGAAGCCTAGAGTAAATATCATTTAGAAATCTTCATCCAAGTTTTAAAAATGATAACTAAATATTTTTATAAATTTCCTTATAATCTAGAGTAATTAGACAAATATCCTTATTTTCTTGTACAATTGGGAAAGAGGATATTATATGTTTGAAATATACAAGGAGTAACTGAGAGGGGAGGGGTGAATCAATTACTACTAAAATAAATCCCAGATCCCTTAGATTTCAGTACATAAGTGCAAACTGAAAGTTGATTACTATTGAAGCTTGGTAAATGCACATAAAATGATGAAACTTTGTAATAACTAAATTAGCCCGATAAATGCTTAACATAAAAACTATAGATGTTATCTATGATTATCATTACTTTAACTTAGTTGCAAACACATAATACAAAATAGCATGGACACATTTGATAGCAAGATTTAATGTGGAAACCTAATTTGGGAAAAACCACCAATTGCAACTAGTTACTATTTTTCACTCTTCTAAAGTGAGTCATGTTAGGAGCCAACCCTATTAAAGGTTACAAAACACATTGTTAGGTTTGACCATATTAGAGGATTTAATCACCTTGTTGGGAATGGCCCTTATTAGAGGTATTTAGACAATTCAATAGAACTTCCACCTTGTTGGAGGATTTGAAAATAGTTGTCAAGCCAACTCTATTAATAGATTTAGATCACTACTACAATGGTTAGAAAGTAACAATGAGATGACCTTGTCTGAATGCAATTGATTTGCTAATTATAGATCTCATTTATAGCTTGTACTTGATCCTTCCTAATAAAATATAGCTTTGTTGCTCTACAAGGATATTTTTCTTCTCCTTAAAATTCATTTCCTCTTCTCATCATTAAATCTTCAATAACATCTTCATACTTTTTCATACACACACTTTGGAATCACAACTTGACCTTATACTTATATCTTCCACTTTGTCAAGTTAGTTCAAATACAACTTACAATAATTAATATTCATCACCTTAGTTAGTTGGAATAAATAGGTAAATCAATTAATCTTATTATGCCAAAATAAGAAATCCCTTCATTAGCCAACCCAACTTGGTAGAAACTAACTTAAAAATGATTTCCTTTGTTAACCAATAGAATCTTAGTTAACACTACAAACTCACAAAAATCCTTTGGCAACCGAGTGAGCTTAGTTAGCATTGGTTCCATCCAACATTCCTTCATTAACCAAGTGAGCTTGGTTAACACTCATCTTTAGCATATTTTCCTTTGATGCCTGAGTGAACTTGGTAGATATTGGCTTTGAACTAGTCAAACATAGGAATGCTTGCTAGACATAGAAAATTATCTTCACTGCCCCAGTGAGCTTGATATATACTAATTGATAATGATTATGACATTTTTGTAACATCAAAGACAATACATAATTAATCAATTGCATCCAACAATCTCCCTCTTTGGCATTGATGGCAACACAAAATGCCATAGCACAATAAAATCTTGGATTTGTTCGTTGAGAACTCCCTCTGTCAATATGAGCTCTTCCTTCCAATTGAATCTACAACAATTTCTACCAAGTTCATTCAGAACTTTCTCCCTCTTACAAAAAACTACTCCTTCTTTGGAAAACTTCTCCCTCTTTAGTTCTTTAGTTTCTTACTCTATTTATGTTCCAAAAATTTCTCAGAGATATGATAGTAAACTTCTCCCTCTTTAACAACACATGCCAAAGAAAATAATCCTATAAATACCAATGTACCCTAAGTAAATTGATTCATTTGCAATATGTCCTTGCCAATTCTATACCAACTGATTGAGCTTCAATAGATTTCGGTTGATGCACCACTAAACCTTATTTAGAGAACTTCACATAGGGGAATGACCCCTAGCTTACCTCTTAGATACATAAATGCACTCTTAGGTAATGGCTTGGTGAATATGTTTGTAATCTATTCCTTTGTATTAACAAATTCCAATATTACTTCTTTCTCTTGTACGAAATCTCTTAACAAGTGATATTTTATAGCAATGTTCTTTGTTTTAGTATGCATTACTAGATTCTTTGATATATTAATTGCACTGGTGTTATCACAGAATATGACTATTGGATCCTTGATCTCTATCTTTGTTCCTTCCAACAATTGTTTGAACCAAACATTGTTAGAACAATTAACTGTTACTGCTACATATTTTGCCTCTACTATGGATTGAGATGTTTATTTTTTCTTCTTGCTTGTCCAAGATACTAGTCTTTTACCAACAAAGAATGCTCCACCACTAGTTCTTTTTCTATCATCAATACTTCCTGCCCAATCAACATTAGTAAATACTTTCAAGTCTAAATTTCCTCCAAGTTTATACCATAAACCATTATCTTCAGTACCTTTTAGATATCTCATGATTCTCATGATTACCATCATATGATTTTCCTTAGGATTTTCTTAACTGCTAGAGCAATATTAGGTCTTGTGTGTACTACATACTGCAATTTTCCAATCATTGATTTGTATGTCGTCTCATCTACTTCTTTGGAATCATCATTTTTTGATAGCTCATGTCTAGTAGACATAGGGGTTCCAACTATATGCATAGATTGAGTGATGTAGACACCATTTTTGTTCTGTTGTATCTACAATCCAACAAAGAATTTTATCTAACCAAACATAGACATCTCAATTTTACTCATTTCTTCTAAAAGGGTATGTGGAGGATCATGGTGTGCCAAAAAGTGGCAATCTAAAAAATCTGTAGTTGTAAAATATCTCAAACCATTTCAAGATCTATTTCAAAAAAAATTTCACCCACCCTGATACTAAATGAAAACAATTAATATATTTATAAGTTTTACTATATCTTTTGATACCAAACCTATATGGTCAACTTTAAAAACATTGTAAAAATATGCTTTTGGCCTTTTTTTATGTGATTTTTACTTCAAACATATAGCTGATGACTTTTTCTTCACCAAAATTTGATGAAATGAAAAGGGTTTCTTAAGAATATTCTTATCTTTCCATAAATGTAAAGTTTGTCAAATTATGAGTTTAGTAAGTAATTATCACTTATTTTCTAATGGAGTTATGTATAAAGTGTTAAGTCACACACTACTTGAAAAACAACTATAACCTATAACTTTCAAATGCTACATCTTTTAAATCCAAAAGATGCATAGCATTATATATTTCTTCTACTATAAGAAAAAATAATGAAAAATTGAATTTTGCAGAGTTTTAAATTAGTTAAGGGGGTTAGACACGAGATTTTTTCTATTCCATAAATACTAATGTCAAAAATTAATTATTAATTATTTGTTTAGAACAAAAATACCTAAAAATATGTGTCACATCTAGGCATGAGTATACTACTTATAACTAGAATATTATTTAAAAATGTTATCATTTTATTTTCATTAAGGTGGTCAAACATACATCTACTTCTTATTTTTGTTCTGAAAGTTTTGTAATATTGCATTAAAATTCAAAATTTTGAGCAATCAATTTTTTATTTTTTTGAGATAAGTCCTAGTAGTTTAGAAACTAGATTCCATTTTCTAGAGATTCTTTTCTCTCAACTTTTTGATATAAAGTTAATAACAAGTAGAAAATTGCACGTCAAGTTGACATAGCCCTAATTTTTTGATTTTTTATTGACACTTAAGAGCATAGTTTGGTTGACCCTGCACATACCAAAAAACTCTTTGCATATGTCATCATTTCCTATAAATAGAGTTTCATCAGAAAATATTTCTCCCAACATAATCTTTTTGTCTAGTCCTTCCTTGATATATAGACTATTGTTATCATTTTTCCTTTGAAAGCTAATTTGTACCAAGTAATTATGAAGTCTTTCATACTAAGCTCTAGGAGCTTTCTTGAGATCATATAATGCTCTGTGTAACTTGCAAACCATGTCTCTTTTGTTAGGATTCACAAAACCTTCTAGTTGTTCAATGTAGACTTCCTCATCAAGAGTTCCATTCAAGAATGCAGATTTAACATCCATTTCATACACTTTAAATCCTTTATGTGTTGCATATGCTAGTAAATCTCTACCACCTTCTAGTCTTGCTACAAGATAAAAAGTCTCAACATAGTCAATACCTTCTTCTTGAGAATAGCCTTTGCACACCAATATTCTTTTGTTTCTTGAAATATTTCCATCTTTATTTAGCTTATTTTTGAATACCCACTTAGTACCAATTACATTTTTATCCTTGGGTCTAGGGATAAGAGTCCAAGTTTTTTTCTTTCTATTTTTTCTATCTCTTCATTCATTGCTTCAATCCAACTTTCATTTTCTAGAGCATCATTAACACTTCTAGGTTCAAATTCAACAAGTACACATGTACCTTTTAATTTGCCTCTTGTCATTGTTTAAACTGATTTGTCTCCAATGATCTAATCAAGTGTATGATGCCTTCTAACATATCTTGCTAACATAGGTTCCTTCTTCTTTGAATGAGTTCCACCATCTTCATCTTGAATTTTAGCTTCAAGCTCAGGTCCTTCTATCTGTGACTTGGGTTCATTAGGCTTGGTTTGAACTAGTTTAATAGCTTTTGATTGTGACTCGAGTCCTTCAAACTGTAACTCGGGTTGCAATGTCTACAACTTGGTAACTATTGGGAATTTTGGGGACTTGGGAGATGAAGCTTCTATTCTTTCAGATAGATTTGGTAGGGTATCAAGTTCATAGTAAACAAATCTTTTATAATCTTTTGGTTCTTTATTGCTTTCTTCTTCACTCTTTTTTGCAAACTCATCAATTCTAACATGTGCACTTTCTATAATTTTGTGAGTAGAAAAATTTAAACATATGTATGCTTTACTTCTATAGGAGTATCCTATAAATATGTCTTCATCACGTTTTACATCAAATTTACCTTTTCTAGATCTTTCAAGATATAACATTTGCTACCAAATATGCTCAAGTAACTTACATTAGGTTTGTAGCCATACCATACCTGATAACACTAGTACATTTGAGGTCATTTTTTGATTGTTATTGGTGTTAGAGGGGGTGAATCAGTTATCCAAGGTCCAAATTCCCTAATAAAACATTTTCACTAATTATAGTGAGCCCATTAAACTATTCATCCATCCAAGCTTAAAACATCCATCTTAGCAAGTTACAACAAATCAACATGCAAGATCAACACATGACACAATGATTTACATGGAAATGCAATTTGGGAAAAACCACCAGTAACATGCTACTCAATTTTCACTCTTCTAAAGTGATGCCCTATTAAAGGCCTACCCTGTTAAAGGCTTACAATACACTGTTAAATGTGACCTTGTTAGAGGATTTCACCATACTGTTAGGAATGGACCTGGTCAAAGGACTTTGGAACATTCACTTGGAATGTCATCTTGTTAAAGGATTTATAACATGGCTATTAAACCAACCTAAGTCCATAGGATTTAGACTAACTATTACAATTGCTAGAGAGTAACAATAATGACTTTTGATCTAATACAACTTACAACATATCTTGCAGATTACAAATCACACTTCAGTTCAATCTTTTGCTTGGCTTTAATCAATGTAGCTTTGACAGCTTGTCTTCCTCTCAAGCTTCATCTCCTTGAGTCTTCTTTCTCATCATACCAATGCAATCATCCTTGAGGTAATCTATCTAAACAAAACTTCTATGCTTTCTTACCCTTTGCACCTTCTTCAACACTTCATACTTTCATGCTTGACCACCCTATTGTTTTGTGACCTTATGACTCCTTAATAGAAATCTAGAATACCTTTCCTGCTTGATTCTTCCTCTCCAACTTTAGGGTTTCAATAGATTAGGTAGGATACAATGTATCTATCCCATATCTCATCATCATCTAGAAAACATTTTACATAGAGTTTTGTGCCACCAGCTCATCACTCTTATCTTCTATCTAGTTCACAGAATTCTAGGTAACAACCTTGTCGGCTCAAATCTGGAAATCTTTGACTTTTAAAATAATGGAGCAACTTAGCACTATTGGTTTACCGATGCTCGGCAACCTCTATGTTACTCGGCACTTGTATTCTGCTCAGCATCTTATCTTCACTCGGCACTTGATCTCTACTCGGCACTTGAAAATCACTCGGTATCTAATCTTCACTCCACACCTGAACTTTACTTGGCACTTGATATTTACTTGACACTTGAAGATCACTTGACACACTTTAAAAGTGAACTTTCTTGGCTTCAACTGAGAATCTATTTGACACTAACTAGCTTGCTTGGCACTCTCTTATGAACTTAGTTAGGCTTTACAAATAATTTAGCTAAACCTTACATCTTTGATGTGTTTTAGTGTGTCCATTCTCTGTGTCTAAAATATGTCAACAATATACTATTTCATCAATGGCTTAGCTGATCCTTGTTCTTCATTACAACATCATAACTTCAACCTTTCTTTAAGTGTTCTAGTTACATCTTATTGATTGCCACCTCCTTGTCAATCAACCAATTGATAGTATTTGGATCACTAAAGAAATTATCATTCCTGCAAGTAGCAAGTTTGACATCAATGAAAAAATGATGATTGAAAACATTCTTTACCAGTTCCATATCTTCATTCATGATCTCTTCAATCATTTCCAACAATCTCCCTCTTTGACATTGATGGCAAACCAAATTGATCAACTTAGTTACCACCAAAATTACATATGTTTACTACTTCTTTCTGCTTCACCCTCTTTACTGCTTCATCCTTAGTACTGATCTCATATATCTCAATATCTCTTTCAATTTCTTATGAATCTCCCTCTTTCATATATATCTCCCTCTTGCTTTGTATTGATTAGTTTTTTGTATATATCTCCATCTTTGTCATAAATGCCAAAGATGTAGCATCTTTAACATGCAAAATATAAGCTTTTCATCTCATGTTTTCTCCCTCTATCACCATGCTTGTGACTGATTTAGATTTTCTGCTCCTTTTGTCATCCTCTGTATCATTCTTTTGATAATTCAATGATGTGATCTTGTGATGCAGGGTAGCTTCTTTGTTGCTTTAAACTGCTTGAGTTAGGGGCATTACCCCCAACTTGCCTCTAATATAGTCAAAAACATCCTTAGGAAATGGTTTGGTGAAGATATCTATAGTTTGTTCCATTGTGTTAATGTATTCCATCTTCACTTGTTTGTCTTCTACTAATTCTCTGACATAGTGATACTTGATTGCAATATGCTTGGTTTTTGCATGCATTACTAGATTCTTGGATATGTTTATAGCACTTGTATTATCACAATACAGTATCACAGGTTTGGTTACTTCTTCTTTCATTCCTTTCAATAGATGTTTGAGCCACACAATGTTCATGCAATTGACTACTGCTACCACATATTCTAATTTGTAGTGGACTGGGATGTACATGTTTGTTTCTTACTAGTCCAATTAACTAGCCTTTTTCCTAAGAATAATGCACCTCCACTTGTGCTTTTTTTGTCATCAATGTTGCCACCCCAATCTGCATCTATGTATGCATTGAGCTCAAACTTCTCATTCTTTTTGTAATATAGGCCAAAATCATTTTTAGATAGCCTTTCTCCAGTTGCCATTGGTGTGCTGACTGGTTTGGAGTCATCCAATCCAAACATTTTAAGTATCTCTTTGATGTACTTTGATTGTGTAACAAATATACCATGTTTTATTTGATGTAATTGCAATCCAACAAAGAATTTGATTTCTCCAAACATAGACATTTCAAACTCATGTTTCAACTTGTCAGAAAAACTTTTGCAAAGCACTTCCTTTCCTCTAAAAACAATGTCATCCACAAAGATTTCAGATACAAGAATATCTTTACCTTCTTCTGATTTGATGTACATGTTGTTGTTATCATCAATTGTTTTAAATCCTATTTGCACTAGATACTTGTGAAGTCTCTCATACATGCTCTAAGTGCTTGTTTCAGACCATAGAGTGCTTTATATAGTTTACAAACCATATCTCGGTTGTTCTCATCAACAAATCCTTCTAGTTGTTCAATATAGACTTCCTCTTCCAATATATCATTCAGAAAACTAGACTTTACATCCATCTGATAGACTTTAAAACCTTTATAAGCAGCATATGCAAGTAAATTTCTTACTCCTTCCATTCTAGCAATAGGGGCAAATGTTTCCTCATAGTCTATTCCTTCTTCTTGAGCATAACCCTTACATACTAGTCTAGCTTTGTTTCCAGTAATCTCACCATTCTCATCTAGCTTATTTTTGAACTCCGAGTTTTGTTCTTCTTTATTTGATCAATCTTTTCTTCCATAACTTTATACCACTCACCATCTTGCAACACATCAAACACTGTCTTAGGTTCAATTTTTCTTAATAGACATGATTCATTTCTTAGTCTATTCCTTGTCAATTGTCTTGAATCTTTGTCACCAATTATCTATTGAGTTAGGTGATGTCTTTTCACATATTTGGATAATCTTGGTTCTATCCTTGTTTCCATGTTTGATCTTTCAGATTCAAGGTCACTATGTACTTTTTTTTCAGGTAGTTCTACATCTCTTTCATGTGTATTGACTTCAAAGCCAAAATGTACATTTTTTTCCTTCTGCAACTCAGCTTCTGAATGCAACTCGACATTCATTGGTTGTGACTTGGCTGAAACTAAAACTTCTTGTTGAACCCCAATTTGACTGATAGCAATCTCTTCAATAGGCATTCCTTCATAAAAATACACAAATGTTCTGTATTCATCCATTTTCTTTGGCTCTTCAACTTGGACTTCTGTATGCTCATCGAAGTTTACATTTGCACTTTCCACAATTTTGTTAGTGTTAGTATTTGAACTCTTATAAGCTTTACTTCTAGTGGAGTAACCAAGGAATATACCTTCATCACTTTTTGCATCAAATTTTTCATTTCTTGCATCTTTAAGGATAAAACATTTGCAAACAAATATTTTAAAATGCTTTATATTTGGTGAGTGACCATACCATAATTCAAAAGGTGTTTTACTTGTACCTTTCTTTACTTGTACTTGGTTCAGTGTATGAACAACCACACTTACAGCTTCTCTCCAATATTTTAGAGCAATAGTCTTTTCCAACATTAGTGTTCTGGCATAGTCAATCACAAATCTATTTCTTCTCTCAACAATTCCATTTTGTGGGGGAGTTCTAGGAGCTGATGTTTGTCTCTTGATTCCATTGTCATTGCAAAATGTCTCAATTTCATTTGATGTGAATTCACCACCTCTGTCTGATCTCAGGCATTTCAAACTCTTTCCTATTTCCTTTTCAACTCTAGCCACATATCACTTAAAAATTTGAAAAGCATCAAATTTTTTCTTTAAGAACATAGTAGTCATCAACAAAAAATATTATATATTTATCTCCTTTGTAGCTTTGTACTTCTATTGGACCACATAAGTTAGTATGGACTAACTCAAGTACTTCTTTAGATGTATAGTTTTTACTCTTGAAACTTGACTTAGTCATCTTTCCTAGCTAACATTGTTTACACATGATGTTGTCAGGCTTCTTCAGTTTAGGTAAACCTCTAACTTTCTTCATTTTACTGATATTGACCCAATTATCAAAATTGACATGACATAGCCTTTTATGCCATAACCAGACATCATCAAATTTTGCAACAAAACAAGAGATATTTTCCATATCAAGATAAAATAGATTACTTCTTGTTTGATCTCCTTTTCCTATCAATTTACCATTAGTACCATAGATTTTTGTAGTTTTGTTTCCAAATTCCACTTTACTTCCTACATTGCCTAACTATGAGACACAACAAATTGTAGTTTAGGCCTTCAACATAGTATGCATTGTCACATGAAATTCGCTCTGTAAGTTTAATGGAGCCTTTTCCTTTACCTCTATGAGATCTTCTAGCTAGTAAAGCTTCCAATTGGTCCACATCTTCCTCATCAGTGCTACTATCACTAGATAAATATTTCATCTTTCTTCCCTTCCTTGATTTCACCTGTTATGCATCTTTCAGTTATAGCTTGGCCTTGAAAGAAGATTTTACATTATCAGGTCTGTAGTTGTCAAAGTTAGATAACTCAAATGCAGTGAGTCTACCCACTATTCTTTCAAAACTTAGATTGTTTCCTGGTACACATCTCAGCTCTTGTATAGCAAATAATCTAATAGCATATATAGGGAGAAATTTTCTTAAGAACTTACTATTAACAATATCTTGATCCAATTGACCACTAAAACATCTTATTGCACTTACCACTTCTTTTATTCTAAAGGCATACTGTGCAACATTCTCACTTTCCTCCATTTTCATATCTTCAAACTTTCCTTTGAGCCTTGCTCTTTTTTCTCTTTGCACATTTAGATCTCCTCCATAGATTTCTAATAGGGCTTTCCACATTTTGAATGCAGTGTCACATCCTTTGATATCATCAAATTCAGCATAGTTGAGTGCAGAAGCAATCTCCAGCATTGTCTGATTGTGTTGCTATTTGTTTTTCAAATCTTCTACAGTAAGAGTACTAGTTGGATCAACATGTTTAGTAACATTTGAATTTTGGTCATAATCTCCTATGGATCCAAGATGTATCTTCATCAAGCTTTTCCATGCAAAAAAGTTGTCTTTGTTGAGCTTGGGAACTTCTCTCTTAGGCATTGTGATCTTTTCTATTTCTAGTCCCTTTAAACTGAATCAGCAGTAAGACTCTTATACCAATTTTTATAATTCTTTAGAATAACTAAGAGGGGGGGGGGGGGTGAATTAGTTATCCAAAGTCCAAATGCCCTAGTAAGACTTTTTCACTAATTATAGTGAGCCCATTAAACTATTTATCCATCCAAGCTTAAAACATACATCTTAGCAAGTTACAGCAAATCAACATGCAAGATCAACACATGATGCAATGATTTACTTGGAAACCCAATTTGGAAAAAACCACCAGTAACATACTACTTAATTCTCACTCTTTTGAAGTGATGCCCTGTTAAAGGCCTGCCCTATTAAAGGCTTACAACACATTGTTAAATGTGACCTTGTTAGAGGATTTCACCATACTATTAGGAATGGGGCCTGGTTAAAGGACTTTGGAACATTCACTTGGAATGTCACCTTTTTAAAGGATTTATAACATGGCTATTAAACCAACCTAAGTCTATAGGATTTAGACTAACTATTACAATTGCTAGAGAGTAACAATAATGACTTTTGATCTCATATAACTTACAATATATCTTGCAGATTACAGATCACACTTCAGTTCAATCCTTTGCTTGGCTTTAATCACTGTGGCTCTAACAACTTGTCTTCCTCTCAAGCTTTGTCTCCTTGAGTCTTCTTGCTCATCATACCAATGCAATCATCCTTGTGGTTATCTATCGAAACAAAGTTTGTATGATTTCTTCCCCTTTGCACTTTCTTCAGCACTTCATGCTTTCATGCTTGACCACCCTATTGTTTCATGACCTTATGATTCCTTAAATAGAAATCTAAAATACCTTTACTGCTCTATTCTCACTCTCCAACTTTAGGGTTTCAATAGATTAGGTAGGATACAATGTATCTGTCCCATATCTCATCTTCATCTAGAAACTTCATCTAGAAAATGTTTTACATTGAGTTTTGTACCACCAGCTCATCACTCTTATCTTCTATCTAGTTCACAGAATTCTTGGTAACAACCTTGTCAGCTTAGATCTAGTGAACCTTTGACTTTCAAAATAATGCAACAACTCAACACTATTAGTTTATTGATGCTCAGCACCCTTTGTGTTACTCAGAACTTTTATTCTGCTTGGCATCTGATCTTCACTCGGCACCTGATCTCTACTCGGCACTTGAAAAGCACTCGACATCTGATCTTCACTTGGCACCTGAACTTTACTCGACACTTGATATTTACTTAGCACTTGAAGATCACTCGGCACACTCTGAAAGTGAACTTGCTCAGCTTCAACTAAGAATTTGTTAGACACTAACTAGCTTTCTTGGCACTCTCTGATGAACTTAGTTAGGCTTTACAAATAACTTAGCTAAACCTTACATCTTTGATGTGTTGTAGTGTTTCCATTCTCTGTGTCTTAGAATATGTAAACAATATACTATTTCATCAATGGCTTAGCTGATCCTTGTACTTCATTACAACATCATAACTTCAACCTCTCTCTATGTGTTCTAGTTACAACTTATTGAATGCCACCTCCTTGTTAATCAACCAATTGATAGTATTTGGATCACTAAAGCAATTTTCATTCCTGCAAGTAGAAAGTTTGACATCAATAAAAAAAAAATGATTGAAAACATTCTTTACCAGTTCCATATCTTCATTCATGATCTCTTCAATCATTTCCAACAATTAGTTGAAATTTTGACCCAAATTTTGACCCAATTTTGACCAAATTTGACCAACCCATTGGTCATAAATTTTTCATTCAAAATTTTGACTAAAATTTGGTTGATCAAAATTTAGTTGAAATTTTGACCAATAGGTTAATGGAAAACTATGTGTTGCCATGGTGCAATTTTCACTTAGATGTTGGTCTAAATTTCAACCAACACCTGGCAGTTTTTGACCAATGATGGTCAAAAAATGCTAAGTGTTGGTGCTTCTAGTATTGTATCCTATAGATCATAATGGCAACTTTACTGAAGAAACTAGGTAGTTTGCTAGTTTAGATGTCTTGGGTGTTTGAAATGTGGCAATTGTCAAGAGCTTAGATGAACACTCATGTCTTATCATGGAAGAAGTGTACAAACATAAATATCCTTATAATGTGGCAATTGTCAAGAGCTTAGATGAACACTCATGTCTTATCATGTAGAAGAAGCATACAAACATAAATATCCTTATGGATATTTATGTTTGTATGCTTCTTCCATGATAAGACATGAGTGTTCATCTAAGATCTTGACAATTGCCACATTTCCATCACCCAAGACATCCAAACCAGAAACCTACCTAGTGTCTTCAGTAAACTTGTCATTATCATCTATAGGATACAATACTAGAAGATTATATTTCATGCCAGTCAAAAAATCTTCTTGCCCATGGCCTGGGGTAGTATGAATTAGCCAGATGAATGCCACATTCATCCATCTCAATGCAATATCTCCTCTAAGAATTGAGTTAGGTAGGAGTCATGGAACACTAATGGAGGAATTGAATCATAAAAACCAACATCTTACAATTTACAATCCATTGAGGCTGGAAAGCTTTCCTCCTACATTAAAGCCATAGAGAACTGATTCATGGAAAATAGCCCTCTTATTCCTTTTTAGATGGATTTGAACCAATGGTATCATCTGAGGAACATCCACAAAACTTCTAACAAACAAAAACCTTGATGGTGGATCACTACGTGTGATCCAAAATGTTAATAAGAAAAGTTATACAATTAGATTCAGAAATCATAGCAATTGATTTCATAGATTGTCAAAATCTACTTACTCTTGAACCAAAATCTGCAGTGTCTAAAGTATCTGGAACCTCCCGTGTTTCCATATTGAGAGGCAATAAAAATATACATCATATAAATTATCTTGAATCTTTCTTGTTCCAATCCCATGCATGCTCAAAAAGGATTTGCATGGTTATCAAAAATACCAACTAGCCAATGTTATCAACAATTCCTAGAAATGTTGTTGTTTTAGTCAATGGTCAACTTCTTTATGTAGTGATCTAGGTAAGAACAAAATTATCTATAGATATTACCACAAAAGGTGTTAAAAACCTTTTTTTGAAAGAAACCAACATATTGTTGTTGCAGTAGATTTAGTTAGTACTGTATAATTGAAGTGGGCATTCCCTATTTTTTAAGGGATGGATGTGAAACAAATAGAAGTACTCTAAATTGACCCACAACACAATGCATTTGAAACAAATAGAAGCACCTATGCATTACTTTTGGAGATACATTGTGTTCCTTACCTTACAATGTTAAGATTCTAAGATAACATCCTTAGAATGGATATATCATGAAGAGTAGTAGCAGTAATTCCATCTTCATCACGGTGAATCTTAGCTTTCTTAATTGCCACAATCAAAGAAATAGTTTGATAGTCACCTCAAATTGCAATAAGAGCAATAGTTTGATAGTCACCTCAACTATAGACTTCAACATCAAAATCCAAAATTTATTTATAAACAAGAAGAAAATATGTGAATTTACAACATCTAGAAAGCATATACCTGAAGAAA